>JAYKKI010000016.1:5295000-6540625 GCA_039881145.1 Druceiella hillmani | reverse complement strand
GCCAGCGTGATGCTATTTGAAACAATTGGGATACAAATTTGTAAATATTCAATACATTATAGGGCTTTACTGTTAAAACTATTTTATAGTGAACGTATTGGAAAATATCCGAAATGTTACAAGTGATAAATACGTTTACGAAGAATAATTTTTGATTAAATTTTTGATTGAAATTATAACCTGTTTAATAATTTAAAATTAGATAAATTGTAATTTTAATGAGATTTGCGTCGTAAGGTAGAAATATAAAATATTAGTTAAGTAGAGGTCTCTAAGCCTAATTTTAGTAAAACATTATCCTGTCGATGTGTTATCCGACACTTTGTGTATTTATATTTCTATTATCCGACACTTTGTGTATTTATATTTCTATTATCCGACACTTTGTGTATTTATATTTCTATTATCCGACACTTTGTGTATTTATATTTCTATTATCCGACACTTTGTGTATTTATATTTCTATTATCCGACACTTTGTGTATTTATATTTCTATTATCCGAAACTTTGTTTATAAATATATTTATATTCTTATTTACACTTTGTGTATTTATATTCTTATTACAAGTTTTACCTTACGATTTTTTTGCAGATAAATACCACGTAGAATTGCCAAAACTTGATTATAAGTAAACTAGTGCTTTGTAAGATTAAATTAAGCATGGCAACAGAAATATTTCTATATGCATACACGTTTTCGTTAACAGGTATAGAAAGTTTTTGTTACGGATTCCTAACGAAAATTTAAGACGAAAATGATCTATAACTTTTTTAATTTAGTTCTTTATTACAGATAAATATTTCAGAGAATTTTTTTCAATAACAAAACATTTTTTTTATTTTCAACGTTTTCTCAAACATAATTACATTTAAACGGTTCATTATTGTCTACAACCACATATAAAAAAAATTGTAACAGATTGAATTCTGTACATGGAAAATATTTTAAAAAGAGTGATTATTTAGTGTAAATAATGGGTAAAATAGAAAGCTGAAAACTTGTTTTTAAAATTTTTTGTTTGTCTGTCTGTATGGATGGTAATTTGTTCTTGAATCACTCGAAATCTACTAGAATGATGCTGATAGAATTTGGTATATACCTAAGAGCAACATAGAAAAAAAACTCTAATTACTTTTCTTTTTTTTATTCTGAATTTCATGTGAACAGTCGTAGACAAAATGAAAAATAAACAGCTAGTTTTTCTCTAAGCTTTTCTTTAAGCAAAATTATGGTCCTATCGCTCTTCATTATTAAAGGTGTTCGTCTTTTGTTGGTGACTCCTTTTTTCATATATTCTGATTGAAAATAACTAAAATAAATCAACCAACGTGAACGATCGACGAGAATTCTAAATATAGATATTAATCTACATTAATGAATTACAGCGATTTTTTACTCTGACTCCATAGTGTTTAGTAGCTATTTTTTCTCTTATGAGTATTAAATACTAAATAACAAAAACACAGTATTTTCAAATATTGATTCCAATACTTTCAGTTAATCGTTGAACTACATTTAGCTGGCAAATACTTCAAAAGGAATGTTGAGGTTTCGCTCGAGGGACTATTAGTGTCGTTACTTAATCGATGTAAACCTTTTTTATTAGGCCACGAAGAAAAAACAATTTTATTGTGCAATAAAATGACATGAAATAAATCCATATTTCTATACGTATAAATAAATTTCTTCTTGGAAAGTCAGAATTAACAATAAATATAATTTAGAATAGAAATTTTTATATTTTGAACAAATAACTTTTTAAGCAGTTGACAGAAGAATTAACCATTATGAAAGGGTTAACATTTCAAAAGAAATTAGTTATTGACAATCTTCGTCTGTGTATAGCTTTTTTAATTTATTCTGCCAGATTCGCCCTTATCAATTAAATAAACCTATATCGAGTTTTAAAGGTTTCGAAAACATATTTAAAAAGTAACTAATTTGAAAAAAGTGTGCGATATTTTGCTATTTTATATAAATAAAAATCTAAAGTTAAAGCTACATATTTAGAGGAAATATTTTTCCTGCTATTACTAGAATCCTCTTTAGAATGAAAATTCTATAGAAAAGCAATCCCTACACTGTTTTATATGGAAAAAAGGAAGACTCAGATTGATTGAATTTTGTGAATTCCTTAGGGTGTCAAACTATGTCGGTTATGGCAATCTTAAATTTTTATTCACATGTACATGTTACAGAAATATTTTTTTAATGTTAATTAGTGTGCCTATATTTTTCTAATACTACTCCGTCAAAGGGGGGTAATAAGTGAGGATTCAGCATATAAATGTTTCTTGACGTGCTTTTCTTGTTTCAGTCATAATCATAGAAATAATTTCAATACTTTTAATCGCCTTGCTTTAATTTGTTTTCTTTTCAACTTCTTTCATAACTACGGTATTACACCGTAGTTTATTCTATTAAAACTAATGATAAATTTCAATGCTAAATGATTTGAAAATTATTATTAGTGTCGTTTCTATTCTGCTTAATTTCTTATTTTTTGATAGGCTTCATAATGTTTTATAAGCCACTGTATCTTTCTTCATAATTTATGGTTAAAACGGTACAATGAAACACTTTTTTAGGTCAACGAACGCAGATCTAGCCGTAAAAATGTTTATGACTATAAGTACTAGCCTCTGTCAATTATGTACCTACTGTGTAGAACGAGTTAGTTGAGTGTTTGCTATAGACCGAGAGAGAGATTCTGTTGAAATGTTTTTTTTTTCTTTTCAAATAACTCTACCTTTCATTTGAATAATCATTGTTTTTTAGTTGTTTACAATAGCATTGCCCTAATTTTGATTTTATTTGTTTGAATAAAAAGAAATTATGGCAATACATGTTTTTAATCAACATGTTATATTCGATTTGTCGATATTTCATTGGGTGTTGCCTGTATGTATTACAAGTTTATATATATATATATATATATATATATATATATATATATATATATATCGGACTTCACTTCTCTCTATTCATAACGAAACGTGATGAAATGAAATGTATATATGCTACGGGTTGGAGTACCTATGTGTGAGTATGCCTGTTAAAATGGGTGCGATGTTAGCTACATATTTCTATAAATAGTTAGTCACTAATATACTTAGTTCTAGTAATATACAATGAAAAAAAATTCAGTGTCTTAGATACTAAATTTTATTTCAATTTGGATTCCAGAAGCAATATTTAATGTAAAACATATAGATGTTTTCACGCACTGCATCGTGTTTTAACAAAAAAGTATTACCACAATTAAATGAAGCTACGTGATGTAGTATTATTTCTACCGTCTTTAAGTTCTTTACCATGACCTAGGTTTCGTTGTATTACAACATCTTCAGGTGGGCTATTAACAATTTATCTGTTATAGGAAAACCTGAGGTTATATGAGGCTTCTGAAATAAAATATTGTTATTTTTTCAGAATGTCTAGTTTCCCTCTTTGTTTTATACGTAAAAATGGATTTTGACAGAATATCTTATCTACACATCACTGTATTACGTAAAAATGGATTTTCATAGAATTTTTAGGTTCAGATTTGATAGACTTTTTGATATACATTAAACTGAGGTATTGACATTACAGTGTATCAATCTATGACGGAACAGGAAACCAAAATCGATAAAACTGGAATTGATTAATTAGAACAAATGAAAGAACCAAAAAAAAATTACGACCACTCTGACCAGCTCAAGTCTGAGAAGAACTACTGCCTTGAAAACTTTCATATTTTTATGATAAAATCTGGAAGACCATAGCAAAGAATAAGCCACTCTGGAAAAAACTGTTTAAGAAACCCAAGCGCCCATATCGGGCTCTGCGTTCCATTGAAGTGGAAGAAAATGTTAAACATTAAGAGACACTAAAGATTTACTAAATGGATCATAATAAAGTAAATGTCTTTTTACTCATCCGAAAATGGGTAAAATCTATTAGACATGACCCATATTTTTTTAATTTTTTAAAGGGAACCGCGAAAATACTTTGAATAAAGTCACGGTATCGTTCAACTGAAGCAAAATAGTTCAATACAATTAGTAATTAGAAATAATTTACATATTTAATTCCGTTTAGAACTAAATTATTTAAATAAGATTTGTGACAGTTTTTATGTACATTCAACATGTCTTATTTCACAATAAATGCTAGTTCTCTGTACATAAAATAATAGCAGTGTTACAAGTAAGTAACGAAAAACCCGGGACCATTAGAATTTTCTTAGATGGAAATAATTATCTTGTCAAAATATATGGCGCTTTTTTTCCGACTTCGAAATGTATAAAATTTATTGGAGAACATTTTGAGTAAATTAATTTTTTAAAGAAATGATCTTAAAAATGTTTAACGTCATGGAGAATGCTTTGAGGTTACGATAAATCAAGAGGCCAGCTTATATACTACCAGCTTATATAAAACTGTATTTTTTCCCGTGTAATTGTAAATTTTCCTCGCGAATTCGAATGTCTTGAGGTTTATTTCTGTGAAATATATGTTGATTAAAATAACATCCAATAGATTTGTCTGCTATGGCGGGGGGCAAAAAACGCAAATTAATCATACACAATACATAGAATAAACTGCGCAGGAAAATTAAAGAAAAACCGGATGTTATGGGGCATTGTCAAAGAGATGTAAATTTAATGAAAATAAAAGCCATTTTAAAACTAAGATTTCGTACTTTTAAATGAACTCTTTAGAAATATTTTATCTACTCTTCCTATAGAGTTGTCTTACGTCCTACATTTTTTAAAACAAAAAAAGGTAGGAATTTCTTTTCTTTAACCTTTCAACACTTTAGAAGTAGTAAATGAAAAATATCCAATAAATACTTTAAAAAATACAAACTAGTCAACTTTACAGTGAGGTTGTTTATAAAAAAAATTTTCACAGAGTTACATCTTTTTAAAAATGATCCATTTCTTTTTAAATTTGGTGATCCTTTAATTTTGCTGAGTAGTGTATAGCCAGGTTAATTTCAAATATTGTTTCTTATAACTGAAATTTATTAACGTGCTTACTCCCTCTACTGTACACTACGAAAGTTACATTTTTTATTAAAAGTAAAATACAACTTTGATACCAAGTCAATTTATTAGGAATAAATAAAACAAGTAAAAAAAATAAAATATAAATTATATTAGCTTTTAATCTCTTACCGTCATTATTGTCCCGCCCATTTTGAATTCGATAACACCGGCCGGTGACTCTTTCGAACAGTTATTTTCAATAAGTCCAACAAAAAACACAAACACCCTGAAACACCACTATATATCCCTTTCCCTCTGGATACACATGTATTTCCGTGGGAGTGAGACGGTCTCCTTTCAGTTCAAACGTCTATTGTAATAATAATATTCTTTCCACACAATTCAAAATGTAGAAACCAATATTTATTCAAAAATCGAAGTCCCGCCTATTCTTTCTCGAACGAGTAAAATTTATTTGAATTTAAAAAACCGACGTTTGACCGCTTTAATACCTACGTCAAATAATACGTCAGTTCACTTTCTTCTGTCGCACACGTCGGATCGGCGCTCGCTCACGCTGCCTTCGAAAGTCACTCTCACTATGGTCGCCGCCGCTGTTAACTTCTTTTTATTTATAACTTCGATTCCCCCTCCTGTATTGCCGGTTTTGCTATGCGAATCTTACGTTTGTTACTAAAATTGCTACTGACACAGTCTTTTGATAATAATTCTATCTGTAATGTTGGGTAATGTCTTATGGTCGCTTGGTTGCAGTCTACCTTGTGTATACCATATTCTTCCTTGACCGACTATTTATTCGAAACATATTACGTTTTTCGAGTCTCGTTTTATCAGAACTTATTTAATACGGATTTCAATATTACAATAATTAAGTGGGTTTTATATTTTAGTATATGCTCTTTGGAATAAAGTCATACCCGTAACTTGCTAACTATTAATACTTGTCATAAATCCAAATGAATCAATTCAATAAATATATAATAGATAACTTTAGTTCGCAGATTCGCCCGCGTAGTTCTGGGAAAATGTACACTTCACCCCATACAGCCGGACCGCAAGGAGAGGTATCGCATAAATATAGCAAGGATAGCTTATTACCTTTAAAACTGCTAAGGCATGAATGATAAGTAAATAGTGTCAAAGGAACTCTTGATTGATCTCTTGAGGATTCATAAGTTTTCACAATAAAGATCCATGAATTTGATGTTCAGTAGTAATTCTCTCATCATTAAAACATTTATTGTACTACCTATGGACGGTAGGTATATATCGTCGTAAACTTTTCCTATAAACTTTGACGGCTCATTCAATTTTTAGTGCGCAGTCATGTTTTAATACTGTTTGTATTTATTGATCATTTTTTTGTAAATGACAGCATATTATATATAGCTTATCTTTTAATATAGGATATACAGTATATAAGTACATACAAATTTTAAACGAAACCGGTGACATAATTTAGGCATGAAAGACAACGTTTCAATTTTATTATATTCGTAGGGATTTGTAAGATGTTTTAAATATAATTGGTTTTCATTCCTTAATTGTCTGTGTTCTTTGCTCATTTACATTTTCATTATATTTCAATTTTAAGAAACGCTTATTCTTTTCACCTTGAATTGAATTCTGTATTTTTTGGCAATTTAATTCTAATTTTGCGAGCTGAATTTTCAACGTTATAATTATCCTGCCACCGTGGTATAAGTTTGCGTATTAAGAATTCTAGTGTAATTAAAACTGAAATATATTAGCAGTTGGGATAGCAAGTTACGAATAGTTTCTCTTCACGTTATTAACTACTTAGTGCAAAGTAAACAATCAGTAAAATTGGCCTGGCTTGTTTTCGTTACACTCTTAGTCGTAATAACGATTATATATAGTCCCAAAATTATTAGTTAATAAAGATTATATTCATCTTTATGTACTAATACTTTTCGAACTATTAGCATAAAGTTTTAGTTAGTGTAAGTGTGGTTCATGGACACTACAGGATTGTAATATGTAAAGCAGTTTAACTATTACCTTATCCTTTTTTTAACTAAATCGATGAAGTAGTAATTAACTACTATCACAATATTTGCAGTATTACGCGTACGAGGATAATTTTATCAATATTTTAGGATAATGCTAGTCGTTCGTATTTATGTTGGACGTTGTACGTACATAATTCTTATTCCACTTCAGGGAATTCTGAATTCATATTCTCCTAGGAATTTTCTAAGTTTCATTAAACATTCCATTGAGTAAATCAATGAAAGTAGAAGAAATATTGTAATTTATTACTTTGGGTATTCAACAAGGTATTTGAATATTTCTTTTTATTTCGTAAGTCGTAATTTCAAGCTGATGTGGAGTGAACTGACACATCTTAAAAATTGACCGAGTAGTAAAGATTTAAACTCAATGCATAGACAAAGACATCAACACTGAATTGTTATCATTTTTCACTAATACTTATTGTATTCTACGAAAGCTCAAGAGACAGGGCGATAGTCACGAATTATTGTATTCTACGAAAGCTCAAGAGACAGGGCGATATTCACGAATTATTGTATTCCACGAAAGCTCAAGAGACAGGGCGATATTCACGAATTATTGTATTCTACGAAAGCTCAAGAGACAGGGCGATATTCACGAATTATTGTATTCTACGAAAGCTCAAGAGACAGGGCGATATTCACGAATTATTGTATTCTACGTAAGCTCAAGAGACAGGGCGATATTCACGTACTATGTTCATGTTTTAATAAAATTTTATGATTTTCTTCACTATTGGTTTTTAATCACTCTATATTTTCGTGAAATTTCATTAAAACAGCCAATTTATGATTAATATGATTTGTATGTGTATAAGCAATATCCTCTATGCCGATCCGTTTCCACGTTTTAATTTTATAATCTTTAAAATATTCGATATTCCATTTTATTTTGGGACCAAATAAGTATATAGGATATTTTAATCGGAAGTGAAATCATGCCAAATGGAGTAACGTTTTTTGTCTGACTGAAGAAAACGTCGGGTACATTTTCTTGCATATTAATATCTATCTTCTTACTATTTATTCCACGTTCATCGATGTACCTTACCACACTTTATTTTTATTACTATAATAAGTAGGATTTAAGAAGCTAAAAAACTCCCTTTTATAACCAAAGGATCGATTGAGATAAATCAAATAAGATACAGCTCCACGAGTTTACTGCTAGCCATTGAGAAGTTCAAACGACCACTTGTCTCCTTCATCATCAGATTCTCCCAGTTATAACATGTAGCCAAAGGGCTCATTGCCACAAGCAAACTTGACAGCATCACTGTTCGCCATTAAGAAGTTTCTATCATGACCACTGCTCAAAATCGACTTGCTGAATTTATTTACATGTGTGCACGTGAAGTTGATAAAAACGTATCAATAAGGTATAAACTAAGGAGCCCCTTTAGGATATCATTTCCTATATTCTCTACTTAGGCTTATTTTTAAAAAAATAAAATATTAATATAAAAATAGTTTAATTATCTTGATTATCAACGTTATTAATATCATATTAGTTGAATAAAGCATGTGATAAACAAATATAACATATTTGCAGAGAAATAACTGACAGATTTCTTCAAAATAGGCTTGCACTTGGGTTATATGTCATATAGAAAAACCTTTTGTTTATATTATGTCTTTTTTCCATACCTCAAAAGGGACAAAGAACGAAACATTATACGATCATTCACCTATCTGTCTGTCACAGCAGCTTTCTTCAAAAATCATTGGATATTAAAAATTGAAATGGCATAATGATAAAATACATATTTCTGTATGAAAATTTAAGAGGGTAAATGCTTTTTTTTTACTTTTTTCTAAAATTTCAATTTTTAATCGTGCTATTGTTCGGTGTGTTTGAGAATCTAGTGGCTAAGATTTATCAATTACAGAATTGAAATTATTGAACTTAATCCAGAGCTATGAGCAAAAAGACAAACCAACTTTATGCTTAATTTGGAGAAAAAGTGAAAGAAAGCGACATGAAAAGATGCCCTCAGACTTTTTTCAGATTCCATTAACTTTCCCTTTCATATGTCTTCTTCAGAACTCTTAAATACCTTCGCCTCATAGGAAAAAATAGCATTCGACTTATGGAGTAAGGTCCTATAGGAAAACACACTTATTTGGAATGGATATGTCAATGCTATTTTGACATATCCATTCTATCCATACATATGTAAACGAGGCGAGCTTTTATTAAAAATTCTTATTGCGTACATTGTATGCAATTTTCGAACATAGTCATTTTCACAATAACTCTTGAATATGAACTTAATCTAATATATCTCATTGATAAGAAAATAATTAAGGAATCGTAATAGGTAAGATACTGTTTTGAAACATTAATGTTACTGAAATATTTATTTACTTAAAACCAGTACGTAATGTTTCTTCAACCACATTTAATAGATTCTCTTCAAATTATAGAAAAACGTCAAATTCTGACTCAAAACTTGCAGAAGCCTTTAAGAATTCGCACATATAAAGAACTTCAAATATACATCATGACTGAACTTCCCTTTTTTGTGATATTGTAAAAAAGGGTTAATGGTCTATCACCAATCAAAAAATATACATCTTTCGTTTTCAATTACCTTTAAATTCCAACAAATCGCATACTATTTCTGAATATCAAGAAATTGTAGCAATAAAAAGCAACCTTTGCGTTCCACTTTCCTGATTGGCCTTTTGACGGCTACAGTAAGTAATAAAAGTACATTGTTAAAAAAGTGCAATATGCCATAACATTATTACAATTGTTATGCTCTCCACGGATGCATTGCAGCCATGTATGCACTGGATGTCGTCACCATTACGGGATGCGTCGCCGAGCGGTACGCGGTAGCGATGTGACAAATTAATATTAGGAAAGCAGCAACAAGGAAGAGTTGAGTGGATGACGCTCGAGAGGGCAAATTAATGGCTCGCATACGACTGTTGTTGAAGAGGTTGGCAACCGTTTGATTTGTTTTCAGGAAATGCAATTTAACTCAGATTATAGCGAAAATTACTGTCTTAACATTAAATATTCGAACGTCTTCCATAACTAAAAAAACCATATTGGTTTATATTCATCTGTCTATGCCCGCAAAGTAATTCTCAATATTGTGAAGTAAGCAACAATATCAATATGCATACAAGGGGCATTTAATTTATTCAAAAATCCAATGTTAAAATGATGCACTTAATCACAAACAAATTCGTAAAAAATAAAAAAATAAGATACAACGCCATCTAGTTTGGTTTTTGGTAGAATTTTAATATAATTTAAATTTAATACTTTGTCATTTTCTAAGAAAAACATGGTAAAAATTTAATTTTATTATACGATGTTATCTACCTATTTAGTTTAAATAGTGTACCTACCTGTGCCATAGCATAGAAATAAATGTTAACTATTGAATTGGCAAGATTTTCTTTAATGGATGTACTAAAACATACAGTTAAATACATTCTTTGTCAAGGAAATACTTTTCAAAACGAAAGAATTTTTCTTTTTTTCCAAGTGTTTTTTTTTTATATTTATGACTATAAACATATTTTACGGCAATAAAATATAACAGTTTGGAGATGATTTTTCTTTTTTTCGATAAATGAGAGAAATAATTTTTTTGAGCAAGACCTGAAGTCCTATAAATTTTGTTTCATGATGAAGGTATATTAATTTTTTTTACAGTTTGAACTTCCTTTATTTCGAAATAATTAAAACGATTTTGTCCATCTAAAAACTTTTAATTAGATGATGATGTCCATCTATAAACTAATGTTGTGTCAAACGATCATGCCCATCTAAAAACTATATCTAGCTTGTGATTTAAAAAAAGGAATGAAATTTGTATTAATATATAAAAAAGAATATTTATGATGTAACAATATTACTTCTATGTTTTTATATATATATATATATATATATATATATATATATATATATATATATATATATGTATATATATATACATATATATATATATATATATATATATATGTATATATATATATACATATATATATATATATATATATATATATATATATATATATCTTGGATTGGTACCCGGAGTCCGTGATCGATGACGAAGATGTAGTGAAATCATGTCGAAATTCAAAAGTCGAGATCTCTACAACTCCTAGTAGTAATTAATTTCTCCGAAAGTAGATAATTTCTCGAAATAGTTCTAATTAGACTAATTTCGAGTAAGTAATTTCTCCGAAAATTTACTTAAAAACTCGAGTACTAGAGAGAAATACTCATCGTTCATCAACCGTCTCTTCTCTCTATAAACTCTTATTAACTCAAATCGTTACATTCGGCCGTGCCTAATCGAAGGTTTCGAAATATGGTCGAAGAGATTTATTAACCAAAATTTTGCCTCCATAATTCTTATTCTATCTAATATCGCCATGTTTTAACACCTGTATCTCGATAAAATTATGTATAAAATTCAATATAATATTAAGATAAAAGATTTGTAAATTTAACAACTTTTAAAAAATAATTTTAACAGATACTTGGGTCCCGAAAACAAAAAAAAATCAAAATTATATATTTTTAGACCAATAGTTTGGTTTTGTTGCTATCTGTATACTTTTCTAAATTTTATTGGAACGAAGTTCCTTATCGCGCGTTGCGAAAGGGAGCTAGACGGAAAAAATTAAGACCAAAAGTTGTAACGACACGTTTTGCTATAGTTGCTAGCGGGCGCTCTGTAAGCAGTGCGGCGTGCTCATGTTTCTCTGTCTGTCTCTCTCTCTCTCATAGAAAGCAAGCCAGTTATTTTCGTTTCATCTTTCTATTTCGCATTGAACAGTGTGGTGTCGCGACAATTATTTTTATTGAGTGTATACAGGTTTTTTGTACATAATAAATAATAAAAAATAATAACAATAATTATTATTATAACTTAAAAGAAATAAAATTTTATTACAATTCCTTCACTAATTAATCGAAAGGAACTTCGTTCCATCCGGGTGTCCCTTGACACCTCTCAAGTTTTTTTTTTTTATATGTTCACTATCTTTTACACTATCATACGACACGGATACATTTCAATTTATTTTAATATTGAAGAAGCGAAATCTTTACATCTAAATATTAATAAGTGAAGAGGAAATTTGTATCCCTTTTAAGCGTATTGCACGTATGGAGGATTTTGAGATTAAACAATGTATCTTGTACTTTTATGAATTTATGTCAAGTCTCATTTTTATTAGCGTTTATTTGATTCAATAATAACATGATAAAATTAAAACTGACATTGATTAGAATCAAAAAATAAATACGAATGCAAGTTGTAATATTATTTTTTCAAAATGGTAACATTCAATTTTAAAATCCATAGGTATTGTAGGGAATTAAAGCAAACAACACACGCGAATGACGAGAAAATTCAAATAATAGGACTAACATTTTATACACATGCATGCTACACTTTCTTCGAAAAGGTTTACAACACCTAACATTCAACACAATCACACAACGAACACCTCAAAGCGGCGCCTGGCTGTTCTGATTGTTCGTCCCAACAATATTGGTACGCACTGTTTCCTTGACAAATTGTCACCCGCTAATGGTCTCCGTTACAGCAGGTGTCGTGGCAATTATTCTTTCGTAATATTAGGCACTTTGCGCGGTAACAACTTGTATACGAATACTTCAACTCAGTTCACATCCGGGATGTTTCGCTTAAGAATTTTTCAGTTACAGAGAGAGAGAACATGTTCAAATCAGGAAGATCTAGGATATTAATAGCCTGTATTACCTGAATATATTATCCATAACTTAACTCCTAAAGTATTCATACAAACGGGATATCATTAACTTCTCTTTATTACACGCCCACGATAAAAAGAACAAAATTATTTACCCAAAAATTCAATAGGTATCACAAACTTCGGGTGAAAAATATAATTTGTATTTCATTAGAAATTAACAATATATTAAACTAGCGTGACCCGTGCGAAGTCTTCGCATTATTTATTCTATTTTAATAAAATTGACATATAGAGGCGCAAGTATCAAAAGCATTGAGCTAAAGCGCCACTTTATTTATACGTGAGTGGATTTGAAATTAAACAAAAATTTTACCGACCGTCAATCATATTGACGTTGAGCCGTTAGATGGCAGCATTGCTGTTTTGTGTATATAATTTTAATAATTAATTAATTTGCAAAAACAATAGCAATAATAAATTTTTTAGTTGTGGATGCCGGTAGAGCAAGCAATTATCTATAAAATGATATATAATTTATGTGAATTAGTTGTGAGGTTTTTTCTAAAAAGGGAGTGTAACATCTTAATCTTAGCGTATTAATATATATGATGATGATTATATGATGATGATGATACTCAATGTCGACAATATTAAAGGATGTGTGGCCGAGAAAAATGCAAAAGTAGAGCAAATAGCTGTCCTCTTCGAACCTAAAATTAAAAATACAATGTACAGGTGTACACCAACTATATCTAATCTATGCATTTAATAAAACTGTAGAATTGGCGTATTTATACATTAAAGTTATTAACGAAAAATGATTTATATGTCTGTTTTGATACCATCACGTTAAAACTACTGACCAAATTAAGATGAAGTTTTTTTTAAAGATAGGAATGGGCTTGAAGTAACATTAATTTTCTATTTCGTCGAAATTGGTTTACCTATATACGAATGTAATATTTTCAGTAGAACCAAAAAGTGCCAACTATTCAATGCGTAGCAATTACACAAATGCATAGTGCATCTATGTACAACAATAGCAAACCCAATACAACTCATCTAAATCCAATCAAACCCAACCCAACACAAACTCACCAATCCCACCTAACTAAACCCAATCCAACCCAACCCAAAGCAAACTCAACCCAATCTAAACAAAAACAAAATAACCCAGCCCAACCCTCCCCAAATCAACCCAAACTAAAGCAATCCAACTTAACCCAAACGAATTCAAAATCACCATAATTAAAATCCAATCAAACTAACACAATATAACCCAATCCAAACCAAAGCAAACCCAATCGATTCTAAATCAGTCAAAAGCAATTCCAACCTAACTTAATACAATCCAAAGCATACACAACGCAACCAAAGAGAAACCTTCCCAACCTGACATAATATAAAACAAAATCAACCCAATCCAACGGAAAACAAACCCATCGCAACCTAATCCAAAAAACACAAACCAACACAACACACCATAAACTAAATCAACCCAATCCAATCCAAAATAAACCCAACTCCAACCAAAACAAACCTAACCCAAACCAATACAACCCCCAACCCCAAAGTAAACCCAATATACCAAACTCAAAAAAAACCAATGCAAAGCAAACGCGACAAAGTCTAGCATAACCCAACCCAACTCAAAACAAACCCAACGTAATCCTACTAAACACAACCCAAACCAACCCAACCCATCCAAACAAAAACCAATCCAACCTAATCCAAAGTAAATCCTACACAACCCAAGCTAACCCAACCCAACACAAAACAAAACACAACCCAACCCACCGCAAGATCCACCGCGTAATCCAAAACAAACCCAGACCCACGCATAGCAAACCCAACCCAAGCTAACACGATTCAAACCAACCTAACCCAATGTAAACTCAACCCAACCCAATACTAATAACTCTAACATTTATATTAAAATACTACTAACATTTATATTGAAATAAATAATTCCAAGCCGGTGATGGGCTCTTAAGTTCAAGTTATAATTTAATTCGTTTCTGAAGTCCTATTTCGTAAAAAGCTACAATAAATTTGTCTTAACAATTACGCACAAGAAGTTAACTTTATTGAATACAACTACTAACTCAGTCAATTATTTTTATACAACCGAGACCTCGATCTATTTCATCACATCGTGCCAATCCTCATGGTTCCTCACGGACGGCATCGATTATATCGTTGTAAAAGGGTGCTATCCTAATACTATTGCGTATCTTAACACTTTGTAATTGGTTATTTCGTTAATGACTACATGCATAATTGCATTTTGTATCATATAGAAAAGACTATTATATAAAAAAGTATAATATATCGTTTGCATCTGAAGTTATATATCCGTCGGTACACCAAAGGCAGAAAAAGATAAAAGATAAACGGTTCGAAATGCTTTTTAAAAAATTTAAGAAAAAATTGAGTTTTTTCGTTTTTACGAAGTAAAAAACATTTGACGCAATTATACGATTATTTTTCAAGTTCCAGATACTTTGGAAAGCAAATATTTGCAATGGTCGTGCTACTTAAAATCCCTAATAAATGTCGCAGGTCAATCAACTGTGGAAGTAAACAATCTATCAAAATTAATCAATTTACTTTCCATGTTTTTCTTCCAAAATTCATCGTCTCTTTCAATAATTTCTACCATCATTTGTATTCCCTCGCCAATCCTTATAACAAACGTGCAAATAGCTTCTTTGGCTATGTTCAGCTGATCATATACTCGGTGATACTAATATTGGCCTTAATTAAAGGTTTGCTGCCCATCGCTAACATTCCTCCAAAGTCAATTTTTTTTTCAAAATCAAAAGTTTTCGTTGTACTTCCATCTACGTCCAATTACCTTCACACTAAATGATTAGGTAGTCTGCAAATATTAGAGGAATTGACAAGGAACCATCAAGATGACGCAGTCAGATGAATACATTTTTTCTATCGCTGAACCAATGTACTCTATTTACACAAAGCGCATCGTACAAGCTGATTTCATGTGAAATGTATACAAACTAATTACTTTAATTTACTGTATCACATGATACGAATTAAAAATATCCAATGGATCAAATATTGTTCTAACATTTAAGATTGACATCTGAAGGTATAAACGTGTTCAAAATAACCGAACTCGTTATTATGTGTTTTATCTCAACATTTCTCAAAGCAAGGCTGGGAATAGCACCATGATCTGAAATGTATGTCGGTAACAACTATAATTTTTCTCTATTTTGTAAATTAATTTGAACCACAACTCGCCTAAAAAATAACTAAACTATAGACAAATTTTGGAAACTGCTGCAAGTATCCAAAACGTAAAAACCGTTTCAAGCACCAGTTTATATAACGAGAGAAAATGTCGATTACACGAACTTAATTATTGAATAATAACAATATTGATTTTAAAAAATACTTCAGAAACAAAATGTGCTTATACAGAAATCATCTCTTTCCACACAAGTCAGTCGCAATATCATAGTTAGGTTTTTTCTAGTAAACGTCACACAGGTAAAAAATAATTAGATGTTTTTATTAAAATTATGGATTTTATTGGGTACAACTATTATAGTGGGTACAACTATTTACAATAACCTACAGTTATTGCAAATAGTTGTACTATTTGCAATAACTATAAGTATTTCGTGAATTTTTTACAGCTTCATCTTGACATACCTAATATCATTGACAATAATAGTTTAGTTGCATAAGTCTTACATTTTAGTAAAAAATAACGTGTATTATTCATACAGAGGAAAACGGAATAAAAGCTAAATTGATATAACGTAAATAATTTTTTTTCTATCAAAATATCGCCGTCATTAACGTATGTTCAACCATAATATGTTATACTATATAACAAATTCTATTATCAGATTTTGTTTTGCGTTGTCAAGACGTAGTTTACTAACCTTATGGTTCGAACTAAGTCTTAGATCAAACGTTATGCCACGAATAAGAGCAATACATGGTAAAGCCATTATTAAATTTTTCAACATTGGTGACAATAAAAGCCTAGAACATATCATAAATATTTAATTTAACTACTACCTACTTCAAAGCAACTACCACATTTTTTTCAAAAAAGACCATTTGAATTGAGTTATCAATTAATTTAAACGAGTTCTTAGGAAGGTACAAATTCTTAGGAAATTTTCTAAACTTTCCACACAAATGAATCGCCTTCTTGTTAAATTGCGAGCAAGGAGTAACAATTATATCTTCAAAATTATGATTTTTTTATCATTATATAATATTTAATAGGAAATCTTAAAAAATATAATTCGATTTCAAAACAAATTTTACTGTCAATTGAGTTCAATTTTAATTTTGGTTTTAAATGGATTATATTAGAAAATCAAAAAGAAATCTTTAGTAATATTATGTCACCATCGATTTCATTACAGGAGGTTATTATATAACCATTATTAATCCATTTATCAATTTTGTTATGAGCGAAGAATATATTATGCCGAGTTTTTCTTTACAATCCCAATTTTTGAAAAAAAAATTTTAAAAATTCTACAAATGCGACCTTAAGCCATTAAAGAGAAATTCAAAGTTTGAAAAACATTCAATATTTTTTTTTATTTTATAAAAAACGTTTGCAAAAAATATTTCAAAAATGTTTCGAAAATAGATTTTCGTAATGACGTTTTGAAAATGGATTAAATTGGAAAAAAATTAGCTAAACACTTTCAAGATAAAGGGCTGTTTTTTATTTCTTTTTCTGTAAAAATTCATAACAAAAGGTAGCTCATAAAACGAGGGGAGATATTAAAATTAAACTCTATTTTGAAAACATATGAAAAACAAAATTCTCAATATGAAATGTTGTTAGTTTTATAGAACCGATTTATAGTCAAGTTGCAATTCGACCTATAACTGGTTGGCTACAGTTTACTTTAACGAAGAAGATAGTGCCCTTTATTAGTCTGTATTTTGCAAGAAAATTAAAAAAATACTTATGAAGGTGTTGAATCCATACTCAAATTTACTTGTACAGTATTTATCAATAATTTATTTCTTCTACCTCAAATACACTTTAAAATTGTGTAGCTTTTTAAAATTAGGACTATTCTTTGGGGTTTTAAATGTACTCTTTGGTATTTATGATATTTTTGCTCTTTTATTTTATTTCTTATATTTTACGACTTTATTTAAACACATTTGTCCTAATTATACGTCTTGTTAATCCCATTCCATATACCTTTGTGTATTTGTAACTAGAGACATTTTGTAGTCTTTAGCATAAAAATTTGCTTTAGAAATGAGCTGAAAATGATCATGATATATCAATATACAATACACGTAGAGAGAGAGAGAGAATATGATTGCGGGAAAACCCACAAATAAAAGCTGGTTCGGTTCAAAAATAAATGAAGGTCTTACGTTCATATTGTGACATATTTTCTTGTGTGATTGAATTATAAAGTAATGTGACTGAATTATAAACAAAACGTTTATAGATAAATGCACAAATGACGCATAACTATTATCTTTAATTTCTTAATCTACGTAAAAACAATAACAACAAAATAACAATAACAACAAAACAAGCGTCAACAAAATTCTACTTTTTCAATTTTAGTGAACATTTCAATAAAAGTGCCTTTAGCTAATAAACTGACTTTATAATTGCAAACTATTATGTTTATATCAAGACAAGAAAGTTTAACTTCTCACAAATTACCGATATTGACACACATGTTATACGTATATGAACTTACAGAATCAATCAAAACCTGTTTACTTAGATCGGGAAATTTACTAAGATAACAGGAATTTACTCATTAGTGGATATCCGTAATTTCAACCAGTTATGATCATTGTTGCTTCTATTTACTCTCGTTCAGATTTCCTTATACACATAATTCTAAAAATGTCATCACTAAATTCGTCCTTTCGCTGTTAGTCACTCATCATCCAATAATATTAAGTCTTCAAGTCATTGAGATGACATTAACAATTTTTATGGTTAATCTTTCTTTCAAATAACGTTACTTTCATCAATTGTCATCTGGGAGGGGTTAATGAAAGTTAGGGACAGAAGGTGTTTTAAAAGGAAATGATAGCACGAATAGTATCAAATCCGGTGGGTATGTATGTATGTATGCACGTAAGTATGAATGCTTTCAAAGGCTTATAAAAGATGAGGGAAGCATCCAACTGATTATGGACTAATTAATAGTGCTCAGCAGAATGAACAAACCGAAAAGTCGGCGCACTCAAAAATACATTCCGCCATGACGTTATTCCACCGAGAAATTTCAAACTATGTTTTACAAAAACTGAAGATAAATAAATGAATTGGAACTGGAATTTAGACTATAACTATGGGTTAATAAATAATACTTATTGCTTTTGATAATAATTGTTAATAATTCAGTTATTTCCGGAGGTAACAGCAAAATATTGAATTTCCTGTTGTTCCATACTCCAGAAAATTACAAATATGCAGCGCGTCTGCAGATGACTACCGCGATAATGCCCTTACATGTTTTCCGCTCAAATTATAGAGTATATTCTTTCCTGTTGTCACTCGGATAAGTTTACTCATCGAAGTTTACTACTATTAATGCGAATTCCTCCACCCATGTTTGTGTCAAGTTTCGTTGATTCAATATTATATTAAATTGTGACTGTGTCACATATTTATTTATGTGATTCACACGTTGATGAAAGTTCTCTTTGGTGGTATTTTCGTTAGACCGCTCGTCTTAACGTTTTTTACGTGAATTTTTTAAAAAGTTCATTTCCGCATTGTTTATCTTACTGTCATTAGTCTTGTAAAAAATATGACTCATTACCATACGAAACCATTGTTTTTACTCTACTGAGTACCTACTGCCTCAACGACCTGTTGAAATCTGTTATTAGTTAATATTTTGAATTTTTAATGATTTGTATATAAATTTAATTATGCCCTTGTTCTTTTCGAAATCTATTTGATATTCTTAATTCGGAACAATAAACCCCTTACCAAGAAAGTATGGTCCTTTTTCATAAAGACGATAAAACTAATTGGTGCTTTATAAAAATTTCTGACAATTTTGAAAATTGTACCATCTATTCTTTCATACCTTTCTCGTGTTCCTCGTTATTAAATATAGTTAAAAAGTCAAATAGTTTGTTATTTAAATATTTTGTTATAAAAATCATAAATCTATTCATTTTAATTATATTATTTAGATCAAACAATAGTAATTAACGGAAATAACTATGAAATACGGCTCAAATAAAGTTAAAAAAATTATGAAACAGAAGCTTTTATTGGTCGGCACATCACATTTGATATTTTTTCGAACTACAAATATACAGATATTTAGAACATTCCACGTCTGCGACATACGACAATAGCCGGGGAGGGTAGGCTATAACGGACACTTCAATCATTTTTCATCAGATCTATGAAGTAATTTGTCTAAAAAAATATTTGAAGAAAGTTTTTTGATTAAATAATTATTGTTTCTGCTTATAACAATATCATTGTTTTATATTTAATCTGTTTCTAATTTCTTGGACATATTTTTTCTATGCAACAATTTCATATATACTTCAAAGCAATCCTTCTATAACATCGAAGACTGTAATCATTTATTGACACTGAAAGACTAAAATTAAATTAAATTGACAATTTAATCCTAAACTAAACATAACGAAGTGTATATTGACTTGAAAATAAATGAAATGACTTGAAAATAAATGAAATTATGAAAGGTATCGAGTTTAAAACGGAATTTACGTATCGACAGGAAGTTCCCGGCTTTATATTCGAATTATTTCAAAATTTAAAGCAGTAAGCGTTAATTTAGGATTGATTACGTCATCAAAAATAATTCCAGTAGAAAATGAGATTTTCCGTTTCGAAATATTTATGAAGAATTATGATATGAGGTATTTGAAGGAGAAATATATACACGCTTGTTTTTTTTTTAATTCCGCGGGTCCCTTCATGTACGCTCTACAGTGTGTTTTATCAATAATTTTCTTTTCTAACTGAATGTTTCATACATAATAGGTAAGTTATACTTTCCAAATTTTGATATTTTCCTTTATTCTACTCTTTACATATTTCTTTCATTAACTCGCTAATAAACATTTTTTGAAATTTAAATAATTAAATATAAAGATATGGTATTTTGTATTTAAACTCGCAGATAGAAATAAAAAGAAACAACTAGTTCAGTGTTTTTTGAAAATCGCTAAAAGTTAACAATTAATTAATTTAAAAAAAAACGAATAAAGTAAAATGCACTCATGATTCTTCTTATCTAGGTAGCGCTAAGACCGGAAGTTAGAATATAATTTTTTTTTTATATATATATATATAATTTTATATATATATATATATATATATATATATATATATATATTTATGTATATATATATATATGTTTATAACAAATATATAATACATATAACAAAATTTAATATTTGTATCACACAGCTCGCAACACTCATCCAAAACAAAATTAGAAACAAATCGTCAAATCGTATTTATTGTTAAGCTATAGAGTCTCATTGATTGCGATTCATATTTTAGGTTATTTCTTTCAGATTCCTTTACGTAAAATAAATAATTTACTTGTTTAAGTAATAAGTATGTTACTGACGTCAGCATCTGCATCCGCGAACGCAGCTCATCCGTATAATTTTTAACCTCCGTATTCGCATCCGCGTTAGTATCAATCACTGTCGAGCTTAATATCCATGGATAAGAATATCGTACACATAGTAACTAGGGCATGCAATCTTGATAACCGAATTATCTGGATAACCGAAAATAACAGTTAACCGACAGCATTGATACCAGTTATTTTTTCTGATTATAATTTGGTTTTTTTCGTTTTTTTTACGATTTTATTTAAAATTTAACTCACATAGGTACATACAACGCCATCTATCATAGCCTCATAGCACAAATATACTTTTCGAATACAAACTAGATGGCGCAGCTTGTCATTCTCTTAACACTATAAAGTGAATAACGAAAGCGTCGTCGGCCACCATTTTGTTTTGTTGGTCTGTAGTCTGTCATATCAGTAGATGTCAGTCAATTCACGCAGTGCCCACGTGCCGCGTACCAGTGTATTGGCTTGCATTTATTTGTTAAAACAGTGAATTTCACGTTAAAGTAAGCTCGATTATATTTGTGTATACATATTTATAGTTGTATTTACATATTATTTTTGGAAAAAAGGATTCTGATAGCAAAAAAACCGTCAGTCAGGTAATTAATTTTTTCTTTGAAATCTGCTTGTTTCAATAAATTAAGTAAGCGCTATTTACTTAACAGAAGTTAATAATGTTTTATTTTAATTTACATGAAAATACCAAAGAATATTTTTATGACTCCACCGATATTGAATAACCGCTTAATATAACGTAAATGCAGGGCGAAGTTTGATTTTCATGTAACTTCCCTAAAACAATGTTGAAATTTCGGATATGACTTCGCTAATTCGCTTATAATAAATAGTGACATATCACTTTTTATGACTTATTTTTAAGAAATTATGCCCGGTTATAGTGACCAATATATATAGTGACTTGTGCACAAAATAACGATACAACGTCGCGGCGTCGTGGAGCATGTACCGTTGAAAAGAAAGGTACAATTATATTAAATGTAGACTAGAAAATAAATAATCAAACTCATTTAAAAATAGGAATATTTTCATTTTCTTAGATTATACATTGTACAAGACGTCCCCTTAGTATGACGTGTTTGTCATTATTCTACTATAATATAATGTATATGTTTTAAAACTATGAATTTATTGGAATTCATTTACAACATGGCTGTGACGCCACTTCAGAAAGTGACTTTTTAGTTGGTTTATGAATAGAGTTTCCTTTGCAGCTACAAAGCTTTTTACTTTTTTATTTATATTATTTGCAGATAAAAATATGAAGAGAGCTGATGATCCCCACGAAATCCCCGAATCCCAACTTAAATGCGTAGAGAACAAAAAATAAACTTCTGATAAATCATCAGTATGGTTAAATTTTTTACATGCACAGCTGGAAATTCTGGTAAATGCAAAATACAAACACTCAATAGACTTGAAACAAAATGTCCGGCTTCCCGCCACAACTGATCCAAAACCTTCTTCGAGTATCGCTCAAAATATACGAAAAGATCCTTCAAATCAAACAAAGAAACAAAAAATACTGACTATTTTAAAAGGGTTAATTCTGCTGAATATGTTCTATCGAAAATTGCTACTTTATACCGTTTGTCCTTTAAAACCTTTTGTACATCTAAAGAACTAAAAGAACTGTTTTCAAAAAGTGGGCAAAAATTGCCTAACTCACCAAAAGCATTAAAAAATGGTTGTCCAAGCACACGAAGAGTTGAAAACGGTAATGATAGATGATAGAGGAATTGAAACCAGATGGTGTGAGGTTAGCAGCAACTTTAGATGAGTGGACTTCGAACAGGAACCGGAGATACTTGAGTGTAAATATTTAAGTATCTTTAGTAGTGTTGCTTTAAGATCTATTTACCAAACTAAAAATAATGATGCTAAGTTTCTAATATAGTTCTAATGTGTTTTTACGGCGTTGTCGGCATAGTCCGGATAATGTCTTTATAAGAGTGAGTCGAATCACACCCTGGTGGAAATATTTTTCCGGGAAGCTCTGTGTGAATTTATTATATTTTAGGAAGAGTTGATTTCAGCGTATTTCAAGTGATTTCAAAGCAATCAAGTATATTTCATGTACCTATTTTCACAAATTTTCAGCTTTAGAGTAAAAACTATTTATTTACACCAGGGATGATTTGAAAAGTCTTATTTTAAATACCTATTTCTTTAAGTACAACTATAGACAAATGCTTAATTTACAAAGTGAGGGAAATATCCTATTGTTGATATCCAAGTTTTATTTTGTTTTTTTTTTATTTTAAGTTCTAAGAATTGTTTTGTTTGATATTTTTCGAAGCACTTTACGATTTGTTAATATTGCATGTTTTAAAAATTATAACTAGATCTCAAAATGTTATGTTCAGAAAACAATTTCATCTTGTCAAGCTGAATTTAAACAAGAAAATAAATATTTTTTTATTACTCAAGCGTTTTCATTTACTTATAAAGTTTTATTTACTTATAAGTTATAAATATTATTTATTAAATATTATAGTGACATAACTATTTATTTACTTCGATAGAATGTTTTGTCGGACTTAACTAAAAACTTGTTACGAAATTTTTATTGAATGGCCACAATCATTAAATTTTCATAATTTTATGATTTTCATAATTTCGTTGTCATTTGCCATCCATGATGAAATAATACTCGTTCTTTGAAAATAATTGTACAAATTTTCCGGTAGATGGCGTTATAACAGCGCAATATGCTCTTGAATAACATGTCGGTTTTTCGTTGATCGATGTAAATGTTTACTTCAAAATATTAAAATAAAATAAAATAAGACGGCCTCCTTCATAAAAAATGCGCTGTGTAATGGAGAATTAAGAATCTAAAATAAGGAAGTCAACTACTTCTCAATAGTCAAATATCCTATTAAATAAATTGATTAAGAAATAATCGAGGTTACTTCTTATTCACAAAACAAATTAACGAACCCAGGAAATGTTTCTCTAGGAATAAAAATTGTATAATAAAATTACAAATGAACGTACTGGTACTTATTTATAATGAACTATTTAAATATGAGTACTAATATTAGAATACAAATGGATTTTGAACGATATTTTGGAAGATTTTAATTACTACGAATAAACAATTAATTTAATATGATAGTTGCTTAGATCTATTTATCTCCATGTGATATGTTTATGGATGCTTATAAACTATATTTAAATAAATATATTTTATTATAAAGAACGGGAACCTCCAATTTTTTGAAATTTAATTTAAAGGAATCAATATACAATTGTTCGTTGGATTTTGGGAATATCACTGCCTGACTTACATATCATTTTAATTCATATGAAAGTAAAAACAGAAAATGCTGAAGCTAGAAATACAAGGCTTGAACGTTAAAATTAATTAAGATAGGATTTTATGGAATTCAATACCTAAAGGTGTAAAGGTAACATAAAGTGAAATGCCTATTAATATACCCTAAAGAATCAAGCAATCGAATACTTTAACACTTATTTCACCGACTGTTGATATTCAAATCCTTGTGAAAGTTTTGTCAAAAATTGTATGTAAAAAGGTATATAATTCACCTAGTAATCTGAAATACGGGCAACGCAAAGAACCAAGTAAGCAAATTATTAAACAGCTGGTTTTGAATGAGAAAAATAAAAATTGCAATACATATTACATAAGCTGTAATCTATAGCTTCACTTGCAATAAAAAATATTGCAAGTGAAGCTATATATTACATACAAAGAACCAAGTAAGCAAATTATTAAACAGCTGGTTTTGAATGAGAAAAATAAAAATTGCAATACATATTATATAAGCTGTAATCTATAGCTTCACTTGCAATAAAAAATTATTGCAAGTGAAGCTATAGATTACATACAAAGAACCAAGTAAGCAAATTATTAAACAGCTGGTTTTGAATGAGAAAAATAAAAATTGCAATACATATTACATAAGCTGTAATCTATAGCTTCACTTGCAATAAAAAATATTGCAAGTGAAGCTATAGATTACATACAAAGAACCAAGTAAGCAAATTATTAAATAGCTGGTTTTGAATGAGAAAAATAAAAATTGCAATACATATTACATAAGCTGTAATCTATAGCTTCACTTGCAATAAAAAATTATTGCAAGTGAAGCTATAGATTACATACAAAGAACCAAGTAAGCAAATTATTAAACAGCTGGTTTTGAATGAGAAAAATAAAAATTGCAATACATATTACATAAGCTGTAATCTATAGCTTCACTGGCAATAAAAAAATATTGCAAGTGAAGCTATAGATTACATACAAAGAACCAAGTAAGCAAATTATTAAACAGCTGGTTTTGAATGAGAAAAATAAAAATTGCAATACATATTACATAAGCTGTAATCTATAGCTTCACTGGCAATAAAAAAATATTGCAAGTGAAGCTATAGATTACATACAAAGAACCAAGTAAGCAAATTATTAAACAGCTGGTTTTGAATGAGAAAAATAAAAATTGCAATATATATTATATAAGCTGTAATCTATAGCTTCACTGGCAATAAACAATTATTGCAAGTGAAGCTATAGATTACATACAAAGAACCAAGTAAACAAATTATTAAACAGCTGGTTTTGAATGAGAAAAATAAAAATTGCAATACATATTATATAAGCTGTAATCTATAGCTTCACTTGCAATAAAAAATTATTGCAAGTGAAGCTATAGATTACAAACCGGGGCAGCGAGATTAAACGTCATGGTGTCATAGGATTACCGTGAGACTTATACACAGTAAATGTATGGATAACGTTTAATGCACACGTCCTACAAAAGTCAGTAGTGTAAACAATTTGAGCGGCTTTGACCGACTCTCGCCGATCCGAAAGATACGAGTGAAAACACGCTAACGGAGACAAAGACGGGGGACATTTAGTAGGCGCCGCGTGCCTCTTGAAGTAGGCGTCGAGTGGATGGAAAATCGGCTGTCGACCTTGTCCGAGAAAAATCGACAATTATCGACCGCCGGCTCACCTACTATATTTGTCCCTGGTGATATTTTAATTTAATTGTATGTACTGCCGAATAAAGTACTTACTACTAAGTGACAGTTTCTAACTCTGTTGAGCGGAAGCGTTAGGTGATAGCTACCAGATACAATTGGGAACCTTCGAAGGTCTCTGCACACTTATGTAGTATAAGGCGAGTCATTATGGGACCCTGAAGGCGCCTTGAGGCAACCTGTGTGGCAACTTAAAAATATTGCACCTTACGATTCAAATGTGTAGCAACTGAATTCTTTTTTTGTTAATTATTAAAAAAAAGTATTTTATTAATTTATAGGAGTCTATGACATCAGATACGTCGGGAGTTTATTTATTATATACAACAACCATTTCTTGTAAACACTGTAGGAACTTGTAAAAGCATTTATTATTAAATCAAAATGGGCAACTGAGGAACTTTGACTTATATCTTTCTTTAAGGCCTTGCATGTTACAATTACGAGTTTTTCATTAGATAAAGAAAAACAGTAATAGTTCTGTTATCACTACGATATTAGAATAGTAATGGGATAATATATAAAGTAATAGTTATATGTAACGGTTTATTTTAATATCGGTATTGAATTAGTTAATTTTAATCTGCATTGTCACTTTTATTCAATCTTTCCCCTACACCCGACGACTTACGCACATATTACATAAATCACATTAACTACACTTATTTGTAGCCAAATATCGAAATGTCTGTCTATTTTGTAAGTGGAAATGGTTGGATGGTCAAATGATAGTGTACTCTTGCAGATAATTACTACTCCTTACCATTCCGGTTATGCTTTACACGAGCAAGTGGAGGCGGCGCGGTTGTGTTTCGAAGGCATTGTGAAATCGTCGCTGTGAACGAAAGTATATTCTAAAGTAGCACATCAGACTGTTGCTGATTGACATTTTTTCGTATTTACAAGGTTTAAGTGGCGACTTATGACGAGAAAATATAAACGAACATAACAGAGTGTCATATATTCATAGTTCGCGTTGTGCCGTGCCTAGAATGTTTAATTAAAGCACGGCACTACAAGATCTATGAATATGTAGTTCTTCTCTACTATAGTTTAATCGCTTCTAAATTAGACAGGAAAAATACAATACTGATAAATAAATATATTAAAATGTGAACAATCGATAATTCAACGAGTTTTGGAGATTTTACAATAAAATCACTTTTATGTAAATTAGAATTCTGTACTACTGTCAAATTAGACGTAGATCTCAGCGAAGTTGTATTCTTTTTGGCTAAAAGAACACTTTACATGTTCAGTTTATCCTTGAATCATAAATTTAAATCCTCATAGAATACAACATAGCTTTCTGAACTTATTTTCAAAACATAATACATTAAAAACGCAATAAAATAATTGAACCCTTAAAATTCGCAATAAAATAATTAAACCCTTAAAATTCGCAATAAAATAATTGAACCCTTAAAATTTCAATGTTACCTAAAAGAGTTCAATACTTCATCAATCGCTTCATTTTTTAACAGAACTCGGAACAAATTGTCGTTTACCGTAACTTCATCTTAAACTCGTACATCTCGGAAATTCAATTTCAATCTATTTTAGTATTTATCTTCACATTACTACTTACTTGTAAGTAAATAAACATTGTAAAAGTTTTTCGATAGTGTGAAAAAGGTAGAAATACAGGGTAAAGGCCTCGAAAAGTAGAGATGACTGATCTGGTAAAGGTGTTTGCTTATAATAAAACCCATAATGTAATTTTTACGACCCGTTAGCATTCTTCCATTTGGTTTATTGCCAAAGACCTGCCACACAGTTCTAGTCTCAGACATGTGCTCGAAGTATCTCTCACCGTAATTACGCTTTCCGCACCATCGTGTTAATGGTCGATGGTACAGGTCGCAGAGCTCTGAGTTGATTCGGATACGCCACTAACCGTTGTCGTTCACCGGGCTATATAATATACCTCATATAAAACAGTGTGCTTAGGTTATTTTTAAAACATATATACGTTTTTTGCAGACAAGCTGGGGTTTTGGTTCACTGCTAGAATACTTCGTTTCTTTATATCAAGAATATGCAGGTCTTGATATAGGCTTGTTTATAGATAAGGAGGTCCATACTTATAAATATTACATTTATTTTAAACTGAAGAAAACTCGGTACTTATTATATCATGGTGCCTACAAACTAAACAAAACTATAGGAGAATATTTTCATAGAATTTTTTAGATTTAGTCATATTTTTAATTCACAGATGTATGTTTTCTTTCAATTTAAATATTCGACTGTGACATTATAAATAGGTCTTACAAAAGTAGTAATGATATAGCACCTTTTTCTTAGCCAACATAGCAACTTTGTAATAATTATGTACGGAAATGAGGTTTGGGTAACGTAAAAGAAGAATAAAAGTATATAAAATGTAGTTAGGAGAACATAGATATTCGAAGAACACAAGGTCGAAAAAAGTATGGCGCTGAAGGCCAAAAAAGTTTTGAATTTGTTTAAAGTATAGAGAAGGAAATGCTGACAAAAAGGCCTCTATATTTGGAAGTAATAAAGAAGTGTGAATAATTCAGAAAAAAGTCTGTGACAAAATGAAGAATTTCAAAAAGAATATTCTAAGAAATCATCGACGTGGAAGAACCCATTTATGGGAACTAATCTTAACTCATATGTCGGATAGTCTATAACCATACACACACATCAAATTTTATATTAGGGTTTATTAAGTTTTTATTTATATTATATACATGTATCACTAGCATCTTCTACTAGGGTATGATTCCATTTAAATTTAATGTAAACCTTGGGGTCCTTTTGTCAACAAAGGTTTTTTTTGTACTTTAATCAAAAGAGTTATTAACATTTTATAAAGTCATTTAATTGTGTAGATTCATTTATTATTAATATTCTTAAACTTTCTATTAAATTTATTAGCTTTTTAATTTTTTTTATTTTACGTTTCATTTCAGATTCCTGTTTTAAATTGCTCACTTAATTTGCTTAGAAATTCTACTGGTTCTATGTACATATATAAAGATCAATTTCATTTTGTAGCATTTGTCGTCTGAATATCATTAACTAATTGCCCAGACGCATAAAGTCATTGACCTGTTCCATGTTTAATAGCTAACAAGACATTAATTGAAATGTAAACATAGTAATATTTATGCTCTAAAAAAACTATTTATTTTTGGGGCTTCGTACCGCAAAATAAAGAAACGAAATTATTATAAAGTTACTCATATATTAATCCGTATGTACTTCCGTCCGTTTTTCGTAGAAATCGTTTAAACCAAGAACTTAATAGAACATTTAAACAGAAACTTAATAAGCGTATTAAACTGCCTATACATTTAAAAAGATTTTAAAGAAGGCTAATGAAATAATTGTGACTTTTTTTTCACATGTTGTGTGGAAAAAGTATTAATTGAACGAGTAGGTTCTTAAAAATCATAAAATATTTTTTTCAGAATTTTATATAAGTTAGTTCTAGAAATATTTTTGAAAATGTTCACAAAAAATTGAAAATGTCTATAAAAATAAAACGATGAATGGCGAGGGTTTTATCCCAGAAACATCTAAAATCAAAATTATAGAAAAACGGAGGTACTATAATTTTACTTAAGTTTATCGCTATATGTCACAGTGATTGCTTCATGAAAGGTCTGGGTACTTGCATATAGTTTGAGTAAAATAATATAATATGTCTTCTCTTTTAGCCATATCTTGTTAAGGATCATTGCCCTATTGAATACATTTGGCGTTAATTTTGTAGAAATTCATTATTCACAATTAAATGAAACTACGTGATGTAGTATTATTTCTACTATCTTTAATTTCTTAACACGACCTAGGTTTCGTTGTATTACAACATCTTCAGGTGGAATATTATATCTATCTTTGATATGGATATCTTTGCTAATATCCCACCTGAAGATGTCGTAATACAACGAAACCTAAGTCGTGGTAAAGAAATTAAAGATAGTAGAAATGATACTACAACACGTAGTTTCATTTAATTGTGGATCATTGCCCTGTTATTGCTCCTTTGGAAAACACACAGGTTATATAGTGAAAAAGTAAAATAAATAATATTACTTTACTTAGTAATAGTACTAACATAAAAAGTAATAATATGCATAAATTATTATTAATAGCCTTTGTAATATACATTATAAATAATCCCTTTTTTGGGCAAAGGGCTCACTAAGCTTTTGCTAGGTTTTTTATCAGTGTCAAGTGTACTATGCTTTCCAGCTCATCACACCATTGTACTCTCGGTGTTCTCAATAATCTATTTATATATTTTGGGCATCAACTAGTGGTATCTAGAGCCCATCAATTGTATCTATAGAAAATCATCTAACCCGTAATGGAATATTTTCTTTCTATTTTCTTCGTTTGACAATATTTTAAAGAGAAACGTTTACCGAGACAAAGGTTGTTATCAGCTTACTCTATGTGTCAGTTCAAAATCTCTGTTGGAATTAGATATAGCCTTTGTCTTCATTTTATTGATAATTATTAACCCTACTGTAGTATGAAACATGTATATGCGTTTTACCGATCACTCAAAACTACGTTTTCTGCAAATCACAGTTTAGTTTGTTGTTTTCCATATATTCCTCATCCATACCTTTTCCACGATACTTTTCTCAATGCAAACTCAAGCATACAATTGAAAAGTTATGAGGATTTTGGACAACCCTGTTTTAAATTCCTTTCAAATTTCATTTTACATATAAATATTCTGTGATCTGAATAAAACTGGAATTTGTTTATTATAAATTAATAAATCTATTTCTTCTATTGTTTGAAAATCTCGTGATATTCAGGTTCACTTGTGGTATTTATGTTTTTCGAAAAATGTGTTAAGTGCTTTAAGGTTGGCTTCGGAAGCAAATTCTATTAATTTTTATTAAAATATTTTTTTAAAAATTTCATTTAAATATTTTACGCATGCCTTTTATAGCCTAACTCTGCCCTAAAAATCTCCAATAATTAATAACATTCCTTCTGATTCTATTTTGATTGTTTTCAACAGTAGGTCATAAAAGTATATTATTTTTCTTCTTCTAAAAGATTCTTTTGCAATATATATTTGTATGTTCTAATTATATTTAATTTTGGCAATGGTCATTTCAATATATTTACGAATTTATGACTGCATTGCGGTTTATAAATAGTTTAATACGAATACTGTGAATATTTATGTGTCTAACTATGTGTAATATTTATGTGTCTAACTATGTGTAATATTTATGTGTCTAAATATGTACGGAACCCTAGCAGTGGAAGTTCAATTCGTAATTAAAAAGTTTCATATTTCCATATACTCACTTTCATTTATGTTTTTAAACAGGTTTAAATGAATTAAATAATTTTATAAATTGGCCGGCCTTTTTAACACTAAAAATATTCGATTTTTGCTTAATTGTAATAGGTACATATGAACTTTCATAACCTATTAACTATCCTTAAATGTAAGATAAGATTTTCAAAATTTGAAATGTTTTACAATTTTTTGATTATTCTCTTTATGTGCTTCATACTTCGGAGCTCCGCGTTTTGCTTTACTTCACGATTTACGAATGATTTTCACTTACGACAGCACAGTCTGCCACCAGATTTCCGTCGGACAGCCGCTACTTCTTGCATTTAAATTTGCTCGAACAGCTCACGTGATTGCCACACAGGATGTACAGAAATGTGCCATATTATTAGGTCCACTAAAAATACCTCGTAATTGCATTCCTATTGTTATAGTTTTTAATTAAATGACTCATATGGTATTTTATAGTTAAATTGAATTAGGGTCTATAGCGAATCGAATTAAATTTAGTTCATTTCAAACAATTAATTATGCACGAAACAATTTTCATTTAGTGATATCAATATTTATAGAAAAATCAATATTTTGTATGACACTCTTTTGCAGTGACAAGGGCTGCTATTCTTTGAGGCACTTCCTGAAGGTGTGCATTGCTCCGCCAAACTTCTATTATTTTTTTCTGTTAGTGCTCATGTTTGGTGCTTATTGGCGCTTAATTCACTTCCGTCTTTATTAACTCCCATACATTTTCTATTGGGTTGATGTCATAAAATATAAAAATATTACTCTATTGGGTCCTGGTGAATTACCAGGACAGTCCAATACAGTAATATTTTTATCAAGTAAAACTTACTGACTGCATTTGCTTTATGACATTGAGTTCCATCGTGCATAAAATTGATTTTTCCCGACCACCAAACCATTTAAACAGCTGCAAAATATTGCTAGAACAATTAATAAATAAACCATAAAGATTATTTAATCTAGGAAAGTTTTTATTGCATTTAATTTTCTTGAAAAAGTTATTATTAACTTCATTTTTAGTATGGGTCCACTGTGTTGGCATGAATACATGATTTTTTACACTAGCGTGATTTTTTCAAATTCTACGTAAGAAGCAATTGGTAAGGGGAGGTTAATTCAATTATATCCGTTTCATTAATTGCTTTGCGGTTTTGTTGATACAAAATAAGCAAAATGTTTCATAGTACTTTGTAAATCTTTTAAGTAAACGTCCGTTGAAGTAACTTGCAATTTTTTTTACATTCAGTTTTGGTATTTTATATTCTACATATGAGTTTCCTTTCCATATACATATCAGAATGTTATCAAACTTTCTGAATAATGTCTTAAAATATTTTCATTACCAAAAAAAAAATATTCATATGTATAATTATATTCGGATCCTTTTCTCTTAATGTTTTATGCGATCGTCAAAAATATTACATCACATTTTTAACACGGAAATTCATAAAAATTACAACACGTTTTTTGCTCGTAACGGAATTGTCGAGGAAACTTATGCTGTGAGGTCGTTATACATATAAACGGCATTAATCATTAAGTTACATAGCTTGCGTTATTTGGACTCGAAATATGTAAGTGCAATTAGCCGAGATCAAGTACAACATCGTTTCTTAAACCAGTTTCCGTTTCTCGCCTATGTAAGGTGATGATTTCACAAAATTAAATTTTCGACATTTTACCTTGATTACATTTTTTTAACTTTAAAAACGGATAGTTTCTCAATATGGCACGCGTTATAATTCATCAGTATGACCTTAGCATTGTCACGAAAATTAGTGATGGAAGAAAGGCTGTCACGTGGATAAGAAATTCTTCCACAGATGTTCTTACACCTTTGATACTGTATGCATGTTGCCGTTTCGTAGGTATTGCACTTCTGTGTTGCAATTTACATAATTGAAAAATATAATGAACAATATTTTATGTTTACTTGCATTCTTAATTTTTATTCCTCTCAAAAAGAAAAGTATGCATGTTTTGTTAAATTTTGATAATTTTTAGGGTTCCGTACCTCAGAAGGAAATGCTTATAAAATCACTCACTTGCCTGTCCGTCCGTGTGTCACAACCGTTTTTCTTAGAAACAGCTTGAGAAAGAAACTTGAAATTTGATATTGTAATAAATTTATTAATCTGCGTATGCCTCAATAACTAACGCGTAATAACATTTATATAGACATTTTAGGAGAAGGGGAAGGGGGTATGGTAAATTAAATGCTCGAAACTTCTTTTTTTAATTTTCATGTAGAGTGTGGGGTACCGTTTGAAGGGATTAAAAACAAAGATATTTTTTTTTTTTAAAAATGTAAGTTTTAGGAAAACTATGACGATTATCCTAGTTGTTATCATTTATGAAATATTCACCATGTTTTAAGCCTGTGAAAGTTATACTAAGCAATATATCTATCTTGGAAAAATAGACATTTATAAATAGTTTAATGGAAATATCATATATTCTCACATGTTTATAAGTGCGTAAATGGATACGGAACCCTCGTAGAGTGAGTTCTATTCGTGCCTGACAGGTTTTTAAACTAGTAATTTAATCATTATAAAATAATAATAAGAAATCAGTTGCTATGAGTATCTACGTACTTCAAAATAAACGCTAGAGAAAAACTAATAACTTTGACAAAATTTTATTAACGTGATAGATGGAACAGTAAAAACGCGCTTTGCATTATGGAAAAATCAATGAAATTTTAAATATTCATTCAAGACGTAGAATTTTATCTAAAACGAGTTTTGTACACCATTATCACTTCACTAGAATTTCTGACAATTCATTAAAGGTGATTAAAATTACAATGCATGACAAACCTAGGATCGAACCCGCAAACTTTATAGAAGTTGCGGGACACGAGCCTCCCGCACACACCTCATCGATATCCTGTGCAAGTATGTTCGTTGAAAAACTGTATGCTCGTTAAATGATTGTTCCACGCTGCAATCGAGCGCTAGAGGGTAAACATGTCAAGTGGCATTTCTGGTAATATATAGAAATTTCAATAATTGTTACACGTATATAAAATGTAAAAGATAATTGTTACACGTATATAAAATGTAATCGATAATTGTTACACGTATATAAAATGTAATCGATAATTGTTACACGTATATAAAATGTAATCGATAATTGTTACACGTATATAAAATGTAATCGATAATTGTTACACGTATATAAAATGTAAAAGATAATTGTTACACGTATATAAAATGTAATCGATAATTGTTACACGTATATAAAATGTAATCGATAATTGTTACACGTATATAAAATGTAATCGATAATTTTTACACCTATATAAAATGTAATCGATAATTTTTACACGTATATAAAATGTAATCGATAATTGTTACACGAATATAAAATGTAATGGATGCATCAGTTTCTTTTATAGTATCATTAAGATATTTGTAATCGAATGTTGTTAATATAAACATACCATAAAAATAAAAGTTAAAAAACTAAAACCCTGTTACCAAAAGAAATTAACTGAAAAGCACGAAACGAGAAAATATTCCTGTCATAGTCGTCGTAGCCTGAATTTTCTGTAAATTCAGGGAAATCTGCGTTATAAAAATATAATTAATGATTTCCCTTTCAAAAATATTCGTTCAACACATACTCAATTCAATTCTATATGGGTACGGTAATAACTTAGGTATACCCATGGTCGCCTACCGCACTAGTAATAAATAAGTACATAAAGGGCACAGCACAGCGGCACTAAATTTTATGTAACTTTATATACCCAAGGACACTCTCTAGATCAAAACGAATCTAAAACCTGCACTACACTACTCGCGAAGTTCATCGAAGTTAGGCAAAGAGAATAGTGTAGAGAGATACTTCCTTTCGCTTTGTGCAATTGCCTCGCTTCGGGCGACTTTCGATTGCCGTCGGTTTTTTGCGCCCTAGTCAAAGGACTTCGCGAGGTTAGCGTATGGGAGACTCACGGCGACTGAGCTCCTCGCTGGGTTGCACGAGTATATAGTCACGTACTTCGGACTGCGATCGACTTCGACGAGCACTTCGACGAAATAACTTCGTGAGTAGTGTAGAGGGCGTATAAGGATACATCATTTGTTGAACTCTCTTTAGTAGTTTAGTCTCTGTTAAGGACCAAACTTACTCAAATACATGCATACATACATAGCTCTGAATTTCATGTAACGTTATGTATCCTAAGATACTCCGGATCAAATCTAGTCTAATGACATCTTATTTGTTGAAATCACATTAGTAATTTAGATTCAACGAGGGAATTAAGTAACTCACATACATACATACATACATACATACATACATCCCTAACCTGGGGAAGTCATAACCCTTCCTCTGCCGTAGTCAGGTAAAATTAGGGTAATATACGCTCCGTACGTGATATCAGATCCACTTAGCTTTCATAGCTTTCTTGGCTCATCATAATTATCAAAACACGAAAATTCCAAAGCAATTTCCAAAACATCATAAAGATTGAAATTAAAGTAAAATCATAACCATAACAATTATTTTATTTCATTAATATGTGTAAATTTCATCTCTGACGTATTAGATTATGCTTCGTGAGAGGGAAATAAGGAAAATACCGGAAATAAAGCTATAAATTGATATATTGAATGCAAACTATTAAATCGTTTATTTCCGTCTGAATCTCAACATGGTACACTTCGTTATATACGTTTTTCCTAGATTGTTCAATATTGGAATGACACGCTTGACATACTCGATCAATTTTTTTTTCTCTTGTAACTTCAATTAGAAGGGTAGCATTCACAGATGATGGGCTGGTTGATAAAATATTAAGTGATTTTTCTTTGAGAGGACCATAAATGTTTTAAGAATACTAATCAGAATGTATTCTTTCAAAAATATGATAATGACGGTCTTTCATAAACAACTTTAAAACAAATTGTGTTTTAAGTGTACCAGTATAACGTATGCAATGATGGTTCATATTTGGCTAACTTTAGTTAACTTGGCTGGTTTTAGTTATATTGTATCTTTAGCACTGTCAACATACATAACTTCTAATAATCTATGTTTAACGAAATCAAGGAAGGAATGAGGAAGTGACATTTTTTTATAATCTAAAAAGCTCATGTTAAAATTTATCAAGGGAAAAAACCATTATACCCTATTTTCACCTTAATACCGCTAATAGAACGTGACTACGAGGGCTCATCTTCTTGCGGAAGGTATTTTCTTGTGACGCTAGTTCCAACTGCATCAGATAAAATATACTTAACACAAATCGACCACCATTTATTTGGCCCTCGTAAACATATGTTGTCCGAATCAAACGTCGTCTTTTTATACTGTCTATAAATTTGCAAAGACGATGTAACCTATATATAATTTTACAACGTCTGTAGAAACTGTTGGACAGACTTTAATTTCCAATATTCAAATATTAAAAAGATCCCTTCCTTTTGCATCTCAGTGGGGATTGGTTGAAAAGTCAATGTTTTGGTAAAGTGATGTATCATTATAAATGCGTAGGCATCGTTATAAATACTTCTGGAATGCATTTCAAATTAAGTTTCTGGAGAGATTTTTGATGATAATCCTGTAAGAATTGAAGTACGAAGGACATAAAACCGAATGCTGAACATGAAATGGTTACGTCCTTTTTTATTTCTAATCGGTCATCTCTCGGGTACGTAAGATTTTTATTATTTGTAACTGGAAGAGATTTGATTATTTTTGTAAGACGTTGTCCAATTAGTAGAGGAAAGAATTCAGAAGACATTTTGTTATTTTTTTAGGCTATCGGCGAATAAACTATTTTGCAGTGACAATTAGCGCATCCAGAAAACTCTTTTTTTTAAACCCAGTCTGGGTATAATTGGAAGATTAGTAATAATTTTGATGTAAATATTGAGAACAAGATGACATATTCATTTAAATAAATAAATATAGCATTAGATTCGTTCTGAATTCAATTCAAAGTTGATTCGTTACCTAATCATAATTCGAAAGGTTGTTTCATATTTCTGTAAACACTTGTATACTTGAAAATACAGAACAGAGAGTAAGTGCTTGAAAATATTACGTGCGTTCTTTAGTGTAAGAGTATGTAATTCCAGTGCAAACATGAGTACCCAAGTCCTTCCGTATGTCTTCTTCTTAACCATTTATCAAATACTGAGAATTAAATTGCGTAATCAATCAACACTGAAATAACTAACGCTTGCTCTCATATTTGAATACCTTCTCTAAAGATTTGTACAGACACCTCAATAATTAATTATGTAAAGAATATACACATTTCGCATTTGCTTTAATCTGCACGTAATATGGTATTCGCGTTCAAATAAGGATTGAGACTATTAAGTAGTTTGCATATTGTTTTTACCTTAGTATCCAGAAAGTTTGGTGAAATCTTTTATAAAGATAAGTGGTTAGAAAACGTCCTACAAATCTTCCAAAATCTATTATTCCAAATCTACATTATTCAGAGACGCTTCACTTTAACACAACTTTAAAAAAAAAATTTCAAGACTTGATTTGAACCCAATAAGCTGACCGCAATACGCCTACAAAGTAAAAATGATGAAAAAAGAATTTTACCTAAAGTTTCCGGAAAAACTATAGCGACGGTTCTAAATTACATGATTTTGATGAAAAAAGAGCTTTATTATACAAGGTTACCTAAAGTTTCCGGAAAAAGTTATTATTAAGATACAATGAATTATTATAAACAATGCAAGGTAGAGAGCAGAATTTTGACGTACTTATAATTAGTAGGGACATACATAAAAAAGAAAAAAACCTTACATTTAGTTCTTTACGTGCTTTAAACTTGCTAAACCATCGGCATTATATAGGGTATCTAAACATATGTAATTGAATTAAATTAAGTCCCTCGATCGTTTATTTTTACTTTTTGGCGGTAAGTTTATAATCTAGAAACCCATTGGGTACCGAGGTAGAAAGATCGAGATAACAAGATGCCAGGCAAATTTGAGATTAAATTGGGAGACAATCTCGATCTCTTATTTCACAGAATAATATTAAACAGAATTGTTTTGAAATATATCTTGCTGTGGCCATACAAATTCTTAATTTTGGCACCAAAGTAAGAAAATTAAAGAAAGAGGATGCAAGTAAAGTTAAGATTAAACTGAGAGACAATCTCGATCCAACTTTTATCTCTTATTTCGGAATATGTAATGGAATTCATCTTGCTGTGGCCATATAAATTCTTAATTTTAGCTGCAAGGTAAAAAGATCGAGGTAAGAAGATGCAAGTAAAGTTGAGATAAAATTGAGAGACAATCTCGGTCCAACTTTTATCTCTCATTTCTGAATATATAATGAAATGTATCTTGCTGTGGCCATATAAATTCTTAATTTTAGCACCAAGGTAAGTAGATTGAGTTAAGAAGATGCAAGTAAAGTTAAAATTAAATTGAGAGACAGTCTTCATCCAACCTTTATCTCTTATTTCGGAATTTATAATGGAATTTATCTTGCTGTGGCCACATAAATTCTTAATTTTAGCACCAAGGTAAGAAGATTGAGGTAAGAAGATGCAAGTAAAATTAAGATTAAATTGATTGACAATCTCGGTCCAACCTTTATCTTTTATTTCGGAATTTATAATGGAATTTATCTTGCTGTGGCCATATAAATTCTTAATTTTAGCACCAAGGTAAGAAGATTGAGGTAAGAAGATGCAAGTAAAATTAAGATTAAATTGAGAGACAATCTCGGTCCAACCTTTATCTTTTATTTCGGAATTTATAATGGAATTTATCTTGCTGTGGCCATATAAATTCTTAATTTTAGCACCAAGGTAAGAAGATTGAGGTAAAAAGATGCAAGTAAAATTAAGATTAAATTGAGAGACAATCTCGGTCCAACCTTTATCTTTTATTTCGGAATTTATAATGGAATTTATCTTGCTGTGACCATATAAATTCTTAATTTTAGCACCAAGGTAAGAAGATTGAGGTAAGAAGATGCAAGTAAAATTAAGATTAAATTGAGAGACAATCTCGGTCCAACCTTTATCTTTTATTTCGGAATTTATAATGGAATTTATCTTGCTGTGGCCACATAAATTCTTAATTTTAGCACCAAGGTAAGAAGATTGAGGTAAGAAGATGCAAGTAAAATTAAGATTAAATTGAGAGACAATCTCGGTCCAACCTTTATCTTTTATTTCGGAATTTATAATGGAATTTATCTTGCTGTGGCCATATACATTCTTAATTTTGGCACCGAGAAAAGAGCATAGACGTAAGATTATGACCGATAGTGAATGTTCGTTGTCAGATAAATTCATAAATTTGGCACTGAAGTAAGAGAAACTACATAAGTCATTTCAAATATTAGAAAGTAAGAAATCAATGTGGCTTTAAAGTCATTAAATAGTCACCACGTAAACATGCCATGACCTAACCTCAGATGTAATGATACTTTACATAGCTAAATATATAACACATATGTGGGTTTTGAAACCTTTCTATTCGTTACGTAATTTTCAGAAAAGATCTAAATAGAGCACTTCAAGAATAATCCACCAAATAGAATGAAGCCTTTATTACCAAGCCCAAGATTTTTTCAAATTCAATAAAAGCCCATCTGTTAGACCCTTTGACCGGTTAAAAGGAGAAACAAAGGAGACCGGTAAAAATGGGCCCAATGTTACACAGATAAAACATAATTTTTAAAAAAGGTGGTATTTTTTAGAATATAAAAAACCAAACAATTCAGAAATTGACAATCATAAATAGGTAAAAAATAAAATGCAATTATTGCCATAATAGCAAAGAAAATCTATCTTCATAAATGCGCATATATTATATTTTTAAAATGTCCAGAATTGTTAATTGGAAATAAAAATAACAAAAAAGAATCTAATGGAATACATACTAACTTTTTAAAAACGATTACAAAAAATGTCTCTTGCTTTCTTTAATATGTAATCATTACCTACATGGATTAAAAATAAATTATTAACAGACATTGACAAAGGTTTTATTGTCAAAATGACTGGATTTTTCCCTCTTATAGAGGTTTACGTATTTTTTTTCGACGACCCTGTTGAGGATGTGAGTTTCATAGTTAATTACATCTGTGGATAAAAGATAGAATGAGACACAATCTGCACTTTCCTTTATGTCACTAATTCAAAAAATTCCGTAGAAATTACATTAAGAAACAATTTTAAAAAATAACCTAACTTTTCATAAAAAAATACAAGATTTTTCGTTTGTATAAATTATTAAGGAGCTTATTTTTCTTATTTTTTTCTATATGACAGTGTCCTTTTTATGCTTATACCACCTGGACCTAATACTATATGATGAACTCTTGCCGGTCTCCTTTTAGCAGTTAATTGCACTCTGAATGTTAATGGAATTAGTACATAATGTAAAAAATTTAATTACCATTGTCAAAATTTTCAACAAAAATTTAAAAAAGTGGCTAAAGCAACTTATCTTATGAGACGGACAAGGCCAGTCAGAACAGATATTGAACATTTTGGAAGTCGTTTACAGAAGCTTGAGATTTTTAGATTTTCAAGTTATAATTTTATTATTGCGAGCTACAAACAGCTAACATACTTCTCCCCTTACTTTACTGTCAATTTTAATAGAAAAAATTACGTTGTCATTCCATTTGAGTCAAACCTAATCTGACCTTGTCCCAACAAGAACTAAAGAACGAAGGGTCAGGTGAAACTATTAACTGATTAGAAAATCTATTTTTTACTAATCACAATAAAACCGCAAAGGTAGGACTTCGCAATAACTCAAACCAACCTTCAATGTGTTGGAAAGTTTAGACGGTACTGACTTGTGCTTATAGAAACAAAAAATATTTAAACAATGTAAAGCAGGGACAAGCAACAGGCCACTTTCATATGAAAAAAAATGGCGAAGTAATATTTATCTCATTACCATGCCGTTTCAGATAATATATAAATAAAAATGTTTATATATGTGTATATATAAACAGTATATTACAAAACTAGAAAATAACTGGAGTCCATGGACTTGACCGAGACAACCATATCAACAGTTTCGTAGGAGTAGCGCTAATAGGATAGTTCTGTTACAAGGGGCTGACTATAATGTGATACATTTAAATTTAGACACTTGGTTTACAAAGCCGTATTATACTACAAGAAAGGAAAGATGTATAATAAGTGCGCCGTTTTAGTAGGAAAATGTTTCAGTTGTTTTTAATTTGCATGTTACCATAACGTAATTATCTTTTAATAAAAAAAATTTGTCAAAATCGATCAACATTTTATTGATTATCATTAGATTCGAAATGCAAAAAACAATTAGCCTTTTTCAAAAGAATAAACTGTTTCAGCAGGGGTTGTATCGTATTATGGTTTTTATCCGACAAAAAGACGGAAGAGTGACCGTCATATTGAGTTATAATAATATTAATAATAGCAAAACTGTGATGAGACAAGTGTAAGGAAATAGATTACATAGCAGAGAAATACCTTCTTTTAAAACCGTTTTAAATTTTATTCATGTGAAAACAAATTTATGTTAGTTGTATATTTTCCAAACTATTAGAAATTTTGAAAAACTTTTTTAATTTCTTGAAAAATTATTGAAACAATTTTGAAAAATTATTTTTGCTAAGTGGTATTATTAAAAAAAATTACGAAAATTAAAGTAAATAAAAATGAAACACATTTAAAAAGTGAAATCAAAAAGAGCCCTACCAACCCATTGTTTTTGTTATATCATATAACACTTGATAATTTTAACAATACACTAGAACATTGTGTACAACTTAATAAAGTGGAACAAATACTACATTGAATAACGACCTTATAACGCGTAAATTTTCGCATTGCGTAATAAACATGCCAGCCCCCTTAAGAGCATGTTTACATTTTTAACGAATAACCTTCATTTTTGGTAAGTTTATTCTAAACTCTATGAATATGTGGAAAAATTATTTTGATACGAAGAAAAATAGATCGAACTTTTATTTATAATTCCAGCAAATTACTTTTTATGGTTTCATATATTTATTTCGTGCAAATCGACTTTTTGTGACTAATTCTTCTCCAGAATTACTAAAAAGAATAAGTAATAAGGATAAGATGGAGGATTTATTCAAACATATTATTGTTTGGAATGAATCCTTCAATTTGAAATGTGAAAAAAATAGTAAAATGCTCATTTTCTCTTCTTTAATTTATACATAAAATTATTTAGAAAAAGAAAAATATTTATTCAAATAAGTTTCGCCCAATCCTTTTTAATACTAACTTGTCATTCTACGTTGTGACGCGCTCCAAGTCGGTTGTGTCGCCGCCACTCTGAATAAAAATATTTGCGTAACTTGGTGTAAAATAGTCAAATTGATAATTGTTAGATATGTTTACAAATTCTAATTGAGGGCAAGAAAAATGTTACACAACTCTTTTTAACGCACTCATTATTTGCCGGGAGTGAGGTGTTTACCTGCAGTGGCGATGTTTTCGCAGCTGTTCGCAGGTTATTCCCCCGAACGGCGTTTAACAATGTGCGCAGGTATCGTATGTACGAAAATAGATGACAAATAAATATGAATATTATTTTCAATTTTCTGAAAAAGTCATGTTTTAACGACAATCAACTATTTTTCAGTCTAGAAATAACGTCTTAACATATATATAATTGTGTATATATATATATATATATAATTATATATATATATATATATATATATATATATAATTATATATATATATATATATGTATATATATATATATATATAAATACATTTATTAAAACTACCGAGAAAAGAAAAACGGAAAGCTTGATCACTATTTCCGTTTTTCTTAATGAAACTTAACAAAAATATGCATATCGATATTTGCAGTGAGAAGGGAATAAAAATTCATATTCTTTTAAATTCCATTTATAGTGTGGGGTACCGTTTGAAATATTTTCAGATATCATATCTTCAGAGGTATTCTGAAAAATATGAAGAAATATACTGAAAACAATTCATCCTAATTACGAGACTACTGAACCCAAAATTATGAAAAATAGGAGTTTTTAGAAGCCCAGGCAAATATTTAGATGTAGTAATTTTTTTTTTAATTTACATATTTTTTTATTTCTAAAAGTATATTTTTTCCTATAAACGTATATTGGCAACATATTTATATTTATCTGTATTCTCAACCGATTTTCTCAAAAACCACAAGACTTAGAAGCTTCAAATTGGCATAGTAATGCATCTTATTAACCTATGTAATTTTTACTACCTTTTTCTTTAATTTTTATATATAAAATATTAAAACGGGGTAAATGAAGGTTTCATTTTTTTTAATGGTGTATGTCTTATGTGCACCATTTGCTTATGAGATATACATAAATATTTTAAATTTTATTTTGAAAAAGATATTATAAAACTATGTGAAAATTTTGCATCCATCCTTATTTTCGAAGCTACTCAACTGCATTTACGTTATGAAAAATAATTATTTTCAAATAGTTTAAGAGAAATACTATGTACCCTTAAATGTTAAGTACCGAAATATGTACGAAACCCTCGTCTCGGGAATTTTACTTGTGCTCCTTTGCCATTGAATGATATTCTAGCGTTATATTAATAATCAAATGAATAATCTCTCAATTTTTTATTATGAATGTCTATTTCATTCTATCTATTCGACTATTTAATGCATTTCACTTATAAGTTCTAATAAATTATTTTAAAAAGTAAAATCTTAAAAAATATTTGAATAATTTCGTCGCTTTGTTAGTTAATTTTGATTTGAATTTCGAATATAATATGTAAACGAGTTAAACAACACGAATCCTATCCTTTTATAAGAATTTCAAACTAACAATCACATGTATATTGTATAAAATACGTAAATTGTATATAGAACGTCTAAAAGAAGAACCAGTTTTACCAATAAATACTAATTGTAACCATTGTTCGCTCACATAGTTATAATTAAAAAAGTATAGGAGCACTTTATAATACACAGCGCTGTCTAGAACGATTAAAGGAAATTAAATAATAAACCTTTATTTTCGTGACCTTATCACGTCAAAAAAAATCACGTCTGTCGGTGACTCCGTTGTGACGTTGCGTCGTTATTTCCATTGTGTACTTTTTCCTTTTAAATAAGAATGTTCCTAAAAGAATGAGGTTTTCCGAAATAATAACCTGTATTATTTCTCGGTCTACCAACTCCCGATACGCAAAAAATCATATCAATTCGTTGTTCCATTATGACACGAAAAAAGGACAAACAAATTCAATGTTATGTTTATAATATTAATTGAGATATATTTAGAATGAGATTTACCTGTTTGGAATGTCGCATATGTTATTTCCCGGCTCGCCAACCATTTTTGTCCAAAAACTCCGCTCCGTTACTCTATTGTGACGTGAAAGAAAAACAAAGAAACATTCTTTCGGATTTTTAATGTTAGTTGGCATAGTAATATTAGTTAGGATTAAATTTCTTGGCCTAGAAAGTAACCTATCTGTGTCACTTTCTGACTTGCCGACTGTACACAAAAAATACTTCGATCCTTAGCTCTGTAGCAACGTGAAAAACACACTTTTGCATTACAAATAAACACACTTTTGCATTTATAATATTAATTAGGATAATATTATTACTTGGAACGAGGTTTCTCGGCACAAAGATTTTCTTATGTCAGTTCCCAGCAATTCAAATATACCTGGTCACAAAACTACATTATTAATTTGTTTAGCTGTGACGTGAAAAAAGGACAAACAAACATTTTCCCGCATTTATATTTTAAATAGAGAAATGAAAAGAAATTAAAACTCTAAATTAAGAATTAAACTGAATGATTCTGTTGATTCTTTATATTGGTTATGTAATAATTCAAAAATCACAACCCGTTGCTTTATTGCGACGTTGCTTCCTTACTCATTTTGTGTCCTTTTCCAGTTTCAAACAAGTTTTCCGTAAAAAAAAATTGTTTTATCATTTCCCGGCTCTTCAGCTATCTTTATGCAAGAAATCACATTAAAAGAAAGGCAAATGAACATACTTTAGCATTACATTAGTTAGGATAATAAAATTGTAGAATTATCCTATCCGTACATCAAAAATATGAAAAAACAGATATTACAAAAGACACTTTTTTGTATTTAAATTCTTATTTAAGTGAAAACACGACATTTAGTGGTTATATTTTTAAACCATCTTTTTGAATTAAAGGCAGAAACCAATTAGAACCACCAAAGCCCATGTCAAAAAGCAAAATTCTTATAGACACTAACTACTAGTCATGAGATATTGCTACCTCGTCAAAGCCGCACGTGGAAAATAAAATCATTGTACAGCCATTATAGTTAACTAGCCTGGTCAATGAAGGAAGTCTACATTAATGCAAAATAAAAAACTGGTTACCCAATAAATATTGAACACACATTTTCATTTTATTTATAATATAGGTGGTTAAGTTATGCACACAGACCGTGAATTACTTGCACACTACGAGCGGCGTCGCTACGCGTGTGTTAGTGATTTTACCACTAGTAAATATCCGTTCTCGAGCAGCGGGATTTGGTAAATACGTTCTGTATGTGTAGCCCTATGTAGTTAGTTGGGATTTGTAAGTTTCCTTTACGATACTTCAGCAGCGACGTTAATTCGCTAAATTAATTGTTCACTGGTTTGAATTACGACTGAAGATACCTTTTATTTCCAGACAAAAACCAGACACAAAAATCCAAACGCGTAAGGACTGGCAAACGTGGGCGCCATCTAGCTGTAGCTACATTGATCGTCTAATTGCTAACAGGACGTCATATAAAAGCTCTGGAAGAATTTCTTGTAAAAAATTCAAAAAATCTCTGATTCAGTATATCAATTAAGGATCAAGAAATTGACCTTCTATCGTTCCAGCCAATACATTACCCAAAAACTATTCCTGGGCCGGTATTGTACGAACTGTACCGGTATTAGTAATACACCTCACCCACCTTTAAATTCCGGTGACTAGTGTTATTGGCTTTTGTAAATATTGCCCCACTTCTCCAGGAAACATTTTGTATAAAATTATAAATTTGAAGCAACCCGGCAATATCCACATCTTTTAAAAAATGACACGGTCATTACAATTAAAAACCATACACATAATGCATGACAGCTATTTGATTAAGGACAAATTACTACATCGATATTCTATTTTGAAACATTAACAGTCGCTACTAACACAAAAAGCTTCACATTAAACAAAACGTAATATATAATAAACATAATGAAAGTCAAAATACGTATCGAACTGTGAGGAATAAATAGTACGAAGCATCACAAGCATAGCGTCGCATCTAACAAAAAAAAATAAAGATGCCTAAAGATAGCGACACTGGGACGAACGGCACGAGTAGTATTAATACTATTTTCTGCCACTAGATTGCTGTGATGTGTGAAAATCAATTTTACGCATTTTAAATCAATTATATGCATTGTGTTGAAATTCAATATATACATTTGGCCGGGTGCGGACTAAAGAATTGGGATAACAAAATCGACCGTAGCGCTCGTTGTAGCAGAAATGGAAATATCTAAAGGCTCCTGTTAATATTGCCATAGATAATATAATATACACCCGCATATTTTCATACATTTGGAACCAGAGCAGTTTAAAAAAAAGCAAATTTCACTGATTTTTTTAATGAAAGGATATGCATAAAAAACGACGTATTTTAAAAAAGGTCTCGGTCGCAATTATTTTAGTATGAAAAATTGATAGAACAAAGAAATTACTCACAAAAATTCCTCCATTTTTTGTGTAGGAAATTTTTTCACTTTAAATTTATAATTAAATACTACATATTTAACAAACATATAAATGGTAATAATAAGAGAAATAGTTAAATAAGAGATTAATAAAAACTAACAAAATTTTAAAAAGATGACGTCTATCCCACTTAATATTAACAAAAACATTAAACTCTACAAATATTAATAATTTGTTACGAAATATTTACTTTAGGTTTTTTAAAATTATGTATTAATAATTGGGAACAAATGCATTTTAGCAACATATTCAAAGGTTGTAACTTAAAAATTTATAAGGTTGTAACTTAAAATAATCCATAAGGTTTTAACTTAAAAATTTATAAACTAAATATTTAAACGTTATATTTATTTACAATTATAATACCTTGTAAATTCTTCTTTTTCTCTTCTTTAATTTTTATTATTAACATATCTGTGTACATCTTTGTTGAGTATGTAGTATAAAAATATAAATTTAAAATGAAAATATTGAAATATACTTCAGCAATAAAAAAATTAATATTTTCATCATAAGTCAATATTTTTAAAATAAAAGAATCACTAATTTCCAATATCGAATTGGAAATTAGATAAAAAAAATAAAGATATAGCTGCCATAAAACGAATTTCTTCTGACATTGTTGTGAATTGAATGTAATAATATGGATAATACATCGATTATTCTACTCATTTTATGGAGCTGAAAACAAAAGGATATTATATATTCTGGGTACGGACAACTAAAATATTATTAACCGTCTAGTATAACGTTAACATGATATAGCATTATGAGATAAAATATTAATAATAATGAGTTAATAAGGCCTTTTTAATTTTTTTTACAATTATGTATAAAGATATTATATTTTCAAGTGTAAATTTCATTTTATTCATTATGTTTTAAATTATTCTATTTTAATTTTTGCAATTTTTTAATACTGCTATTTAACATAATTTAACAGTGTTAAAATGAAAGGGTAATTATTCAAAAAACTCATAATACTTTTGAAAATAATGTACAATTATAGTGGAGTCGAAAACACGGGATAAAATTGTTTTTAAAATATAACATTATTATTACATTTTTTTGTTACACTTTTACTTTATTTTTCATACTACATTAGTTTTTTCTTAATTTTTTCGTCATAGTTTCATATGAAGCAGCCTGTCACTCGTCCCCATTTCACATTATATAGAGCAAGCTCATTAGATGTGAGGCGTCACTAGCCTAGGCGTACAAAAAACCGTTTAATTAGGTATAATTATGACACAATGAAAACAAGAAAAACGAAATTTAATATTACCAAACTCAATTTTCTTTTCAAATTAAATTGTTATATTAAGTTTCAGAGGCGAAGAAAAAGCGGAAGTCGTGGTTGGGATTGTATAACAATATGATCTAACTTACGATTGGCAAACCAAATCTTCTACAGCGTTATCGAAACATGTTATACTATGATAGTGGCGATATTTTGCTAGAATCCAGATTTTCCTGTGAAAAAACAAATTATATTATATCAACCCAAGCTTTATTTTGTAGTCATCTGTACGAATAATATACATTCTTTTTATAAATACCGAAGATATATGGGTTAATAAAAAAACGATAACATACTATATTAATATATACGACTTATACACACACACACACAAACACGAACACACGCACGCACGCACGCACGAGTGACATACGAATTTTTCTTACACTGTGTCGCAGACACAGTTCTTGAGTCTGACATACAAATTTTTCTTTTAGTTTAGTAGAATTTTTCTGAGTCTGACATACGAATTTTTCTTTACACTGTGTCGCAGACACAGTTCTTGAGTCTGACATACGAATTTTTCTTTTAGGCGGGTTGCGGTTGAAACTAAGTTTAAAAATGGATAAAATTTACAGTTGGCACCGACGTTCACTTCTGTCCATGGTACTATTCCAAATCTATGTTTAAGGAATACTAAGTCTGACACATGTCAGACTCAAAAACAATATTTGATTTATTAGACATTATTTAATCGGTATTCTGCGACACAGTGTATTAAAGTAATTAGCTTGTATGCATTTCGCATTAAGTCAATTTGTAACACGCTTCATATAAACCCAATATATGAACTTGGCAGCAGAATTGTTCTACTATATTTTCAACTGAGAACGTGAACCTGTTGGTTTTTCATCAGTTCATCTTAATCGTCTGCTAGGGTATATAGTTGCACACTGCCAAACAGGTCAGTTTGAACTTAATTGAATGTAGATGGAACTAATGCAAAAAGTTTTGAGAATGAAAAAATTAACTTTTGGAGAAATATTATCGACGGCACATAAACTTAAATTAAAACAACAAAATGATTAGTATTAACGAGTATGTGGTCACCTGCACATAGTCAAAGAAAGTATTTGCAAGTTTATTATATGGACTGTCGAGGGAATACAAATGACTGTAGAAATGATGAATTTTTACAAAGATTGTTTACTTCCAGAGTTGTTGTTTCCAGAGTTATTTATTTCGTTAATAATCTTGCAAGAGTTATTAACGAAATAAATAATTACAAAGTTTCAAAGTCTCACAACGTTATTAGGATATCGGGCGTTTAAAACGGAATATTCGATGTTGTCTAAGATTTTGCAGCTGATCGTGATACAGCGCCATCTAGCGTTGATATTTACGTTAAAACCCATAATTCCATGTTTGTGATAGAGATGTGTTTGGAGCCTTAACATGTGGAATTCTGTTTTATCCAATGATACCATTAGGATATCACAGGAAACCAGAACAAAAAGAAATTTATATATTTTCGAAATTGTTTGAAGGGTAAAAAAACAAAATAGTTTCTTTTTATAATTTTTATTGTTTTTTAATTGAAATGCTTAATGAACAGTAAGTTTCGTTTATAATTTTTGTTTAAATAATGTAATGTTTTGCATTTCTCACTTTGTTTAACGAATAACGCAAAATTATTAAAACCAATAAAAATAAAGTTAATTAATTACAAGTATAAAAAAATTAACAATAAGTATGGTTTTGTGACTTTCTGATAACATATAAATAGAATTTAACCTTGGCACCGGCAGATGGCGATTAACGAATCTTTTGCGGAAGATTAGCAATATTGATCTACCTTAGTCATATTGGCAGCAGATGTCGCTTTTATCGGAAGCCTTTTTTAAATATTCATTTTTCTTATAAATCAGAATATATGTTCATTTATTTTTATCAGTATTTATTTCTATCAGGTGGCAGAATAGATAACCGTCATTGAACATCACATTACATTTAGATCCAATTGGGTTATTTTGTGCAGAGGATGGTAAATTTTCAATATGTCTGGACGATACAATTTATTTTCTTGTTCCAGTTTTAATCATTTAAAAATATTTTTTACTGAGCGAAATTCCAATTTATGCTCTAATAATTTCACAGTATGTGCGCTCAGTGATAATGATTATTACTAAGCATATCAATATTATTGCCGGGCAATTAATCTAAAATTTGTCACTGATAAATATTTTTACTGAATAATTTCTAACTTTACAGTTTACTTTTTGTGTAAATTATAAAATTTTACTTGCAAATGTCATTAAATTTTTGTGGATTTACAGTGGTCCATCAAAATCCAGCTTTTAGCCAATTTTCCGTAATCATTACGTCACTTGATATACGAAGTCAATGAGTACTAAAGTAACAGGTCGCTTTTGACTTTTCTGCTGACATCTATACGGGAACGAAACGAACGAACGAACGTACTTTGAAAACTTTTTCGGTCACAATGCAATCCTTGATAATCATTTCTTATAGGATCATTTTTTGTAATTGTTTAAACTATCAAGTGTTCTTATTAGTTTATGCTATTGCTTTGATTATGTGAATATTTCTAAAATTATAAATGTGACATGGAATTTTAGGTTTGGATGTCATATTGTTAATTTCGAATACCGAAAGTGAACATAATTTGGATTAAAAATATTTACATTTTAGATTACATCAAGATTGGTCACCTGAGGACTATAAAACTGTAACAAAGATAAGATATTTTCGTTTCTAAGAAAAAGTGTAAGCAATTGTCAAAAAAGAGGCGAATATAATTCGGAATACTATATAAATTGTATATTCCAAATTATCTGTACCCTGAGTAAAACCACACTTTTGGATTTTTTTAGTTTAATACAACTGTTGAGAAGGTTCCTAGTGTATGTTGTATTTCATTGTTTGTATTATTATAGTTTAATAATTTTTCAATAATTTAATGCATTTTTAATTGATTAAACCGTTATCTTTTCTACTTATTCCCAAAAAACCAACTGATATCCCAAATATGCTGCATTTCTCCTAAAGAAAGATCTATTAAATTTTCTACCGCCACTTTGACTACAATATACACGTTCGTATGCTCTGAGATTGTTTGGAATAGTTAGGTTCCAAAAAATCTTAGAGCAATCATTTTCTGCAATCAGTAATGGAAGAACAATTGTAATTCATACAAAAGTAATACAAAGCCTCGTAAGAGTAATGCGTTAGTACAATAACTAAAAGTAGTCGAGTGTTATTCAAACAAACTGATGTATTACTTATAGTGCAGTTAATAGAACCAAAAGTACTTGAATTTGAAATTTGACGTGAATTTGCAGCGTAACTTTTCCGTAGTTAAATTACAAAAGTCAAAATAAAAAAGTGTTCAGTTCAGTTACTTCGAAAGGGGGAAGTTGTAAGCATGCTTTCCGAATTTGTTTTTGGGACAACAATAAGAGAGACATCTTTAAAACAATAATAAAAGTAAGAAAAATACTGTTTGTCCATTTGACACATTGACATCCGAAAATAAAATGTTAGAGTTTAAATTAGACTAAACGTTTCAATATTGGACTATTCCTTATTTTCCAGATTTTCTTATGCGTACGGAAGAAATCATATTTAAAATTGTTTACATACTTTCTTATATATGATTTTACCATTTTTTTGTAAAGCAAAACACCGTGCGAGCTCAAAACACTAACGACCGACACTTAAGATAAATTTAATTGTCTCTTAATTACATTTTTACTGTTCCTTACCTAAAATGATAACTGTGAACCCGTATAGACCGTTGATAATTTATCTGAATGTCTGTCTCACACGTTATTCTCTAAAATAACTGAAGTTATTTGATAAACTATAACACAGTTATAATGAGAGAATATAAATGTATTCATAATTTTATTTTCAAAATTGAATCAGAAATGATCCAAAAAATGCATTTTTTAATAAAATGTTTGTGGAAAATTATAGGAAAATGAATATCATACTACCCCAATTATATTCTCTCCATCCCCGAACTTGCTAATTTTATTGGATTGAACAATTTAAAAAAAAATTCCGATTGTAAAATAACATGGTTCTGTTTTAAAGCGCATTATTTTGCTATAAAACAGATTTTTTTGCCATAAAACTATTTAATAAGTCTACTTAGCTAGTTAATAGCTACTTGCTAAGATTGGGCTTTTTACTTTGTCGTTTGCTCCTATCTAAAGTATTTAGTTGAATGGCGGCCTTTGAAGTCACTTGTCATTATATATTTGATGAAAATGATTGCATTAGTTCAACTACTTATATGTTTTTAAATAAAAACGTTGAAAATTTTACGAATCCCACACAACTTTTATCAAATAGTTTCCATTAAGTAAATTTTTTACGTGGTTCAGTGTGATAAAATATAATTCTAGCTTCGGAAAATTTGGCAACCTGAAATCATTGCCCGTTGAGGGACATCAAGTTTTACGCCGCCTTTGGATGACAGTATAAGTTGAATTCTTTTAGTAAGTAGATGAAAGTAATAATAATTGGAAATAAGGATAACTATTTTGTCGGTCAAAGAATACTAAAAAACTTTCATATAAACATATTTGTTGAACTAAAAATCAATAGAAGCACTGTTGCACTTCATCTTGTTCTACCATCCAATACGCATCTTTTTAATCAAAATCGTGGAGTTTTTAAATCACTTTAGGAAAGCCGGAAGAAGTAAATCGTTTGATTAAACAGGTAAACATAAAAAAAATATTTTACTACTGAAAAATATTCCGGAAACAGGAAAAGATCTTTTACCATCAATGATAGTGTCAAAGTATATTAAAAAACGTTTATCTATATTAATCTGTTACGCTGAAAATTATTGAAAGCGCTACCGCATTTCGTCTTGTTCTATTAACTAATTCACAACTTTTGAATCAATATCGTAAAGGATTTGAATGTTTTATGAATATTTGTTATTTCCGGTATAAGTTTTATTTATTTTCCATTATTGTTTTTGTTTATTGTCTATTTCATTAGCACCAAGCTATAAATATGACAAAGATTTAATTCCAAAAAATGGTCGTAATCTATTCGCTTACCTATATCCTTCTTGCCATTCATAGCTGTCCATCAAACTCCACGCTATGTATTCTTGAACGTTGCAGCCGTCTATGTAAATGGCATCTAGTATAGCCGAAAGATAGGAAGTGATATATTCCACTCTATTCAGATCTAAGAGAGTCTCATTTTTAGCATTATAAGATATCCCATTTTCCGTAATAAACACCATTGGATTGTCATATGCGTTTTTTATCCAGTTTAAGATATCTCGCATGCCCTTGGGGTAAACCTGAAATTGAAATAAAAAATCTATATTTTGAAAAACTGTTTAACTTTAGATCCGTTTTTATTAATCGACTAGAAGATCAGAATTCTAATTTCGTCTCACGGCTTTACTTGGACTATAACGAGATACAATTGTTTAATACATGATCATAATTCATAGTGAAAATATTTCGTTTTAATCGCTTTTTATTTAATAATTATTTAGGTCTAATTACCATTGTTAGGTATTCTCAATGGTTTAATTATTTACTTATTCAACTAGAGAATTTTGCGGTTCGATTATGTCGAATTAGAGTTAACGTGAAAAATGTGTAAGATTTCGATCGCTACATTTGCTACGGTATAAATCTGTAAGATTTCGACAGTCACTTCTGCTACAGTATAAACGGTTGTGTGTTTACAAGGGAATTTCAAATTATTTTTTTGCTGGCTTTCTATTGTAAGCCAATCACCTGCCAGACCGTTTGCAACTTGGTACGTATTTATTTGCGTTATAAATTTTAGATTGTACTTGAAAAATAGAAATGTACTTCATCATTTATTAAATAATTAAAAGTAATAAATTACAATAAATTTTGTGCATATTCATTTATTTTCATAATTAATTAAACTTTATTTAGATAGTTTTAGTAAATTTAACAATTCATTATATTCATTTAAATTTTTGAACTAATTAAATTTTATATAATTAATTTAATATATATATAGCGAAAGAAACTGCGTTCCAACCGGGTGTTCTACGACATTTCTCTTTTTTTTCGAACTTTCCTTCTCGAGTAGAATGCTTTCTGACTTTATTTTGAGGTAACTATATCAATTTTGTTAATTTGAATGAAAAATACTACGTATCTTAAGAGATAATCTGCACTATGTATGTATAAAGGGGAAAAGTTCGTTTGTTTGTTTGCTTTCATTAATCTCTAGAATACACATTCGAATTCAAAAAATTCGTTTTACAAAACTTATACATCGAAGAAAATGGTGATAGACTAACATCACGCTGCGATTCCTAGAAACATAACAGTGACAAAAAAATTAAAAGAAGTCAGAAAATCCCCGACCCCAATGACGGTATCGTTTGGTGAACGAAGCGGGGGCGTTTAGTGATCGCGGAAGGGAAAAGGAAGACATCAGCTCAACGACTTTGGCTTCTTTCTCAATGGAGGTGTCCCACCAGTACTTTTGAAAGTAATTCGGCTCTGATTGTCGACAATATTTTTTCAATGGCCGACTATTTATTTCGTATACTTTGTAGCAGTAGGTTTTTATGTATGTAATATTTTAATACTTTTTTCACGGCCAACTTTACTTAGCTCTGTCTATATCAGACGGCGGTAAAAATCATATATTTCTAACCGAGATAAATTAAACAATTTTGTGTAAGATTTCGGAATATCTGATTTAAAGGTAATTAGACTCAAATTCAAGATAATTTTACAGCGGTGAAACAATATGACACAGCTAGTTTATAATAATTAATAATACACATTTTTGAAATAAATTTCCAGATTTTCTATTTGTCTACAATATTTTCATATATCATTTTATGGATGACTTTGAACTTCAAAATGGCGGGCGCATTGCGCACTTTTATTCTTTTCATTTAAACAATTATTGTTAATTATCGCGTTATGTGAAGATATCACAGAGCTTACATAAGTTTCATGCCAAATGGATAATTCATTTTTGTGCTAATCCATAAAAAGAAAAAATATTTCTCCATTATATAATTAGAATGATTCTAGAAGATACTCTAATATTGCTATTTACTTACAGCGATCCAGTTAGATCCGGCTCTCAACCAACTTGGATCCTAAACAATCTTCAGACCCAGTAGCTCAAACAACTTGAGGGTTTCGCCAAAATTTCCTGTATCCTGAAGGTATGTTGCTGATGTATAATGACTAGAAGTGCAAAGAAGTCGGCAGCTCCCTTTATAGTATCGATTTGCTCCTGGGTAAACTTCGGCAATCGAGATCTAGAATATCCTTCCGCCTTACTCCTTTCCTCTACCAGTATCTTGACGCTTTCTGGGTAATCTCCTGTCTTAGAATATACTGGATGCGATTCTATTCCAGACTGTGAATTATATGCAAGTGATAATTATTTAATTATAAAGAAGTCGATAATGTTTTAAAGAAGTTATTCGTTTGTTTCGTTTTACTATGTTAATGGGGGGCATATAAAACTTCCTTTAATTTGATCGTGAACATTTAATATTTTTGATATGGAATTTACATGGTTTTAGCAAAATGGCAGTAGTTTTTTAAAGAAGTGTCAATAATAAACTTGATTGAAGAATCCTTCACATGAAGATTTCAGAAATAAATGGCACTGCAAATAAATGCCACCTAGGCTAAGGGCTAAAGCTAATTAACTATTTGTTAAATTTATATCATAATTTTTAGGATTTCTCAGTTTAATTGTGATCTAAAATTTCTTTATATGCATCCATTCTTCCATGCGTCAGTCTTTTAAAATTTTATGTTTATTAAGATAAAATTTTAGAGCAAAATTCTTTAAAGACATATCTATATTAAAAAGTATAAAATTAGAAAAAAATATATATCCCTGTGTACATGTCAATTTAGTTCCAAAAAAAAGTGGTTTGTTTTACGCCCGTATTCTTGTAATGTATCATATATGTAACTGGTATAAAAGATATGAACGAAAGAAAGAAGTAACGTTTTAAGAGCAAAATTTTAAATTATTTCATGTATGGAAGGAATCTTAACTTTATACATTGCAACACACTTTTCATAGTTTTCCCATGTTTATTTTCTTATATTTTGTTTCATTTATCTGTATAAGGCCTAATTCGCACGTGAGCTTTTAACATCCGTTAAAAAACGTTCAAATAGAACAAATGCATTTCCATGTATATGTTCACACGTCAGCGGTTTTAAAACGCGATGCTTTTTTATCGAGCACTGTTGTATTTTCAAAGCTATGCATTGGTCGTTAAATGGAATAAACCATACGAAACTTTTTATTATTATTCGCGCTCCCTCAGCGGTCGGATGTGTCTATTTTCTGTTTACGTCATCGGGACGGCGATACGATGTCGTGGGTTGTAGATCCCGAAGTGCTCATTATAGAAGTGGAGTCATCATTGCCAGAATACTCAAATAAAATTGTGAAGAATAATGCCTGGGAGGACATAACTAAAAAACTGTCAGAGGACTGGGAAACCCTGGGAAAAAAATAGTCGATGCAAATAAATAATGTAGTTTTATTTATTTTAATTAAATAGGTATATAATTATTTCTCCTTAGACACCATTCTTTATATTAATAACTTGGTATTGCCATGGAATAGAACCTTGTGGTGATGTAAAATATTTAGCAAAATAATTACGTATTTTTAGACCCGTGTGGTTACTTCTTAGACCTGTTGGTTGTAAACTTTGCATTATACTTTCAAATAACGTATCATCAAATTGGAATCCATCTTTAGTTCTTACAAAACTGTGTAGAACGCAACATGCTTTAATTACTGATATCGTGCCATCGGGTTGAAGATCAATAGCTCCTGTTAAAATTATCCACTTGTTTGATAGAGTACCAAAAGTGTATTCAATCATTCTTCGTGCTCGTGTTACTCGATAATTATAAACATGTTGTAGCACAGTCAAATTTCAGTTTGGATATGGTCGTAAAACATGTTCAGATAGGGCAAAGGCTTCATCGCCAATTAATACAAATGGCATACGTTTCCAATTCGGATCATTCGGTAGGGTTTCCGGTTCTACCAAATTGATTTGGCCCGATTCTAATTGCCTGTTAAATGATGTATTTTTAAATACATTTTAGTCAGTGGAACCGCTGTATGCTCCTACTTCAATGCAAGTAAAACAATATTAATGCAAGTAAAACTTCAATGCAAATAAAACAATAGTTTGCATCACCATATATCATATATGCACCTGCATATAAAATATCATATACCTATACACAATGAATCAATGAGTTGTTTGGGTCTGCCTAAGATTGAGGTCAAAACAATACTTTAGTAGATACCAATAGTAAGTAGTAATAACTTTTTAACTCTTCCGTTCTATTGTTTCGCAAAGTGAATCCACGTTTTAAATGATGACTTAATAGTATACGAAAAGAAACATTAACTCTTCTTAATATTAAGCAATATTTGTTATAAGCATTTTTGTGCTACAAAATTGGATTTTATATTTCTGTACTCAATTAAAGCATGGACAAATGACTAAATGTTGAAAAGTTACGTGTAAATAATTACTAAATAAAAAAATTTGAAATAAAATTCAGACGCGATCCCTCTTTCAACTGGGCAAATCTTGAATGGGCAACCAGTTATTTATATTGATCAAAATATCCATTATTGATAGAATCAATTCTGCCTCCAATTCCAGTCATGTTTGTTAAATTATATTTTTTTAAGAAAAGAAATAAAGTGAAACAATTCATAACTTAATCAATAATCTCAAAAAGCCACGGATACCTTTCCAAAGTAGTTTTTCGTCATCACTCTAGATCACATTATGCACACAATTAATAATGTTTGTAAAATTAAAATAGGCCGTAGACTTATTATTCAATAAATCTGTGAAACGGACATACCAGAAACATTCCATGCCACGTCAAACATAAATCCATCCGTGAATTTCCGATCATTGGTGGGTACTGCCAGCAGACATGGCGACAAACTGAAAGCGTGAATAAAATTGTACTTTAAAGAATAAAAAGGGGATATAACTGAGGAAGAGATTTTGTTGTTGCTTCGTCAATCTGTCTCAGCACTATTATTTTTTGACATAAGAACTCTAATTATGAAGCAATGATTTATTTTGATGTTTCCACAAGCAAAGTTTGAAATAAGGATAAAAAACTATTCATAAATAAAGAAAATAGTAAACGTGAGGTTAAGTATAAAGTAATAGTCTATGTTTATTTATAATACATAGTAATAGCGTATATTTCATTACAATACATATTAATAGTGTACAATTCATTGTAATACACATTAAAGTGTATATTTCATTGTAGTAGATTACCTTCCTGACACATGGTCGCAGATTGTCGTACTTGACTACTTTACAGCTTACAATAAACATCTTTTGTAATTTACAGTACATTACGTTCACTATAGACAATGAGTATGAAATTCAAATTCAGTTTAGTTTTAAGTTACAGTACAATGTTTTCAAAATGATTGATAATTCACAATTTTTCAATTCTTTCAAATTATTTCAATTGTATAGGTAAACATACAATTGTGATATTTTCGTCTAAAAACGTGTTTCAAGATGAAAATATGGACTTTTATTGCAGTTATGAAAAGTTTCGGGACAAAACATTTACACCCATATACACCACACACGGCCAGGACTGTCAGTCGGACTTACTAACAGTTAAAAAAGTATTTCTGTTTCTCATTAACTGTCAGTTGAGTTGGAACAAGACTCTACTTTATCGACCGTGCCCTATTGCACGGCCCAATTGCTAAAGTATCCACACAAAATATATTTTTCATTATCATTAAATCCGACTGAGAGTCCTGACCGTGTGTGGTGCATACGGGCGTTAGTGACTTGATGTGTATTACCATGAACGTATTGTACGTCACGATGCGCTACACAAATATATAATTAAATTGATAAAGGCAGGTCCAATGTCTTTCACACATTTAATACATAGTCCATTTTCTTTTTGTGTTTTTTTTTGTTCAGATTTCAGTAAAATGTTTATTGTCGACGACTTAAAAATTAAATCTTAAAAATTAATCTTCACCACAAATACAGCGGGCACACATGGAACTCTATTTAATAACAATGAATTAAATGCGAAACTGAAATCGATCGATTCACAAACTACAGCTGAGCTAGCAGTAGGTTTTCTGTCACTACCAACATTGGGTACATTGGGTAATTTGCTTTCGGTCTTCGAATTAATGAAATTGTAAAATATGTACCACAAGAATTGAATGATTACCAGCAAAACACGTGACTAGGCGTATATGGCTTTATAGGACCAATACGAAATGGCAAAATTCTTGACGAGACCGCTATCTATGATGAAAAGTGGATCCCATAACATTCGTAGACGTCTTTAGATTCTTGCGTCAAAAAAATGAACTAGAATAGATGATTAAACTCAGAAAGAGTGTGGTGACGATTTGGTGATCCTGTTCCAAATGATTCAAATATTATATCCTTATAATGGATTTCAAAACTATTTTTTCACAATTTTACGTAAAATCATTTTACATAAAATAATTAATTTTTTCATAATTTTACGGAAAATATAATTTTAGGGATTTTACTGCTTTTTAGAGATATACCAGGCATTATTTTCTTTGCTGGTAAAAAATAGCTACCAGCTTTCTTCCATTCTGGAAATTCGGTGAAGTCATGTGTCCTGATGAAATAAATGACAAGCCAAACATTAAAATCTATGAAGCCGTTTAGGCTCTATGATGATATAAATTACAGAATACGTGTGACCAAATAAACGAAAACTTGTCACTCTCTTTCGCTTGCATAGTCGGATAAAAACACAAGCAACAAATAATGACACACAATTTCCGTCACAGAAATAGTAGTCCGCAAAATCAGGACCTTCAAAAAACCAACTACCATTCCCCATATCAATCTCATTCACGATTTCAATCTAATAAAATATATACATAATAACTACTACACATATCAAACAGAAGTACAAGCTAATGATAACAATAATGAATCAGAGTGACAGAAACCCGTTCCAATGAGCGGCTTATCATATAGCTCACGAGACTGTAGCCGCAGTCAAAATGTTTTGTATTACTACACATATCAACAGAAGTACAAGCTAACGCATGATAACAATTATGAACCAAAGCCACAAGCCCCTCATTGAAAAGTGTTTCTGTCAAAACACTTTTCAATGAGCGGCTTATCTAATAGCTCACGAGACGGTAGCCGCAGACAGAATGTTCCGTGGAATCATTTTGCTAATCGTTAAGGACGTATTTAGAAAATCCAGCCACTCGTGATCGGATATTTACTAGTCGTAAAATTATAAATACACGTATAGCGACGTCTCTTTTTGGTGTGCAACAAATGTATAGCCTATTCGCATTATTTTGATAACGCACGTAGGCTATTATTTTTTTGCAATTATAACTAAAATATCCGTATTGGATATTTATTTATTTGGTAACAAGTTTCGGTTATTACGTTTCATTAAAATTATACCGAACCAACAACAATTATTATTCCGGTTTTAATTCGGATTTCATTTGACCAAGTCTGCTAACCAGAAAGGTTGTGTACAATGATTTTATCTTCGACATACAGCTTTATCGAGGAAGCAGTAGCTAGTTATGGCATTGATCGTCTTCAACCTCAAACGATGTAAAACACAAAAGAATAGAATGACCGCAGGGGAAATATTTTTAAACTCATTTAAATATTTCATATTATAAGCCCTAAGAAAATTACGAACAACTGTAACTCGCTTTCTCATGACCCAAGTGAGACAGATAAAAATCGTATCTGAGGCAAATTAAGAAAACAAAAAAAACATTATATGAACGCGTAAACAAAATCATGTGATTACTAAGTATTAAAAATCACAAAACATACTAATTACTAAAGATATTACGTTTCCCCGTGACGTTTTCTTGCCGTCACATGTGCGATGTCATGTTCAACTCCAAAACAAGTAAAGTTTGCATCAATTCCTCACAATTATTTGCCGGATGAAACACGAAATTCTCTAATTAAAGTTAAATTTATGTACCAAATTTACTTTTAAAATACTTTGTTTTTTAGTTGTAATGTTTGTTAAAATAAAACTTTTTATTTAGTACTCACTTTAGCTAAGGGTGATTCTAAAATTAAGTTTAATTCCAGAATTGGTCAACTTTCGCAATAAATTCTTATTTCAAATTATTTTTACCGGTCCAAAGTGCGAACAGGCAGACGTTGTGGCCAGTGATACGAAGCTGATCTTGTATTTAATAAAACCACGGATGCTTTTTCTTAATATAAATATTATCACAATGATATATTTCTAAAACTCAACTATTTTGTTTCATTAGGGTGCAAATTGAAGCTAGAAAATGAACACTTAATTTCTACAATGCCATCTGCGTACTGGTTATTTGAAATGGCTCTTATGAAGGAAATCCATTATCAATGAATAAACTGCACTCCTCAATGTTGATATGGAAAAGTGTTACTGAGAGCGATCTATTTATTGTTTCTCCATGTTTCATTGACAGCACATGTTTCAAATCACTCTAATATAAAATCTGTTTGACAAATAAAGTGCAATTCATATTTCTATGTCTCTTGTAGATTTTGGGAAACCAAGAAGCTCTTAATAACTTCCGCCTATGCTCTAATCAAATTAGGTTGGCACTTTGTGGGACTATATTGCACTCCAGATCATACTGCTGTTCAGGGGTCAATACCAATTCTTTCAAAAACTCCTTTTATTACCTCGTATACTCCGTCTATCAGATCCGGTTTCTGACAACTCTAACCATAGTAAGAGTATTTTGATAAGTGCTTGGTTTCTTTATTCCTTTAAAATTTCTAACATAGTTAACACTTGCCCGAAAGATTGCAAACAGCCATTATTAAAAGACACTAGAGCAGCGACACATCGCTCACTATAAGAACTTTGGTGATAAAAGTTAACTCTCTGTTTTCCTACATATGGATATTTGGTAATGCGCGAATTAAAGTTTTCCGCTAAATTATTCGTTTGATTGTGTACTAGACTAAAAGAATGTAAAAATAATCTAAAATGTCAGTTAGTTTGTGGAAAACACCACAAATTGTAAATTCGGTAATTAAATTCTCATTATTACGCATATTCGCGGTACAAAAATAATATGAGCAATTAAAATGATCATCAAATACGTGATAGGGCTCATTAATAGTATATCTTTTTATGTTATCAAGATTTTCAACAAACGGTTTTGATTCAATGGATGTTACATATTCTGCTTCTTCTCGTGCCATATCAGACATACAATGCTCCGCTGTTTGTGTCCAACATTTGCGAATGGTATCATGACAAGAGTTAAACAATCTTTTAGACATGGGTGGATCGACATATAAAATGTTATTTAATTGTGCATAACCACAACCAATAGATGCTGTTTAGCTTTTAGAAAATGGACATAAATCAAAAGTAACAGCTTTTTGGTTTACGTCCATTTTCGTGTGACATTACCGTGTTGCTTCTATATCAAATTTCCTACAGCACATATAGCAAAAAAGAGTAAAATTTGAATATAAAACTGTTCTCTTATCTTCTGCAATACGTATGTGAAGAATCAAAGAGAGAATTAGATTTTAGAAAAAAGAGAGTAATAGATATTAAAAACTGTTCTTATAAGTAATTAATATCTACTATAATTTGCCTTTTATAATTTAATTGAATATCAATAACAAATATGAAAAATAACGGTTCAGTGAATTGAGAGCCAGATTATTGTAAACTAATATGTCCTAAAATATAAATATATATATATATATATATATATATATATATATATATATATATGTACACCGGATAGAAATCATTGTCGGATAGATAGAATAAGTGTTTAACACTTATTCGGAATAATAAATGGTAAGGATGTTAGGATGTTCATTCCACATTCTCTATTTTGATTTTTACTAAGTGCTCACAATCTTGATCACTGTATTATTTTTATAATTTTACATTTTTAAATGGTTTTTATTTTTTATCCCAAAAGACTTCCGTAATAAAATGGGTCTTTTATATTACAGCTAATTTAAAAAATTTAATTACGATTAGACTTAATATTGTACGTGTAGGCTATAAAATATAAATGAATATTAATTTTAATCTATAATTTACTTATAGCTATAAATTTTTCGTTATTTTTTTTGGTATTACAGAAACAATTTTGCGTTTCCTAGTGAGTCCTTAAAAATTCAAGGAAACCACGTATTCATAAACCGTAGATTAAACATTTTTAAATTTTGCATTTAATTTTGTATTATTGTTTGCAACTTAAAAAAATTAACCGCTTGTCTGTGAAAGCCAAAATGAGAAACCTATTAAACCTTGTTTCTTCTTGTTACTTGTTTTCTTCTTTAGTTTATGTAAATTGTTCAAATGAATTAAATGTATTAGACAATTTAGGACATATGGTATTGTTAAAAATAACTAAGTATAACTTTATACTTAGTTATTGTAAACGTTGAAACATAGATACGATGTATATATGAGGAGTAATTATAAAATATTATAGATTTAACATTTTACATTGACTTTTTAATTTTTTTATGATATCGTTATTATAAACCTTTACAAGTAATATTTTTGTATGTGTCTTATTTACAAATAAATTTTTAAGTTTTCTTTCATACGTAGTTTTATTATTTTAACCTTACATTGTATTGTATAACATTATTTCATACTAGATCCTAAGACTTCGTTCGCGTGTAATTAGGAATTTTTTTTCTTTTATATGTTGCTCCTGGGTATAAAACATTACCACAAAACTTCGAAAAAAAGTTTTTCTGACTTCTGTTATCATTCTATACGCTTAATCAATCACTCTTTTAAAATGTTTTCGATGTATAAAATTCGCTTTGTTCTAATTTTTAACGATATATTTTATGCTACTTTATGTCTACAATATACAATCGTAAGTCAATCAATAAGTACACGAAAAAATGGGTTAATTTTAGTTTTTTCATACTTAATGCCTAAATATTATCATTTGCAAAAAAAATAATTTAAAATATTTCTTTAACAAAATGCACTATTTTACAGTAAATTTATAATTGCCAAATGTTAATTATATATTTAATAATAAAGAAATCAGGCTATTTGTTTAAAAAATTGTACGAACATTTTTTAGGAATTTTATTCTTATCTTAGTCTATGCTTGCCATACTAACTTACAAAAGACTATAATACATAAAACTAGTTACACAAAATATGTGCAACATTTCTTCACTTTATAATTCTATATAATTAAATATAACTATAACTATATAATTAAATATTAAAACAGGGAAATCATAGTCGGATTTACTTTAATAATCTATATAATTTAAAAAGTGTCTCAATCGATCCCATTGTGCCGACCGTGTCGTGTAACGCACACTACTAGTGGTAAACTACTTAGTGGTAAACGAAATATTACATCGCACACATCCGACCCTTAAGTATAAAATGTAAATACGTACTAAGCAATATCTCAGTAAATAATATAGACAGGTACTATTATAGTGGCCTCAATTCTATAAAGTACAAAATTTTACTCCAACAAACGACGCTCAGGGTTTTCTAAACTCACTTTTTCTTTAATTTTATTTTTGTGAACTCAAGATTAAGTATGTACCTATCTAATTAACATATAGGTACATATATGATAATACAAAAACAAACGAAGAAAACCGACTTGCCTCACGGTGTCGCCGTTAAGAAATAGCGCCATCTAGTCTTGTTACTGAGAAACAAACGTAACAATACATTTACGTAGTACCGTTATTCATCACCGTCGCTGTACTTGCGCTAGTTATGGTGGTAACTTTTCTAATATGGACGTTGACTCTCTGTATCATTATGTAATATACTTTGAGTTGCTACTGATTAATTAATTTAAAACTAGCTACTAGTAAATATTTTTACTAAATAATTTAGTATTTCGCAGTATGTTTGTATTTTTTAATATAATTACATTTACGTAGTTTTACAGTGATCCATCGAAATCCAGCTTTTAGCCAATTTTAACAAAATATATTAATTTTGGAGTGAAAACTAGTAACTTAGAAATTGGATTGAATTTTTAGGGACATAGTTCGAACACGACTATAATAGTTTGGGGAGGATGAGGAATAAAAGTCTTTCTGTCCTTACATAATCTTATATTTAAAATAATTAATTTTTTAAATGTTATTTAATTTTTATAAATTGGTTATTTATTGCTTGCGCGATCGGCACGGCACATCAGGAGTGAACTTCATGTGCCGACTGATGAAATAATCATAGTTTTGTCGCAATTTACCATTCCTCGCTATATCCTCGTAGACGAAGGCCGACATTTTGCGGGATCTAGGTAGGTCTGGATTATTGAAATCGACACAGTGTAGGCCATAGTTGTTACTGAAAATTGAAAATTTACTTCACTCGTTAGGTTCCAAACAATTTTAAAGCATTAATTTTCTGCAACGAGTAATGGAAGAAAAAATGTAGTTCACAAAAAAAATAGCACAAAGCCTCATAAGAGTCACGCGTTAGAGATATAAACAAAAGTAGCGAATTATAAACATTTTACCAGATTTTTTTTGGAACAAGAATAATAGGGTATAAAATAGAGAAAAAAATAATATTTTCTTTTCCCTTTGATATATTGACTTCCGAAAATTAAATGTGATAGTTTAAATTAGACTTAATATTTGAATATTAAACAATTCCTTATTTTTCAGATTTTCTTGTAAATTTTGAAATTAAATTTTTCTGGTAAAACCCATATGAGATACGTTTCAAATCGTTTACGTAATTTTTATGTTTTTTTTTTTGTAAAGCAAAGCACCGTGTGAACTCAATAATATTCGAATATAATATGTCATTAGTACCATTCATTTATACTGTCCATATCATACATTTTTACTGACCATATCTAAAACGGCAACTGAGAAACCGCATATACTGTTGAAAATTTAACGGTATGTCCGTCTCACACCTTTTACTTTAAGCCGACTGAAGTTATTTGATAGATTATAACACAGTTATAGTGATAAATGTATTCATATACTTGTTTTCAAATTTAATCGGAAACTGAATTTTAGGGTTAAGCTAAAAGTGAGGGGAAGTGCTGCTGCATTTCAGCTTGTTCTACTATCCAACTTGCATTTTTTAAATCAAAATCGTGGAGTTTTAAGTCGCTCCAGAAAGCAGTAAGGAGAAAATCTTTTTGAAAGAGGACAAAAAATCTTTTATCCTCAGTGGTACTTGTCAAATTAAATTAAAAAACTTTTATCCACAAAAATATATTAACCTAAAAATTATTCGACTGAAGCACGTCTGCATTTCGTGTTGTTCTACTGTCCAATTCAAAACGTTTGAATCAAAATTGTGGGGAATTTGAATGTATGAAAATTTCTATTTTTTGTGAAAGTTATTCATTTCCATCCTTGTTTTTGTTTGTTGTCTATTATACTAGACGTTTTTCTTTTATTTCATACTAACTTGGCACTCATTAGCACCAAGTTATAAGTAGGACATAGATTTAATTACGAAAAAGAGTCGTAATCTCTTCACTTACGTGTATCCTTCTTGCCATTCATAGCTGTCCATCAAACTCCACGCTATGTATCCTTGAACATTGCAGCCGTCTATGTAAATGGCATCTAGTATAGCCGAAAGATAGGAAGTGATATATTCCACTCTATTCAGATCTAAGAGGGTCTCATTTTTAGCATTATAAGATATCCCATTTTCCGTAATAAACACCATCGGATTGTCATATGTATTCTTTATCCAGTTTAGGATGTCTCGCATGCCCTTGGGGTAAACCTGAAATTGAAATAGAAAATCTAAATATTTACAAGTTGTATTAGTTTAGATCCATTTTTATTAATCGATTAGAAGATTAGAACACTACCTTCCTCTCACGGCGTTGCTTGGGCGAGAAAGGGACCATTAGTACATTTCATTCTTCTGTAATAATTATTTAGGACTAATTACTAATATTAGATATCCTCAATGGTTTAATTCCTTAATCTGTGCTTTAGTCGGTTACAGAATCGTGCTGTAATATAGAACTCTTATAACAAAAAGTCCATAATAATCAGCGACATACATAGTAGAAGGGTTTTTTCATAAATTTCATTGTCGAGTATGATGCTTTCAAACATTATTTTGAGGTAGCTATAACAATTTAGTTTATTTGATAAAAAAATCTACGGGTCTTTAGAGATAATCTTTACTATGTATGTATAAAGCGGACAATTTCGTTTGTGGTTTATTCTCGCTAAGTTCTATAATTACACGTTTGAATTCAATAATTTTCAGAAAGCTCATGTATTGAGGATGATTTTGATAGGCTATGTAACATCACGTCACGATTCATAGAAGCAGAGTAGTGATGAAAAAAATAACATAAGTTAGTAAATCCCCGACCCCGATGCGGTGTGGTTTGGATGGACAGCAGTTCAACGATATCAGCGTGAGATAGCATTTCGCCCGGCACTAGATTTGGTCGATAAGAGTATTTTGAGATGCCGAGTACGACGAGTACGAGTATTATAAAATATTGGTGACAGATATCGGTGACAAAATACTCGACGAGTATGGGCGGCTCAATTCCGTTGTGAAAGGACTATATTACAATTGGCTACAGACTCACGGTCGCGGGATACGTGCAATAAATCATAATTGCTATCTATTATGAAGAGTTCAATACTCATATCCTTTATTTCTTACAGCTAAAATTGGCGGAAATTCATCAAGTGAGACATGTTAATAAAATACAGTACTTCATTTTTCCTTCACACTGCCATAAATATTTATGGCTCCGGGGTTATCACTGGTAACGAAATGATTCATTTGATATAATAATGTAAATAGCGTATTTAAAAAATGAAGCAGTTATTTACAATAATTACCTTTAATTTAAAAAATGGATCACGTTATTAAATTTTTTTTTATTTGTGCTATTTTTATTATAGCTTAAATATTTTTTTAAATAATGCAGTTAAGATATTCGGAACAAACATCTTATGAATTACTAATATTAGATATCCTGATTGATATTAGATATGATGATTCATCGGATATCTAATTACCAATATTAGATATCCCATGAAAAAATTCTGATTTCTATTATCAATCTATTCATTAAATCAATCACTATTTTTAAAATATTCTCAATTTACAAAATTCACTCTGTTACAATTTTATTATTATTATATATATATAAAATATATATATATATATATATATATACATATATACAAATATATTTGTGTATATTATCACATGTTATATGAAGATATCATGTAGCTTACATAAGTTTCCTTTCCAAATATATAATTTGTTTTTGTAAAAACAAACAAATATTTACCCATTATAGAATTAGTACTATTCTAGGAGATAGTTTAATTGTACAAATTTACTCACGGCAATCCACTTAGATCCAGCTTTCGGCCAACTTGGATCCTGAACAATCTTCAAACCTAGATCCCGTAGCTCCAACAATTCGAGAGTTTCGCCTAAATTTCCTGTATCCTTAAGGTATGTTACCGATGAATAGTGACTAAGGGCGAAGAAGTCGGCAGTTCCTTTTATACTTCCGAGTTGCTCCTGGGTAAATTTCGGCAATCGAGATCTAGGATATCCCTCTGCTTTACTCCTTTCCTCTACCAGTTTCTTGACGCTCTCCGGGTAATCACCCGTCTTTGAATATACTGGATGCGATTCTATCCCCGACTGTGAATTTTGTGCAAGTGATAATTATTGAAATAATATCCATGTTTATTTCATTTTACTGTATTAACATATGAAACTCCCTTCAATTTTTCAAATAAAATTTATTTCAATGATCTTTTAATATTTTGTAGCAAAATCGCAATAACTTTCAAAATAAATTTTAGTAAAAAAATTGTTTGAAAAAATCTACAGAATTTTGTACGTAATAAACGTAAGTAATGTAATTGAAAATCATAATGGTTTTTATTAATAAAACATGAAAGTTTCCGAAATACGTTGACTCATGTGCATAAAGCAACAGGTCAAGGTAATAAGTCACAGACAAATAAATGTCACCCTAGTCTAAAGACTCAAGCTAATTAACCATTTGTATAATTTATACAATAATTTTTAGGATTCTGTATTTAAATTGTGGCCCTTATAAATTTCTTATACGCATCCACTCATCCATGCGTTCTTCGACAATTTTATATTTTCCAAGATAACATTTTTTATATCTCTTTATACATGTAAATTGAGTGCAAAAAGAAATGGTTTGTAATATGCACCATTGTCATCACCTGCCATATTCTCCTAATTGATACAAAAAAGTGAAAAAATAGAGTTACTAATGTTTAGAAAGCAAAATTTTAAATTATTTCTGTTATGGAGGAAATTTTATTTTTATACGTTGCGACACACTGTTGAGCCCTTTTTAATGATTATTTTGTGTTCTATTTCATTTCTCCATCTAAATCTTTCTTTATTATTACGTTTTTTTTTGATAAATTATTGTCCAAAATATAATGAAGGGTTAAAAATATAGTATTTATAAAAGCAATATTTTTCACATTAATGTCAAACTCACCATATATTCCAAAACAAAATTTGGATCGGCATTCGCGTCTCCGTACTTGGGATCCACGACGGGAGTTATAATGTGATTGGTGTAACTCATTTTTCCTGTTAAAATGAAACGAATTCATAAACATCTTAATAATTAAGCTCATGTTCAAATACAAAAAGAAATAAAATATAAAGCACTTTTTGGAGACTTCATAACCAAATAAAGCATATTACAGTAATTTTATTTTCCTCATGATACTCTTTGATATCGTATTAATGATAATTAAATGAAACTACGTGATGTAGAATTATTTCTACTTTCTTTAAGTTCTTTACCACGACCTAGGTTTCGTTGTATTACAACACCTTCAGGTGAGCTATTATCAAAGATTAATCTTTATTCAGCAAAGATAATCAAAGATTAATCGTATTTAAATAATATTAAAGAAAGTAGAAACAATACTACATCACGTAGTTTCATTTAATTGTGAATAATGAATTTCTACAAACTTAACGCAAAATATATTCCACATATTACAGATTTATCTAAACATATACCTTTGAAAAACGGCCATAAAATTTCATTTGAATTCTTTAAAATTATCTATGGATTTAATGCATTATATCATAAATATATTTTATAATTGGATTGAGAATTTAACCATAGAAATAATATTTGTAATTACGATACAAGTGCGGTGCAAAAATTATTTGAAGCAAGATTTATTGTAAGTTTTGGCTAATAGAAATATCGACGTAATATTTGTCAAGAAAATATCGACGTAATATTGACGTAATAGAAATATCGACGTAATATCGACGTGATAGAAATATCAACGTAATATCGACGTAATAGAAATATCGACGTAATATTTGTCAAGAAAATATCGACGTAATAGAAATATCGACGTAATATCGACGTAATAGAAATATCGACGTAATAGAAATATCGACGTAATATTTGTCAAGAAACTATCGACGTAATATCGATGTAATAGAAATATCGACGTAATAGAAATATCGACGTAGTATTTGTCAAGGAACTTCCCTGTAAAAATGAATTTCCAAAATATGTACTTAATTATATTACCCCGAAGTGCGGGCGATGCAGCAGATTAGTTATGTGCACATTTAAATTATTTCTGTTTCCTATCACAATTAGGAAGGTTCTGGTACAACAAATATCTTTTCTTAGTCGAAGAGTAAGAATAATTTAAACTTTTATCAGAAGCTAACTATAAATGAGATATGCACCATCATTATCGACATCCCGTCTACATCTTTCTGACTAAGAATGTCCAGGATCAAAATGGAAACTGGCAAGTTTTGTATAAATTTGACAATCAAGGGAGATAATTGTTTTTAACTTGGAGTTTTTTTTTTCACGCGAAACATTCATGCCATAGCCTTATCCATATTACCTTCACATAATTAAATTCAAAAATGTCACTTTTTATAAAAATATAAAAATTCCTATAGTATAAGATGTTCTAATATCACATAAAAATTACTTAATTTCTTTAAATAAACATACCTATATTGCGAGTATCGTATTTATTCTTGTATAAATGATAAACATTTGCATGTGCCAAAATCTGATGATGTATGCACAAATAATCAGCAACCGGTTCCATTCCAAGACCTGGTGCAAATGCCGGAGCTCCGTATGCAAGTCTACACTCCATCGTTGGCTCGTTAATAGTAATCCAATATTTCACTCTATCTCCGAAAGCAGACAGCAAAACATTTGCATAGTCTTCAAAATATTGTACCATTAAGGGATTGTTCCAACCTCCCAATTTCTGGAGTGGTAGAGGCAAGTCGAAGTGGTACATTGTGACCATGGGCTCTATGTTTCTGTCTTTCAACTCGTTTATTATGATATTATAATGCGCTATCCCTTCCTTATTCACGTTATTGCTGAAACCAGTTGGCAAAATTCTGGACCACGATATGGAAAAGCGATAAATGCCAACTCCGAGTTTCTGCACCAAGTCGATGTCTTGTTTAAACTTGTGGTAGGAATCGCAGGCGACATCGCCGCTTGTACCGTCGAGTATCCGAGTTGGATCGGTATGAACGAAGTCGTCCCATACGTTTACACCTTTGCCTGTTAATAAATGGTTGAAAATATATTAAAACCAGTAAGTAATAGACAAAAAATAATTTTTGGCCACGATTCGAACAAACGAATATCTTGAACGTACCAACTTTAAGTTACAAAACGCCAAAAATACAATAAAATGGTCATAACGTTACAGAAATAGAATATAATTTTGAGAAACCTAAAAATCTTGTCATTGACAGTTAAAAAAGAGTAAAACGTAAAAACAAGTGTAATCATAATACAAAACGAAAAAACCTCAGGAAGGCGCATATATTATATTTTTAATATATCGATTTATTAGTAACAAATAAAAATAACAAAAAAAATCTAACACCTACATAACTTTTTGGAAACGATTAGAAAATATAATTAACATCGATGGTTATTTTTTAAAGTGCAGCCATTGCCTTACCATTTAAAAAAAATTATTAACTGACATTGACATTTGTTCTATGCTGTTAAAATTAAGGTCTTTTCGCCCTTTTCGAGTGATATGTGAATATTTTAATGAAGGCTCTTCTTTTTCGCTCTCTTTGAATGATATGTGAACGTTTTAATGAAAGCTCTTCTTTTTCGCTCTTTTCGAGTGATATGTGAACATTTTTGACGACATCAGATTCGCGAGTTTTAAGAGTCAATATATTACAACTGTGTATGGAAGATACAACGGTAAACACTTTGCACTTTATTTCATCATGCTGGTTCACAGAGTTCCGTGATAATAGCATTTATCAACTGTTATGAAAAATAAACTGACTTCATGAAAAAATATCTCAATGCTGTAAGGACTTTTGTCCATATCATTTGCCGGCAGAAGCTAGTTGGTGAATACGAAACAGTTTTTGTAAAGTAATCCTAAGTAATATGGAAAATAGTGTCTAAAGAGATGCTAAATAATAGTACAGATATAGTTATAGGTATATCAATCAATTATTTTCTTACTAAAGGTAGAGAAAACAAGTATTATCTTTTAAAACATTATATATTTTCGTGTGGCAATAAAACGGTAGAGTTGAAAAGTTTTAATACTCTATCGGTAGTTGATAAAAGCTTGTTTCGAGCTTAACCATTTTGCTTTAGGTAAATCAAACCGCTCATTAATTAATTGTGATATTTCATGCACATACATTAATGCTCTACGTAAAGAATTAAAAATAAATTAAAGAAGCAAAATCAAATTAAATGGAACCTCTTTCCCCTGAGCACATCTGGATTGAGACTAGTTATTTTTATCACTATAACTATTAGTTCTTCTTGCAACTAATAGTTATAGTGATAAAAATAACTAATAGTTATAATGATAAAAATACCTATTATTGAAAAATAACTTCTGCCTTCAATTACAACCGTATTTGATGTATTATGTTTTTTTAACGAAAGAAATAAAGTAAAACAATTCGATTCTTAATTTAATAGAATTATCTCAAATAGCCACGGATATCTTCCCAAACTACAGTTTATCATTACTACAGCTCACATTACACACACAATTAATAATGTTTGCAAAATTAAAATGGACTATGCACTTATCTATGTATAATAAAATTGTAAAAAAGTGAATTCTTTAAAAATATTAAAATATTTTTAAAAATGTAATTGATTTATTGTAAAGAATGACTATGGAATCCAGAAAATTTCTTTTTACAAATTTTGTATGTCTGTCTGTCTGTATGTTAATTTGTCAATCACGCAATTCTATTGGACGGATTTTGATGTAATTTTGTATGGTAATAGTTTATACCCAAGAGTAACATATGAGAGAAAAAAATTCTAATAATTTCACGCGAGCTAGTTATACAGGCATAGCTAGTTATACAATAAGTCAATGAAATGAATATACCAGAAACATTCCATGCTCCTTCAGTCTGGTACGCAGACGAGGCCACGCCAAACATAAATCCATCTGGGAATTTCCGATCATTGTTTGGAATTGCTAGTAAACATGGCAATAAACTGAAAACGTGAATGAAATTACACTTTTATTTTTTTAAATAAAAACATTTAGAAAGAGATATTTTATTGTTGCTTCATCAATGGGCAGCTCAGCCCCATAATTTTCCGATATGCGATTTCGAATTATGAAACGATTTATTTTGTCGTTTCGCATTAAGTGAAGTTTAAAATAATGATAATCTTATGTAAATATTGATAAATAGAGAAAATTTTAAAAAATCGGTGAAATGTAAAATAATAGTAGGTAAAGTAATGTAATTAGGTGAAATACAATTTCATAAGACCACGTCGTTACCTTAACAACTTCATCGTTACAGATTGTCATCGTCTGTATTTATCAGATCTACACCAATCTATTTCCAATTTTTTTTCAATATGAACAACTAAGGTTAAAAAATTAATTTCAAACAGGCAATGAAACTACTTATGAAACTGTTGTAGAAATGTTGAGAAAAAATATCTCATATATAATGTTATATAAATTCAATAAACTTTCTTTAATTGTAAAAATAAAGACAAAGATTTTAGCAAGAATATCAAATTCCGTTTCATCCGTTTCATTGCAAACATCTTCCAAACTTGTTTGCTTTTAAATTTGAAAACGGGGCACGACAAACAACATGCTAAATAAAATATTAATTTGAATCAAAACTGTAAAGATTTAAATCATGCTTATTTACTCGAATTCCTTAAATGCAATTACATTACAAAAACGTTTTTATTGGAGAGTTTGCATCAGATTCAGAAAACAAAAAAACATCGACATGTACCTTAAAAAATAAATTTTGATGAACGTTATATGTACACACCTTAATTTTACCATGTACGAATGTTACACAGACTTTTTAACAGAAACTTATTTATTTTTATTTACCGATTAAATCTTTAGTTTGAAATATGTAATTACACAAATGAATAGCGTAAAGCCGTATGTCAAAAACTTAAAACGACGCTTTTTACGGGCACGCCTAGAACAGTACTCAATAAGCACTTGAATATTCGCATAATTAAATAAATATTTATTACAGAAAACAATAACTCACCAAAGAATCAAAGCGAACACGTAAATTAAATGCATGTTAACCACGAAGCGATTACTCGCCATCGTATATGTGACTCAAATAATATACAGCAACATTAACCGCCATATATATTTAAAAATCATCTGCAAAACAAGGATAATAAATAAACGATAAAAACGAAGTCGTAAAAATTGAATCATAAACTGATTCAATTGACAGCGACAAAAGAAATACAAATACATTGTAAAATTAAACTGACCGCTCTCAAATAGGGAAAACACCTCTAGTATTCATCAACACGGTATTTTTTGTAACGCGTGGTGCGCGTTTTATCGATGCGATAAAAGGTGAATGCGTCAGCAGATGGCTAAATGCAAACATTAATTAATAATTAAGATAGTGGTAATTTTAGTAATTTAATTGATTTTAACCTGATAACCCAGTTTTATGCACCAGTGTAACTATACAAGTGTCTGTGATATATTCCTAAAAACAATTTTTAAGATGCTACAAATTATGTCTAAAAGGATTTTCAGACACTTGTTAAAAAAATGAAATGAAAAACGCCCTAAACTGCATTATAAACGACTTAACATAATTTATTATTTTTTACTTATGCGATCTTAAAATCTCCAAGATAGGTACATAAAATTACTATTGTATATCTACTATTGACTTACTTTACTATTAATCTTTACTGTTGACTTACTTTACTATTGATCTTTAGTTTTACTTTACTGTGTATACTGTATTAGATCTTTTAGAAATGGTATATAAAATTATATACTTTAATCATAAATGCAAATTGTGTTAATTAATTAATAATCATTTTTATCTTGTATTGTAAGATAGGTATACCATCTATACTGAGTGATTATTTGTATCGTGTAATAATAGTAAAATTAGTTTTTTAATTGAAACCTTAGGAATTTTATAGCGTTGAATATTTTTATGTAATTTTAAGATTTTTTTTATTTAAAAAACTCACTACATCAAGATTATAATAAACTGGCATACTTTTACAATTATCCTGATGAAATCTAGCAATTTTGTTGAAAATCCAGACTTTGCTTAGATATACTGTGAATGGATCAAAATTTCGACCTTAATTTTTAAGCCAATTTACGAAAAAATCTATCACCTAGGGATACTTTTAATCAAACCAACTGCTTAAGACACTGAAAATATCTACATAAGTGACTAAGAAAAAATAATAATGATAAATAGTTTAGGAATCTTTATCGCATTATAAGAATTCCAAAACCATTTTTTCACAATTTTTTGTAAAATAATTCTAGAGGAATCGCCGAAAATGTAATTTTGAAAATATTGCTTGGAACGATATACTAGGCATTATATTTCTAGCAGATAAAAAATGGCTAGAAGCGTTCTTCCATGTTGGAATTTCGGTAAATTCATGTATCCTGTTGAAACCAATGAGATATCAAACATCAAAATCTACGAAGCCGTTTAGGCTCTATGACAATATAAATTATAGAATATGTGTACCCATAATCAAATGAAAAACTGGTGTGTTATTTTTCGCTTGAATAGTCTGATAAAAACAAATGTAATAAATAATGACACAAAATTCCCGACACAAAAATAGTGGATTCTGTTTATTAAAATGCCAAGTTATATTTAGTTGCAAAATGGGCACCTTCAAAAAAACCAACTACCATTCCAAACTCCATCTCATTCACGATTCCAATCTAATAAAATACACACATAATAATTTCACACAAACATACACACAAAATACTACATACACACAAAATAACATACATACAAAATACTACACGTATAAACAGAAGTACAAGCTAATGCATATAACAGTAATTCATCAAAGCGACAGAAACCTCTTTCAGTGAGTGGCTTATCTTATATCTCACGAGACGATAGCTGCAGACAAAATGTGGAATTAGTTTGCTAATCGTTAAAGACTTGTTTACATAATCTCACCGCTCGAGAATGGTCATTTATTAACCGTAAAATCACTAATACACGCGTAGCGATGCTTCTTGTTGGTGTGCAACAAATTTATTGACTATTTGTATTATCTTGATGATGCGGATATGCTATAAATTTCTAGCGATTATAACTAAAATGAATATACATATTTTATATATTATTTATTTGGTATCCAGTTTCATTTATTTTGTTTCATTAAAATTGTGTTGAAACAATAATAATATTAACATTATTCCAGTTTTAATTCGGATTTCATCCATTGACCAGGCCAGCTAACCAGAAAGGCTGTGTACAATGATTTTATCTTCCACATGCGGCTTTATCGAGGTAGCAGCAGCTAGTTATGACGTTGAAATTCTTCTACCTCTTACAATATAAACGACAAAATAATAAGATAACAGCAGGGGAAATGTTTTCAGACTAATTTACATATTTCATATTAAGGAAACCACAAACGACTGAAACTTACTTCTCGTGATCCCCGTCAAAATATATCCTAACCAAAAACGAAAAACATTAAATGAACGCGGGGCAAAAACATGAGATTATTAATTAATAAAAATCACCAAAGATAATAATTGACATTTGAATTGAATTTGTGATAAACTTTTATTCTAATCATCCTTAGTTTCTTGCTTACCAAATCTTAACATTAATGGAATGTCATGGACGAACTCTTAAGTTCATTGACCTAGATAGTCGAGGATCCACCAATTCTGGGAGCATATAGTTTTGATAAAATGTTATTAAATATGATTCCGTGCTATCTTTCCGTAATTGGTCATACTTCGCAATAAATTTATATTTCTAATTATTAGTACCAGTCCAGACGGCAAAAAGGCACAGGTCGTGACTAGTGACACGAAGCTGACCTTGTATATGATAAAACTACATATGCTTTTTATTGATATAAATTTTATCACAATCACATTTCCAAGACACAATTTTTTTTTGTTTTATTGCTTTATCTGTGTGTAAATTGAAGCTAGATAATGAGCATGTTTTGAACGCTTTGTGATGAAGAGGCACTTAATTTTGGAAGCTCGACGCGATCACATGTTGGCCACGGATTCATTATGCGCCTTTGCCGTTTGCAAGTCTATTTCGTAAGCATATTTTAACTGTTAAATATAAAAGTAAAAGTAACAGACATTATACAATAAAATATTTCCAATAGATAAATTTATTTACTTGGTTACGATCCCACTATAATTATAGTAATAGTGTTACCGAGATCGAGAACATTTTTATTCAGAGCAGCCCATACGCACAATCGACCATGAGTGCATCTCGACGCATAATAACGATAACTCATGAATCAGAGATATAAAAGATATATATCAAATAACAACTAAAAATAGGTACCTACTTACTTGCTATAAATAACTAGTTACTTATTTTTGAAGTCGGTACCACCATTGTCGACCAACTTAAATAAATTTATAATTTAATTTAATTTATAATGTTAATTTAAAACTTTAACTTCTAATGTACTTACACTTTATTTTTAACATTCTTATTTATAACATAAACATTTACATTTGTTTAAGTTGATTGGCGGTGCTGGCGCCGACTTCGTAAATAAGTAACTTAGTTATTTATTTCACATAAGTACCTATTTTCAGTTAATTAGTTTTTACTTTTTAGTGCCTACCTTCTTTGAAGTCGGTTTTTTAAAATATGTTTTATTTTATAAATTTTAGCGATTAATATATTAATATTAATTATCACGATTATTTCCTTTTTTAGGATAATGGATACTTATTAAAAGTCACGGGAAAACGCTAGTATACAGATATTTTTCTCTTTGTCAAAAGTTGATTATCAACAATACATAAAATGAAGCGATAGTAGTAGCTGCCAATGGTTAGCTATTATCCGTTGAGGAGTTCGGTTATCCATATCCGAAATCCAATATACGATTTTGCAAAGTAATACCTAAAGCAACAACTGACAAGTGGCATATATATTAAGTCACGATCAATGTATACCATACGGTGTCTGGAAATAAGTATCGGACAAAGAAAGACCTTATTCCTATCTTCATCTTTTTTTCTGAAAAAAAAATCAATAATTAGTACGTAAAATTTCAAATTCAAAATGTTCAATTTGAGTATATAGACCTCTTAATACTACATTTTCGTTGACTAAATATTTTTGATTTTCGCTTTTACTGTTACGTCAAACTAAATTGTTTTATACACAAAGTAAAGAAGAGAAAACGAGCATTTTGCTGCTTTTTCTTTTAAATTAACGTATACTACTTTGGAATGAATCCTCTGAACTTCTTTAGCGATTTCGACTAGGAATTAGTTGCAAAAATCAGATTTTTATAAAATAAATAATTAAATCAATAAAAAACAATCTATATGCATTATAGATCAATTTTTATTGTAAACAAAGTCATCATACTACATATTCCCATAGTTTAGAGTAAGCTTGGCATAAGTGATGGTTTTTTATAAAAAATGTAAACAGGCTTTAAGGACAACCAAATTGCTTGAAAGGAGATTTTAGTGACTTGGTAAGTAACGATAACAAAATTAAACAATATGTACATTTTACAAGTAAAAGAATCTCGTAAAAACGATAAAAAATACGAAAGTTAAAAAAGATAACTAAAGTAGTAAATAACGAAAATTGTTCTTTGAACAAAGATAAACTACACATCACGTGAAAATACAGCGGGATGACAAGAGTTATATTATATCAATATATACTTCCTCTTGCGAGTTTTAATTAATACATGAGCAATTTGAAACTTATTTTCTCCGGAATTATTCAAATTTTAAATTACAACACGGACAGTTTAGAGTGACAAAAATACATCTACAATTAGATACAAGCATTTAATAAACTTGTCGCCGTTTGCAGAGTTCACTCACCTTCGATGGACTGATAAAGTTAAATTTATTAAGTAAATCAAGTCTAACAAAGATTTACTTGGAAGCGTATCAAAGACTATAGACTTCTATGGACTGATAAGGTTAGATTTTTGGAGTGATAAGGTTAGATTTTTTATTTCAAAGCGTATCAAAGACTGTACTTATATAGCGTATAATAGACTTCGATGGACTGATAAGGTTAGATTTGTTAAGTAAACCAAGTCTAACAAAAAATTATTTCGAAGTGTATCAAGGACTATATTAAAAGACCAGGAAACTCTTCAGTGGATATTTTTACTTATTTTATAAATGTTAGACTTATGAAGTGGAGACTAAAACTAGAAAACTTATAAAACCACACACGATGCAGATAATTATCACATGTAGAAATTAATGTAAATTAATAGCAAAAAATCTTAAATAATATCGCTAACTGGGGAACCTTTGATTTCAATTTCACACAACGGAAGTGATTAAAAATTAATGAAATCGACATGTAAAGATTAGATAATATTAGATTCGCTAACTCGATTCGAGCTATACCAATCCAGTACTCACAATATTGATACTAGAAAAATCGTTCGAAATACTAGACGTGAACATGTCAAATTTTAAAATCGATCATTTCTTGTCATTAAGTATTCTCGAAATACTTAATGACATGTTATTTATTTAGGGGTTTCTGTAATATACGTATATGAGTAACAAAAGCGTTTCTGAATATAAAATGAGCATTTGCAAAAATTTACTAAACTATATAAAATAAGCCTATATTACACAATAACTGGGGACGTGTAAAGCAATGGCATTATATAATATTTTCTTTCTGCTTTACGAGATGATGTCAGAGTAATATGTCTACTTTACGAGATGATGTCAGAGTAATATGTCTATTTTACAAGATGATGTCAGAGTAATTACGAATACAACTTTGGAAGAACAAATATTTTATGCGATTATTGCATTTAACAACACGATTCTTTTACTCGAAAACTTAACCCCTTTGATATACACCCTTTTTGGTCGATATGCACCACTCCCGTGAACTGCTAGTTCTCCAGTAGACTTTTTTTTCTATAGGGCTACATAAAGGACATTGTCATCCAAACGGAATGCGATAACGTAGATGAAATGCGTAATCGGATAGTAAGGGCTTTCGACACGCTGAAGTCGGAACGTAGAACCATTTTGTCGAGAGTTCATAAATCGGCAATTAAGCGTGCGCGTGTTTATTAGAGCAAGGCCAAAACTTAACATACAAAGATAACAAGATACCTTGATCTCGTTTTCATCTGAGCAATATATTTCTTTTAATATTTGTGTATTTTATGCATTCTCTACAGCAGTTTATTTCTCAATTAATTTTTCCAGAAATTATGACTTAAGATATTAATAAGAAAAATTAACGTATCCATCTAAACTTAACGTTAACTAAATAATAATAAACGTGTCCGAGGGCTTCAGCGCGGCGCAGTTAGCTCGTCAGTGCGCATTTTGAACCCTTTCAGGTGCGTGATGTAAATGAAACGCTTTAATTAAATATTGATATTTTAAGTTTGATACAGAGTATCACCTGCATGAGTAATAAATACTTTCCTATATACGTGGTTAGGTTCAAAAATTTCCAATTAATAATTATCATCACCACTGTAAAATAATTAATGATTGATCGACATGTTATCATTATTTGCATATCAACTTTTAATTAAATGCTGACCGTAAATAAGGTAACTTCAAAACAAAGTTACCTCATTTCCTTCTTTAGACTAAAACCAAGTGAGTGAATTGAAAAATTTAAATAGTCTAAGAACTTATAAACTCTTAGACTATTTAAATTTTTCAACCTTACCTCGATAAAATTTCTTGCTAAAGAAGGGAAATCTCTGAATCAGTTCAAGCAACACCTAATTATGATTTATGGGTATTATTAGCATTCTTTTTCCACTGTAACAGAATGAGCAAAGTAATAGCATTCAGGTAGAGAATATGTTGAAGATGAACCTCACCGAGAAAAGCCATCGGATTCAATAACGAAGTACAACATCAAACTAATAAAGAAAAATTACTGAAAATAAAATTTTTAAAGACTTAGGAATTAGTAATAATGTAAGGTCTTCCAAAAACAACAGTGTTAAAAATTCTATACTATTTTTAGAGATGAACAATATTTGTTCAAAATTGGTTTGAAAACTTCTTTTAGCTACATTTAAAGTGAGTTTTGTCTCCATCTGAAGTTGGCAAAGATAATTTACTGACTCCATTGTTACTGATAATGAAACTATGGTTATTTACAAAGATTTTCTGTAGAAAAAATAATTTTATTGATTACATACAATTTTGTTGATCACAGACTTATGACATCATACAAGATAAATCTGTCGCAACCAAGCAAAAGTTGTACAGGCGCAAAAAATTGAAGCAATTATTTTCTGGGATTTTAAAGAAGCTATTTTGTGGATTTTAAAGAGTTTAATACTGGAGTAACGTGCGACAATTATGCATTACTGCATCCGTTGAGTAGTGTCATCAAAGCAAGGTGTCGAGAAAGTTGTATCATGAATTTGGGCGTACCCCTGTTATTCTCAAAGCTGTTACCCGGGAATATGACTTTGCAGAACATCCCTATAGCTCTAAGCTAGCATCGAATGATTGTTATTTGTTCTCCAAATTAAAATTTCATTTGAGAGGAAGGAAATTTAACACGGCTGATGCGTTGCAGTTGGTTGTTTTAGCGCATTTTGGAAAACAAACTTGTGCACTATTTTTTTAAAAAGAAGAAGAAGAAGAGTTTTAATAGATACATTGAAATACATGATATTTATATTAAAAAGTAATAAGAGTTATTTTCGCCTTTGTTACATAAAGCGCATGCTAGAAAATTTCGAATCCTTTTACAATACACACTTTAATTATAAGTATGTTGGGACACTGAATAAGTGTTGCAATATAATGATTCCATAAAGAGAAGGTTTGGATTATGTTTTTTAATCAAAATATGTGTGCTTAGCAGATATGTAAGTCGCATTCAATTAATAATTATAACAATATTAGAGCATTACACCAGAGTTGAAATATTCTGCACATAGAAAGTATTTCGATTTTTTAAATTGTTTTTTATAAAAATTATCTGATTTGTTGATGTTAAATATAATAAGTCAGATTGAATGCACTACTGATCGGGGTGAGAATTTTAAAGACATAAATATATTACAGTGGTCTAAAGACTTACTGAGCCTTATTATCCGTGATAACATCGTGAATGGCTTGTCGATAAATGAGTGTGTCAAGGAAGTCAAACCTAAACTAATAAAATGTCTTACTCACGCTATTGTCTACTCCTGGTATGGAAAATTGCAGAATGTTAATTTCATTGTTAATGACTCTCCTAGATCAGTGCATTCTGTCGAAGTGGCTGCCCTGGAAAAATTTGTCCAAATGGCACAGTTACTAATATAAGATCGTATAACTTTCAAACACATAGAGGATATTTTTCAGATTAGTGTATCAAGCATTCTTAAAATTCTTCATGTTATCCTTAGTGTAAAAAAATGTGTATCCGTTTGTGTCACAAAAAAGAACGTATTCAAAATACAGAAGAAATGATTTACAAAAATTTACTTTTAACCGTAGAGAGATAAGCATAATGTACAATAAATTATCACGTAATGTTAGGGTTATCAAATAAAATATACACAGCAGTATTTTCCCGACCTTTGGGTGCTGTATATTCTAATGAAGTATATATGATATTTATTTACGGAAAACATAAAAGTGTTTAAGGAAAATTATTATTTAATAAAAGAAATCGCCTAGAACTTACACTAAAGATAGAACTTCAACTTAAGATAAGTTTATATTTTTGTAAACATTGCAAAATCTCAGCGATATTTGTATCTCCTACAATCTACACGTAATCAGTAAGCTACAGCAATTTTGCAGCCTCAAATTGACGTAGGTTATCTTTGGAAGATATACATAGGTATATTCTCTTTGTATGCTTGTAAATGTCACTATCCTAAAAATAATCGTTTGTATCCATCGAAGCAGAAATAAGATGAAAAAAGAAAACCGATAGATGCAAGCTATACTTGTATAATTACTATTTCGTGCCATCAAACCCATACTTGAATTATTAATAGTAACAAGCCCCGATTACGTACTTAAAAGTGTTGAGGCATTATGCGCCGCTGATAAAGTAAATGCCAATCACATGGCATAAAGGCTAAGCTGCATGGGAAGTATTTCCACTGAGCCCAATAAAATGTTTTAAAAAGTTGGGGCAAAAGTTGTTCCGCAAGACGTGAGAAAAATTTTTTGTCGAAAAACTTTTCCCCTAGAACCAATCGTTCAGCATTTATAAGGAAATAAACAATTAGATTGTTTGTTGCATTTAATTGTGCTAAAATTTATCAATCTTTATAATTTTAGTTCAATCTATACATAATATTCACAACTTTTTACAGAATCTTCTGAGCCATGCTTTTGGTGATAAGGGTGATTGATAATAATTTTCAAGCATTTTTATGCCCAAAAATGTTTAGACAAATTCGTAAAAAAATACGTATTGTCGAATTTGAGTTTGAAGTTTTCGTTTGATACCCTATACGATTTTTATAATTTTCCAATTTACACCCTAAAATTTACCCCCAGAACATTTATAATCGACTTCCATACTCTATCTATACTATGCTAAATTTCAAATTTTATTTCCCGACTATACTTTACGTGGAACAGTTTCCAAGAAAAATCGCTTGTGACAAACGGACATCACCAAAGTGTTTCACTTAGTGTCTCATTTTGGCTACGGAATATTAAAATTAAAATCGAATGGCCCATAAAATACTAATACGTGACCCTGATTTAATATTTGGATTATGTTCTACCATCATCATGGTTATTATATCAATGGTGGACAATGTATTTATGTATATCGGTGAAGAAAAGCTTCAAGTCTTATCGCATAAATAGCAGGTTCCTGTAAAATGATGGAGTGCCATATAGGTATATAATGCATTGTCTCAATTATATATATATGCATTGTCTCAATTATATAATTGCTTTATTGCATATTTATACCTATTTTATACCTCATTGAATGACATCATAAATAAATTACTATAGTGAAAATGTATGATCAAACCCGGTATATTTATATGCAGTATAAAAAAGTCCAATAGCCGTTTAAATGTTATGAAAACCAAGCTCTAAATGTACGTTATTAATTACTAATAACTTTTTAATAATGTACATAATAATGTACATTATCAAAAAGTTTTTCTTCTTAAATTCAATAGTGATTTCTTGCTCGCGTTTTTGGTTACTTTAACACTTATATCTTTTATTGATTAAAACTGCATCATTAATCAGTGGATTCAATGAATACAATATAAAGGTGCTTTAATTATAGATTATTTAGAGAAATAAAAGGCTCCAAAATACAAGTATGGGCTCTTTATTAATATTTGAAGTCAATCATTTATTATCTAAATCGGCCCTGACCTACAGGTTCCTATCGTTTGATTAGAGTAAAGCTGCATGAACTGATCATAGCCGTCCTTCAGCGTGCGACTCTTGATGATATCCTCATAGACAATGGCTGACATCTTTCGGACCCGAGTTCTGCTAGAGCTTGCGAAATCCACACAATGAAGCCCAAAAGCACTTCTAAAAAAAAGAAAAAATACCTGTATTTAGTTCTGATTTAATAAAAACACTTTCTACCAATGCCTTCACAGTAGTTGTATATTTATATATCAGAAAATCGCGGTTTTAAACCGTATTCGTAATAAATATTTCCAATATTCTAATTTCAAATATAAATTTGAATTTAACAATTTTTACTTGTTCACAACTGGAATTTATAATAAAATCGAAACAGCAGATATCCACAAATTTATATTTTCAGAATTATATCGTCACTACAACACAAAATAAATAGAAACAAAGGCAGGTCCGTTTCGGTAAAAAAATGTTGTGGTCAAAGTTTGTTAAAATCTTAGCTTTTATATTTTCCTATCAATACACTGCCAATAATTTGTTAAATTATTAATTTTTTTTAAATGACTTAAAAAAAAAAGAGTTCTCAATTCATCGGAATCTTTTCTTTTATGTATGCTCAGCGATAATTCTTTACCATGTGGACTGATTTTAATATTTCTTTTTTTATTTGAAAGAGGGTATGTATAGGTGGTCTCATATAAATATGATGACGATCTGATGATGGAATCTAAAACTGAAACAATGGAACTCCGAACGAATGGCAGTAAATCAACTATGATTTAAGATATTTGCTACGGTGTAGTTATTTTGCAAAGTAACTACATCATTTATCGGGTAAGTGTCTCATGATAAGCTTTGGAGGCGAAAAATGGAACTCCTTAACGGATGTTAGCAAAACAAACGTGATTAAAGATATTTGCTACTAGTAATTGTTACTTTACAAAATAACTACACCGTATACCAGGTCAGTGTCTGATGATGAGTTCTGGAGATGAAAAAATGAACTCCATAAAGGATGGTAGTAAATTAAATGTGATTCAAGATATTTGCTAGTGGAAGTGGTTACTTTGCAAAATAAGTACACCATCGACTATATCATATAGTCTGATGATGAGTTCTAGAAATGAACAATAGATATCCTTATCGGATGGTAGTAAATCAAACGTAATTTAAGGTATTTGCTACTGGTAACTTTTCCTTTACAAAATAACTGCACCATCGACAAGGTCAGGGTTTGATGACGGATTCTGAAGATGAATAATGCAACTCCTTAACGGATAGTAGTAAATTAATCGTGATTCGGTATATGTGGTACTAATTAATTGTTACTTTAGTTATTGCTTTACAAAATCGGGTATTGAATTTTGGATATGGAGAACAGAACCCCTAAAGTGGTTGTTGTTAGTTTCCAAAATCTGATATTGGACTTCGGATATGGATAACGGAACTCCTCAATGGCCAACAGCTGACCATTATCAGCTTTTATTGTCACTTCAGTTCTGTGTGTTTTTGACAACCAACTTAAGACAAAATAAAGAGGAAATTATGTATATACTGGCTTTTATCCGTGACTTTTAATAATTGTACAATATTCTGAGAAGAAAATAATTCAATGTTAGTTATAGCATAATTATTACTCACTACAAATTCTGAAATAAAATATCTTATAAAAAACAGACTTCAAAAAAATAAGGTACTAAAAAGTAAAATATAATTAACTCAAAATAGGTACCTACTTATAACTAAGTTACTTATTTTTAAAATTGGTACCAACACTGCCCATCAATTTAAGCAAATGTAAAATTTTATATTATAAATATGCCTGTTATGAATCTGTTTCGTATTGAGAGTGCATTAGAAGTCAAGGTTTTAAATTTACATTATACATTAAATTAAATTTATTTTCAAATTACACACTCAAACTTAATTTAAAAACCTGATTTATCTGCTCATTTTATCAAGAGCAATATATTTATTGGAAAAATAATTGATCTAGTAAAATAGATTAGCCATTAAACGTAGTTTAGCGTCAAAAATATCAATTTTCTTTGTGTTTCGTGCATTTATTAAGTTTAAAATAATTTAATTCATACACATATCCATCCATCCACTCGAAGCTATCCATTAAACTCCATGCTGTGTAGCCCTGGACATTACAACCGTCTTCGTAGATGGCGTCTAATGTTGCCGAAATATACTGCGTCAAGTAGCTAACTCGCTGTTCATCCAAGAGGAATTCAGTCTCGGAATCGGAAACGAAACCGTTTTCCGTTATGATGATGTTAGGATTCTTATATTTGTCTTTTATCCAGTTGAGAATTCCGCGAAGCCCTTGAGGATAAACCTGCATGCACATCTTTCAATTAAAATATTATTTTATCAATGTTTTTACACGTGTTTCCATATCTGTGATGTCTCAATCCTTTTTACTTATATTTAGATTTCTGTCACACTATTTAATTCCTTAACGACTTACCTCTGTAATACCTTTCTTTGATAAATGAAAATTTTGTGCTGCATGTGGCTTCTTACTAGCAAAGGTGGAAAATTAACATGTGTTGACCTTAATCGACAACGAAAAAAAAATAAGAAATTGGCTAATAATGCCTGGCCTTGTCTATTGAGTCAATATGCCCTTCGGTATTAACATAAGTAGACCATACATGATAGACCTTCTCCTAATAGACATACTAAAATATAGAGAAAACTAATTGAAAAAAAACACATTTTGAATGTCAATCTTAATAGAAATAAATGCGATCTATGATCGAGTAGTCTATGATAACATGTAAAAAACAAATTGTTTCATGACGAAATTAATAATCAGTTAACTTTTCTATTTGCATTTAACATGTAGACTTATTTTTATCTTTATGTAATAAATAGTGGAAAAGCCGTAACATGTATATCGACTACAACTATATGAATGAATTAAAGAATATTATAGAATAAGACATTTCAACTAGCGTCGGAAAGAAGAGTAAAGTTATAGTTAAATGGTATATCTTACGAATAATGGTTGACTCCAATGATTTATTGGCTGTTGGCCTCTGCTTAATATTTGATTTATGCCGAGAAAATTAGATTATGGAGCACATTTGAACATATTATTTTGTTTTATACCGCAGGGTGGAGAAAAGGAAATAATGCAAGCCAATTTCTAATATAATAATCTGTAAAGTTTGATGTGAGCAAATTGAATCATGAAATTATTACATTTGATGTATTATAAAAACTGAAAATACATAATTAGTTTCCAAAAATGTCTGAACTGGACAATTGGCTTTCTTGACTTATTATAGTATTTACAAATAACGGAGGAGTCACATTAGACAGATAAGTAACAACTAAATTATTTGTTAAATATGCCAAAATACAGTACAATAGGGTGAATTTAAAATTAACCGAGTTGATCTGATCTTTTAGTAAAAATGCACCATCATCTTGTAACTGTAACTCAGTGCCATTGTCGCAATTAGGTCCACGTAAATCCGAAATAGAATGACAAGCTAAAAAGAGAAATAGCATGCATACAACTTACCGTAAACCATTCAGCACTTCCCGTTGGCCATCTATCATCTCTTACATCCTTTATGCCCCAATCTACATGACTGAAAAATGTAGACACTTTTGGTTCTTTCGATGCAAAAGAAAGATATTTACGGGAGGAATAGTGATTCAGCCCCAAAAAGTCAGCTGATCCTTTCAGTTTTTCAATTTCATTTTGTGTGAACACCGGTAATCGCGATCTTGGATATCCTTCAACGTAACTAATATTTTCCATCATTTGCTGTATCTCTGGTGGATAGTTTCCGGTTTCAGAGAAAATCGGATGTAATATAATACCACCCTGTAAAAAAAATGCATTAATTTCATAACATGTACACTAGTGTATCAGTGCGACAAAAAGCATTCATCTATAATTCAAAAAGTAAAACGATCCTTCAAAAAGCTGTAAAGTACAAATCTACAAAACATTCAATTTCACAAGCCACAGTTTACTGCTTCTTCTAGGTATTTAAAATGTTTAGCTACTTGTGAATATATCTATATCTATATATGTACACACACACACACACACATATATATATATATATATATATATATATATATGTGTGTGTGTGTGTGTATGTATATATATATATATATATATATATATATATATATATATATATATACACACGGTGATTTTTGATTCGTTTTACACTTAGAACTAAAGTTGACGTCTGTCATAAATACAACCCATTCGCAGTGTAAAAGTTATAAAAATACTAATTAAATTTTGATTTGAAAAAAATATTACGATCAATAATTAATTAAACAGTCCGTAGATTCGACTCAGTGTGCATGTACTCACTGAGTAGACACGCACTAAGTCGAATCGCGCACACAACTACATGAACGCTAGCCAACTAATGATATACGGAAAGATAATGGCCGGGGTCAAGGTCACGCCTCGAAACGTTCTGATTACGCGCGTAAAACTGTATTTATACAGTTTGATTATTTTTTGTTTCGGATTTTAGTCACCGTTATATATATATATATATATATATATATATATATATATATATATATATATATATACTTCGTATAGACATTCGTAGTGTTAAAATAATTTTCTAAAATAAAGTGTAATGTGATTTCTTTTTCATCGTTTTAAAGCATATTTACGATGAATACTATCCGTTAACAACATTAAAATAATTATCAAACACAATTCATGATAAGGAAATTTTATACGCAAAGTCTATCATGTCGATGCTCATGTCGATGCGTGCATTATTCGACTTAGTGCCGAGTCAAATGTACGGAGTGTTTAATTGTTTATTGATCGTAATATTTTTTTCCAAATAAAATTTAATTAGTTTTTCATAACTTTAACATTGCGAATGGATTGTATTTATGACAAACGGCAACTTTAGTTCTAGGTGCAAAACAAATAAGAAATCACCGTGTATATATTAGTCGATGTGATTCTAAGAAATGCATGATATTAAACATAGAAATATCCATTTCTCCTCTAAAATGATTTAAAATGGAATCATTTACCAGCGATGTACTTAAAATTGCTCCTTACAACATTTTCTTTTTAAATTCGTAATTTTAATATCATAGATGGAGTACGGCATATATTATTAAGTTAACATGGTTTTTCGTTACAGAGAATGTATACTGCTATTTTTTGTTGGGATTATTTTTGTGAAAAAAGTTTGCCATTTCAGATGAATAGTTATTATCTATTGCACCCGGATGTAAAGAGTGAGGATATTTTTTAACTTTAGAAAAATTATTATAAAATATTTTCTCTAATTTCCGATTCCTTAGCTGAAAATCATGAGTGAACCCTTGTATTCCCTTTCAAACCCGAAATATGAACTAATATAATCTATTGATAACAGCACACATAATAACGTTTTATGAAATCTCTGAAACTTTTTGCAGCATCTGCAGTATTAAGGTGTAAAATATACACATTTTCTATAGAATAAAAACGTTAATTTTTAGACACCTCAAACAATGTTGCTGTAAGTTTTTTTGCTTTGTATAAAAAAAGCTGATTTTGACTTTTTTAATTAACTTCAAAGAAAAGAGGTTTTCAATTCGTCCCGTGTGTATGTAATATTATTAGAAATGCGTGATATTAATATATGTTAGTCTGTATGGACTTCTGAACTAATGAATTGAAAAATTTATATATATGTTTACATTTTTATAAATGTATTTTTCAAAACTACGAACTTGATTAAGTTTGGAGTAATTCTTTTTATATTGGATAAAGTATCTTTCATCTTAGGGAATCGAAAAAGTTTTCTCATAAGTTCAGTAATTAAAATATATATTATTATCTGTTATATTTAGGGCCATGTGGGCTATATTTCTAAAGGAATATAGGTAAAGTTACTGTTATCTGTAGAGTTATGGAGGTAAAATTATGAGGTAAATTTTTATGTTTATCGAAGCGTTTCACCAAATAAGCCATTTGGAATAATTCTCTAAATTTCGCAAATGTAGATTAGCCTAGATATTTCTCAGAAAAGATGATTGCAGTAATTTCAGTCGTCGTTGCTGTGATTTCAATAATTCACCATTTAAAGTCTACTTAACCGATTAAAGGTAAAGTTGTATTTAAGTTGTATTTAACAATATTCAAAAAAGGGGGTTCTAATGCAAAGCGTATGCAATTTTTTGCAACGTATTTTTAAGCAAGCCGAAACTCAAAGGGGTCTTGACCAATTATCCAATTGGTCCCATGTAAATATTGTCATGACCTGATAATAGACTACGGAGATATCCTAAGGATTTTCTCAACGGATGCGAGCATATGGAATTTGAGCAATTTTATAACGAGTTTGAACTCATTTGATATATTTCTATAAGTACTTTCGACATAAATGTCGGCCAGGGTCTGATGATGATTTGTCTTGATGGATATTTTAATCACACGTACTGGCCATTATTTTAAGATGGAGCTGAAAGGCAGAGAAATGAAATCTTCAATAGTGTAGAGGAGGTGGATCAAATATGAGCTCGTTTTATTTTTCTGTCGGATCATTCATCCATAAGTGATGCAGCCAGAAGGTGATAGGAAATACCCAGGTGTGAAAAATTAGCCGGTCGAGCTTCGACTTGTATTGGTGTGAACAAGAATGTAGCAATAAATTTGTATATATGCACGTGAAGATATAGAAAAAGGCATAAAGAAACTAAGATATTAGTACGTATTCATGTATTTAAGTATTTACAGATATATATATATATATATATATATATATATATATATATATATATATATATATACAAAGGTATAAAGCAACAAAAGTATTACTAAGCAGGTAGGTAAATATGTATAGGTACATAAAAAGATACGCAGCAACCAAAATAAATTAATATTTAGATTCCTGAGTATCTTTTTGCGTTTTAAGGCAGGTATGTAAGTATGTGCAAGCATACATAAAGGCATTAATTAAAAAGGATACAGGTAGGCACACAGGTATGAACGGATATATAAGAATTCACGAAGAAATCAGGCTATTAAGTATGTAGGTAGATAAGTAAGTACGTAAATATATATAGATATATAAAAAGATACGCAGCAACCAATATAGATAAATTTTTTGGTTCCTGAGTATCTTTTGGCGTATTAAGGCAGGTATGTAAGTATGTGCAAGCATACATAAAGGCATTAATTAATAAGGATACAGGTAGGGGCACAGGTATGTACGGATATATAAGAATTCATGAAGAAATCAGGCTATTAAGTAAGTAGGTAGGTAAGTAAATACGTAAATATATATAGGTACATAAAAAGATAAGCAGCAACCAAAATAGATTAATTTTTTGGTTCCTGAGTATCTTTTTGAGTATTAAGGTAGGTATGTAAGTACGTGCAAGCATACATAAAGGCATTAATTAACAAGGATACAGGTAGGCATACAGGTATGTACGGATATATAAGAATTCATGAAGAAATCAGGTTATTAAGTAAGTAGGTAGGTGAGTATGAATAGGTATATAAAAGGCGTGAAATGCTGACTACGGCAAAGCCAAAGGAGAAAAATGTTATTAATATGTTTGTATGTATACATACACAGTTGTATATATGCATGCATTTATGTAGGTAAGTAGGTATGAACGTATTTATTAAATATTGCAAATTCCTCTTAAATGTACTTATTAAATGTTCGAATTTCAATAAATGAGGTATTATTAAATTTCTAGTGAGTTTATAACGTAACATAAGGTATTATTTGCACTTAGAAAAAATATTGCTTTTTAACAAAAAAATTGACCCAATTCAAATAACTAATGAATAAAAAAGACGCTGAAAACATTAAATGATAAAAGTACGTGTACTCGTTTGGGACTGGACTACAACATTATTTCCGAACATAAAAAAATGGAAAATACTGCTATTATTGGCGATTTTTGAAGTCAATATCAAGTCGAATGTTACTTATTTATCTCAGTGTGTGGTTATGTACGTGAGAGAGAAAGAGAGAGAAGTGTTGATACTTAAAAATATTCATATAATAAATATAAATCACTTAAAAATCATAATTCTTAAAAACAATCACAATTCAAAAATTCGTAGGTAAAATTTTGAGGTGAAAATAAATAAAATAATCGTTTTTTTATTTTGATATATCGTGTCAATTGAAATGGCGAGTTGACAAAACTATTTTTTAAAGTTTTACCGTAAGAGAGTTCTAGATACATTTTTGAAAATGTCTAAAAAATATGTTCTACTTCCTTATTTGCGAGAATGTTATAGTCAAAACTATGAAAAAATAGCGTTATTAGAAGTGTACATAAAGTTTACTGAAAGAATTCAGTGATCCTAAATTTCAGTTTTTGAGACATAAACGATAATTTTACGCCTGTAAAAGATATGATAGACCATAATTTTTTTTAGGTGGTAAATAAAATAAATGTTAGTGTTAGTAGTAAAATAGATGTTTCGATATATTTCATAATGAAATAACTCCATTAGTAGTATTTATAATCACCCACTGTTAGTTTGTATGTGCCTAAGTGTGTACCGAACTGAGTTGTTGTCTCGCACTTAAGAGGTTTTTTTTAAATAACTTGACATGATTGCCAGCCTGCAGTTAATAAATCATATCTATAATATATTTAATTTAAATTATTAGTTTAGAAAAATCATCAATAGAGAAATCTGCATGGAAAACCCAAATAATATAACTAATGAATTGACTTACCATCCAATTGAAAACGTAATTAACGTCAACCGTACTGACGTCAGGAATAGCGTACGCCATTTGATGAGCTATACCAATTTTTCCTAGAAGAGTTTAAACATAATTTATCAGGGAAAATGATAACTCATGAAAAGGTTAATTACTGACGATGATACATTTATCTCACTGCATCATAAATGTTAACGAAATAATATAGCGGTTCTTCCTGATAGAGTTGCGCCAAAGAGGCGTGCTCAGAAGGTCAAATTGTGCGCATGACAATTTATATGATTCTAAGCAATTTACGAACTAGGGTTTTTGCCAACTGCCGATAAGCAGACTATTCAGCTTATTAACCATCGACTAATCTACGTACGAGGCCCACTGTAACACCGTTCGTAAGTTGTCTAATGTTATAATAAATAATTGAAAAAAAAACACATAGTCAAGTAATATTTTGTTCTCCAGTGACGTTAATATAACTTGAATAATCACAATCAAAGATTAACTTGATTTTTGTTATTTATTTTAAAATTTATTTTAATTTGTTATTTTGTTTGTATTATTTTACTCATAATTCCTATTCAGCATGTAAACACTTCAAGTAACACAACAACCCATCATCGACCTTTCGGTCTACCGAATTATATTAATCTATCTGCAACGACTATGCGTCCAGTATTATAAGATTAGTGTGAACTATTTTTAGTTCAGTCTTGATTCAATTTCTGTATTTCTTTTCGATATTTCTTATGTATTTGTTTATAAACCATTTATTAGTGATTCATTATAAATTACCAAAACAACTAACATTTGACTGTGTTGGCATATCCATTTTGTATGAAGCTTTTAAAAAAGAATTCTTTTTCCTTTAAAATACCACTCTTTGCTCCTCTGATACTGAAGCCAGGTAAAATGTAACTATTTTATATCATTTTAATAACGAATTTCCGAAAACAATGGAAATACTAAAATAATAATGAATTATAAGTAATGAATTTATTTCAATAAAGTATTACCTGTTTTTTGAACATCATATTTGTCTTTGTAAAGATGGTAAACATTGGAATGTGCCTTTAATAAGTTATGCATACACAAATAGTCCGCAATTTTTTCCATATTTATACTAGGAGCTAGACTTTTTCGGCCGTATCCAAAAAAACATTCTATCATAGGTTCGTTAACCGTGATCCAATATTTCACCCTATCGGAAAATTCATCAAACACAACTTCGGCAAAATCTTCAAAATACTGGGCCATTAAGGGATTAGACCATCCTCCCAGTTGCTGCAGTGTTAAGGGTAAATCGAAATGGTAAATGGTAATCATAGGTTCAATATTATTTGCCAGAAGTTCGTTTATCACGTTGTTATAGTGTTCGACTCCTTGTCTGTTCACATAGTTGCTGAAACCAGTCGGTAATATTCTGGTCCACGAAATAGAAAATCTATAAAATTGTACTCCAAGCGTATGTAGTAACTCTATGTCATCTTTGTACAGGTGATAGGAATCAGCGGCGACGTCTCCATTACTTCCATCCAGAATAAGAGATGGAACAATATGTACAAATTCATCCCAAACGCTTTCAGTTTTTCCTGAAATAAGACTTATTTTTAGTAATTTCATAACACTTTTCAAAGAGAACGTTAAAAATTAATAATGTTAAAAAATATATTTATAATGATAAAAAAACTATTTTTGGGGAAAAATAAACGGAAACATTTTATGTGAACACGTTATAATGAAATTTGATCGAAATGGATTGATTTTTTTTAAATAATCACACTTCTTTGGCATAACCTTTCTTGAAGATTTCATACTGTGAGTTTAGTTCAATTTCCCGGGTAATTTTTGGGATATGATTAATATTAAAACTACTTCAGTTGACAAGACAATTAATAATTAAGAATAATTGGGAATATTTGGAATGTTCACTAGTATTTGTAATTTTGATTCGATTTTGGTGAAATTCAAGTCAGAATTTATAAGCCTATAAACGAAAAGATATTTCGAAGGAAAAACGTTTTTGACTACCAAAACCGTTCCAAAAATAAAATAGTCGGAGGATATGTCATTATATTTATTACTTAGTCCATCTTAAGAGAAATACTAAAATCGGAAAGATTTTTTATAATATTTATTTTGTAATATGGAGTATCTAAAAACATGAATGAACTAAAAGTGATAATAAAAAAAAAATATTTTTTAGCTTAAGAGTACATTTTATTGAATTCAAAATTGTATAGAGCATTTGTGGTAACGTTGCAAGTAACTTTGAAAGTGTCACACTTCATTGTCATATCTTTATGATATCATCCATGACGGCGTTATTTACATTACTTTTCTATGTGGTGAATCTTATCATCTGATCTAATTCAGTCAGGTACACGTTATATGACAGCTGGATAAGACCTAGTTGCAGAGTTTTTGTTTTCAAGGAAGAATTTGTGGGTGTAGGAATCTTGTGGAACATAGAAATTGAAACCGTAATTTCCGCAGATAAGAGGGAATAATACGTAAAGCTGGATAGCGTTGTTGACACCTTCCTCACCCCCCTCCTACAACTCATATTTTAGTCTAACTGGTCTAAACTATCCGTGAAGAAAAAAATGAGTTTGATTGATGTACTTTTTCTATTAATTAAAGTAATACAATACAAAAAAGTTGTTCGTTACATTGTGAAAAATATTCTTTAGAATATTTTTTCTCTATGGAACAATGGTTAGCAATTATCATCATCATCATCATCATATATATTAATACGCTAAGGTTAAGATGTTACACTCCCTTTTTAGAAAAAACCTCACAACTAATCCACATAAATTATATATCATTTTATAGATAATTCTACCGGCATCCACAACTAAAAAAATTATTATTGCTATTGTTTTTGCAAATTAATTAATTATTAAAATTATATACACAAAACAGCAATGCTGCCATCTAACGGCTCAACGTCAATATGATTGACGGTCGGTAAAATTTTTGTTTAATTTCAAATCCACTCACGTATAAATAAAGTGGCGCTTTAGCTCAATGCTTTTGATACTTGCGCCTCTATATGTCAATTTTATTAAAATAGAATAAATAATGCGAAGACACGCTAGTAAGGAAATAAACAAATAAATTGTTTAAAAACTTAATAACGCAGGAATTTTTCAATCCGAATAATTTGGTTTCAATTTGTACATAAATTAAAGAGAGTGGAAATGTTAATTTTAAAGCACTTTTCCTACAAAAATTTTTACGAAAATTCCCAAAAATATATATCAAATATAATGTCGAATTCATACTTCCGTAAGCTTTCATTGTGTACACTACACGATAACCTCAAAAGATTTTTTAGAACAAGCTTATTTTAATACCAATGATATATAGACTTTTTTTGAAGTGGCATGAAAGAAGATATATTAAAAAGGACATATTAAAAAAAATATATATTATAGCTCTCGATTATTTATTATACAAAAATCGGTTCGAAAAATTTAAATTATATAGAAATTAAATAGTTAGGAACATACATATTCCTTACTATTTTTCCCTAATTTCACAATGAATCTATCGTTAAAAATGACACATTTAACATACAAAGAAGGATAACGTGATTAAGGAAATTAAATAAATTAAAAATAAACATTAAGAATGCGTTAAAAAATAACAAATTGCGACGTTAACTAATGTCTAAGTAAAAATAGTATGAAAGTAATTTTTTCTTTTTTTGAAAAATAATATGTGTCAATATTTCCATTTTTCATAAATTTTCAAAAAACATAATTATTGTGATTTACTTTTATAATAATAATTCATTATTTTTTATACATATATTACATAAAAAATATATATTCAATTAAAATGATTTCCAGTCGTGATTAATATATTATAAAAATTTATTCGAAAAAAATTTTCCATGCGAAGTAATCCAACAAAGTAATCTATAAAATGTCTCAAATATCCAGTGTTTACTAAAAAAGTCTTTTTAGACGATTAGTCCAATTTTTTTCTTTCTTGTGGGAACACAATATGTTTTATACAATAGCCGGTCTGGAAAGCTGCCGATGCAATTTAGCACAAACACACGCGTTATATGCGAGTTCATGCGCGCGGAATACGCTTTGGCAGCTTATTATGACGTTAATAGACATGTTATAAAACACAAAATCTTGCACCATTTTGGTAAATCTTAAAATTAACTTCTTAAAAAAGATTGTTGAAAAAGAATTAAAAATATTGTTTGTTAAACTAATATTTATGTTAAATTCATTCCTTAAAGAGATAACTAGAAATATTTACTTAAAATATAACAAATATACCGATGTTGCTTAACTGTTGTAGAAAGATTTTTTCGGATTTTCATATAACACAAAAATATTTTTTTAATTTTTAGATATGATTTATTTTTTAGTAACAAAATATTCTTTAATTTCAACATTTTCTCAATCATTTCAATCCAATCCATGAAAAACAATTCAAAAAGTAAAAAAAATTACATCATTCTTCCCAAATAAATTCTTATATAAAAAACAAAAATACTTCTAATAGAGATAATTTTTTATAGAATTATAAAAAAGTTAAAAAAAATTTATATTGCTTCTAAATTTTGACACAATCACAATCATTTCTATTTGTAATTTAAAGTACAACCTTAAAAATTAATTTTTATCTAGCTCGACTTTATAAGAATTTTAATTAATAATATTTTACTTGAAAATACCTGGGTCCATACTTAAATTCGATATTTGTCTGCCTTTTAATTACGACGCGAAAATTATATTGCTTATAACTATTCTGTCGTTTTCGTAATCTGAAATATCCAGGCACAAACACAGATTAAATATTAATAAAATTATTTGTTTGTCAACAGGAACGAAGTAATAAGCGATAATATCAAGCAATATGGATAAAAATGTGAAGTAATTAACATTCTATTGTTTTACAAAAATATAAAATATTTGTACATAAATATAAAGAAGTCTAGTAAAGGTATAAACAGTGTTATTTGCGCAAAATACTTCTGAATAAGTAGTAAAATATTCCCATATCATAGAAATCAAAGAAACGTTATAAAATCACAGTTAATCAGGCCCGAAATAGAAAGAAATAGAAGTCAGAGAGGGAATAATGAAAAGTGCACAGGGAAAAGGTTTGTGACCTACACCGCAAACAATTTATGGTCATCCATTCAGCACATTTACATGTATGTTACATGAAATAATATATATATATATATATATATATATAAATTTCCTTGACGTGTCTCTAATAATTTAGATTACCCGAAATATTCCATGCTCCTTCGGTCTGGTAGGCGGATGTAGCAACGCCGAATAAGAACCCATCAGGTACCTTACGTTCGCTCTGTGCTCCTCCGCTTGAGAGACATGAAAACCTGAGAATAATAAAAAGAAAACATTAAAAAAGTTTTTTATAACCGGATTAATTTAAGACTTTCCCCTTTTTAGATTGAAGACTTTTTACTTTTCCTGAATTTAAGAAAAATTGTTTGTATATATTATATTCGTTATGTACCACAGTATATAATAACTGACATGTTCTTGTTAAGTTACTGAATACTAAAAATGTATCATGTTCGGTCTTATACAAGGGTTAGGGTAATCAGTGAGAAATATTTAGATATATATGTGTGTATATATAGTTGCAAGTATAATTACGTAGTGCGACCAAAGGCGCTGAAAATTTAAAAAAAGGAACAGTAGACATGGAATATCGTCCATATAATAGTGACGCATATGTAATCTTGAAAAGAGAAACACTTAGTCAAATATTGATTCCCAAAAATTTTACAATAGAGTTAACTTACCATTACGGTGTAAAGTTTTGAGAGATGAAAAAACATTTACAATATACATTGTACATTATGACAATAACAGAAATTAACAGGTACATTCGTAATACTTGTAATATTTTACAGTATTGAAAAGAATACGAACGGCATACCCAAACGCCTTCAAGGGCACTGCCATATTTAACATGGCCTATGTCTCGTGTCCACATTAAATTTATTTACCCGAATGTCACCTATGTATTCCATCCCTATAATAGTACTTGTGATTTGGTGATATATTATAATGTTACACGTTTTTGGTAATATAGAAATAAAGTAGTGTGTACTTTTATGATTATGATTTCGTGTTTTTATGATTATTTACGATCATTTATTTTTTTTACGAATACATGTCAATAGAAGCCGTTGACTCTAACAGAATATTAACAATATAGTTTAATATTATTATGAGGACATATATGGAATATATTCTTATACAATCATTTATTTTATTTACGAATACATGTCAATAGAAGCCGTCGACTCTAAGAGAATATTAAGAATATAGTTTAATATTATTATGAAGAGATATATGGAATATATTCTTATACAATCATTTATTTTATTTACGAATACATGTCAATAGAAGCCGTTGAAACTAACAGAATATTAACAATATAGTTTAATATTATTATGAAGACATATATGGAATATATTCTTACATTATAAAAACAAAATAATATGCAAGCATAGCCCTATTATTTTTAAGTAATAATATTTTCCCTAGTATTTTTAATTATTATTGTGTGTGCGAAATACCTTTTATTTTCCATAATATGTTAATATTTTATAATAAATTGTACAATATAAACTGTGAGCAATTAATAACTAAAAAGTAGACTTAACTAAGACTTACCATAGTATTAATATGTAATAAACGTAACGCATTTTAAGAACATTTGAAGAATATAATAATAATGAATTTCCTAGAATATATTTATTATTTTTATTTCTTATTTCCCGAACTTGTTGCAAGAGCGCATTTCAAAAGAAAAATGCTACTAATACGGAGCACAGCCACTAGTTATGACGCATTCAGATAAGAAGGGTATCTTAATCCTGTTAGTGATAAAAATTACAGTTTATATTTATTTTTCTAGAATTCTGTGCATAGAAGTTAAAAACTAAACTCCACTTTCAGAGAAACAATTTTGAAAATATTTTCATTTTAATTCAAGATTGGTTCCGAAACGAAGGATTGAATTTAAAAGTGAGCCATAAATTCAAATAGAAATTATATGAAAGGGTTTTGTTCACACATTCCAAATAAAAACACTATCGAATTTCATAAGCGGAAAAATCTGAAATAATTCAGACTAGCAAGTGCATCTTGACCTTGGCCATTCCTGGACCATAATCATGTACCATGTATCCACTACACAAAAATAATATTAACATTAATAATTATGATATTTTCTAACTATTGTTACACTTGCTAGTTAAGACTTGTTCATATTCAACGTCTAGGCGAAAGCGACGTGGGACTGGTACTATGGCTGCAGTGAAGAAGCGGGGACGCATCGACTGTGTGTGAACAAGGCGTTGCAATATACGGGTCGAATAAGCAGGTTTGTTGTACGAAACGCGATTTTTCGTATCGCGTTAACTTTGATTTGTCCCTTTTTTTAATGAAGTTGTGTTTTATTTTCATCATTTGATTAATTTTCTCACAGTTTGAAATATCTTCTTAACCCGTTTTTATTATTTTTAATTTACAATACCTATTATTATTTTCATTTAAATAAAATTATGGTATAATGGAGATCCCAAAGTTTAGTGACAAAGAAATGTCACTAAACTCACTATTCTAGAAAAAAAAATTAAATGGTTAGAAGAATAACAAAGTTCATAGAAGGTTTGCTTACAATTAATAATAGTAACTACAATTAATAATTCTCGAAATTAAAAAAAATTTTAATTTTTTGGTGAATTGTAATTTTTTACCATAATCAAAGCTGCAGGCAAGGAAAGTGTCCAAAATGATTTCGGAATATCAGTAAGAAACGCCTGGATTAATTCATAAATTAAATTTAATCCGTGAAGAAATCCGTGAAGAATCCGAAAGAGTTTTACTTGGACCAAACAAAGCGAAGTCTTGCATTTAAATAGTGTAGGCCGATCGGTATCGCTAAAAGTTCTGTAAACTTTCGAGAATTTAGCACAAATTTGAAAGGATTCAACGACATTCTTTATGCAATTTTTCGATTAAAATTCTATTTTGGCGGAAATCCGCCTTCTTGAAATGCCGCATCGGAAATTCTAAAAAATATTTTTTTTTAATTTTTATTGTAGTATCAAATAAAAGTTATTAAAGAGTAGATTAGGAATATTGCAAAATTTACACTTTATTCATGACTTATCTGCATATTTTAAATCTTATTAAAATAGCGATACGAAACTTCCGGCGCTATATCAATACTATTAATATGGAAATAGGTGAGTCAATTTTTAAACGTCAAATTGCACTTATCTTTTTATTAATTCATTAATTAATTACGTTCATGTTGGGCTGAAATTTTATGACATGATAATTAATTTAAAAATAATTTGACAAACCATCTTTTTCTCGCATTATACATTTGTTAAATAATATATTTCAAACTAAAAACATTACAGTTGCTCATAATATCGATTAAGGTCGAGGGACTTAACATAAAACCGTTTGTTTTTATGTAATGTTGCTCTTTTTTTACATACTTTTCACGCTTATTAACATCACCTATCTCAAACCACCTTTCTTTTAACACAAAATAATCTTCATTGTATTAATTACTATCTTTAGCTGAAAAGTTCGATTCTTCTTTTATCCTGAATGAACAAAGTAATAAAAACCTCCGATCAACCGTAAGAAAACGTCTAATACTTGAGTTTGTTTTTTAAAGTGTTCGTTTTGTCATAATTTACTATATTTATCCATTTAATTTCATTTATACATTTATTGTTGAAATTAATAGTAAATTATGATAACACGGACACTTTAGAAAACAAACTCAAGTATTAGTTTTTCAGTACTATTATATAAAAACCTAAGAGAAACTAATCTAGAAAACAAAGTATCAAAGAACCGTGTGCAGGGAAAATAAAAATGAGAAAACCCGATACCAAGGAAAAGGGACGAGTTTAGGATCATAAAATAATAAAGAAAGATTGAATGAATTTTTTTGTGATTTTCTCAACAAAAGATTTACTAATCTCATATGAGATAATATGTTTTTTTTTTCAATTGTAATAGGACGTATTGAAAAGCGTTTAAGATGCTATACGAACGAATATTATGTTAGATCCATAAAAGTGTAATAACCTAACGGTATTTGACTATCATATCCTATGGATAAAACGCTCGTCAGTGCATAATACCATGATGGTTTCAATGTTAAATATAAAAAAAATCATTTAAACATATTCATTTAAACAACGAAAATAATTAAGTTTCTGTGATAATGTCTTTATTTCAACAGTAATTAATAAAGATACTTGTTATTTGTGTGCTCTATTTCTTTAATCGCTCAGTGTATTTTCTAGACAGTTGTCTCCATGCATTATCAAAAGATGCGTGTAAGACGTTGTGCGTTTTATGATGAGTATTAAAATTAGATAAGAAAACATGTCAAGAACGAAACAGACATTTATCTTTTCCTCCCGCCGCTAACTTCACTTCCCCTAAAAACTGTCTTTGTGGAACCCATTACTATTGATGGGGTCTCCAAGAAGACCGCCGCGGCCGTTCGCTGGCAAGATGGTCGCAGCTTTTGTATTTTATTTCAAGTAATTAAAATTAATAGTTGCCAAACTGTTGGGAGTTGAGTGCCACCTGTCACTAAAATATGTCCGTGAAGAAACGAATATATATATCAAACAAACCGAAGAATGCATATCAGCTAAATCAATGAAGAAGATGTTTCCGTCACAGAATCTCTAACATAATTTAATCCTTACTTTTAAAGTGTAATTTTCAGAACATCAACATATTAATCATTTTAAAAGGAACAACATAGGGATATCTCATGAACATATTAACATAACCTGATCTGGTTATTTTTATAGAAGTAGATAAACTCAAATATTGCACAATGTGGGTTACAATATTGTAATCACTCCTATAAAATACCAGTTCTCGGTGTTGGTAGACGAAACGCTGAGTACTTAAGGCGTTGACAACACCAGATTGAGCTTATTTAAAATTTTTTTAGCATAATCTTCTAAATTTATGGCCACGAAAAAAATATATGTTATTCTTGACAATATTTCTAAACTCCTGGTTGTTTCCAAAACAAAACTGAAATAACTTTTATATCTGAAAAGAAATTCCAAACACGTCTCGTAACATAAATTTTAAATCAAATTGATTCCGTTGGTTACTATAATTTATGAATAGAATTAAAAAGACTGTTGGAGTCCTATTTAAATCTTGGTTGTTTTATTTATTCTCAATAAATAGGATTCCAATAAAAAAATAGAACACATCATTTCTCACGAATATAATGACGCGTTTTGGCGATATCTTTTGCTTGTTTTTTCGTATGCAAGCAAACCGACAGTACGCTAAGGCGCGGTGCTAGTTGGTTTTGTGTTGCTCGTTCCCATCCGCTCCAGCGATATAATTAACTAATATTAATCTTAGGTTTTAATATCGTAGATATAAGTTATGTTTAGTACCAATGATATTTTGACATTTTTTTAATAGAACATGGAAGAATATGCATTATATATTAAATGCAATATATATTTTAAATACGTCGTGTATTTATTATATTGTAGCTCGCGATTATTTATTATAAAAAAATCGATACGAAAATTTTCATACATTTGTTTGCGCGGGAACATTGTTTAACCTTTATTCTTTCACGTAATTCAAGGTGAATTATATATGTCAATCCTTTTTACTGACTTCTTTTGAACATATGGGTTTGTCATTTTTATGTTATTTCGTGTTTGTATTTGTAAACTTTTTTGACGTGATACTTTTTGCTTACTTTAATTTTTGGAAATTTTGAGTTTTTTTTCATAATCCTTTTTACTTACTTAGTTTGGAATGTTTTGAGTTAATTTTTTTTTTAATTAACCACTGATATTTTTATTTATAAACTTTTTAAATTTTTGGATATTTTGGTTGGTTTTTTTTGTATATAAATTCGTATTTGCATTTAAATTTTTTTGCATAATCCTTTCTGCTTACTAAAATTTTAATTAGTTAATTACCAATCGTGTTTGTATTTTTATTTTTTACGTAATCCTTTTTGCTTACCAAATTTTGAATGTTTTTTGTTTGTTTTTTTTAATTATCAATTCATGTTTGTATTTATATTTTTTTTACTTAATTATTTTTGGTTGTTAAATTTTGGATGTCTTGAGTTTATTTTTTTAACTATCAATTGATGTCTTTATCGATAAACTTTCTTTAAGCAACATTTTTTGTATGTTCAATTTTCGGATATTTTGGTTATTTTTTTTTTAATATAAATTCAAGTTTGTATTTATATTTTTGTACGTAATGCATATTGCTTGTGACGTCGCAATGGAGCAACAGTTCAACATGATTTTCTGCGCACAAATAGTTAGCGGACCAAGAAATTATATAGGCATTTTTTTAACCCGGAAAATCTCATCCTAACTAATGTAACAACCCTAACACATATTACAAATTTCAAAGCATGTTAGTTTGTCTTCCTTTCACGTCGCAATGGCGCAATGGATCGACGTAATTTTCTGCACAGAGATAGTTGGCGGGTCAGGGAAAGGCATCAGCTACTTTCCAACCCGGGAAATTTCATCGTAACTAATATAACAATTTAAGATTAAAATTATAAAGAGGAATTAAATAATAAAATACATAAAATAATACATAAAAAATAAATACATAAAAAATAAAATACATAAAGAGGAAATAAAGAATATTTAACTTAAAATATTGTCTATTTTGCTTTTTTTCTAAATGCACTGAAATCCACTGAATATCCAATTTGACGTGACATCTAAAAGGAATACTAATAACATTTAGCAATTTAGTCCACTATACTATAGATTCGTGGACTTAATTTTTTACTAATCTTAAATCGTTAAATAATCATGTCTCTGTATTTATACATGCATACATATACACACACACACACACACATATATATATATATATATATATATATATATATACACACGGTGTCAATGTCAGACAAAGAAAGACGCTATTCGTTGGCTATTAAGCAATAAATTTAAACCGTAAAACATGTCGATAATAAACTATAACGCTCACTAAACATGTTTTGTTAGATTGTTTTATAAGATTTTTAGTGCAGAAAATCCGCCTTAATAAAGCTTTCCACATAATAAAAGGGCGGGCGCAAGAGCAGGCGGGGCGCGGCAGAATCAAACTCTTGCAACAAGTATGAAAACACGAGAACTAATGAACAAGCGGATGTGGGTCTTTAGCTCTGTCGGACGTCGGAAGGTCGTGAGCGAGGTGATCTTAAAAAAGTTAATATTGGGATAATTTTACTGCTATACGATGAAACGGCAAGATGTAGCAAGTATAAAGTTAGCTTTTGTAGGTCGAATCCGAAAAAAAATATCTAGGTGGCATCAAATAGAAAATACTTAAATACGTGTTTTACACATTCTAATTTTAAAAATGTTAATAAATTAACCTAAATAATTTATTTTCGTGAAACAAAGCTCGTTGAATAGTGATATATAGCATTTTTATTAAGATTGACCAACCAGTGCAAATGATGTTTATAGCGACATCTATTGTTGTTAAATTCGTACTAAATTTGAAATGTTTGGGACGATCAGACATGATATTAGTCGTATTTGCAATAGATGTCGCTTATATGAAAATCATCATCAAATTCGTAGAGACAAGTATATATTTTTTTATTTTCACACAAAAATGACTAATTCCAGTATTATAATACTTTTGATGAATATTTTTTTTGGATTATGTGGTTAATGTGTGACAATGATTTAAGTGAAGGGCTTGTGGAATGATTTTTTTATTTGACATTTTGTCCTGTTATGGCTTCATTGAAATAATATCTTGAAAGATTGCAGATTGTCATAAAGTTCTATACTGACTGAAATACAGAAGAAATAATTAATACACAGAGATTACCCTTAATTTAATAACCTTTTAGGGATAAATTAAACAAACATTTCAAACAAAGCTCAGCTATAGATAATTTTTGTTATCCAAGTTCTATACTGACTAAATAATAAATTTTGTTATCCAAGTTCTATACTGACTAAATAATAAATTTTGTTATCCAAGTTCTATACTGACTAAATAATAAATTTTGTTATCCAAGTTCTATACTGACTAAGTAATAAAGTTCTATACTGACTGAAATACAAAAGAAATAATTAATACACCGAGATTACCCTTAATTTAATAACCTTTTAGGAATAAATTAGACAAACATTTCAAACAAAGCTCAGCTATAGATAATTTTTGTTATCCAAGTTAAGTCTGCTTTTTTATTTATCTCGATACCTGTGAATTACCAAGATAATTAAAAAATATTTATAAACGCCTATAAAACATTTCATTTCATTCACTTTATCCTTGTTGATTCTAATATTCAGTTTTGAATTTATTATATAATTCAGTTTAATCAATATATTCAGTTTAATTTCAGTTTTAAAATTATAATATATAGATCTTAACCACTAGTACAGTTAAAATTTTCGAGTTTGAGCTCAAATAATTAGTTTTAATGGACTGTTCTCACAATTGCAAATACAAGGTCTGGTCTCTGAAGGGTCTGATGATGACCAGGATAATAATACTTGGATCTAAGTTAATATAACGCCTAGCATCTTCAGGTTTAGATTCGTGTATTCAGTTTTTTTTGGCAAACTTGAGGACCTGGTTATGACTAGTATTATAATCTTTGAAACTAAGCTTTTTATAGTTAGAAGCTTCGAGTTTGGATTCTAATATTCAGTTTTTTGGGCAGTTCTTACGCGTTATAGTAGCTAGGATAATAGTATCTAGATCTTAACCACTATTACTGCTAGAAACTTTGAGTTCGAGCTCAAATGATCTCACATCCACAAATTCGTGGATCTTATGATGATTAGGAGAATAACACCTGAATATAAGCCATTAATACCTACAATTAGAAGCTTCGAGTTTGGGCAATAATATTCAGTTTTGTTAGACAGTTCTTACACGTACAAACTTGAGGACCTGATAATGACCAGTATGATATTACCTGGATTTCTTTTTAATTAAAATGATAAGTACTTTCATTTTACTATGTGTGCAGGCGACACATACTTGTCTTAAATTATTAACATAATCTTGATTGCCTTTTTACTCCTCAAATCTTTATTTTGAAATATGTAATAATAAATCACTATCAGCCATATTTGAATACATGTGACTCTTCTCAGTGTATTATACCAGTGGTTAGTGTAATTTTGGATGCAAAGTGCAGAAGAAAGTAATACGGTATTTTTGAAGTTCCGTACCTCAAAAGCAAAAAAAGGATGACTTCGTTGTCGGTCAGTCTATCGAGATCCTTTTTTTCACGAACGCGTAGAGCTTTTAAGCCAACGCAACACTAAAAATAAGGCCATTTACGCCGCATATTTTGAAACTCGCAACTAAATCAAATCTATAGGTTATTTCCTGTTGACTTACAAATATGAAATTTGGCAAGAAGCAAGATCTCTCAACACAAGTAAAGGAAATTTTTAATTAAGCGCCTGTGAAAGATATGGTAGGCAATACATTGAAAGATGCGTCGTATTTTCACGCCTGTGGAAGCTGTAGTTAATATTTGTAAATAGTTTTATAGGAATACTATGCATCCTTAAATGTTAATAAGTACTTAAACGTGTACGGAATCCTGGTAGTGCGAGTTCTACTCGTGCTTGACAAGTTTATTTATATTTGCAACGGTTGGTTGATACCTCTTAAGCATTGTAATATGTTATATAATATAATAAACATTTATAAAAACAATTTCTCACCAAAAGAGCAAAATGAACACATTAAGCAAATTCATATTATTCACCAGAAAATTTCCCACTGTCGTCAATAAGACTACAATAACATACGGCGATCTTAGGCTCAGCTATATATATAAATCACCTACCAACAAGGGTGATGAACAAACGATAAAACATATAGGTTGTACACATTGAATTGTGTTATTAACACAGACAACAAAAATACGGATACATTGTAAAATTACACTGACCGCTCTCAATTAGAGAAAATACGTTTATTACCTTGACCAGTCATTTGTTGTTACACGTGGTTCGTGTTTTATCGACGTGATAAGAGGTGAGTGCGTTAGCGGATGACGAAACGTAAACATTAATTAATAATTAAGATATATTATCGTAACGTTACTAATTTAATTGACTCTATCCTGATAATCCAGGTGTTTGCCACAGTATAATCATACAAAAATATGGACTTCTGAATTCAAGTGTCAAGTATATGAAGATTTATGTGAATTTAGCAAAAATGCATCTATTATGGAAATTTTGCCTTTAAATTTCGATTTATTTTTATTGGTGATTTTCTTAGCTGATTTTGACTCCCATATTGCTGCATAACAAATCACGCACCCCTCTGTTGCGGCTAAAGCAGTGATTTGTTGTTACACGTGGTTCGTGTTTTATCAACGTGATATGAGGCGAGTGCGTTAGCGGATGATGAAAGTAAAAAGTAATTAATAATTAAGACATATAGTCGTAACCTTACGAATTTAATTAATTTTAACCTGTGGCAAACACCCAGGTTTTTGCCACAGTATAATCATACAAAAATATGGGCCTCTATAAGCAAGTGTCAAGTACATCAAGATTTTTGTGAATTTCGCAGAAATACATCTATTATGGAAATTTTGCCTTTAAATTTTGGACTGATTTTACTACATCTTAGCTGACTATGACCCTTATATTCCGGCATAACAACCCACGTACACCTCTGTTGCGGCTAAGGCAGTTAAGTAACATGGATTTACAGAACACGACCAGCCACCCTGTTGCCCTAACCTAGCATCGAGTAACTACAATTTATTCTCCTCGCTAAAATCTAATTTGGGGGGAAATAAATTTAGCGGATGAAAAGTTGTAGTCGGTGATTTTAGCGTAGTTTAAAAATGAAAATTGCAGACTGTTTATTTTTTTTTCTTTGAAAGAATGGAAATATTAATAAATCATTTTGAAAAGTATATTTTAAAAACATGTGACTTGTGTTAAACTTAATAATAGTTATTATCATTCACTTCTTATATATAGCTCGGATTGGAAACTATTATATATTACTAATACAGTCCATTTAGTTTAAAGAATGGAAATTTTAATATAAATAATTTTATTATTATTTATGATAAGAGTTATTATTATTATTATTTCAAATATAATAATATTATTATCAATAATTTTATCAAAAAAATATTTTATAGATCGAGAGAAATGTTCTCCATTTGAATGTGGTTTTGACCCTAATTCTTTATCACGAATTCCTTTATCATTACATTTTTTTTAAATACAGTCATTTTTATAATTTTTCACATTTAAATTGCTTTAATTTTCCCAATAATTAATTTCAAAGAATGGAAATATTAATAAATCATTTTTAAAATATATTTTAAAAGTATGTGATCTGTGTGAACCTTAATAATAGTTATTATCATTTCAACTTCATACATATAGCTCGGATTGGAATCTATTAGTTCTTACTAATACAGCCACTTTAGTTTAAATTATAACAGTATTAGAGCACTAGACCAATTTTGTAATGTATTGGTTACATGCATAGAAAGCATTTGGATTATTTTTTGTTATAAAATTTATCTCCTTTATTTATAGTATATGCAACAAGTCATGTTAAATTAATTTTGGACTGAGGTAAAGATTTGAAAAACGTAAAAACGGTACAGTGTTTTAAAGGCGAACTGCGCTTTATTTCCCCATATAATTTCATGAGGGGTTTGTCATTTGGATTATTTTTTGTTATAAAATTTACCTCCTTTGTTTATAGTATATACAACAAGTCATGTTAAATCAACTTTGGACTGAGGTAAGATTTGAAAAACGTAAAAACGGTACAGTGTTTTAAAGGCGAACTGCGCTTTATTTCCCCATATAATTTCATGAGGGGTTTGTCATTTGGATTATTTTTTGTTATAAAATTTACCTCCTTTGTTTATAGTATACACAACAAGTCATGTTAAATCAACTTTGGACTGAGGTAAGATTTGAAAAACGTAAAAACGGTACAGTGTTTTAAAGGCGAACTGCGGTTTATTTCCCCATATAATTTCATGAGGGGTTTGTCATTTGGATTATTTTTTGTTATAAAATTTACCTCCTTTGTTTATAGTATATACAACAAGTCATGTTAAATCAACTTTGGACTGAGGTAAGATTTGAAAAACGTAAAAACGGTACAGTGTTTTAAAGGCGAACTGAACTTTATTTCCCCTGTAATTTCATGAGAAGTTTGTCGAAAGATTAGTGATTGAGGAGATTAAGTTCACACAAAAGTAAAATATCTTCAACCTAGTTATTATCTATTACTAATACCGAGAATTCTAACAACATAATATTGGTGTTAATGATGTTACTAGATCAGGACGTCCTGTTGAAATGAATATCACGACAGAAGTTGGCAGTTGCTAAATTATTAATAGAAGATCGCATAACTTACAGAAGAGGTTTTGCAGTTTAGTATATTTGGCATTCGTTTAATTATTCAAGGTATCCTTGAAGTAAAATATATATATATATATATATATATATATATATGTATATATGTGTATATATATATATATATATATATATATATATATATATATATATATATATATATATATATATGTATATTATCTTAGTTAAATTTGTGAACCTGATTAATCCAAAAATAATCAACTTTGTTCGGCAAAGTAGAAAAAAAGAAAAAAACCGGTTGAATGTCTCTATAAGTGCTAATGTTGATTCATGGAAATTTAATTTTTCCGTTATATTTTACCCATCGTAGGTATTATCACAATGGTATATAATGCATATACGTATATCGGTGAAGAAAGTTTGCTTACCCTCCTGTCATATTTGCATACCTAACTATCATGAAACGAAGCAGTACCTTACAGGCATCTAAGGGCTACGTTGCATTGTCTCAAGTATATGTAATACTATACCTCAGTGGAACATAGCATTCAGGTATGACTAATTATAACGGAAGTTTACATATTTGTACATAATTCAAAAAACCCCAGTGGCTGCATAATATTTTATGAAAACGATACTTACGAAACTACGATATTTACTAACGATACGAACGAAACAAATGTACGAGGGGACGTTTTTAAGTATGGAGGATAAGGAGTGAGAATAAAAATACAAAATTATTTTTCTTTTTCAATGTACTCACCTGCTACCCTAATACATTTTTTAGATCTATCAATTAGCTTATGTAGATCTTCATAAAAATGTTTCGTTTTTAACCGAGAAATAAACTGAAACTGCGTCCTTCACTTCTTCATCGCTTGAAAACTTGTTTCAATGAAGTTCTTTTTTAAGGTTTGGGAACAAATAATAATCACTAGGAGCCAGGTCAGGACCGTAGGGTGGGTGTTACAAAATATCGAAGCCCACCTTGGCAGGGCGGCCAGAGCAGCGCGGCTCGTGTGAACGGGCGCGATATCGTGCAAAAGCAGGACACCTTTGGTCAATTTCCCCTTCTTTTTCTTTGATTGCTTCTTTCAACCTCTTTAGAATTGACGCATAGTATTCTCCGGTTATGGAAACCCCTTTATCTTTATAATCTGTCAACAGGATCCCTTCTGAATCCCAAAAGACTGTCGCCATGATTTTTTCAGCCGATTGTGACACCTTAAATTTCTTGGGTGGTGGTGTGCCTTTTTTGTACCACTGCATTAAGTATGGACTTAGGTTCATAATGATGAACTCAAATTTCGCCTCCAGTAACAATTTCCATCATTGTCTTCACTACAGAGGTCCAAAAACACGTGAGAATACTCCACGCGGCATTGTCTTTGAGGCGGTGTGAGCATTCTCGGCACCCATCTTGCGCTGACGATTGTCTTGCCAAGATGATCATGGAGAATTTTAGAAATTGTTGTATCCGATAGTCCAACCATCTATGCAAGCTGTTTTTTCTTTAATCTTTCAATACTAATTTTTCAACTTTTTCGATAATTTCCGGAGTAGTCTTCGACCGGCCAACCGGGGCGTGGATCGTCTTCAAGTGTGTCTGTACCCTGTTTAAAGAGACTATGCCACTTGTAAACCATGGTTTTACCCGGGCAAGAGTCCCCGTATGCCATCTCTTTCAGTACGGTTTGAACAGACTTTCCTTGCTTTGTATGGAACTTTATAACGGCGCGGTACTCGATTTTTTCCATAGTTCAGACTTTCTTCCAGATTGAGTTGTTTGTTCGACGATAGTTCAAAGACTAATGATCCGATTGTGATAAAACGTGGTATTTATACTAATAATAAGTTACTTAACTAGCTATCATTCCGTTAATCCTTTTTACTGACAGTCTATCTTTCCATTCCGCGAACTTAAAAACGCCCCCTCATACATTATTAAATTTTTTTTTTCTTGAATTAAATATTGATTCCCGGCTCATATTTTAGTTACCTTAATAGTCTTTCATTTATTAGATCTGAGCCATTTATCAGTAGATTCAATTAGTACAATATAAATATCCTTTAATAATCGTTTATTCAGAAAACCAAAATTTCAAAAAAAGTATGGATTATTTGTTAGTATTTGGAAACAATAATAGCGGAAATTATTTTAAAAACAAGTTATTTATTTTTTTAAAGTATTTAACATAGAGCTTGAAATAATTTAAAACAAAAGTTAATAAAAGCGTTTAAAAAAATTGGATAAGCTATAACTCCAAATTGGTCCAGACCTACAGAACCCTATCGTTCGGTTAGAATTAAGCTGCATGAACTGATCATAGTTGGCCTTCAACGTGCGACTCCTGATGATATCCTCATAGACGAAGGCTGACATCTTCCGAACCCGAGTCTTGTTAGGGCTTGAGAAATCCACACAATGAAGACCAAAGGTATTACTGTAATGAAAAGAAAAAAATACTTGTGTTTTTTTCGATTAATCAAAATATTTTTAAAATGTTTTTAATTAATGCATTGAAAGTAATTATACATATATCAATCAGGAATTGAGGGTTTATATCTTTTAAATACAGAAGCATTAAATTTTCTAAAAACACTAATAGATAGCGTTGGCAGTACCAATAAATTTACCATGCCAGCGTGTTTTTTTTAAAAGTATCCTATATGTTGCTCAAGCATATAAACTATTTCTACTCCAATTTTAATCAAAATCCGTGTGGTAGATATTATGTGATGGAAGAACAAATTAACAAACAGATAGACAAAAACCCCAAAAATTAATTTTCTGGCTTCTACTATGATTTTATATGCTAAAATAGTCACTCTTTTTAAAATATTTTCGATGTACAGAATTCACTCTGTTACAATTTTATTATACGTAAAGATTTCATATAATTTTCAATTTAAAATATAACTGAAATATAGAATTCTAACTCATTCACTGCTAGACCTCGTAGTGAATATTATACAGTAGATTCTCAAAATTTATATCTTTGATGAAAGTAAATTGGCTATTAAATGTAATTTCTAGGCAAACATTACAATTTCCTTTGGCAAGTTTATATTAATGAGGTTCTTAACTATAAAATAACATTTTAAATAATTCGTACGTATATCCATCCATCCACTCAAAGATATCAATTAAACTCCACGCTGTATAACCCTGGACATTACAACCATCTTCGTAAATGGCGTCTAATGTTGCCGAAAGATACTGCGTCAAGTAGCTGACTCGCTGTTCATCCAAGAGGAGTTCAGTTTCAGAATTGGAAGCGAAACCGTTCTCCGTTATGATGATGTTGGGATTATTATATTTGTCTTTTATCCAGTTGAGAATTCCGCGAAGACCTTGAGGATAAACCTGGATATAGGATGTTTAGTGAAAATAGTAATTTATCGATTTTGCAGAACTACACATATTTTGCAGAACTACGATATTTTAATTATATTTAGGTTTTATTTCAAAAATTTTACTCGCTTTTTATGAACAAAAATCAAACTTTATTGCTTTACGGGATAAGTGGTAGAAAAATTATAGTGTGTTCTCCCATTTGCTATAGAAAATTTAGCATGTCTTGGTCTAAATTGACACCAAAAAAATAAAGAAACAAATCGTAAAGTTTTCTATGCATACATCATTGGGTCTTTTCGCATAGTGACTCGTGTAGACTTACTGTAGGTGATAGATTTATTTCTAACAGACATACCAAAATACAGAGAAAAGTAATTGCTAAAATACATTGATAAAAAAAATGAATACATAAATGTAATCTATAATGATGAAATATCATCAATAACCATAACAGAAAAAAAACGAATTAATGTTATTGAACTTAGCAAACTTTACTTTTAACCACTAAATAATGTGATTTGCTTTATTAAGGAATTAATATCTAACTAAATTTTGTATTGTATTGAATATATAGACATATTTTTCAGTTTTATGTTATGAATAGCATAAAAACTGGAGCTCTACTATGGGTATATTAATGAATTGATTTACATAGCAAAATAATTCCATACATAGCAAAATAATTGATCGACATAGCAAAATAATTCCTTCAAGTTTGTTCCAGATATGCGAATAAAATTATAGATAAATTGGTTATTTTAGAAATTTTGGCATCTATTTGATTTTAAAACATTTTAAGTTAAAGTGGTTTAAAATCTTCTGGAGACTCCATGATGTGGAAACATTATGCTATGACTATCTTCTGGGAATTACATTATTTTATTATCGCTTTAACGTCGTAAATTATGGGCATATTTAAACATATTATCCTGTTTTGCTTATTACAGATTCGGGTATAGAATATAACACAAGTCAACTTGTGATATAATCCTGTAAGTTTGAGTATATCCAAATTGATTCATCAAATTATAATTTGAGGTAGTGATTGTAAAAAACTTAAATATTTTTGAAAAAGATAATAGGATTTCTAGACACTTTATGGTATTTATAAATTGTAGACGTCGCATTTTACACAATTGACAAATAAATGTTTTGTTAAATATTCCAAAATACAGTGAAATAGTGCAATTTTAATATTAGCTGAATTGATTAAATCTTGCAGTTACAATGCACCATTTGCAGCTTTCATTCAGTGCAGGTTATCGCAACTAACTTTACATAAGCTAGAAAGACAATCAAGAGCTAAAAAGAAAAAAAATATGCACAAAACTTACAGTGATCCATTGTGCACTACTTTTTGGCCATCTATCATCTATTACATCCTTTACACCCCAATCAACGTGGCTGAAAAAAGTGGATACTTTAAATTCATCCACTGTAGAAGGAACATATTTATAAGAGGTATAGTGGTTCAGTCCCAAAAAGTCAGCTGACCCTTTCAGTTTTTCAATTTCTTCTGGTGTGAATACCGGCAACCGCGATCTTGGATATCCTTCTGCGTAGCTGATGTTTGTCATTATTTCCTGTATCTCTGGCGGATAGTTTCCAGTTTCAGAGAAAATTGGATGTAATATTATACTACCCTAATAAAAAAATTCAATTAATTTTACAAGATATATCACGGTGAGAAGAAGTGTAAAGTCATATATTTCACCTTCAATCTCTTGGACTAAAATCATATCGAAATGAGGATTATTAAAATACATTTACTATTTATATTTTAAAACACGGTCAGTGTTATTCAGAATATTATCCCCCTTGCCACTAATTTCTGCTCACTGTATTTTTATTAAAAGACTGCATAATTATATTGTAAAAATTTTAACAGATTTCAAACTAATTAAAAATGCGGTAAAGTGTAAATCTACAAAATGTGCCATTTCCACAGTGGGTTCTTTATTGCTTCCTTCAAATATTTAAAATGTTTTCATCTACTTTGAAAACCCTACACATCCTACATATACTACGAGTCCTTTAAGAAGTATTTGATGTGAAGCGAAGAGATCTTCATTTGTCCTTTGAGATGAATTACAATATAATCATTTTCTTTCGATAGGTTATTTTGACATTTATTAGTAATTTTTAGTATTTTGACATTTATTAGTAATTTTTAATATTTTGACATTTATTAGTAATTTTTAGTATTTTGACCTTTATTTGTATTTTGACATTTATTAGTAATTTTAGTGTTTTAGGCGAGGATGGCATTTTTTATTATGTTTCCATGGTTTTTCTCCACGGGACCTTTGTTCATTGTTATCTTCTCTTAACGTCACTTATTGTGAAAAATAATTTGTCGTTTTAGACGAACAGCTAATATTCGTTGCTATTCGAAATATAAAGATTGAAGCACTGATTGATTCCGAACGTGTTATTTCTCTAACTTTAGAAAAATTGTCCAAAAAGAATCGCTTCCTCATCTTATTCCTAAACTTAAAATGATTAGTAATAGATTCGATCCTAAGCAATGCCACTTTTCAATCTCGTGAAACTTTTTATAACATTTTTAAAATGTTTTGCTATGTCTTAAGAAGAAAAGTGTGTAATAAATACGCTATAGAAAAAAATAGAGTAAATTTTTCCGTTCTATCTTGGGTTTAAAAAATCTGAAAAATTCCAAGTTGATCAGAAGCTTCAAACAAAACTATTTCGGTTGATTCACATCACGGAACCACAGTTAACTACGGTAGTTAGTAGAAGAGAATAAGTATTTAAGAAACAAAATTTATTTCTAAATTACGAATACATCGATATTTTTCGTGCAACGAACCAATTTTATACGTATACATATATACATATATATATATATATATATATATATATATATATATATATAAATACTATATACTATTAAACGTGTGCTTAAGTGGTCGACGATTATGAATGATTCCATAAGTGAATTACCTATTAATTACACATTCCGATAATCGATTATAAATTAGTAATTTAATGATTAATTATAGTAATTACCTACTAATTCTAACAATTCATTCTAAGTCCAATGTAAATGTTATTCATTTCATAAAATCACATTCATTCACCAGTTTAATATTTGACACAATTCCGTAAAGTAACATCTGGATAGAAGAAGAAAAAAAGAAGAAAATAAAATAAAGTTTGTTTTTATTACACATACTCATCGAGTGTTGTACTGTTGTACTTCCCTTATGTTGGTAACATATATTCTATTAAAAGTTCATTACCATTAATCTCTTCGTGTTTATAAGTTACTAATTAGTAATTTCATACGATAATAATAAAGATAATTCGAGGTATTTTCATAATTGAATGATTATATTAGTATTGTCCATAATCGCTAACTTATACCTAAGTGAATACTTGATAGGTTTGTATTTAAAAATAACTTGAATAGAAGTAATTGCCAGTGTAGGATAGTAAACATAAACATCAACATTGTAATATAATTTAAGCTTTTTAAAAATCATCAATAGTAAATACACATAAACATACAATATAAAAAATATAACTATTATAAATATATCTTACCATCCAATTGAAAACGTAATTAACGTCGACCGTACTGACGTCAGGAATAACATACGTCATTTGATGAGCTATACCAATTTTCCCTAGAAAATAATTTAAACATAACTTATTAGGTAAAAATACTAAATTATAAAAAAAACTAATAGAAGGGGAACTTAATAAATGAATAAAAATATAATTTTAACGAAACCATATAGTGTCTCTTCTTAAAAGGGTCACCCGCCAAAAGTGGATGACATGCTTGAGAGTTTAAAAATTACTATAATCCATTCAATTTCAAGATGGAATGTTTATAAACAATCGAATTTGACAGTTAAAATATGGTTGGCACAAATATAATATTCGATCAGCTGACGACTATTTATAAAATTAATTGCATTATTCCCGGAGTATTATTAAAGTATATACATAATCAAAATATTAACTTCAGAAAGTTTCACTATGAAAAATGTTATAAATACAAGTATTACACCATTATTTTATTGATACGAATTCAAAAATTTTACACGGTAAAAATGGAGAACCCTCCATTTTTTGCGAAATAGTTAGGCGTTTCAAATATTTTGTGAAAATAATCAAAATCTCGACGCTGTAAAAATCTAGACCATATATGCTATTCATTAATGTTATAACGCATTAGAGTGAGATAGCTACAATGTGTCAGCTTACGCTGCTATATTTCTAGATTTGATTACCATATATACAGATATAGTTATGATATATTTGGCATATAGATAATTAAACAAACATTGTGACATATCTCATTTTCTCGTCAAGTGAGTGTCGGTACTATTTTCTATGGTAAATATTTTCTATTGTAGCCTACAAATTGTATACGTACTTTAGGATAATGTTTTTATAATAACTGAGCTTTTACTCTTATTTCGATGTATATTTTCGATGATTATTCTTAATATTAGACATATCTATATTAAAAACATTAAAAAAGTTTTAATGTTAATATCAGTTATAAGTTAGCCGCTCATGTAAGGATAAGATGGCCACTTAATTTTCGGGTCATTTTTCATCTTCCTTTGCATTTTTCGTTACTTTTTTCTTTTTTCTCGTGTAAGTTTTCTTTCCGTTTCTTGTTTCTTCATTTTCTTGCCACAAGGATTGCAAGAATTGTTGAATGGAATACAATTTACATGCGGCTATAATTTACAAACAATTCGTTGTAGCTAATCTTCCATTTTTTCAGTCTCGTAGTAATTTTTTCCGCATTCCACGCATCATATATATTATCTACGGGACCGGAATTTTCACCGGCTAATTCTATCGTTTCTTCTTCCTCAGAATTTGAATATAATTTTATTTTTCGCTTTATAATATTAAGATTTTTTTCATCATCTTATTATTTTTACTTTCTCTTTCCTTTTTTTCACTAATATGATATAGGGATGCGAGTACATTTACTACTTGCTTGGACAGTTTCCGAACGCTCGTAAGCAGCTCTACAACTGGGTACATATCAGTCAGGTACTTTGAAGGCGGGTCTTTTTGTGAGCATCCTCATTAGATCTTTATGTTAAATGGCCGGTTGGTGGTAGTTATTTTTTAACCCGTTCAGACGTAGGATCCTCAAGTGTCATTGAAATCTCTTCAATAATTCTGTCATTTTTAAGATTATCAGATATATTCGATTTGAGGTTATGTTATTGACAGGTTATTATATTCAACGAAAAAACAGTAAAAACCTAATAAATTTTAAAAATATTAACATTGCAACATCAAATATTAACGTATTAAAAAAATCTCAGGTAAATGGAAACTTTGAAGTTTAAAAACACTTTAATTTTTTTTCAATAAAAAAATGTACACGTTCGACGTACACGTTCGAGCAGCAATCGCTCTCCGATCTTAGCTCACGACATATAGAGCAGCAGTAAAATTTTTCGGTTGGTCGTTTCATCGAACACGTATATGACGTGATATTGAATTACCCTACATTAATACCCGGAAACTCAGCCTTGATTGTATTTATATATATTATAGTGTATTCGCAGTGATTCCTTATGACGCATTTTAATAGTCGTACAAAAAGAAAACGCATTATGAGCGGAATAGTGTACTAAGAGAAAAATAATACAATAATTATAATATTATTCTAAAAAGAAAACATATAAAGTAGTTTAAAATATAATATATTTATGTCAATGGCTGCGGAAAATGTAATGTTTACCTCATCTCAAAATCTTCGACAAATAATTAAATATTTATTTCATACTAACATACCTATATTAATTTTTATACTACTCGAATAATCTAAAAAATATTTGAATAGATATTAGAAAGAGAAGAAATGTAATATCCATTTTATGGTCAATACACCTTGAAACTTAATTAATAATATTATTTTGACACTGGCCTTTCCTTCGACTTTCAAAAAATCATCAGTTTATCAGATAAAAATGCCGATTTGTGCTTGTGAATTTTGCCGGACAATAAACTTTATTCTCCATTGGGATATGTATATCTGGTAAAACTAACTTATTAGTCTTTGGTTGGAGGACAACCAATGCGGGTTCGTATGATAATTATCTATCTGTCCGCCTGTGGCACAAAAATGAAACCTAACAATTGTATTGAAGTGGCCATATATAAATTTACATAGGACTAAAAAATCTTAATTAATCCGAGCGCACAGCTAGTATAATTATTTGCGATATTCATTATTTATATGTTCACAAGGGACACACTTCTTTGCCAAAGGTATTTAGATTCAGTAGATCAATTATATTTTTTTGTTTACAGTATGCCCACGTGTGACAACTTATTTATACAACGTATATTCAATGCTTGCTTGCAACACTTATCTACGTAATGGTGGGAGATGTCCGTACATCTCATTTTCCAATATTGCTCTCTAAATTGTTGGTGTTTCATAAAAATATTTTGTATTATATTAAGTTTATTATATTATTATGTGTTTTATAATGTTAAATTTGTTATGTTAAATGCGTGATTTTTTAAGTACGAGTCTAATTAAAATGGCGAATGTTCTTCTGAGGACCGTACCTATACAGTGTTCAGTAATACATATCGCTGTAAAATACTAAGATTGCCGTCATATCACTTTAAGATAAACAGAATCAAAATGATCTGGACACAAAAGAAATGATACGTGGCGAAAGAAAACACTACTTTTAAATTAAACGACGTCAAAAGATTTCTACTTGGAGCAATGTTATTTAATAAGCCCCGCGGCATGGCTGAACGAACATTGTTATTGTTGATGTAGGATGTAATTACTGTTCATATACGATGTAATAGATATGATATGTTCTGTAATACTATTTCTCAGTGATATCGGCAAAAGGCCGGCCTTGCAGGCACTAGTATTAAGCACAACCACCTTTGGATATCGGTGTGAAGCCCAGATGCATTGTGATGTAATTGTATATGTGTGCAGTGCATTTTTTTTGTGAAATGTATTGTATTTCATGTATTTTTATACATTAGTTCGTTTTAAAAATATATATTTTATGATTACTAAAAATTAAGTATTTGCGATTACTTTGTAATAATTTTCTGTATAGCTTAACATTTAATTAAACGATTATTTCTATTGAATTTTTTGGTATTATTATATTACATGTCTTTTTTTATGTAACAGTAATACTTTTGAATTGTTCGAAACACTTCATCTTACTTATCTGAATTTCTCGTAAATATAAAATATAACCTATATAAGTTACGTATGTACACAGTGTAAATGTGCACACTAATAAAACATTTTTTTTAATCACAAATAGCAAATAAATCCACAATAAATTAAAAACGTGAATGTAAGAAAAAGATTTGCAATACCTGAACTGTCAAACAAAAGTGATTGTTTATAAACATTCCATCTTGAAATTGAATGGACTATAGAAATATATCGACTAGAGCCTTTGCATATATATATATATATATATATATATATATATATATATATATACATATATATATATATATATATATATATATATATATATATATATATATACATATATATATATATATATATATATATATATATATGTATATATATAAACACACATACATATATAAAGATCCATAATGTGCTACAGTTTAATAAATTACCTGCGTGATGGATGCAATATCAGTTGACAACTGAATTAAAAGTTTTGGAAAGTGAAATAAATTTCATATTGCAAATAATTAAGAAAAAATCATACGTATCATTTTTTCGGCATAGTTTCCCATTTGTTTAATGTAAATATTCCACCGCTTCTGAAGTACATGGATACCATGTTTAAACATTTTTTTGGTCATCACTGCAGCCCCTCGTACCGCGGGTTTTCATCTCTCATAACTTTTGAAATGCTTGCTTTCCTTGCTTCTTGGAGCGGTCCAACACATTAATGTCACTTAAAGCAAGTTCTAGTGAATAAGGTGGATATATAAGACATTTAAATTTCATATCTTGGATTGTCTGAACTGTCAAACGGACTGTATGGCGTCGGCTGTTGTCATGTTTTAACAATACACCTGATCTCAGAAATATTCCCTGTTCACTCTTGATTGCAAGGCGAGGTTAATTTGCAAGTTTGAAAAAAATATAATTCCTGTCACTTCCCTTTCCATGTAACATTCCAGAATTATTCCCTTCGTACTCCAGGAAAAAAGTCAGCACGATTTTCCTCGCTAATGTTTGAGACAGACTTTCTGTTTCGGCGATTACCTATGACGCCATTCCTTGTTTGATCTTGTCATTTCTGGTAGACAATAGTGAATCCGCGTCTCATCTCCTGTAACTATATTTTTTCCAGAAATACGTCAGCTTTGACGTCGAAACGATGCAAAAGTTTCAATTCAGTTGTCAATTGACTTGGCACCCATCGTACAGACAATTTATTTAATTGCATCTCATTATGAACTTTATTCTGTGCTGAATCAAAGCTAATATCCAAAATTGCAACTATTTATTCAGAGTTATGTGCCTATTTTCCTTCAAAAGTTTATACCTATTTCCGTCACTATGCCGTGAGCCCGCTCTGGCCGCGGGACATCTTCCACAGAAATTAGGCCTCTTTTAAAGTTTTTGCAATTGCTGTACTGATAAATACGAATCACTGTATCATGTGTCAATTATGTATTCTCGTACCTTTCTTTTAATTTATTTTCCCATGGTAAGTAGCAAGAAAAGAAAATAGCCCCATAAAGATTCAGGTATATTTCCTTCACATCCTTCATTGATAAATACTCCGTCATTAAATAGCGCCTTCTTCCATAATGCTTCTACATTGTTCTAGAAATATTTAAATCTTTGTCAACTACCATAAAAAAAGAACGTATTCTCTTTTCTATTACTTTTACGAGAATAATAATTATATATTGAATAATAATTATATAATATTGTTATTAATAATAATAATTATATATAATATTGTTATTATCGACCTAGCCATAGGGGATCGTTTTTAAGTCTCTTTGGAACATTACAAGAAGACAAATCTTAAATGTTTAACTCAACATTATATCAAAACACCCATTGAGCATACAACCATTCTATGTGATCCAACAAACGTCAATCAATATATCGATCTATCGAATCATGTCAATCTATATACAATGACCACGTGGTTAGTACTGCAAGATCAGCTGTGAACCACTTTTAGTTGAAACACTTATATTAATAATATATTTTTTTTATAAACTGTTTATAACTGATTGATTCCAAATGGGCAAAATAAGTTTAAAAACTTTTTCTAAATACTAAATTCATATCTTTCATTTAGTAAGTTTCGCTCATGAATGTTTGCTTGGCCATTTTGTTTGGTGGTTTAGAAACGAATTCCGTTTTTATTTAAAATTTAAAAGTACCACCGTTTGCCTCAACGACGCCAAAGCAAGATGATGGGTTTTTATTTCAATCAACTTATTGAGTAAAAAGTTGTCAGTCAGTGGAAACCCTATTAAAACCAGTTCATTAAATTTAATGTAGCGTCAATAACACAATCAAATACGTACTCGTAAATTGATAAAAATATTAAAAACTCTGTTTTGAATTTTCTATACCAATTATTCTATAGCTTCAAATTATCAATAGCAGCTATATCCTTAATTATACTGCCCACTTGTTTATTTATTGTAATCAATTTTTCTAACTTAAATTCTAAAAGTACTAAAGCGCTTTTCAAATACCCCTCATAAATAATACAATTATTTCGATACATTGTTTTAATTACCTGTTTTCTGGACATCATATTTATCTTTGTAAAGATGGTAAGCATTGGAGTGAGCCTTTAATAAATTGTGCATACACAAATATTCCGCAATTTTGTTCATATTTATTCGAGGGGGTTGATAACTTTGGCTGTATCCAAGAAAACATTCCACCATAGGTTCGTTCACTGTAATCCAATATTTCACCCTATCTGAGAATTTTTCAAATACTACTTCGGCATAATCTTCAAAATATTGCGCCATCAAAGGATTAGACCATCCTCCTAGTTGCTGCAGCGTGAAGGGTAAATCTATGTGGTAAATGGTAATCATAGGTTCAATATTCTTTGCCAGAAGTTCGTTTATTACGTTGTTATAGTATTCGACTCCTTCTTTGTTCACATAGTTACTGAAACCAGTTGGTAATATTCTGGTCCATGAAAGTGAAAATCTATAGAATTGTACTCCAAGCGTATGTAGCAGATCTATGTCATCTTTGTACATATGATATGAGTCAGCAGCGACGTCTCCATTACCTCCATCCAGAATAAGAGATGGAAAAGCATGGACAAATTCATCCCAAATGCTCTCAGTTTTCCCTGAAAGAAAATCATCTTTTTATTATTTTTCCATGCATATTTCGATTTTTCCAAAAAGGACCCATAAAAATGATCAAAGTCTATTTTGTCAAGATAAATAAACTACACATCTTTTCCAGCGACGTATTTTGTGACAATGTAATAAAATTTGGTTGTAATGATTAGAGATTTGTTCTTGAATATAATCATTTTATATTGTTAGTTTTATTTGAGCCATTTTTAGTAAATTTATAATTAAATGAATTAAGAATATACGGAACGTTCTCAAGCATTTGAAAATTTCTTTCGATTTTGGAAATTTATAACCCTAGAGACAAAAGGATATATCGAAAGAAAAAAAAACGCTTCGGAATATCAGAATCGTTCTAAAAAAGGAAGAATAAGAGGATACCCTATTATATTTATATACTTAATCCATCGGAAAACATTACAAAATCAGAAATTTTTCATTTAATTTGTATTTTATTTGGAGTAGAAATAACTAAGAAACAATTAACTTTTAGTTTACGATTTTAAAAACTTAGTATTTTATTGTATTGTGCATGAAATTGTATAAAATATTTTTATGTCTTGAGGCAATATTGCGAGTTTCCCATTTCATTGTCGTATTTTTATGACAAAGTCCACAACGGCTTTATTTATATTACTTCACTGTGTGGTGTGTCTTCCCATTCCGCTAATATAGTCAGGTTTTATAAAAGCTAGATTAGACATAGGCTGCAGAATTTTGGGTTAAAGGGAAATTTTGTGACCGTATTATTTGTATGTAGATATGTATTTACAACCTTTAGTAGGGATAATTTGTAAAGATGGAAAGCATTGTTGGCACATACATTGAAAAGCACTTCTTCCCCATCCATCTCATATTTTGGGTCTAACCAACCTACAATGCCCATGTATCCTTCGTCCATTTATTACGGTGACCCTTAACTTTTCGGAAGGGCTCTAAACCGTGTTCTGCGACAGTAACAATATTGTTATTGTTGTATTGAACCAAGGTGATATTATAAATAGTATATGTGCGTCACTTGTAGTATCCTCTCTTCACATATTAGGGGTACTTTCTCAACTACTAGCCCCGATTATGTCTAACGCATCGTTGCTTAATTTCTTCATTTCATTGAGAAGTGGTAAAGAAGTGAAGAAAATCTCCATATAAAAGTAATATTATATCTAATACGACAGAAATTCCTTCATAAAATTCTGGATATGTATTTTCGTACTGGCCCCTTGACAAAACTCTCATTAAATCAAGCGGCCAAGAGGGGTACAAATTGACCGTTTTTTGTCACCAAATCTGATTGGCTTTATGTTATTGCATGTATTTAGCGTTAGCTTTTTAAATCAAGGGGTCACTGACTCGTCAATACTTACATTTTTATTCCCAGCGTAATATTTTAGCCATCTTTGATGGAATAGGCCCAAAGAGGACGAATTTCGACAAGTTTACCTTTTGGAGCAAGATTTTTCTTATGTATTGTAAATTAGCTAATGTTACTGACTGAACATTGCCGACCATATTTTGCTCAAAGTAAAAAAGGCTTTAAAGCTCATGTTCTCTGCGGTAGTGGCTTGAAACTGCAATTGTCTTTTTAAATCGCATTTTTCCCTTTTCCTACTTGCAGAAGTTTCAAAACTTTATCATCGAAAAGGAGTTCAAAAAAATTAACAGGATTATTTAAATCTTCTAAAAACAAAGTTGGAGCTAATTCTTTTTCCATTTTTCACAAATCTTTATAGGCATCCATTTTCTTATGAAGACACGTTTTTCTAGAGGCAGGAGGATTTTCTACTGACGTATTAGCTACTAATTCATCAGGTTGAGAAGGCTCTATGAAGGATCAATTAGGGATGTAATTTCTTGTATATATTACAGAACGTTTTGAGACTACATTTCGGAATTCAGTTTCTGTGAATTATTTATATCGTTATATTTCTCACCCTCACTCTTTAACTTGTAGGGGTTATCTGGAGATATTTGAAAATATATCTGGCTAATAGGTGGAAAGTCTCTTCTACATGTGAGATGTGAATTCTCAATTACAGACAATCTGATTCAAAATAAAGAAAAAAAAAATATTATTCCATTACGTACACCTAATCTGCTGTTCCAATAGTGGAACAATCGGTAAAAAAAGGAGAGAAGTGTGAAAATCGGTTTCAAATAACTGTAAAAATGAATTGATAATTCTAGATATTATAAATATAATAACTTAAATCAGTTTAATAAAACTTAAATTGTGTAATGAATAAAATAATCCTTACACTTCGTTTCAGGACTTTTCTTTGAATATCAATAATTTCAAAAAACCACAAAATAAAATAAAAATTTGTGGCACGCATAAATAAAACATCAAACCGAATTTGGCAACCAATTTTTTAACATAGCCATAACGCCAAAATAAGTATTGGACGCCTTTACTCACAAAAGAAATTAAGTGTTTAAGTAATGAAACACTATGTAATGGGGAGAAAGTTCTAGCTCAACGTGACATAAAGGTTACTATCATTAATTTATCATATTTATAAAAATAAATGATCCAGTTGAGTAATTTTATTTATTCGTAACTATTATTTATACAAAATTTATATATGATCCAGTTGAGTAAATTTATTTATTCATGATTATTATTTATACAAAATTAATAAATGATCTAGTTGAGTAATTTTATTTATTTATGATTATTATTTATACAAAATTAATAAATATTCCTGTTGAGTAATTTTATTTATTCATGATTATTATTTATACAAAATTAATAAATGATCCAGTTGAGTAATTTTATTTATTCATGATTATTATTTATAAAAAATTAATAAATGATCCAGTTGAGTAATTTTATTTATTCATGATTATTATTTATACAACGTTAATAAATGATCCAGTTGAATAATTTTATTTATTCATGATTATTATTTATACAACATTAATAAATGATCTAGTTGAGTAATTTTATTTATTCATGATTATTATTTATACAAAATTAATAAATGATCCAGTTGAGTAATTTTATTTATTCATGATTATTATTTATACAACATTAATAAATTATCCAGTTGAATAATTTTATTTATTCATGATTATTATTTATAGAAAATTAATAAATGATCTAGTTGAGTAATTTTATTTATTCATGATTATTATTTATACAAAATTAATAAATGATCCAGTTGAGTAATTTTATTTATTCATGATAATTATTTATACAAAATTAGTAAATGATCCAGTTGAGTAATTTTATTTATTCGTGACTATTATTTATACAAAATTAATAAATGATCCAGTTGAGTAATTTTATTTATTCATGATTATTATTTATACAAAATTAATAAATGATCCAGTTGAGTAATTTTATTTATTCATGATTATTATTTATACAAAATTAATAAATGATCCAGTTGAGTAATTTTATTTATTCATGATTATTATTTATACAACATTAATAAATTATCCAGTTGAATAATTTTATTTATTCATGATTATTATTTATACAAAATTAATAAATGATCCAGTTGAGTAATTTTATTTATTCATGATTATTATTTATACAACATTAATAAATTATCCAGTTGAATAATTTTATTTATTCATGATTATTATTTATAGAAAATTAATAAATGATCTAGTTGAGTAATTTTATTTATTCATGATTATTATTTATACAAAATTAATAAATGATCCAGTTGAGTAATTTTATTTATTCATGATAATTATTTATACAAAATTAGTAAATGATCCAGTTGAGTAATTTTATTTATTCGTGACTATTATTTATACAAAATTAATAAATGATCCAGTTGAGTAATTTTATTTATTCATGACTATTATTTATACAAAATTAATAAATGCTGAATGTGAATTCATTGATTACTTTGATAAATTTAGTTAAATGTTTCGAATGTCCAATGTTCACAAAACGTTGTTTAGAAAGAACACTCAATTTTCTTTTTCCTTTTGGAAACTCAAGACATCTTTATAAAAATATTCTTGGAAGACGTCGATAGTGAGGCACACACGACACATACGCTTTTCGCTATCGCGCACGTTGGCATTGGCAGCTTGCGATGACATCTACAGACACTTAAATATAAAACTTTTACCATTTTAGCATTTTTTAAAAATAACTTACCAAAAGTAAATTAGATTTACGCGTTAATTAATTAAAAAAAAACTGTTAAATTAATTTTATATGTCAAATTCTTTCTTTAAAGTGATTTTTCAAAGTAGCTCCGAAATATTTACTTAAAATGTAAGAAATATAAAAGTGTTGGTTGATAATCGTAGACAGATTTTTTCGGATTTCTTTCAAATATATGAGAAAAATTATTTTGTAACATTCTTTGATTTGGGGTAATTATTTATTTTTCAGTAACAAAATGTGTTTTGCTTTTCAAAATTTCCTCAATCAAGTAAAAAAAAATTTAAAACGCTATATTGTACCTTGCAAATGTCTGCAAATAAATTCTTACATTGTAAACTAAAAATTACATCTAATAGAGATAATTTTTCTGTGGTTTTAAATTTCAGACCAATAAAAATCAGTTTCTGTTTGTATTTTGAAATTGACCTTCAAAAATTATGTTTTGTCTGCCTCCATTTTTTGGGAATTTCAAATAATATTACGTTGCTTGTAGATATCTGTGCACATATTTAATTTCGATGTTTATGTGTTCCTAAGTTATAAAGATGAAAATTACATAGCTTTCAAGTATTTTATCACTTTCGTAATGTAAAATATCTGGGTACAAATATAGACTAAATACTCATAACATTATTCGTCTATCAATAAAAAAGAAATAGCATTGAGCAACATGAACAAAATTGGGCTTTAAACCAAATATATGAAGTATTTTTAAATTTTATTATTTCTATAAGAAACTAGCAGTATAATAATTGTAAATCACATAATATATAAAAGGGAAAGAAAAGTTATATATACGCGAAATAATCCCAAATCGAATTTTCTAATTTAATATAGCTACATGGCACAGAAATGAAACAAACTAAATTGAAAAATATTCAACATCAGTGACACAAGCCAGCAAGAAAAATAAAAAGAAATCACAGAGGGAACAAAAGGAAATTCATAAGGAAAATATTAGTTACGTATCCATGGCCACATCGCAGTGAACCAAGCCAGGTACAGAAAGAAAGGGAAATCAGAAGAGAGTAATGTCATAGAGAAAATGTTATTGAACTATTTACTGTCAACGTCACATCGAACAAAGCCGTTCGACATATATATATATATATATATATATATATATATATATATATATATATATATATATAAAACACGAAAATAAGTATAAATATATAAATGTCCTTGATATGTTAGTTCTACTAATAATTTGGATTACCCGATATATTCCATGCTCCTTCGGTCTGGTAGGCGGATGTAGCTACGCCGAATAAAAACCCATCAGGTACCTTACGTTCGCTCTGTGCTCCTCCACTTGAGATATATGGAAAACTGAGAATAATAAAAAGGAACATGAAAAAAAGATTTAAATCAGAAGATCTGAGAAGACTTTACGCCTAAATTTGCGCAGAATTGTTTGTACACCATGAATAATGTTAATAAGTAATCAATGAAAAATCTCTAGATATATATGTGTACATACATTTACAACTATAATCACCTGCGCAGAACATGAAAAACAGGAGCAGGAAATATGGTATTGTATTAAAAATATCACCTGCAATGATGACGCACATACAAACTTAAAAAAGAAACACTTGATCTAATATTGGTCCACAAAAACTTCGTAATGGGGTCAAAATACCTATGCATTGTAATGTTTTGAGAGAAAAAAACACCTATAATATACCTAAAAAGCATTGTGTGTCAGCTCCGACGCACCACTGGAATTTACTCCTTAATTACGAATGTCTTAGAATGTGTAAAGTAGGTAACACTGTATGTAAATATAAATCTAAATATCAATATTAACTCTCAATATAACTATTACCGTTAAGGCAGCGTTCACAAGAAACGCATTCTCTCGATAGTTTTTTCGTTGACTTAGGTTGCAAAACTGGTCCCCATGAACAATTTTTTTAACGGGATAATATGCAAACAATGTCCATCCTGAAGGTCCTTTCTAAATATTGGTGAAAGAATTTTTGTACTTATATTTATATGTGTATTTTTGCTGAAACAATTTCCAGGGTACTGTAGTATCAATGTTGTATATTTATATTATATCTAGAAGATATTAAGAATGGGTATATTATATTTAGTTGTTCTATAACAACAACTTTGGATTAGTAAAAAAAAATTAAAAGAAATAAATAAATATATGAATACACAAAACCGGAGATATGTAGAATGAGTGTATTACCTTGTCCTTACTTTCAAATACCCTTGATTTAATTTAATTGATTCCTCATAAAACTTCATACCGGGCGCTGTTTATGAAAATCTATTCTTAGAGTAAACCCCAATATATTATGATAATGACAGAAATTAACAGGTGCATTTATAACACTTGTCATAGTTTACATATTTGAAAAGAATGCGCATGACAATGTAAACCTCTTTGTGAGCATTTCCTTCGTGAGCTGAAATATATTTAATTTAAAATGAAGCTGTTCTATGTCACATGTGTCCCATTAAATTTGTTTATGTGAATTTAACCTATATTTTCCGTACCTACAATAGTACTTGTGAGTTGATTACATATTTTAATGTTACATATTTTGGTATAACAAAAATAAAATAAAATAGCATATGCTTTTGTGAGTTTTTATTATTATTTATGAAATGCTAATGCATACTAATACCAGTCTTTGAAACTAGTAAAATATTAACAATATAGTTTAATATTTTCTTGAGAAAATATATGAAGATATATTCTCATCATATAAAGAGACAAGAATATAATTCCCGGTAATAATAATAAATGTACTTTTCCTGTAATAATTACTAGGCTGTGAGTATTTTAAATTATTGTTGTCTTACGAAAAACCTCTTATTTTTTGGTCACGTAAAATATGAGATTAACGTTTTTCTGAAAATAATCGAATCAGTTCTTTTATTCATTTAGTCGTAGTTAGTTTCTGTAGTATATTTATATTTTTATAATAAATAACTCAAGTGCAAGTATAAATGTAATTTTCCTATAATAATTACTAAGCTGTGAGTATTTTAAATTATTGTTAAGTTACGAAAACCGCTTATTTGGTAACGTAAAATATGAGATTAAGGTTTTTCTGAAATTAATCGAATCGGTTCCATTATTAAGTTAGCATTTATATTTTTATAATAAACTGTGCAATATTAATTGTGAGCAATTTATAAAAAATAAAAAATATTTAACCGACTCTTACCTTATTATTAATATGTAATAAACGTAACACATTTTTAAATTTTAAAAACATATAAAAAATATAATAAAAAATTTTATTTTCTGAACCTGTTACAAGAGCGCACTTCGAAAACAAAGTGGTACTAATGGAGAGTGCAGCTATCAATGATAATATATTCAGATAAAAAGTGTATCTCAATCCTGTTAGTGATACAAATGTATACTTCATATTTGTTTTTTTTTATAATTACGCACCTCGAAGATAAACGCGGAACCCCATTACTAGTATAAGAAATTTTAAATATTTTTAATATGATTCAAAGTGAAATCCGAAGAAAGAAGTTGAGATTCGCATGCAAGTAACAAGATTAAATTCAGATTATATGAAAGGACTCGATTTACATATTTTTTTATTTATGACCAGAAACGTTTGAAAACCACTTTTCTCTTTCTTCTCTCCGAACTGAAATTTTCTTTCTATAATTGTGAATTATTTCACATTTTACTGCAAGCGAAAAAATCTGAAACAATTCAGACTAATATATCTTCTACGTACGTATTACAAAAAAAATAAAAGGAAGTTCCAGGCATTTATATTTTTTCTTTATAAGAACAATTGAGTCCTAACTTCTGTCCATTACATAAAATCACAAGTTGTCCATGTTCAGCGCCTAGGGGAAAGCGACACATCGAATGCGTGAGAGGCATGGCAATGTCACCGATTAAGGGAAGATTCGAGAGTCGCCGTCTATCGCCGGTCGTTATATGTGAAGCAATTGTTTTTGTATTTTGTTGGATTGTTTAACTGAGTTGTTTTTTTGAGTAATTTTATAATTTATTTCACAATTTTAAATATCCCCTTTTTTTCTACCCAAATGTATCAATTCTTCGACAGAGATTACGTCAGTAGCAATCTGTCCAATACACAATTTTTTTATCCGGGAAAAATCATTGAAATGACATAACAAATTTTAAAAATTGTGAATCTGTCCTTTGACATCTTTTTTTTGTTCATACTCGTTAAAACTAGATGATTATAGACTACAAACTTAATTCAGCTGAAAGTTGAATAATAAACTCGGCGCCAGAAGGTAGAATTTCATTAGTCTCTTGGTTTGTACATTAATATGTTACTTCAAAATGTATAGGTTCAGGTCGTTCATTGGGGCCCATATCTTTTCGTTTTATTAAGAAGTTACAGGTACACCGTACCTAATTTCCTGTACCATGACTTAGCCCGAAACACAACCATGAAAACTAATGAATTGATTTTGTTCATTTCTTGACTATTGACATTTATGACTTGTAATAATACGTATTATTATTTCTATTGTATGTAAAATGAAGTTAATAAGTTAGTAAACTTTTGTATTAGATTGTGAGATATAATGGTGTTCGCTGATTTATTATTATCAGAGCGAAAAATACCTATATATGCATATATATATATATATATATATATATATATATATATATATATATATATATATATATATATATACATTTATATTGGAAATGATTTTTCAAAATTCAACTAATAAATTTGGAAAACTGGGATGGAAGAAAATTTTGAAATAATTAAAATTAGAAACATGACAGTTTTGTATATACCTTCGGATAGATTATTACATAAAAATCCAAATAAAATAAAATTCAGTCATGTTCCCTTTTTGTCCGGACGGAGCCGAGGCGGCAGATCGCCTTGGCCGCCATATTGGCGAACAACTTTTGATAATTGAACTAATTTTAATCGTGCTATCGAATAAAAGGTATTAAAGAGTATATAATAAACATGTGTATATGGAATTTTGGGAAATTTTAGTTTTGGCTCCTATTGTGGAGAACGAGTTCCCTCGATTAAAAAAGAATTTTTTTTTTCATTTGACCATTATCTTGCCTTGTAGTCTAAGAGCTAGGGGCGCAGATTTAAGCTATTTGAACAAGTCCTATATTTCCATTATTGACTACTTTACATGAGATAGGGACTCACTAAGCCCGGCGGTGGTTCCTACAGAGTTATTCAGGTGTAAATACATATAAACATTTGATCGATTTCAAGTTACAATAACAAGGTTTCCACTTGGATATTTTAAAATTTTACATTATTATTATTGACAAATAATAATTGCAGACAGCTATAGTGGCTCCAAGGACATGGCAGATGCTATTGAAAGTCCCAAAAAATAAGCAATTTAAGGTGTTTTAACACAGCTGAAATGTATATATGTATGTTGTTGATTTCAATATTCTAAACCTTGTTTTATAATGGCAGACAATTTCTGCGGTTCTAACTACCAGGCAGACAAGGAAGTGTTATCTTTGGCGCGCTCATACGTATGTATGTATAAGAGTATCACACTCACTCTAACATCTATTCGATCTTATACTACTATGCGTATAATAGCATGTATAATTAACTATACGGACATACATAGTTACTGTCATAAGATGAATAATAGTTATAAAAGTATAAGAATGAAATTTGGATTTTGTTTTTATTCGTCATCGTCCATGGTGGGATATTAATTTAATAGATAAAAAAGTAGTTTTAAAAAATAATATTTTCAATTTCATATCTCTCTTTGTTCTTTTGAACTTTCCTTCTATATCAATATCGGAGTCATTCACATGTTTACTAAATTGGTTTTCATTATCCAATGAATCGGTTTTTGTAAAAATGAAATTTAAATAATAAATTGAGTCAAGTATAAATCATAATAATGAAGATAATATTGATTTAATTAAAATCAAATTACCTGGAAGTTTTTCAATTGTATATCTCACAGACTTGGAAAATGATCTCAATCAAACCATTTGAAAATGTACGACTTTTCTTGTTTCATCTAATCATTTAGACAAATAGGACTTTATAAAATTAATTGCCATTATCTCAATACCTCAATAGCTTAGTTTATTGTCAAGTGTATTACGATCTACGACACACTAAAACATTTCTTTAGGATATCTTTATCGCCTCTAATTTAAATTTAAAAAAAAATCTCTTACCATGAATGGTAAGTCCTTAATACCGACAAGAAACAAAAATGAAGGCTCAGTGTAGAGCCCTGAGGCTCTTCCAATTTCATAACAGATCTTTTCGAATTTATACCATTCACTTCGAACCGTTGTTCTTGATTTGACCAATAGGACTTTATAAGATCAATTGCCATTATCTCAATACCGCAATAGCTTAGTTTGTCGTCAAGTGTATTATGATCCACGCAATCAACACACTAAAACATTTCTTTAGGATATCCTTATCACCTCTCATAATATCTCTTTAAATTTTAGAACTAATTTTGATAAATGTTTATAGATTGCATTGTAATAATGAATGATTAATTAGATTACACTAATGAAGACTTTTACGGACTATTCAATACATAGCTCTTAGATATTGTTAAACTGTGATTTACTGGAAATTAAACCACACAAATATGATTAGCAATGACTTCTGTATAAGAATATCATACAAAATATTCTATTATTTTGCATTTTATTCTACTGTTTCCGTTCACATATGATAAAGCTACAGTGTTTAAAAACAACCAAAGTTTAAGGTTAAACGTAAAATACGCCTAAGATATGCCGCCTGCACGAATATTTCGCCTAAATTAAATTTTATCGCTTATGGTGAAATGTGACATATTTTAACACAACCTTTCCTCTATAGCTTAAAATCAAATTTTCCAAAGAATATATTTTCTTAGTAACAACATGTGACAGTATAACGTGGGCCTTTACTGAAAAAATACTGAATAAATTATAACGGGCTTACCGAGGTGGAATACTTTTGTAAGGAATTTTTCCAAATGCTTGAGATATAATGCGCTCGTGAAAATTGTTGATAAAATTCACTTTTTTTACTAATATCTTTGACCTTGTAATAATTAATAAAAACTCGAACATACCTGTATTGTGATTTTTTTGCATTACACATTCCACGAGCAAAATTTTGAATGAAGCCGAAACGCACTATTTAATTACCAAGAGATGCAAATACTTGTTGGTGTTCAATATTTTTTTTTAATAAGACGAATGGTCTTTTTCCATAATAAGGAAGAAAGACCATTCGTCTTATAGAAAGCAGGACTACAATTGCAGCCGGTAAAAGTCTGAAAACTCTTTCTTTTTTTCTTCAAAATTCCTCATACATCACAATGAGGATCAGATGGTACTTCCTGTCGTAGAACCCATTAGTTATATATAAGTGAAAGGTGAAAATAGTGACCAAATAGTACGTCGATTCTTGGAGCTGGAAATTTAATTGTTTATTTCCAACTGGAAGTTTAATTGTTTTAAATATTATGACTATTTTTTTAAATATACCACCTTTTGTTTAAATCGTCAGTTCTAAGCCTGGGATAAGTGTGAAGGGAAATTTAATCACAATCTAATTATAGAAACATTTTTTAACACGATCTTGTTTACGAAGTACTCTGAGCAATTATATCCGCGGCTCTGTTTGTCAAATAACATTCGAACTAAGAAAACACTAAGTTGTTCGAATGACAATTCTTCAATGTATTTGCCTTTGCTCGGTTTCCTTTTAATATAGATTAAAATCTGTACACAAAAATCATCTAGATGCCATCGAAAATCGCATTAAAATTTACTAATTCAATTGAGCTACATACGGCATACAAATGCATCTTATAGATAGCTGTTGTAGTACTACGTATTTGCAATCGTTCGAGTACTTATTGAACAAAAGTTATTAACAATACTGTCCAATAAAATGTTATTTTTAACAAGTGTGCTATCATGTTATTGTTTAATGATATTATTCATTATAACACTTGTGTGAAAATAAAACAGTTATTTCTACGTCTACTAAAAATATTAAATGTGTTATTTATTGAACAAAAGTTATTAACAATATTGTCCAATAAAATGTTATTTTTGAAAAGTTATTAACACTATTGTCCAATAAAATGTTATTTATTGAACAAAAGTTATTAACAATATTGTCCAATAAAATGATATTATTCATTATAACACTTGTGTGAAAATAAAACAGTTATTTCTACGTCTACTAAAAATATTAAAAATATTATTTATTGAACAAAAGTTATTAACAATATTGTCCAATAAAATGTTATTTTTAACAAGTGTGCCATCATGTTATTGTTTAATGATATTATTCATTATAACACTTGTGTGAAAATAAAACAGTTATTTCTACGTCTACTAAAAATATTAAATAAAACTGTTACTACGCCAGATGTTTTATTGTTAAAAGTAATATGATATTCATGTATAAATCGGATTACTGCCTTAAGAGAGGAAATAAGACTTTCGATGAGAGTGAGTGCGATAGTATTATACTTACGTATGGGCCCGTCAGAGGTAACATTCTGTTATCTGCCGGGATGTTGCAACCGCAAAAATTGTCTGTCGTCCTAAATAAAGGGTTAAAATGTTATTATTAACTAGATGCATATATAAATTTCAGCTGTGTTAAAATACCTTAAATTACTTATGTTTTTGGGACTTTCAATAGCGTCCGCCATGACCTTGGAACCAGAACAGCTGTCTGCAATTATTATTCATCAATAATAATAATGTAACATTTTAAAATATCCAAGTGGCAACCTTGTTATTATAATTTGAAATCGGTCAATTTTTTACACCTGAGTGACTCTATAAGGACCATGCCGAGCTTAGTGAGTTCCTATCTCATTTACGGCAGGTATGAGAGTGTCGATAAAGAAAATATAGGGTTCGTTCAAATAATTAAAGTCTGCGCGCCGTTGGCTCTTAGACTATTAGCCGACCTATATAAAACCAGAGCATGAAATTGTTTAACGTATTTGTTGTATGTATAACATTTAATTTTATCTGTAATATGTCCTCAAATAGTACCATTTTTGTGGTAATAAATTCACTCTTATTTTCTTTTAATGATTACATTTCATCTTCAATTAACAATAAAAATGTGTGGATAAGAAGGTCTGGAAATAATGAAACAAATGGAAAGTCCAGTTTTTGATTGAAATTTTTTGCAATAATATTTCATTTTTATTTGAAGAAATAATATATTTTTAAAATCATTTGAAGAAATAATATTTTTCTCGTGTTAAATCCTAATTAAAATTGTATCTCAATCTTGAAACATTATAACATCGATTAGGATCAAAAGTCCGAACCGTAAAACATTTGATTGTTTTTACATACTTGCTATTATTTTTTACAACTTTTTAAGCCTATAAATATAATACTATAATCTAATAATAACCACATTGCCTTAAAATAAAATATTTTTTGTTGTTTTTCTTCTTATGTCCGAGCCAATAGTCAATTAATTAACTTAAAAACCATTAAATAATTCCTAATACTTTCGAATTTATTTTTGAAACTAGCTGCTATATGAAAATTTACCATGTTTATTAATTCTATTTTAGTTACGCTCAATATTATTATACAAAAACCTTAGAGAAGATAACTTAGAAAACAGCATTGCAAAAACCCCCGGTGAAAAGGTGAAGAGTTAGATTTATAATACAGTGATAGAGAAATCGATTAAACCTTTTTTTGAACTTTTTCCAATATAAAGACGTACTAATCTAATAGACGTTGCCTCTTTGTTCCTTGCACGGTCCATATTGAATGCAATATCGTTTATGTATCTATTTCTTTAAAATGCATCTCCGTGTGTTTCCTAAGGAAAAGATCTTTAAAACAAACTTGAACATATCCATGAGCACTATTCGTTTTCTGAATATAATAAAGGTTTAAAAAAACATTTATCAAGTAGCATGAAGAATCATAAAAAAAAATTAGAAAATATTTCTAAAAAATGAAACCAGCTTCGACAATTAAAAATAGTACTAGAAGCTAATGTATTTATATAACCTCGGGGCCACTTTCAAGTGTTTATCTACTTTACCATAAACAGAGACATAAAACTAGCATAATTCAGGCTTGTCAAAACATTGAATGCAGTAAATGTTATAAGTGAAGCGTAACTGTGGTGCGACATTTAACTACAGAACGATATTGTTAATTATTAAGACAGTAAAAAAACACAAAACATTTACCTAATGGCATGATAACTCACAAAGACCAATTTATAAAAAAATAAACCAACTTCGACAATTCAAAATAATACTAGGTATAAATACATCCATCTAAATTCGGAGTCACCTTCAAATGATAGCTATTTAATCATGAACAAAAAAAAAACAATTCAGGGCTGCCAAAATATTAATTATAGTAAGTATTCTAAGTAAAGTGCAACTATGGATTGAGATTTCTACACAGAACGATACTGTAAATTTTGAAGATAATATGTTTTAAGATAACAAAGGGGATAACCTTTTTTGGGGTTCAATACCCTAATAGCAAAAACAAAACCCTTACAATTTCCTAACGCCCCTCTGTTCGCTCGCTTTTCACAGTCTCATGGCACCTTACAGTTTAAGACCGAGTTCGATAAAATTTTACCGGACGATGTGGTAAAAACATTTATCGAAATCAAGAATGAAAACTGTTTTCTCTCTACCTGGGGAATTATTGAAATTATCTTTGAAATTCGATCATCAAAATGTATCAAAACATTTAGTAATATTTTCTATATAGCCTCTAACTTCAAAATTATATTTTTGATTTTATATCTTTAAGAAATAAGTAAACTACGTTATAGATAAAATCTTATCCACACTTCCAAGATTTAGCAATTGTAGGCGTTGTAAAGTAAATATTGTATCTCTTAATTCATATTTAAACTTTACAATTTAATTCTTCGTAAACACACATGACGCACTATGTATCTTGCATTGCATTAATTAGATAACAAAAAATACACATTCTTATAGTTCTATTCAGCTTTCAAGATATCAATTGTAATAGTACTATTAGAAATTTAGAAAAATATTTATATACTTAGGTTAATAAGGAAAATATACTTTATATTTGCAAATAAGTCGAGAAGTTTATTATGAAGAGTATAACATTGTATTCTGTAACATTATTGAGCTTGTAGATAATAAGACATCAGGACAGCTTTTGTCGATTTTGCCAAGATCGATTACTGTCAGTGAAAATCGATTCAATTAACTCAGTTTCTGTAAATATGTTATATCTATGAACTCCAGAAACTTGTTTTTCTATAAATAGAAACTTATTTCTATTTATTGCTATTTTTAATTTAATAACCAGCAATTTGTCAAGACTGAGGATGTCGCAAAATTATGAAGATGCAAAGAATAAAGTTCCAAAAACATATAAGTATATTATTTCCATTTAAATCGATAACATGTGTACTATCAGGTACTATTAGAACATCTAGACCATCTCTACGCTATAAGTCTTTCTGATGACACAAATGATCTATGGCAATCCAATAATAAAATGAGATATTATGTTTTTCAATGATATCATTAATGAAAGAATGCTCTTCATAAAACGGATATTGAAAACAGTTTCTTAAGCACAAATATATTTATTTTTAAATGTCTGAATGTCTCTTATAATCCTAAATCTTTCAACTTTTTTGTCATTTCCTAAAATCATATTATACTGCGATTATTAATTATGAAATATTCTGATATTTGACACAAAATATTTCCTTTGTACAACTGCTGACTTAGCAACAATTGTTTTTCGTCAAAAACTCATATATGTTTCGATTTATTTATATCCGAAAAATGTGATTAAAACGAAATTTCCCAGCATATATTACGTGCAGTTTAAATTTTGATAACTAATTTAAATTAACAAATCTTATTGGCCTTAGCATTTTCAAACAAAGGGTTCAGTTACAACTTCGTGGCAATTGGATTAGATATGCATTTGCTATGTATTGTATTTAATACTTGTTGAGAATAATTTTAAACTGTTATAGTTTATAGTTATCGTTATGAAAACTTTGTATAAATGTTATTCTGTAGAAGATAAGTGATAAAAGTTCTAAGAAAATTGGTCTTTATACAGAAAATAAAATGACAGAAATGACAGAAAATAAAATCTGAAATAATCAATATACTTGAATGATTCCATCTATATAACAGCTTAAATAGTCTACGAAGGATCAATATAGAAGCGTATTCAGATGGTGAAAGTTTATTTTTTTATAATTTCGATTGACCAAATATACTTTATTCAAATTCTCCTATACAATTTTCAGCTAATTAATAATAACTGCATAAACATTATATATTAATATACATTAACATGATTAACATATGACCATTACAGCTGACCTTGATAAAGGAGATTTAGTTTAGGTGCTTAAACCTTAAAACTTGCCACATTATTATGTATTGAAAGGCTTAATCTTAAAATAGATATATATATATATATATATATATATATATATATATATATATATATATATATATATAAGGTAGTAGCAAGAGAATCATAAAATGTCAGATTGACTAACATGTAATTTTAAATTGCATAGGTATTGCAGGGAATTAAGGCAAACAACCACATAACAACCAACATACATATAAAAATATTTAGTGTAGTTACTGGATGTGTTGGAAATATTCTATACGAAAATGAAAAGGCAAATATAACATACGCCTATAATAATAAAGTAGTTGGTCATGCAGTGGTTGAAATTTGACCGTAATTCATTAAATTTTTACGTTTGAAGGATATTGAAGTTTTTTGTCAAAGTGTATACCTCATTTCATTACATATACTTTTTTTTTAAATTTTGTTCTATTATGTCAGCTGAGAGCGTACACAAATACGTTATTACCATGGGTTGTTTGCCTTAATTCCCTGCAATATCTATGCTTATTGCATATTGTTTAAAATTACATGTTAGTCAATCTGACATTTTATAATTCTTTTGCGAAAATCGCTACTCTGTGCGACCTTTTGACCACATAATATTATGTGTCTGATATTGACAGTATGAAGGTAAACAATTAATCTTTTAATGTATTTATAATATATTATATATTTGTAACACATATCACATATAAATTTTTATTTTACACACACAAACACACACACACACACATACACACACACATGTATATATATATACATATATATATATATATATATATATATATATATATATATATATATATATATATATATATATGTATATACATATAGTTTTTTGCACTCCTTCTTCATATAAACTTTAACTATGCCAAATCTCACACTCTTCCGTGCGCGCATTATGCTTAAAAAGAAGTACAACGTTTTTTCTTCACGTGTATGTATAGATTCTATTCAAATAAAATGTTATTCAAAAATTGAACATAATTCTAGAATTATGTTAAATTTTTTTTTCCGTGTTAGATAGTGAACGGTCGATGCTGAAGGAAGCCGAGTTTACCCGAACAATGTAATTCACATTTAATTGATCATATTTCATCATCAATTGGTCAATCTGGAACTCGCTTCGCCAATACCGAAGGAAGCGGAATTTGCCTGATTCAACATCAACGACTCGAACCTGATAACGCAGTTTCGTTTTCTGCTCAGAAAAGTTTCTGTGCTCAGATGCCTAACGAAGCTTTCACTTCCAAAATACTGTCGAATTGAGAATCTCCTCCTTTTTTAAGTAGGTTAATGACCTAGGAAAACACACGTGTATATACACGTGTGTTATATATGTATACATAAGCACGCACACGTATGCTGATAAAACAATCAGACAAAGCAAGGCTTTATAGTAAATAAGATAATAATGTACTTGTCACCGTGATTTGTTTCTTTAATCACTCAATGTTGTTTATAGAGTGTTATCTACGTGCATTGTCAAAATATATGAACACGTGGTTTATGATGGGAATTAAATTGAAATAAAAAAAATGTCAGGGTTCGAATACCATTTTATTTTACCCAGCAGGTCAGAAGAAAACAACGGTCTATGTCGGGACATGGCTGCTGTTTTTAAGACGTAAAATACGTTCGTATGACCAAAAAGTTACTGAGAATTGAATCCGATCTTGTTCACTATGACAGCGTAACAAGAACACCTCGAATTTGAGACACCACTGCCGAATCATTTGATGCTCAGCATTGAATATCTGGGTCTTTACGGATTTTCAATCAATCGACTTTTCCTGCTATCAAGGTTTTCTTTAATTCTTCATATGTTTATTTAAATATTTTGGATATTTTATAATTGTTTGCAAAATTTCCACAGTCGAGGGGTATAAAGATAAAGGGATTTAAGTAAGTATTAAATATTGAGGTTTTATTTATAATCTATTTATTAAAGTACAAACATACGAAGGAAATAAAACCTAAAACATCATGTACTCACAACGAAAGTTGCAGCTGAACTAAATGAATATGCGTCGGTGCGCATATTTTTATACCTCAATTTTAATATCAACCAATGACATTAGCGCAAAATCAGCAAGTATATAAAATATATTGATGTCGTGCAAGATTTTTTCACTTTCTTCTTTTATTCATGTAAACCCCACAGTGTATGTATTGCAATCAATCAAAATTTTATATAATTCCTAAATATGATACAGTGTGTTTTACGAAAATCTATCAATAGTTCATAAAAACAATGCAGTGTTTAGTTTTGAAAAATTAGGGCCTCATATTTACTCCCAAAAAAATCTTCTTTATATTCCGTGACGTTTGCCTTCTTTTGATAAACATGCACTGTTATTGACAAATATATAACCAAATGTTCTTATTTCTATAGTCTTCAAGTGAACTTTGTGTTTCTTGCACGGTCCATATTGAATGAAATACCTTTCATATATCTATCATTAAAAGTTTTCAAATGTATCAATTTTTCGCGATTAACCCTTTTTAGGACACTTGCGAATTGAGCTACCTGAAATAATAAATTTGAACGATATAGATTGAATAACACCCTTGAATAATTTCATTTGTATTACAGCTGAAATAGTCTGTGAAGAATCAATACAGAAGCGTATCCAGATTGCGAAATGTTTGTCTTTTATTATCCTTTTATGCGATACATATATACATACATACATACATACATACATATATATATATATATATATATATATATATATATATATATATATATATATATATATATATATATATACATCTATCTATCCAATTTTCACATAATTCATGATAACTGAATTAACACTGTATGTATAGCGTTGTTAGTGTTAAGATAAGAAATATATTCAGTTATTAATGTTTATCATATTAAAAAACAATGTTAACAAAAAACGTAAAATTATATTAAACTTTCAATCACTGGATTCTTATCAAAACTATATATACACGAGTTAAAGTTAAATGCAATCCGAAAATGACAAAAAATAAATTTATTTGAAATAATATAATGTTTTATAACATATGTTTCTTAAGGAGCTAACGTTAGGATGGTACAGGTCTTCAGGCAGGTCTTTTTATACAATATGTTTACCATATATTTACTTTAAGCTTATCATCTAGTTTCCTGTACGTGTGGTCCTGTGAGCGATAAAGTTGTTTGTTTATTCTATTGTGCTTTTCATCTGCCTTCATATCGGTGTGGTCCCAACCCGTGGGATAGTTACTGGGCGATAAAATTGTTTGTCTCCTCTTTATCTGCTACTTCCATTTTCTTTGACTCCCCCTTCCTAATATAAAGTTATCCCTAATTCTTTTGGAGATGAACTTTGAGACGATGTAAAATGTTTGAAATGATCATCAAAGTTATTACAGTTCCCAATATCCATATGCTGTTGGTAATTTTCTTTGCTAGGTGCCTAAAGCAGATTATTTATTAGAAGAGTTCCGTTTATTGGTGAGGCTTTTTTGTAGACATATTTTTGTAGTTCAAATATTTTGGGTACATTCTCTTAACGTATATACTTGATCATATCTTATTGAATATTGTTCTTCATTAATTTCGGGAAGCATACATTGATTATTCGTATTTGCTAGTATTGGCAGAATATATTTCTTATAATACTTATTTCTAGATTCAATAGGTATGAGTAATTGAAAAATTAACATATACTAGCTTATAATATTAATAAATTATAATCTAGTAAGTTAATAGTTTTAGGTATTTTGGAGATTCTGTACGGGCGGCAACTCTGGAATACGAGTTCTGTTTATATGAATTTGCCTCGCGAGTAATGTAATATTTTACACGGTGAAACTTTTTTTTTATTTTAAAGGGAGCATTGTACACGTTTTTATTTTTATTTCTACTTTTGCTAACAATATAAAATTCAGTTCCTTCTTTCAGTTCTGACGCCCAATTGTCTCGCTAGGATTTTCGTGGATTACGTTTGATCGATTTTCATAGTGAGTTCGATCCGTTGTTTAATTTGTTTTAAATATTCGGATGTTATAGTATTGTTTATAGGTTTTTCGTAGGTCGGTGTGAGTTCTAGGGAGAATTTAAAGGGGTGTCGATTATATTTTGTTTTATTACATATATCGCAATATTTTAAGAATTTTGGGGTGTGTTTAATGTTTTCTATATAGTATTTTTTTAATTTCGTTAATTGACGCGGGGTTACCAATATGTCTTTCGTGTTTTTCGTGGGTTTCGCGAATCATTTTCTATATCTCTTCTTGTTCTAGTAATAATATTCGTGGAAATTTAAACTGTATTATTTCTGATGTTTTTGTTTATTAAAGTTTTTTCTATAAATTTCTGATGTCTGTTTATCTAACTCTTGAGGGGCTATTATCGCGAACCGTTTCCTTCCGATATTTTCAATAATAAATCTTTTAATGTCTAGTGGTGTCTTTAACTTTACTTGATAATCATGCGATCCTTGTGGTTTTTAAATTATTATAACTTCGTAAGGTTCAGTTTCTAAGTATATACGGTAACATTCTGCGTGGCGTGTGTTTGTTTGATTAAAAAACCGTGGTCTGAACCATCGGCATTACTGTGTGCGGTAGCCATGTCTGAATTATATTGCAATTATATACGCGATAACGCGTTAGCTACATAATTGTTCTTTCCATTTTTATGTTTTATTTCGTAATCATGCTTTTGTATTTTTAGACGCCATCTGGTTAATTTGGAGTTAGGTTCCTTTAATTTAACTATCCTTACTAAGGGTTGGTGATATGGTCTGAATTGGGATAGCGCATACAGTATGCCTAATAGTTCGCGTTCGGTTACGTTACATCTTCGTTCGGCTTCATTTAGGGTACATGAAGCAAACGCTATGGGCCTATCATTTTGCGATAAGACTGCTCCGAGAACTATGTCATTAGCGTCAGAGGTTACTGTGAACGTTTTATCAAAATCTGGGTATACAAGTACCAGTGGGTAGGTAATCAATTGTTTGATACGTTCGAATGCTTCGAATCGAATCGTGCGTCATGCTTTATCTTAATTCCTTTTTTTGTAAGCTATGGGTTTAACTATTCTAGACAGATCTGGTATGAATTTACAGTTATAAGTTACCAGACATAGAAAAGATTTCATTTCTTTTAACGTTGTAGGTTTTGAGAAATTCTGGATGGCTTTAATTTTCTCTGAACATGATCTAAGTCCTTCTTCTGTTAGTATGTGACCTAAGAATCTTATCTGGGTTTGACAGATTTTGCATGTAGATCTATTGACTTTTAAATTATACTTATCTAATGTCTCCAGTAAAGCTTTTAGTCAATTATTATGATCTAACTCGTTCGGAGAATATATTATAATATGATCTAGATAAACTAAACAATGGCCAGCTTCTAGATGCGGTCTGAGAACGTTATTCATTATTCTTTGGAAGGTAGGGGTAGTTGTTTTAAGACCGAAGGACATACAAGTAAATTCGTAGTGTCCTTTAGGGGTTGAAAATAAGGTTAATTTCATACTATCTGGGTGTATTTTTATTTGGTAGAATCCGCCGGTCAAATCAAGCAGATATTTCGAACCGTTCAACTTGGAGACTGTATCCTCGATATTTGGGAACGGGAATTCATCGTCACCTGTTTGTTCATTTAATTTTCTATAATCTATTACTAAACGCCATTTAGGGGGTTGTTCCTCTTCTACGTGTTTTGCAACTAAATGCGCAGGGCTCGAACAAGGTGAATCTGATAGCCTTATTCTTCCGTTTTGTAACATTTCTTTTTTATGTTTAGATACCTCGATTCTTTGCGATTTCGGAATTCGATATGGTCTTTAATAAATTGGATCACAATTCAACAACGTGATGCGACGCTGTATTACGCGTCTGACGCGTCGTCATTAGACGTTAGAAGTACATTATATATATATATATATATATATATACACTGAAAAATAGTTGAATGTCGTTAAAATTAAATTGAAAGGTAAAAGATGACATTTTTTTAGAAAATTGAAAATAATATTCATAATTATTTGTCAGCTTTTTCATACACACCATACTTGCGTACATTGTTCAGGGCCACTCGGGGGATAACCCACGATCAGCTGCGAAAACATCACCACTGCCGGTAAACACCGCACTTTGTACAAGTATTGGGTGTGTTAAAGAGAGTTATGTGTAATATTTTTTTGCACTTAATTAGAAAAATGGCGTGTTTAACGTTTTAATTCGACGACAATTTATTGCTTTATAGCCAACTAACAGCGTCTTTCTTTGTCCGACATTTATTCACCTTGTATATATGTGTACATATTTTCATAAGTTAAATGTTACAACATATAAACGACAAATTCACGGGCAAATATGATAAAATAAAAAAAAAATATTAACAAGATTACCATAAAGGACAGTTGATGAAGGAGATTTACTTTATGTGCTTAAATCTTAATAAATTTTTAAATAATGATGGATAGTGGTAATGCCTTCCATTAACCTCTGTAAATACGGCAGCCTTACAGAAAGAATTCGACTACTATGAAATATAATTGATGACACAAAGCTTCTTTTAGTTTTCTCAACAGAACATTACGAAAGAGTATCTCGCAGTTTAATTGGATACGAATGAGATTCTTTTAATTAATCGTAAAGTCCCGGCTTTTATTATTGCCAATAAAGTGTTCTTTCCTAGTATGTAGATTAAAATTAATTCTGATTAAATTATAAAATCATATTTTTTTTAACCTGAGTTGATTGATCGATTGATCAATATCGTTATTAACAACTTGATAAAAGTGACATCATTCATAATTTTTCTTTTGGAAAATTATGTAATTTATTTACTAATTAATATAGACGAAGAATGACAGGATAACAAGAACAAAATAAAACAGGCAGAAGAACAAAACAAGTTGAAGAATAAGCACAGGGAAAAGAGCCAGGAGAAGGAGAAAGAGTACAATCAAAGGATCGAATATTCTATGATCACTAGGAGATTATCACGTTGTGATATTTTCATCGAGTTGATTATATTCATATTAAATAAATTTAAAGTTGTTTTAAATTGATGTAACAAACTAGCTTATATGGGCCCCCGATTGCGATATAAGATATTAGTTATCAGTATTTTTTTCGTATCTCATCTCGTTATCAATATACTGTATTTCAATGTTACCGCAACAGTTAAATGTATACACACCGAGTGTTGCACGGTATCATCAAACCAATACACGACGCGTTGCAATTAACAACTTATCCGGCCTTGAAAAGTGAATGAATATCACAGAAAGAAACATCATTTATACCAGTAGTTCAAAATTTTACCTAATTTTTTTTGCAATGGCGTTTTTATTGTTGGTAGTGAAACGTTTAAATGATATTAAAAATTTAAATATTTCTTTTTAATAAGGGCCAAAACTAATAAATATTGTAGGTTATTTTCGTCATATATTTGAGAGGAATCCAAAAAAAACAACACGAAAATAAAAAAATCTTTCTATACCACTTAACCAACCTGTTAGTCATAGTGGTAGAATATAATTTTTAGTTAATATTACTGGTGAATGATTTTTTTTATAATTCAATCAGCTAATTTCCAACTTAATATTCGTCGTTGATAGTAAAAATAAATAATGAGGAAGAAATATTTATAAACCAAACGTGAAAGTTTCAGGCTGCATAATCTGCATCATCTTAGAAACTATAAGATACAAATTTAAGGTTTAAACCTATGCACATACTACTAACAATTTTCTTACATATTTTTAACAATCTTTAGAAGTGATTTCTTATTACGCAATGACCTTTCTCGTCCCTGACCATTGCCTAGGTGAAAATTTATATTTATAGTTTTTAAATCTGCGAATTAAAAACATCTAATCAGCGTGCCGAACTAACTAGCTTTAAGGTGGACGACGATAACGATACGGGCCCGTGTTAAATAATGTTTTTAGTCATAATGTCAATATTTTAATGAAAATTATAAACTTTAATTTCCCCGTATATAAATACGTGTTTTGGAATCAATTTACTTCAAGCAATGGGCGGTGATAACTTGGAGGATGAGACTGTTCCTGCAAATCTGTTTAGCCGGTAAGCGATAATTAAATGCGATATATTATTTTACTTAATGACATATTTCTTACTAAATGTTAAGTATTTGTTAAGACGGTGTGAAGAAGACGTTAATTAAGTGTTTGGAACAAAGTTATGAGCGTAATATTTTCCGACGTGTATATGCATTTTAAAAAGAGGTTATTTAACGAAATTAAAACCAAATTAAAGAGTGAAAGACTGACTTGTGCACCAAAGGTTCCGTACTCCATTTTAAATTGATACACTAAGATATAGAATATTAGCATCAATAACATATTAAATTATAAGTTCTCTGAATTTAAAATGAACACGTATGCGGCACTTAATTGTTTATTTGCAGATAATATCCATTTATTGAGATAAATTATTTGCTTTCTGTCTCCTCATATCATCAATGCATATCTTAATTGACGTATTAGGCAGCAAGTTGTAAAAAGTTGGATAGAAATTGAATGTTGAAATACTTGTCTCATAAATTTTTCCAGACGTTACTAAAATATGTATTGCGCAGCGTGTTTTCCGCGTATCTTAACGATAAGCAGAAAACACGTTACTTAAAAAAGTGACAGATCGTTAAAAGGTTTTGTATTTTAAAGCTTCATCTATACAATAAATTAAGAAAATCATTAATAATGTTCCACAAAAGGAAAAAAGTTAGGTAATGTAAAAATTTAAGTAAAATTAAACTTTACAAAAAATAGTGACATCCCACCAAAAGATTAATGTGAATAAGGTATAAGTTCGACAACAAGGACAAACTTACTTGAGTTTTGTTCGCTCCACAGATAAAAGAACTAAGATATAAATGGATGTCAGATTAGAAAAAAAATAATATTGTTCAAAAGAAAAAAAAATATTATTTACTTGCTTAATATTTAACTTTTGAGAAACTTTGAAAATTTGAATAATATAAATACATAAATGGCAGTTATGTATTTATATTATTCCCGATTTCCTCTCAGATATTCGCGCTTGTGTTGTATAATGTGATAAGTTTATGTGTCATGTAACTTGACAATGATTATCCCAACGATTCTCCTTATTTTCTCTTTCGCATATGTAGCTTATAACATGACAGAAGCGCAGAAGAAATAGACATGTTAGAATTAACTCTAAGGTATATATTAACTATTGAATTTGTATCGCGTATTTGCGAGTTTCGTGGCTGTTATTATGAATCAAGCCGGTGTAATATAACTAAAAAAAATCTATATAAACCTTAACAATGAATACATAACTCTTAGAGTACTATGTTAATGGGGTAAGAGGAACTTATTTTTAATTTTTTAAATTTTATTCGACGAAAATAGAATTTGAAATAATAAGCAATAGTAAAAATATAATAAAATGTTTTTCTTATAAAAATACAAGCAAGGGAAAATTATATTAGCAGCATTAGTGTTGTTGTTGTGGAACATAGGTTTTATGGTGTATAAGGAAAAATGTATTTGTTACTTCGAAATTCAGTTTAGAAAACTGACAACTAGCTCTCGCCTTAACGTTGTATCTTCTTTTTATATAACTACGGATACCAAAAAGAGATGGTATAGAGGCAAATATGGAAATATTTTCGTAATGTTTTTTTTAGTTAATAACATTTTTTATATACATTCCAAAATGTTTCCAAATTTAACTATAGGTTAATAATTTTACGAGATTGGTACTCATTACATAAAGAAAAAAGATAACTTTTCTGAATTGAACAAAATTCAATATTCTTAACATTAAATAATTTTCTTTTGATAGATATTTGTTACTCTAAACTGCATCCTACACTTTGATACAAAATAGTAACCTCAAAACCAAAATTATAATCGAACTTTCTTTTAATGTAGAAACAAATGTCTAAGGTTATGCAAACCTTTTAAACTTTTTTCAATCGGAATATCATTCAATACTTTTGTATAAAAGTTGGGAGACGGTGATTTTAGAGCGGTTTTTGTTTGGTAAATTGTTGAAAATATTTTTATGCCAATATGTATATATATATATGTATATATATATATATATTTTTTTCTTTTTTTTTCTTTTTTTTCTTTTTTTTTTTTTTAATTTGTGCTTTAACAAGCTTTTATTTAAAACTTTGGGGTACCAATTTCATCTTGAATACATGCAATGTAAAAAAAATTAACTTTTAATTTTACCATCCTTAATTAACCCTAACTAAAATCTTCACTTCATATTTTCAATTAAGCTATCGTTGTTTAGAGTAACGTGAAATTCACATTTTCCACGTCAAGTAGTCTCCGAGAATAATTACTCTTATAGATGGAAGAACTTCATTAAAAAATGTTCCGTTTTCCTAATTCAGGTTCGGAAAACAGAACAATTTTAAAAACTTCAAAATTAACCTTCATCTTTAAAATTATTATTTGATTTTCATCATTTATGTTAGAATTTTCTTGTAAATTTATATACTAACAAAATTATTTAATTTTAGATAATCTCCTTCAATTTTAATAATGTGTCAAGTGTTTGATCAAATTATTTTTTTAATTATGTCGAAATGTTTTCGAAATAAATTCATAGTTGAAAAAATAATATGTCAGTTTATTAATTTTCCAATCTGTAAGTTTTTAACAATCGTCAGGTTTTAGCTTTTGAAGCTTTATTCTTTTTTATTTTCAATTTCATAATGTCGAATCTTTTTAAATTTAAAAAATTATATTAGCAATACGTTAATGCACCTCTCTCATTCAAAATAGTTTATAGAAATAAACTTTTAAAAAAATACCGTAATATTTGATTAATCCACGTAAATTTCGTAGTATCGGCATGTTTGTATTTGATGTCGAAGATATTATGTCATTGCCGAAGAAAATAATCCAAAATCTAAATTTGTCTATGGTAATTTAGAATTAGAATAAGTTAAACCAGTTTTCGAAATTGTATATCAGGTTATGGTGTACCGCTGTTTGCGTTTGCTTAAAATCTATTTAAATTTTCGTTACACTCGATTCCTTCCTCATTTAGCTATTTTAATATGACTATTGAATTTGCACTGTAGAATATTTTCCAGCAAATAATGTTACGGTATCCATAACAATTACTGGAGTTAGGAATTATTGTGTCGACTTTATGTCGTTTTCAAAATTAATATTCATATGTACTGTATAACAATATTATAAGCGAAAACTCATTCCACTTAAGACGAGGAGGATTAATATTCTACCAATTTTCGAAATATTTTTTTAAGAACAATTTTTGTTGTTGCATCTCCCCATGTTTTCTTTTGTGAACAAATAGTTTGTGCGTAACCGTTATCGCTACATATGATAGGTTTTTTAACTTTCCTCCATCGTGGCACTTTATAAGTGCTTTTTCATTTATTGAAGTCTTGCGCGAAGTTTATTCTAATTTCAGAAATATACCGATATTTTACGGAATCATATTAAAGATTAACACAACCAAAGGCCTAATGAAACTAATTTTTAGATTTCACATGGAAACAATGGCGCACTAAAATCTGGCATGCCATTTGAAATACTGGTGTAATAGAAGAAAAACGCCTGTAACCGATCAACGTATAGACTTTAATTATTATAAGTTAAATTATCATAATACAATTTGGTTAAAATTATTTTGATTTTGGATTATTTACTTTGCTACAACATACAACACTTTCGACGTCAATTACATACCGATACTACGAACTTTTACGTTGATTAGTTCTGGTATTTTTGGAAAAGTCAGGTTCTGTAAATTAGCTTGAATAGGAGAAGTTTGCTAACGTAATTATTTGCGCTATATTTTGTTTTAATATTTATCCTTTGCAACAATTAGTATGCCATTCAAGAATTTTAGTAACGCGCTTGTAAATTGTGATCTTCATGATTCTTCTTCTGAAGGCTGTATGAAAGACTAACAGAAAGCAGTTAAGGTTTTTTATCTTTTGCTACGGGTAAAATATTTTAAAAATTATAAGATTTCTGGCATTATTCTGGCATTTTCAACGATATCTTCGGCATTGCGTTATCTTGTAGATATTTTTATTCGTTTTTTCTGAGATAATACTTTTTTATATTTCTCCTTCTTTTTTTGGAAAAAATATAATTATCTTAAATATTTTTATTCCTATTTTATTTCTTCTCGTCACTTGTCTTTTATTTCAAGCCTCATTAAAAAAAAAATTGCCTGCCGTTGACAGTTCCTTTCCAAAAATTATTCAAAAAGTAGGTAATTTAAAAGAAAAACAACACTGCATACGGTGTGGAGTTACCATATATTAATTTACACTCTGTAAACTTTCATGTTTTCAAAGTTCTATAAGAGTGGCGTTTATCTCAACAGGATAAACGGCACCCTTATAGAACCACTCACATGTCTTTCCGTGTGTCTGGCACAGCCGTTTTTCTCAGGAACCGCTGAACATAGAAACTAGAAATTTGGCATGGTAATAAGACATGTTAATTTGCACATATTCCTAAACATAAACTTAAAAAATATTCATGTGATAATTTTAGGACAGGGAAATTAAGTATTTAAAAATTGTTTTTTTAATTCCATGTACATACAGCGGGGGTATTGCTTGAAAAGTCTAGTTATAAGGGTCCGAAAATATTTTTAAACATCATATATTCAGACGTATACTGAAAAATATGCTAAAAAGTATTCCCATCCCCCACATTTCAGAGATTGCTCAACCCAAAATTATAAACAAAACAGGGTTTTTGGAAACCTACGCAAAGGTTGTAGGAAAACTATATTTGCGTTTTTTTTTGTTGAGACCAGATTTTTAAGAAACCATGCGACGCACGTAGAAACTTCTAAGTACTAGTAATACATATATTTCATGTTGAATTAAAGAGGGGGTAAAAATTCTAAAAGAATTGTTTTAAGTATCGTGTGGGAAAAAATATTTTTCATACTTTTAAGTTTCGAAGGATGTTTTCAAATATATTCGATAATATAACCCCTTACTTCCGAAACTATTGGGTCAAAAATTATGAAAAACGTAAAATTTGGCTAGAAAATTACAAAAATCCTAAGCGATTATTCCATATCTTATAATTTTTTAAATATTCGTTATGTTTTTACGCCTATGATGCATATAGTAGGCAATTTAATTATGTTATGAAAAAAACATTTGTTAATCGTTTTATAGAAATACAATGCACTTAAATCCATCTTTGTAAATCTAACAAAGGATTATCTGGAGAAAAAATATGTTTAAATCATAAAAACACACTATTAATAAAAATCCAAATATTTAAAAACGTATCCTACTCATTTAATTTATTTTCAAAATTTTTTCATCCACATAATGATAACTACAAACATTTTAATTAATTCGTATAAGTTTATATTTTAAAAATAAACAAAAAAATTGTCAGTTGTATTCTTTCTTAAAAATACTTTTCTGAGAATTACTCTTTTTAAAATGAAAGCATTTCTTACATGAAATGCAAACTAAATTTTAGAAATGTTATAATTTATAAACTACCATGCCATTATTCATAAGTTATACCTGGTCAATAACAATTTTAATACTACATCATTATAAATATTACATTACATCACTTACATCACTTATACATCACTATAATATATAAATATTAGGCGATCGTGTCAATTGATTCCTCACAATATCGCTAGATGGCGTGAAATACAATGGTCACGTAACCTAGTGACATAACTTATCACTAGATGGCGTGAATATCTAACGATAATCACGTCACCTAATGATACAATTAGACTGAGAGTCAGTGTAGTAAGCAGTATTTGTAGTATATCCCAGTATTTTAAATACGAAAGTGTATTTCTTGTCAGTTTATTGTAACCTAGAAACTTAACAACTACTCGACCAATGGTCACAAAATCAGTACACGTTTAGATCTAATATCTATATTATAGACGAAATCTGATATGAGAGTACTAAGAGTAAGTATAAATAGTGTACTACCAGTACAACTTGTCCTGTGCTATTAGTACAAATCTTTTAATATACTAAACTGTCTCATATTGAAACATTCCACGAAGTACTGAAATATATATTCGGCCCTAACTTATAATATTATTATAAGTTAGGGCCGAGTATATACCACACTGTTCAGGAAATGAAAAGAAATATCACAGCAGAAAGAAGTGAAATAAAGAGAACTGTGTCTAATACTTTCAGATCATATCACGTAGGATATATGTATGTAAAGGAAAAATGTAAAATTAATTTGTTCTGATTTTTCTTCTCCTCAATAGATAACGCTTATATATTGAATACACAATTAAGTGGGCCAAGTTAGTATTTTTCTCACTTGTTACTGATAATTTCCTAGCCCCGTTATGGGATAATTAAATAAGCCTGTGTATTGATCAAATCATATTTTATTTTTCTCTTTCGTTCATATTAAAATATGAACCAAAGTTAACTAAACAAAGATTTTTAAAAAATTAGTTTTCTTGAATTTCTAATTGTACGCGGGCAAAATCGCAGATAACATCTAGTCCAGTATAGTTTTACAATTTATATCATTAAAATTAAACATAATAACTTTTTGTACCATTGTTCTTGCTTCACTCATAACATTGTCTTTGCTTCTACTCACTTGGCTAATTATTAATTTTGAGTAACTCTAAAGACAGTAACTGATCAAGATAAGATCATATTGATGTATAACACGCTATTCAAAAAGTACTTCCCAATACTTTGACAGGTGTGTAAATAAACAAAATCTATTTTTGGGAAATTTTAATTTTTCTAACGGAAATGACAGCTCTCGCTGAGCACTTCCGGTCGGTATACAGTCTGAATGTTTCTGGATTTGACTCTTTATTAGAGGGTCTTACAACCGTGGTAGTGTTGATGTTGATACCACGGATATTAGTAATAGCGATCCAGCACGTGCTTTCTCCAAGATCTGAAAAAGATCTTTCTTAATGATCTTTCTACTGAAGAGATCAATAGGATTTGATAGCTTACCTAGTTATGTACTCGGGGCATGAAGTCATGTTTTACTAAATAGTTAAAGTATGTATTTAAGAAGTCTTTGTCAACCGGTGTCCACTATTCACGATGGAAAATTACTCGGGTAACGCTGCGGGCGTTACCCGAGTAATTTTCCATAGCCTAAGGCTGACAAACTTCTGAAGTATCTTGTTTTCGGCCGATTGCGTCTATTTGACCTATAGAAGTTAGATTTGTGATGAAAGAAACGGATTTCTTATTGGATGATTTCTTAGCTGTTGGAAGTATAGCAGATTGTAAATTGCTGCAACGAGATATTGATACCTTCCTCGAGTGGATCGTTGCGAAGGATCTACTGCTCAACACAAGCAAATGCTCTGTGAGAGGTAAAGGGCGCTCTCCTCTAGAATATGAACAAGTCATTGGCGGCACGCCCTTGTGCCGATGTTTTCAAATAGTTCATTCAGGAGTACAATCGATTCCGCCTGACTTTTCGTGGTCGTTTTGTAGATGTAGCGGAAAAATCATTCAGGGGGCTTGGATTTGTATTACGTAATACTGGGGCCTTCCGATGTGTTTCTTCAATTAACCTATTATACAAGCAAGTTAGAAGCCAGCTCTATTATTTGGAGTTCATATGAAATTAAATACAGCCTGATGATGGAACATGTCAAAAAAATGTTCTTTCAATACTTGTACATGAAACGATATGGATAGTTCTCTTTTCTAATTCGTATCGATATTCTCTTGAGCGCACTGGGTTACCATTGGTTGTAGCAAAGAATAATCTTTGGTGAAATTAATTTTCCGATTATTAAACGGAAGGGTTTTATGCTCCTCGTACTTGTTCACATTCTTCGTACCAAATAACTACCTGTACTCGCATAGACATAATCTTTTTAATATAGTGGCATTTAAAAATTCCCCACTTTCCCACAGTAATCAATTGATCAACGGCCTGATATAAGTTATTATACATATATGTATATAACCATATATATATTGTGGCCACAGGGGGACACAATGACCTTACCATATCATTGTAGCCTGCCTCATAACTCGATCCATATTCGATCCGGGCAAAGACACATGGCACAAATCCACTGCAACACATTCACTTTGCATCCCTCAAATTAGAAATTCAGGAGCTGAGATTAGAAAATGGATGAAAAATTTATTTTCTCTTTCACTTGGAGCTGTGATTTTCAAGATATCACCCTTCGACTTCCACATTTTCTTGTTGCATTTAATTTATATTTTATCCCTTGCTGTCTAAGTCTATTATTTAACGTCGGCAAACTAACCCTACATACTCATTTTTATCTTTACAATCCCTTATTTTTCCTATTTACATTCACGTTAATTATTGTTATTTTTAATATTATTTGGTATTTATCTTGAAAATATTCTATTTATTCCTTTATTTATTTCACACAGAGAAAAAAACAGAAACGAATTAACATTATGTTAGTTTTATACGAGGCAGACTCGTGCCCTGAAATTCCGACATCCAGATACTATTCAACATTGAATATTAATATATACTACCCGACAACTGCCTGTCTAATTATGTGTATATACATATATATATATATATATATATATATATATATATATGTGTGTGTGTGTGTGTATGTGTGTAAAGTTTAATTTAATTAAAAATATGGTAATATTAATTACATGCAGAAAAGAAGATTAGGAATAAACATACCAATAATTGAAAAACATGAAATGGCAACTATATGGAATAACATGAATAATAATTACAGAGAAAATACAGGAATGCAGAATTAAAAATTAACATTAATTACTTTAAGGCGTGTCGAATAAAATACAATTATAATAATAGTGACTAATAATAATTACAATAACGATATACAAAATAATATTGATAATTTAAAATCAAAAATGAAAAAAATCTGAAAATAATCATGATATCAGTATGATAACAAAAATGGTCATTTAATCAATAAATTAACAAATATATATTGACCCTTAAACAGTATTCTAGAAATGGATAGCTTGTATCGGATCACGAACTAGCGAAAGTGTTGACAGAATGGAACAGCTTGTCGCAATCATCACAAAGTCTGCGTAGTGGCGCGTGGATTCCGCCGGCATTAGTACGAACTATAGGAAGGTGAATGAACGCAGCGCTGCGGGTCGATCTCCCGGGCACGTGGAAATGCAATTGGCTAGCGATATCTGAACAATTGTATTGATAATGAAATATATTTTGTACAGTACTGTCGCTCCCAATTCAAGCTCGCTGTGTAATGTACTATATTGAAACATATTTGGCATGTTAAAGTGATAATGCAATATGCGTATATAGCGCCACAATAAGGATTAGTAAAACAGTAAAGATTCCAAACTGCAACAGCATACTCAAATTGAAATCAAACAAGAACTGCATAAAAGGTGCGATATGTTCTCATCTTCCTGAAGGATTTACAATTTCTCAACATAAAACCAAGCAATGCATAGACCGTGTGGTAATTTGTTCCACGTAAATGTCAAAGTTAAATGTGGAATCAAAAATAACCCGAAGATTATGTACATCATAAACAGACTACAATGAAACCTCACCAATATTATAAAGATGGGAATGGACCATCTTATTATTAAGTCATCGAGTTACACTTATCGTAACGTAAGTGTATTTTATTGGTACTACAATAAGCATCGATTTTGCTGTAAGTGAACGTAATCGGTACTGACTTTTATTTTTGAGAATATCTTAAGGTCATCAGAGTATAACAGGATCTTGCTATATTCGATGTAGCTACTAATATCATTTATAGAAATGACAAATCAAAAAGAGACATTCCTAAAGTTACGGAAACACACGGTGATATAAAAACGTTAATTTGGATTGCTTGTTACCTGTTAATGAGATAAGAAATGAACCAAAGCAAAATATTTATTTTTAATACCATTAAAAGAGAGTTTCTTCAATAAAATGAGATAATCGACCTTATCAAAAGCTTTTTTGAAATCTGTTTTTATGGAATTCATTAATATGAAAATATATGGTGAAGTACGAAAAGATTTAGTGTCGACTGATTCCGAACAAATCCACGCTGTTCCTCTGTAATATGCTGACGAAAGCGAATATATTCTACCATATACTAATTTTTTGGTATTGTCGACAAAATCGATATTGGTCGATAGTTTTCAACAGATTGTTTATTACTAGACTTACGTATCGGAGCAAGAGCGGTGAAATTTCCAGTACACGGAATAAGATATAGTTTTATTTTTGTTTGGTGAATTCTATATTAATGGGGTTGGCTTCTTTATTTATATCTACTTGTTTAAGCGCATTAACTATCTCGTCCTTAATGATGCAAATCTTGAGAATATTAGCGTTTGTCTGTAATGTTGAGTTTATATCACTTACATCATTCGGATTAATTGATAACCTCGGCTCAAATGTAGATTAAAAGAAATCGGAGAATATTTGGCATATTTTTTGTGTGTTATTTGATTTCTAATTCTTAAAATTCATTGACGATTAATTTCCATCCGTCTTTTTTAAAGATGAAACGTATGACCAAAAACCTTGATGAATTTTTCAGTGTTACGAAAGTAGTTGTTGACGCACTGCCGAAATATTTTATTAAACCGTCTTATTAATATAGAGAATTCTAGGTAGTCTAACAAGTTATTTTAAATCTACCACTTAATCCAAAATTCTTCGTTTTTTATTTTTTTTCAGCAAGAAATTTTTATTAATACCAAAAATAATTCTGTAGAATTTATCCACGCAGTCAGCTGTGAGAAGAAAAAACTGGTAAAATAATAGTACTGATTCTAGAGCCTCATTAATTGCATTATAGGCGCATTTGTCAAAATTATATTTTATAAAATCTGCTTTTATCATCGCCACATCAAGATGGTACTCGCGTATGACCAAGAAAAGTGATCCTCACAAAGAAATGAATCTGCTGTGAGCTTGCAACCTACGGTTGCACAGTGCGAGATCGAAAGTTCTGTTATTAGAGTTTTTAAAATAAATGAATGACATTGCACTGAAGAAAATATTGTATTTAAGATCAGAGCTGATACTGGTAATAACACGGGGACAAATTTCCACTAACTTGTAATTCAGAGATAGAAAATTTTAGTCACCCCTTATGGTCAAATGCTTACTAGAAATCTCGGTATAAATATTTTGAATGCCAAACAAATGCCTTTTATAAATAATCTATATAACTTTTAGTGATATATATAAAGTGAAGTATATGCTTTCCGTTCACAAATAGATAAATATTACTTCTTCTACATCGTTATTTTTCCATTGAAAGCAGCGCCTCTCAAAATCGCCATGACAGCGACTACAATTCCACCGCCGTAGGATTTATTACTATTGAGAACATCTTTATTAAGCCAAAACACGGTGTATCGATCATCAGTGAATTCAACATCGTATATACTCGTGTAGAGCCACGTTTTAAATAATATTGTAACGTTTTAGTCATTGACTTGTTTTCACAAATTGCATTCATTTATATTTTTTTAATGAATGGTTACGTAGTGTTATTCTCTTTGTGTGACATCTATTTATTTTTAGAGTTCCGTATCTCAAAAGAAAAAAAAACGAAATCCTTGTAAGATCACTAATGTGTCCGTCAGTCTGTCCATCTACCACAGTAGCGTAACTCGCTTATATTTCAATAGATATCACGCAAATATATATATATATATATATATATATATATATATATATATATATATATATAACATTAAAAAATATTTACATGGTAAAGAAAATATTTGTAAACAGTTTAATAAAAATGCTATACGTCCTTGAATGTTTAAATGAGTCTGAGTTCTTAGTTTGTATGTAACTTGGCTATGCCAATTCTCCTCGATCAAAGGGGGTTTCACTTATACCATGCCATTGATTCTTTTAGCAGCATTTTAATTTTTTTTTATACCGTTGTTAACGAGTTTGAAACTATTTATGCAGTGGCTATATAATATATGAATTAGTTTGACGATTAAATGAAGCTACGTGATATAGTATTATTTTTACATTCTTTAAGTTCTTTACCACGACCTAGGTTTCGTTGCATTACAACATCTTGAGGTGGGCTATTAGCAAAGATAGCAAAGAGAAGAGTCGTGGTAAAGAACTTAAAGAAAGTAGAAATAATACTACATCACGTAGTTTCATTTAATTGTCAATAATTAAATTCTACAAAATTAACGCCAAATATATTCAATATGAATTAGTTTGTTTATTTAGTAGGATCTTTGTTGAGGTATACATTGATCTTCACAATTCATTTCTTCAATTTCTCAACAATTTTATGTGTGAAATCTTAAACTAATCTTGATCAGTGTAGAGTGATGATCCTGAAATGGTGTTTTATTTGTAACAGCGAATAAATGTAAATATATTATTTTCACTTTAATCAGCATATGCTCTCATATTTCAGCATTTGTCAGCCACATCACTGTGTCTGCCTGTCCACAACCGTGCTGCAATGACCGCGTGCCGCCCTGTCCATTACCATGGTTGCCACCATGCCCATCACCATGTCTGCCGTCCTGCCCATCACCTTGGTTGCCACCGTGTCTGCCGTCCTGCCAACAACCATGCCTGCCACCGCCCTGCTGCTGTCAGTGTCCACCGAAAATAAAAACAGTCACATACCAGCGTCCTAACGCGCCTTTCAAAGTTTGGGTCCAGCCACCCACACCACTGCCTTATACTATACAACTGCCTACCGTTCCGGCCCGACCTATTCCCGCTTTTACATACTTACCGCCACCGGTACCGGCCGTTGCGGTACCCTCTATTAAGTTCCGTCCACCGCCAGTTCCGGCGCGGCATCAAGCAACTATTGTCGTTCGACCTTCGCCGCCATCACCGGTTCCCCGTCCTTTAGTTACAGTCTACCCTACACCCCCTCCTCCTTGCCAGCCTGCTTTTAGTCTACGACCAAAAAGTGTGCCCCAACCACAGCCCGTTTACGCTATCCGCGTTCCTGCACCGCCGTCACCGCCACAGCCGCTGATTTGGGTAAAACTGCCACAGCCGCCTCCTCCTCCACCACGCTACATGTGTTTTAGACCACTTCCCCTACCCCGTCAACCTGATACCATTGTCTGGGTTAAACTGCCACCGCTACCCCCGCTAACACAAAGTCTAATAACTGTGCAGCCTTTGCCATGTAATCCACAACCACCACCGGCTGTCTCAGTGGTGTTACCACCGACACCACCTGCTAGTCCGTCCATTATTTGCCGACCACCTCCCCTACCACCCCAGATGCAACGGGAAGTTATTGTTCGCCCTGCACCGTTGCCTCCTGTCATTCGCCCACAAATTAAAATCCAGCCGCCACCAATTCCTCACATGATCTCCCCCAAAATCCGCTTCTGTCCGCCAAAGCCAGCACCAGTCTGTATACCAGTTCAACCACCACCAGATACAATTACCTTGAAGGTACCAATTCCGGGTAAAAAGTATTGCTGTCAACCTTGCTGTACCCCGTGCCCTCAGTGCTGTCAACCGTGCTCCTGTTATCCTTGCAATCCCTGTCAACCTTGCTAAGTAATCACCACTTACTCCATCGGCAGTCCAGTTTAATATTCTCTAGTTAACCTCTGACAAATATTGCTTACATAAAATTGAAAATTAATAAAGACGTCCAACTTGTATTAGATAAGAGATATTTAATTAGTAATATTGAATCCAAAATCATATATTTCTGTTTGTGTTGGCAATAATTTGCGAAATATTTAATTGTATTTTAAAATTTTATCAAGTTGAGACAATGTATAACTATGTTATCGATCGACAATAAATTTAGTTCCTCGATCGAAACATTGAATTCAATCAAATGTTTAATAGCTATGATAGTTATTTATTTAAAAAATATAGCCAAATTACAATAATTTCAAAGTTTAATAAATTGTTTCTTTTTTCATTAAATTCATTTTAAATTATTTTTTCTACATGAACATGTCTGACAAATCAAATTAAATTAAGAGTGTTCTATTTATTTTACACATATCCCAACTTATACGCTAAGACTTATTCTCCATTACTATACATTTAATAAAATTGTAACTGAGTGAATTCTGTCGATGGAAATATTTTAAAAAGAGTAATTGATTCATCGTATAGAGTGATAATAGAAGCCAGAAAATCTGTTTTTAGAATTTGTGTCTGTCTGTATATTAATTTGTTCGTCAGTCACGCAAAATCTACTGGACGAATTTTGATGAAATTTGGTATTATTGGCATTATTAAAAAAAATTGTAATAATATTATTCACGCGAACAAAGTCGTAGGCACAGCTTTACAATAAGTAAAATAGTAAAAAGGTTTTGTGTGCGAAATAATTTACAACCAAAAAGTTGGCTTTAGGAGGCAGATTATATATTTGCAAATTTTCCTTTCTTCACGTTCGTTATGTCATTATTTTTATTAATATTACAAAGAGGGTGTATGTTTGTTTTCTTTATTTGAAAATATGTAAGAAATAAACTTAAAATCGAATGCACCCACCCCAAAAATTATTTCACTATTGGAAAGCTACTTTTTTCTTAACGGACATAGGCTATAATTTTTTTTTAAGATTTAGGATTTTTTAAGAAATAGCAATCTCTGAATAGGAATCTGCAACTCGGAGGGAAATGACCAAATTTACGGCTCTCTTATATTACGCTGGGTAAACCGTTAGAGATATTGCAAAATAATAACAGTATAAATTGTGTATCATAATAAGAACTACAAAATTATTTTTGACACAAAAGTCTATACTTCAGGAACAGTTCGTAACATTTACATTTATGATTAAAAACTATTATAAAATTAAGTCTGAAATTGAAAATATGTTTGATCATTTCAAAATCATAATTAACTAAATAACCAGCATCAATATTTCATGCAATTATAATGGCATTAACTGTATGTCATTAAAATAATAAAAAATACGACAGTGTTTCGATAACACGCAAAAATAAATTGTTGCGTTGCAGTAAGGCGATGAAGTCCTAAGCGGTCGTGAAGAGCTGTTACAGTTGTAGAATAATACATCATATAAATTCTGCGCCAAAGTTGTAGAATAATACGTCATATAAATTCTGCGCCAAAGCATCAATATTTTATGTGTACCTATAATGGCATTAACTGTATGTCATTAAAATAATAAAAAAATACGACAGTGTTTCGATAACACAGAAAAATAAATTGTTGCGTTGCAGTAAGGCGATGAATTCCTAAGCGGTCGTGAAGAGCTGTTACAGTTGTAGAATAATATGTCATATAAATCCTGCGCCAAAGAAGTAAACTGATTTCAATTATAAGTAATTATTAGAAAAAATTGGTTTAACTGAAATGACGTATCGTCCAATGAAATAGTTTTTTTCAATAATATCTACTGGTAGGTGAAATGTTTAACAATGTTATTGATCAGAGACTTAAAATAAATTAGTAATTTACCCGAATAGTAATTTATTTGAGTAGAAATGACCCTATGAGTTAAAAGATACTTTTAAAAAAACATAATTTGTTCAAACTTTCTTCAATTAAATGACAACACAGTGGTATTTTGACAGCTGTAGCTTTAAAGATGCATGATGTCAAAAAAGCTGTCTAAATACGTATCGGAATATTATGCTTCAAATTGACTACTTCCCACCCCTAATTTTTTAACCATGCTTCTAAGGGCGCATAAACATTTCGCAACCCATCTTTAGCTGACCTTTTTGATCCCTAGATTATTATACACCAGACTCAAAATAATTTTAGCCAATATTCCAGTAGTTTTTGCAAGCCGCTTCTACTTCAATAGTATATTTCAGTAAAAACACATGATATTTTTGAATGACTTCTTGAGGAGTGGCTTCAATAAGATGATGCAGATGAGGGCTATCTTCGATTAATCTCTACATTTCTTAAGAAGACTATGCCTTTTATTAATGAGGTTTCATTACATAAAATCTAATATCTCTTTCTATTCGATGGAAATATTTACTCTAATGCTTCTTTATAATTAAATAACATTTTTAAGTGTACAGAAAAATAGTAAGTCAATAATGTGCTTTTAATGAACTTTCGAGGATTTCATAACTTAATATGGCTTAAATGCAGAATTAATTATGAAATAATTTTATGCTATATTGTCGCTTTAATTCAATAAATGTCATTATAGATTAAAAAGCTGCTTAAACTTGTAATGTTATCTAAATACTATTTAACAATAGCTAAATGGTGACACAAATCAAAATTGTGACAATCAAATCCAAATTGTGCAGATACATTAATGGCGTTTTCCTGGAAGACGTATTATTTACTCACATAATTATGTATTTACACATTATTTACAGATAATAAATATAAATATATGAGAAAATGGGTTGTCTTCCTTATCGGCATGAACATAACTGTAAGAAAATTCTTTTACAGAAGCAAAAATAAACTACTGTTTAATTTAAACGTATTACATTGTTAAAGATATGACCAAAGAAAGAAAAATAATAATCGAAAACAAGAATTCTTGTTTTTTTAATTAGTTAATTAACTAAAACATTAAATTATTTAGTTATTTAACTAAGACATTAAAAATTGTGAATGTTTAATACAGAAGATATTATCTTCGAACTATTTTCTGTTACGTTGGATAAATGGGCTGAAATAAGAGAGCCTATTATTATACTTTCTTGGGTTTTATTGTATTTCGTGGTTTCGTGGGCAAAGAAAAGAGATATTTTTATATAGTGGCTAGGAAAGAATCAAAGAAACATATATCTGTAATACTAATTGTTTCATGACAAAATATTTTTAGGATGAATATCACGATAAAAAAATTTTGAGCTCCGCCGTGACAATGTTTTCACATTGCCGTGACCAGGATTCGAACCTGGGTTACTACGGCCACAACGTAGGGTCCTAACCACTAGACGATCACGGCTACCGGAGCTGTTACTTTAACGGTCAAATTAACTATATCAAACGTTTACAATATAATTTCGTTTACTTTCACTTCACCGCCGATAGTTACGACATTTAACCGTTAACTGGAACGTGAAATTTTATTAGCGTTCAGACAATTACAAATTAATTATTAAAAAAATGATAGACTTCTTAAAGTAATCTGCAAGTAACAAGTGGAATGAATATATATATATATATATATATATATATATATATATATATATATATATATATATATATATCATGTATATATACTGAAAATAAGTATTATATTAAACATTTGTTCTATTGAGTATAGAAACTACTGAAAAATAAATTATTATTTTTTAAACTTACTCTAAATTCAAACGTATAATCGGGATGAACACCGAATGTATTTACCGAAATAATGTTCAAACAAACAATTGTTACAAAGTCAGAATCTAGTTTTATTCACCTTATTTCTTTCAAAACGAACGTCAGTAATAATTTTATTAAAATTGAATATTAAACCATATTACAATATCCAATCGTAGTATAATGAGTAATATCGAGTATTTGAAGTATATCGAAGTACAGTCGTAAGCGTAAAAATGCGATTCAAAAGTAGCTTTAAAAAGATTATAAGATAATTAATATAATATCTTTAAGTAGATTTAAAAATATTTTTTTATCATTTTCTACATTTACCTCTGCCACCGTGTTTGCTTAAGGTATTTAAATATTATTAAATAAAAAATTAAATCTTACTGTTTCTTAGTTAGTGATATCTTACTGTTTGCTCGGTTCACGTTACGATATTCGATAAAAACCGTGAAAAGCATTCGTGCCGCCTTCTAATTATGTGTTTAATTAGAACATTAAAGTTAATTTAGAACGTTAACATTATTATTATTTTAATTTCGAGACATTTTCATCGAAGCTTACTTTTAGCTTGTGTTTGACAGCGAACACGCGTCCGATTTTTTGTGGTGGTAAAAACCACAAAAAACTTAACAGCGCGCGGATGGCATTGCCCTGGTTCGCCGTTTTGTGCAAGGTGTACTTTTGATCAACGAATTATTTATTTTTTTTCATCACTGTACTATATTTTTGACTATAAATGAATGTTTAAAAAAATAATAAACATTCGAATTGCTAAGGAAAAAATAGGCGATTAACTTTTTAATTTTTTTTTATATTTATTTTCCAAAAAAATTTAAAACATACGATTGATTTCGTTTTTATTTATTGAACTATTTGCGCTCACGCGTAAAATTTTCTCAATTTGCCTAAATGAGGTTGATAATGGCCAGTTTTGACTGATGTTATTAATGCATTAAAACATTAAACACTTTTTAAGAAGAACATAATATGTAAACCTAGCTTAAATAAAATCACAAGCATTCATCCTGCCGTATCCTGTGAAAGCGAGGCTTTCGCGAGTTGACGGGACACCTTCCTGTAGAATATAAGCCTGGATATATATTACATTTCTGTGGAATGTAAAATTGAACGTTTGTATAATAAAGGATTTGAACTTTAAATTAGACCAAATAAATAAAATTTAATTGTACTTTAGCCTAATAGTTTTAAAATCAATTTTTCCGCTCAAATAAACGAGACAAATGTGCTGTAGACAAAATTAATATAATATTGTTTGTGCATTTGTAAGTTACCATGTATTTCCAGCTTAATGGTAATGGTTTTATATGCTAAAAATGTTTTATTTTATTGTTTTATATTATTTTCCAAAATATTTTCCCTAAATATCCAACTTTTTAATTTTATTTACTATCCTTTAATAAACAAAATAAATAAAAAATATACATAATAAAAATAAATATAATAATATATAATAAAACAAATATACTCCATATTGAAGCGTTTGCTTATTTACAATCACATACACATTATGTACTGATGATATCTTTTCGAGCACAGTAACATTTAGCTAGTCTTCTAGTTTAGTTAGTTTAGTTAGCCTTCTAGCCACTATCAATGTGATAAATAATGAAAGAATAATTTGGCAACGATAATAAATAAAAAGCAATAAACTTTTTTACAATATTTCTTTGTAACACTAGACCCACCAAAATTTGCGAATTTCATTTAACCATCCTTAGGACAATTTTGTTCCGCCTCAATTTTTGACAAGTATCCCTACTTACTGTCAGGTCATTTTAAGAAAAAAATATTTTTAAGCTTAATTTAAGTATGATTTAATTGTTAGTACCTAATTTCACATAACAAACAATATTCTAACTAAGTAAAAATAAACAACTCGTTTAAGAATATTATGCCGAAAAATACTAAATTGATGTTTGCATTCGCTGGAAGGGTCCATGAAACAGTTGAACGTATTTTGGCATTGAAATTTACGGGCAAATTTCTTAGTTTCTGCCACATTCCAATGTGTTTTTTTCTGCAAAATTTTAGTATTAGAAAATAACTGGTTAAAATGATTAAAATAAATTGGTGATCATTTTGTTGACTTTATGCGTGTTTAGATTAACCTCTGAGACTGCTATTGATTGTTTCCCTTCAGCAGGTAGTTTTTATGTGGAGTGCAATTAAAAAATTGCATTTTCCTCTTATCTTACCTCGCTCGGCAGTGTATCAATCGTGTATATAATATAAACATCACTTGTACAATATTTTCGTACGTAGGAATATTTTATTTTCATTATTTCGATAAGTGATGCAAATTATAGATTTAAATGACATCTTAAAATATTCATTGTAACTGTAGAAAAGCGTTCACCTCAGGCGCATGCTAAATTTACATATTCTATGAAACACGTTATAAACAAATACATTATAATGGGATCTTAAAAGGTTAAAAACGATTGTATGTATACATAAAAGGAAATAAAAAAAATAAATTTGGGGTTCAAAACATGACAAAGCAATAGACGATTGAAACTGCCGCCTGGACAATATTGACTCGAAAGCGTTTCAAGTGTTAATAAGGTACCTACGACAAAAAAATATAGGTTTAGCTTTAAATATTCCAATTAATTTTTTTTAAACGCACTTCCGGTGAATCTATTAGAATTATTCATATATTGTTGTCGGAGCCATGGCGTGTTGCGTTGGTTAGAAGGCTTACGGTGTAGCCGAGCGCCGGGTCTCGCGTTCAATTACCGGACCTTCACCAAGCAGATCTGGAGTAGTGTTTGTAATGGCGTAGCTAAAATTTCGCAGAATAGTGAGGGGCAGCAGCATAACTGTGGCGTCCCTGCCCTTCATTATTCTGTGAAACCATTGGCGACATTGGAGAAATCTGTTTCCAGCAGAGGGCTAAGGCAGGATGCTTCTATATAATATTGGGCTATTTTTGGTCATTTTTGTTGTATTTATAGTCATAATGCAATAATAAAAAAGTCGCATACTTCATATCGAACTAATAATCTTTACAAAAATAAACATAATTATGCAACTTTTTTCTTGCTCTTCATTTTAAGCGCTAGTTGCAGACGCCAACTTCTCACCGTTCTACAACGGAGACGGATGCATTTCGCATGCCCGTCTACAGTCCTACAAAATGGTATGTTGCTACATAAACATCTGCACCTGTCCTCATTCCACAACTACAATAACTACTACTACGTCAGCGACGAAGCCGCCTAACCCGAGACCGACGAAACTACGTAACCGGAAATGTAAGAAACCACTCAAACCAAAATCAACGGAGCCATCGCCAACCTAAATTAATTTCCAGAACATTGTTTTGCCAGTATTTTGTATATCTATAATGGATTTTTCGTAAAAACAAAGGATCTTCCGGCGACGAAAATTTCTCTCATCTTTGTTTTATGTTATAATATCTCACTATTGTAACCTATGTGTGCGGAAAGTTAGCATTGTAAAAATCAGTCTACGTACAAAGAACCGTTTCAAGCAAGTACAGCTTGCTGAATATTCTGTAATCTTATGTATTGTTAGGTAGAACAAAGCCCCGACTAAATGCTATACTATTAAATTTAGTGCGATGACGCATCTTCCCCGGGCTCCCGCGTTTTAAGTGCCCTAAAATGCGGGTCCAAGTGAATACCAGAACAGATTAAAAATATTTTGATCTACTTTTATTCACAATATATATGTAAGCTAATATATATAAGTGATAATATAGTGAACGCGAGAATATAGCAAATTTGTAGCAAAGTTTAATTTCGCGGTTTGTGTATCAATAACAGTTCATCATTCATTAATCTCTCGATAGATGGCCACCGAGCACAGAGACAGTATAAAGAGCACAAAAAAAGGGAAAGAAAACCAAGAGAGCAACGGAAGATAATTATTCATTTGAACATTGCTTTTATTTAGAACATCGTGTTTGATTGTAGCAATGTGTGGTCTACAGTGTTCATTTGGACATTGTGAACTCTACTTAAAGTGATCAAACAACACAATGCAGCTACTCCGTTGTAAGAGAGTACTGCATCGCCAGAAAATGCACTAAGTTAATTAGAAATATATTTAAAAAAAAATTATTATTAAAAAGTATATTGTAAAATTATGAAATAAATATATAATCGAATTTATTCTCCTAAATGCGGATAAACATTAACACGCTAAAAACACACGTGTCCATAATGAAGACAACAATCTAAACATTTTTTGTTATAATTTCGTCCCCTAAGGTCAACATCTAATAGTCTGTTTCATTTTTATCAATCTGTGCGCCTATCAATCCGTCATAGGATTTTATCTTCTTGTACTTATATTATTGATAAAAGGACAGAAGTCACTTTTTTCGTAATCAAAAAAACATAATCAAACATAATCATATAATTTATTATTACATCCAGATTGTTAGGAAGTCCATAACCAAATCAATGAAACAGTTTATCTTAAGACGTATACCAGGGTGTCTATAAGTATGTTGATCCTTACAGATGTTGCCTTACACTTCTTATAGACTGACTAAAGGTTTCATAATGTGTATATAATTATTTATATAATTTCGGCATACTTCTTTTAAAGTGAATCAAATCTTTTTAAGTCAGCAAAGGTTTTATTATATGTATATCATTATTTATGTCGTTTTAGCATACTTCTTTCATAGTAGATTATAGACTGATGAAAGGTTTCATAATGTGTATATAATTATTTATATAATTTCAGCCTACTTCTTTTAAAGTGAATCAAATCTTTTTAAGTGATCAAAGGTTTCATTATGTGTATATCATTATTTATGTCCTTTCAGCACACTTCTTTTATGGTAGGTCGAAGGTTTCATAATGTTTATATCATTATTTATATCACTTCAGCACTATTTACCAGTTTTTGGTTTTTTTATGTCATCATACACCCAAAAAGTAACAATATTCTCCCGACATTCACATCACTAAGTAAATTTTTAATACACTTTCCTCATGTTAGCAGTGACATAATTTAAATAAAGTTGTCATTAGCGTTTTAATGGTCCTCGAAAAACAAGTAATTGTCTTGTATTTCCTTAGCTTTTATTTAAAATGCGTTTACGGCCCATAACAAGTGTTTATTGGCTAGCGATGCATTCTTTCATCGAAATAAATGTCAAAGTGATTTCCAGATTAATAAGAAAGTGTTTTAATTGCACGACTATCAGGTAATTTTTTTGGTAACAATGGTTGTTATAATATGTGTCTTTTATAAGGAAATATAATAAGAATGGGTTATATTTTGAGAATAAAACATTGTTACTTTTTTAATACCATAGTTTATAGTAGCTTTTTTTGTTTTTGTTTATTAATTTTTAAAACGATCGAGTGGCTACAACTATGGCCAAATTTGCATACGTGCGTATAGGTATATGTATGTATGTATACATGTGTGTGTGTGTGTGTGTGCGTACATATATATATGTATATACCTGTGTATATAAAGTTATGTACGGGCGCATATGCTCGTTGTACATATTTCTCAAATTTATTATCGAATTGTATGTTTCCATATGGTTTTGAATTTACCAATAGTTTAGAATATATGTACAGGAAAAACTGAATGCATCCAAAAACTAAAAAATGGATTTAATTAATATATTTTAAGTTTTTAAGAAAGTAACATATTTGTATTATAAAATATATCAATTGATTATTTCAAATAGCTTAATGGAAAAACTGTATTAACTTAAATGTTTAAATATCATCATAAATATATAATATCATAAATATATATGGGGCACTTGTATCGGGAGTTCTATTTGTACTTTACTGAATAAAGGAAACTCCGTCTCTTCTTTATCTTATTTTGGTTTATCTTTCTCCTAGACAGGTTACAGACCAATACTAATAACACCCATGTCGTGGATTTAAACTGTCATGATAGGAATCATAACATATTTTCATAGTGACTATGAGGAGACTACTCATCGAGACAAATCAAACGGACTCTACAAACAAAAACACACCTGAAGCACACTAAAATCTGTGTTTACTTCATGTCTTTGTGAAGATTCTATAATCATCTTTCAGCTCCATCATTAGACCCTAGTCACCATATAGTACTCATTTACTAATCGAGATGAATCGAACAAGACCAAACTTTATGTATCTACTTAGTATCATAGTTGTGTATTATGATATATATAAATAAATAATTCTATGACCACTTTTCAGCTCTATGATCAGACCCTAGTCACCATCATAGAATCAATTACTCACCAAGATGAATCAAACGAGCCTGGACTCTAGGTATCTACTTTGTTATAGCAGATGTCCTATGAACACCTTCCGGCTTCATCTGCCCGCCTAGGAATAAATTATTCATCAAGACGAACCCAAAATCGGGGTATCTAATTAATGTCAGTGTGGAAATTCTATGACCGCTTTCCGCCTTCATCATCAGACCAGTACTTTGGTCTATAAAACTGAAATGATTTTGAAAACACATGTTTATGCGAATTTCAGTTGACGACGTGATTTAAAAATACTCGGAAGATTTGACGAAGATTTGAGGAAGACGTTAGATAAAATATTGTTAAAAAATACTACAAGCTCCACCGTGACAATGTTTTCACATTGCCGTGACCAGGATTCGAACCTGGGTTACTACGGCCACAACGTAGGGTCCTAACCACTAGACGATCACGGCTACCGGAGCTGTTACATTAACGGTCAAATTAACTGTATCAAAGGATTGCAATGTAATCTTGCTTACTTTCACTTTCCAGTTGCAAGATTTAAACGTTACGAAGAATGCGTATCATTGTTAAAATAAATGGCAAATTGAAGTGACAAAATGTCAAATATTTTTGTGCTATTATACACATAAAATACACACATTACACACATTTTTTTTCGAAAACAGTTACATTATACAACTACCAGTAAATTAATTTTTTTATTAAAATTAACATTTAGAATCTTGTAAAAACTTTTAGAGGGAAAGTGATTCTATTTTGTTTTTGTTTTTGAGAAAGGAACTTTGGAAGATAATACAAAATTGAATATGTGGAGCTGTTCGTGTTTGAGTAGTTGGTTTAATTATTAAATAAACAACTTTGTATTTCCTTAGTATACAAATTTATACACATACTAGCCGTTAATTGTAGCTTTATCTAAGTAAAAAGAAACACGACTGAATTTTGTTTTAATTCCTTTCTTATGATTATTATTGACAGTTAATTCATTAACAGTATCTCCAATGGTTTAGTCAATTATTTTGAAGTCGAGTACAGAACTGTACAGCTTAACGTATAAGATAAAATCGGTTATAATAAACAATCTATTTGACTTTTTTTGTAGACAACATTGTTCATTTTAACATCATTTTAACGAGGGTATAGTTTAATTAGTTAATTCAAAAATAAACACAGCGAATTTCTTAAAAACAATGATGATTAAATTTCCCATTTAACTTCAGGTCAATTTCGAATAACGCTATTATTTTCAAACTTTTACTTTAGTTGTTCAGAGAGGTTGCACATTTTCTTGAATATTTCCGGCAATATTTCTAAAGCTACTTTATATAAAACTTAAGTATTAAAATATATGAGGCTGGAAAAAAACGGTTGTGACAGTTGTGACAACGACAAGTACACTTTAATAATTATCATATTTTCTATAAATGGTGTATAAGAGAAAGGAAAAACTCATTCTTTTTTCTAAATATAATAATAATGACGTGGCTTCGTGGTGATCACGGAATGCGTACATTGCTAACACCGAACACGCAATTTCTCTTCGGTAGGCATACCCACTAAATCTCGATAATAAGGTAAGTTTATCTGGAAAATGTCTTTTCATTCGTTGACTCTAAACATTTTATTTTTCTGGTGGAAACCAAGCTGGTATTTCAGAAATTAGCTTTATTCCATTTAATACTTTCAAAGTGTTTCCAAATCACTATTGTGCTCAGACCATATACTCGGTCGTGGTATAATTTAAGTTGACCATAGCGTCCATCGAGAAACACTTTCTAACGTATGTTATTATCATACCATGATCTATGAAGTTTACAAACGTCATCTCCATTTTTTTCTGTTTTTATCCGGCATTTCGTCCACTATAGAATTTTATTACAGCCTCTCTGATGTGGATCAAAATATTCGTCTTTAATTCACCAACATTTCCAACAATGGGACAGTTTTCCTCGTTAGATTTATGATGAAGCCTATTGAAACGGAAAGAAGACCGCATAAAGGTGTCTTCTCACCTCAAGGGCGTGATTAATTAGAAACAGTTCACATGTTCCACCCATTCCATCACCTTCCCTGCGCAACTCTGAAATTAAATGGCATTTTTATCATTTTTTACATTATTTTTGTGTATGTATTTTTTGACGAATAAAAGTATGTGTGAAATTATTCTTAAAAGTACATATTACATTTTCATAATATAATGCGTTAACATGTTACGAAATATCAAAAAATCAAACATAAAATGCAACAATATTAACTCAAAATATCAATTAAATTTAAAAATATTTGGCGTATATATTATTTTTATTAAAACATAATTAAGAAAATGTTATTGAAAGATTGACAATTTTGCTTTTAGCGTTTCACGTTTCTTCTTCTGGTGGCCAATGAGGTACAACGATAAAAGAAAAAACGATAAAATTACGTGGCCCAAAAAAGAAAAGAAAACAAAGATTGCAACAGAAAAGAGAGTATACAGGGTTCGAATGAGACAGAATTGCTACTTTGGCTCGTCAGAAACAGGTCTGAGCTAGCTGCAAATAAGAAATAAACACATTGCATTGTAAATCAGTATAGTTTTATTCATCATCAAAACCTGACAAAATTGAACTTCTGATTATTGAAATTTTATACTCTGAAGTCAATGTCTGTGAGTCTGACTTATTTTAAATAGTCTATACGTATGTTAATCCGTGATAGGATTATTATCTTTTGGACTATTACTGACAACAGAATAAATTATCGTAAAAAGCTTCAATCTTTTTTGTTTAAAATTAGCACATTCAAAGAATGTTTATGAAAAATTTTAAAAAAAGTAGAAAAGAAATAACACTGAAGTGTAAAACTAATTGCTTTGCGATTACGTTCAGTTAATTTTTTAGTTTTTAGAGCCGCATATTTCTCGTTAATAGAGTTCATAATCTGTTCACTTGCATTGCCGTCGGAGTTTGTCGGCGTTTTAAGTATTTAACGTCTATTAAATGAATTTATAAAAAAATAAGTTTTAGTGGGACATAGACCATTTGGTATTAATTTCAACTTATTAATTATTTAAAATCAATTTCTGCAGCAATTATCAAAAATTTATAAGATTATTTTTTGCTACTGAAAAAGTGAGAATTAAATAATATTTATTATTCGCGGACTTTTAGTTATCCTGAAAGTCTATGGCCTTTTACGCTTAGGATATTATGCTCAATAAAACTCATTTGAAGATAGGAAAAATAAAAAAGAAATTAAAAAATGTAACCAGCTAAAAAGATATATAATCTTGAGCGTAAGCGCACGGTCGGGACTCGGACGTATCCCTCAGAAGCCTAACTTGAACTTTAGATATTTGTCATTCATAGCGGAAAAAACAGGTATATGCTATCACTGTTACTTTCGAATGATCGTGATTCTTCGTGTAACGGAAGTACTAATTAAAAAAAATATTTAAACGAGAAATGAGTAAAATATTATATATTGCCATATTCAGTTTCCTTATGATTTTTCACACCCAAAGTGACATTTTTCTCCTGATAGTCATGAGAAATAATATTTTAATACACTTTCCTGATTTAAGCAATTCCAAACCTGATTTTAGCAATTTTAGCAATGAGCTGCGTTTACTATATTGTTTCTTCTTTGCTCTTATTTAGTATGCAATTTCTAGGTCATAACGTGCAATTATTTGTTATTACCGGGTCCTTTCTAAGTTACAAATTTCAAAATGGATCTCCTGAGTAATAAGAAAATGTTTTAATTACACTATTAACACACGGAACAAAATTCATTTTTTTATTGCACACAGATAGAGTGAAATTTTCTCGTTATTTATTTTAGAATTAATTGAAGTTATTTTTAGGAAGCAAAAGTAAGATATGATGAACATATTTTTAATATAAAATATAATAATAGATAACATAATCAATATAATAATATTGAATATATTTGCCGTTAATTCTGTAAAAATTCATTATTCGCAACTAAATGAAACTACGTATTATTTCTACTGCTGGAGCTGGAAGGGTCCATGAAACAGTTGAACATATTTTGGCATTGAAATCTACGGGCTAATTTATTAGTGTCTGCCACGTTCCAATATGTTTTTTATTCTGCAAAAGCGATTTATAATATTAACAAATAACTGGTTAAAACGATTAAAATAACTTGGTGATAATTTTTAAATGTGGACTTTATGTGAGTTGTTTAGATTAACCTCTGAGGCTGCTATTGCTTTCTCTTCAGCAGGTAGTTTTTATGTGGTATACAATTTAAAAAATTGCATGTTCCTCTTACCTCACTCGGCAGTGTATCGATCGTGTATATAATGTAAACAGCACTTGTACAATATTTTCGTACGTAGGAATATTTTATTTTCATTATTTCGATAAGTGATGCCAATTATAGATTTAAATAATATCTTATAATATTCATTGTAACTGTAGAAAAGCGTTCACCTCAGACGCATGCTAAATTTACATGTTCTATGAAACACATTATAAACAAATACATTATAATGGGATCGGAAAATTTAAAAACGATTGTATATATACATAAAAAGAAATAATTAAAAAAAAAATTAATTTGGGGTTCAAAACATGACAAAGCAATAGACGATTGAAACTGCCGCCTGGACAATATTGACTCGAAAGCGTTTCAAATGTTAATAAGGTACCTACGACAAAAAAATATAGGCTTAGCTTTAAATATTCCAATTAATTTTTTTTAAATGCACTTCCGGTGAATCTATTAGAATTATTCATAATATTCCTGTCGGAGCCATGGCGTGTTGCGTTGGTTACAAGGCTTATGGCGTAGCCGAGCGCCGGGTCTCGCGTTCAATTACCGGACCTTCACCAAGCAGGTCTGGAGTAGTGTTTGTAATCGTGTAGCTAAAATTCCACAGAATAGTGAAGGGCAGCAGCATCACAGTGGCGTCCCTTCCCTTCACTATTCTGTGAAACCATTGGCGACATAGGAGAAATCTGTTTCCAGCAGAGGGCTAAGGCAGGATGCTTCTATATAATATTGGGTTATTTTTGGTCATTTTTGTTATATTTATAGTCATAATGCCATAATAAAAAAATCACATACTTCATATTGAATTAATAATCTTTACAAAAATAAACATAATTGTGCAATTTTTTTCTTGCTCTTCATTTTAAGCGCTAGTTGCAGACGCCAAATTCTCACCGTTCTGCAACGGAGACGGATGCATTTCGTATGCCCGTCTACAGTCCTACGAAATGGTGTGTTGCTACATACACATCTGCACCTGTCCTGATTCCACAACTACAATGATTACTACTACGTCAGCGACGAAGCCGCCTAAGCCGAAACCGAAGAAACTACTTAAGCGGAAATGTAAGAAACCACTCAAACCAAAATCAACGGAGCCATCGCCAAGCTAGATTAATTTCCAGAACATTGTTTTGCCAGTATTTTGTGTGTCTATAATGAAGTTTTCGTAAAAAGAAAGAATTTTCCGGCGACAGAAATTTCTCTCATCTTCTTTTTTTAAGTCATAATATCTCACTAATGTAAACTATGTGTGCGGAAAGTTAGCATTGTAAAAATCAGTCTATGCAGCACACTTCTTTTATCGTAGGTCGAAGGTTTCATAATGTTTATATCATTATTTATATCACTTCAGCACTATTTAACAGTTTTTGGTTTTCTGTTAGGTCATCATACACCCAAAAAGTAATACCATTCTCCCGACATTCACGTCACTAAATACATTTTCAATACACTTTCCTCATGTTAGCAGTGACATAATTTAAATAAAGTTGTCATTAGCGTTTTAAAATGGTCCTCGAAATATAAGTAATTGTCTTGTATTTCCTTAGCTTTTATTTAGAATGCGTTTACGGCTCATAACAAGTGCTTATTTGCTAGCGATGCATTCTTTCATCGAAATAAATGTCAAATTGATTTTCTGATTAATAAGAAAGTGTTTTATTTGCACTATCAGCTAATTTTTTTGGTAACAATGGTTGTTATAATATGTATCTTTTATAAGGAAATGGAATAAGAATGGGTTATATTTTAGGAATAAAATATTGTTACTTTTTTAATACTATATTTTATAGTAGCTTTTTTGTTTTTGTTTATTAATTTTGAAAACGATCGGGTGCCTACAACTATAGCCAAATTTGCTTATTATATGCCTATGTACGTATATGTATTTATGTATACATGTGTGTATATGTATATATATATATACATATATATATATATATATATATATATATATATATATATATACGTATACATACCTGTATATATAAAGGTATGTACGGGCGCATACGGGCGTTTTACATATTTCTCAAATTTTTATCGAATTGTACGTTTGCATATAGTTTTGAATTTACTGATAACTTTGGATATACTGTCATGATAGCAATCATAACATATTTTCATAGTGACTATGAGGAGATCACTCATCGAGACAAATCAAACGGGCTCTATAAACAAAAACACACCTAGAGACACTTTGTGTCTACTTCATGTCTTTGTGAAGATTCTATAATCATCTTTCAGCTCCATCATTAGACCCTAGTCACCATATAGTACTCATTTACTCATCGAGATGAATCGAACAAGACCAAACTTTATGTATCTACTTTGTATCATAGTTGCGTATTATGATATATATAAATAAACTATTCTATGACCACTTTTCAGCTCCATAATCAGACCCTGGTCACCATCACAGAATCAATTACTCACCAAGATTTATCAAACGAGCCTAGACTCTAGGTATCTACTTTGTTATAGCAGATGTCCTATGAACACCTTCCGGCTTCATCTGCCCGTCTAGGAATAAATTACTCATCGAGACGAACCCAAACTCGAGGTATATAATTTATGTCAGAATGGAAACTGTAAGACCACTTTCCGCCTTCACCATCAGACAAGCACTTTGGTCCATAAAACTGAATTCATTTCGAAAACACATGTTTATGCAAAATTTCAGTTGACGACGTGGTTCAAAAATACTCGGAAAATTTGACAAAAATTTGAGGAAGACGTTAGAAAAAATATAGTTAAAAAATACTTCAAGCTCCGCCGTGACAATGTTTTCACATTGCCGTGACCAGGATTCGAACCTGGGTTACTACGGCCACAACGTAGGGTCCTAACCACTAGACGATCACGGCTACCGGAGCTGTTACATTAACGGTCAAATTAACTGTATCAAATGCTTACAATATAATCTCGTTTACTTTCACTTTCCAGTTGCAAGATTTAAACGTTACCAAGAATGTGTATCATTGTTAAAATAAACTCCAAATTGAAGTAACAAAATGTCAAACATTTTTGTGCTATTATACTCATAAATTTTTTTTTTTTGAAAAGAGTTACATTTTACAACTACCAGTAAATTATTTTTTTTATTAAAATTAACATTTAGAATCTTGTAAAAACTTTTAGACGGAAAGTGATTCTATTTTGTTTTTGTTTTTGAAAAAGCAATGGCCAAGGAACTTTGGAAGATAATACAAAATTGCATGTGTGGAGCTTTTCGAGTTTGAGTAGTTGGTTTAATTATTTAGTTTTGTGTGTTATGAAATTTATAAATAAACAACTTTGTATTTCCTTAGTAAACAAATTTATACACAGACTAGCCGTTAATTGTATCTTTATCTGAGTAAAAAGAAACACGACTGAATTTTGTTTTAATTCCTTTCTTATGATTATTATTGACTGTTAATTCATTAACAGTATCTCCAAGGGTTTAGAGAATTATTTTGAAGTCGAGTACAGAACTGTACAGCTTAACGTATAAGGTAAAATCGGTTATAATAAACAATCTATTTGACTTTTTTTGTAGACAACATTATTCATTTTAACATCATTTTAACGAGGGTATAGTTTAATTAGTTAATTCATAAATAAACACAGCACATTTAGACTTTCTACACTTTAATAATTATCGCTGATTACTGCCTACACGTTGGTTATTATTCATCATTAAACATTCTTAATAGATAAAATCTTAATAGAAATATTATATTAAGAGATATATTTTAATAGATATATCCTGTGTCAATTTAGACACTATGAGTTATACGATGGTAATGAAATGCCAAATGTGCCAAAACTCAAAAATAAACGAAACTTTACTCTTCATAAAATTAATATAATACAAAGTTATTCAAATTTTGAAAAAAGTGCATGAGCTTGAAAAAATTTATTCCGAAAATGTGTTATAAAAAAATTGATGTAATTCGTATTTATTTGCTGTGCTAATCTTGAGGAATTAAACTCACTACAGGAGCAGATTCTTCAAACTGAATAATTGAAAAAAAAGTAGCTTTAAGTAATAATTTGGCACATATTCATATGTAATTAATCACATGTACCATATTCTACAAAAATAATAATTACTTATTAATTTTATGTGAAATTATGAGGAGTAGTAATTACCTATTTATTTTCTATTAAACCATTTAGAAATATTAATTTCATTTTTCATCATACTCATAACTATGTTGTTTACTATATATTTCGCAATTCTAAAACCACTGCGAATTTCTTAAAAAAAATGATGATTAAATTTCTCACTTAACTTCAGGTCAATTTCGAATAACGCTATTATTTTCAAACTTTTACTTTAGTTATTCGGAGAGGTTACACATTTCGGGGATATTTCCGGCAATATTTCTAAAGCTATTTTATATAAAACTTAAGTATTAAAATATATGAGGCTGGAAAAAAAACGGTTGTGACAGTTGTGATAACGACAAGTACACTTTAATAATTATCATATTTTCTATAAATGGTGTATAAGAGAAAGGAAAAATTCATTTTTTTTTCGAAATATAATAATATGACGTGGCTTCGTGATGGTCACGCGAATGCGTACATTGCTAACACCGTACACGCAATTCCACTTAGGCAGGCATACTCACTAAATCTCGATAATAAGGTAAGTTTACCTGGAAAATGTCTTTTCATTCATTGACTCTAAACATTTTATTTTTCTGGTGGAAACCAAGCTGGTATTTCAGAAATTAGCTTTATTCCATTTAATACTTTCGAAGTGTTTCCAAATCACTATTGTGCTCAGACCATATATTCGGTCGTGGTATAATTTAAGTTGACCAAAGCGTCCATCGAGAAACACTTTCTAACGTATGTTATACCATACCATGATATATGAAGTTTACAAACGTCATCTCCATTTTTTTCTGTTTTTATCCGGCATTTCGTCCACTATAGAATTTTATTACAGCCTTTCTGATGTGGATCAAAATATTCGTCTTTAATTCACCAATATTTCCAACAATGGGACAGTTTTCCTCGTTAGATTTATTATGAAGCCTATTGAAACGGAAAGAAGACCGCATAAAGGTGTCTTCTCACCTCAAGGGCGTGATTAACTATAAACAGTTCACATGTTCCATTCAATTCCTTAACTTTCACTGCACACCTCTTAAATGGCATTTTTACCATTTTTTACATTATTTTTGTGTATGTATTTTTTGACGAATAAAAGTATGTGTGAAATTATTCTTAAATGTACATATTACACTTTCATAATATAATGCGTTAAAATGTTACGAAATATCAAAAAATCAAACATAAAACGCAACAATATTAACTCAAAATATCAATTAAATTTAAAAATATTCGGCGTATATATTATTTTTATTAAAACATAATTAAGACAATTTTATTGAAAGATTGACAATTTTGCTATTAGCGTTTCACGTTTCTTCTTCTTCGCAATCAACGTCGTAAGATATGGCCAATGAGGTACAACGATAGTGTGGCAAAAAATAGAAAAGAAAACAAAGATTACAACAGACAAGAGAGTATACAGGGTTCGAATGAGACAGAATTGCTACTTTAGCTCATCAGAAACAGGTCTGAGTTAGCCGCAAACAAGAAATAAACACATTGCATTGCTAATCTGTAGAGTTTTATTCATCATGTCGCGAATGGATATTTTCACGCTTACAAAACCTGACAAAATTGAACTTCGGATTATTGAAATTTTATACTCTGAAATCAATGTCTATGAGTCTGGCTTATTTTAATTAGTCTATACGTATGTTAATCCGTGATAGGATTATTATCTTTTGGACTATTACTGACAACAGGATAAATTATCGTAAAAAGCTTCAATCTTTTTTGTTTAAAATTAGCACATTCAAAGAATGTTTATGAAAAATTTTAAAAAAAGTAGAAAAGAAATAACACTGAAGTGTAAAATTAAATTGTTTTGCGATTACGTTCAGTTCATTTTTTAGTTTTTAGTGCCGCATGTTTCTCGTTAATAGAGTTTATAATCTGTTCACTTGCATGGCCGTTGGAGTTTGTCGGCGTTTTAAGTATTTAACGTCTATTAAATGAATTTATAAAAAAATAAGTTTTATGTGGGCCATAGACCATTAACTTATTAAGTATTTAAAATCAATTTCTACAGCAATTATCAAAAAATTATAAGATTATTTTTTGCTACTGAAAAAGTGAGAATTAAATAATATTTATTATTCGCGGACTTTTAGTTATTCTGAAAGTTTATGGCCTTTTACGCTTAGGATATTATGCTCAATAAAACTCCTTTCAAGATAGGGGAAATAAAAAAAATGTAAAAAATGTAACCAGCTAAAAAGATATATAATCTTGAGCGTAAGCGCACGGTCGGGACTCGGACGTATCCCTCAGAAGTCTAACTTGAACTTTAGATATTTGTCATTCATAGCAGAAAAAAAACAGGTAAATGCTATCACTGTTACTTTCGAATCATCGTGATTCTTCGTGTAACGGAAGTACTAATTAAAAAAAATATTTAATTGAGAAATGAGTAAAATATTATATATTGCCATATTCAGTTTCCTGATGATTTTTTCTACCCAAAGTGACATTTTTCTCCTGATAGTCATGAGAAATAATATTTTAATACACTTTCCTGATTTAAGCAATTCCAAACCTGATTTTAGCAATGAGCTGCGTTTACTATATTGTTTCTTCTTTGCTCTTATTTAGTATGCAATTTCTAGGTCATAACGTGCAATTATTTGTTATTACTGTGTCCTTTCTAAGTTACAAATTTCAAAATGGATCTCCTGAGTAATAAGAAAATGTTTTAATTACACTTTTAACACACGGAACAAAACTAATTTTTTTATTGCACACAAATAGAGTGAAATTTTCTCGATATTTATTTTAGAATTAATTGAAGTCATTTTTAGGAAGCAAAAGTAAGATATGATGAACATATTTGTAACATAAAATATAATAATAGATAACATAATCAATATAATAATATTGAATATATTTGGCGTTAATTCTGTAAAAATTCATTATTCGCAACTAAATGAACTACGTGATATAGTTTTATTTCTACTTTCTTTAAGTTCTTTACCACGACCTAGATTTCGTTGTATGACAACATCTTCAGGTGGGATATTAGCAAGAATCTTTGCTAATTGCTCACCTGAAGATGTTGTCATACAGCGAAACCTAAGTCGCGGTAAAGGAGTAAGCAGTTTCATTTAATTGTGAGTATAATAATGTATTAATATATTTTTGTAAGTAGTGTAATGTAAATATTATATACTCTTAAAGTTTAAGTATATGTACCAAAGTATATACATAATACTTATAGGCGGGTTCTATTCGTATTTCGCTAAGTAATGAAAGCTCCGTCTCGAGTTTGGTTTTGGGATTGTCCTTCACCCAAACAGATTACAGACCAATGCTAACGACACCTATTTCACAGAATTAAAAGATTGTAGTGGTCATCATAAAATTTGCCATGGTGACTATATGCAGACAACTCATAGATACCAGTCAAACAGGCCCATACTCAAGCTGTTTTACTTCATGTCGTTACGGAGATCTGAGACCATATTCCAGCTCCATCATCAGGCTCTGGTTACCACCTATGAATAAAGTACTCATCGAGATGAATAAGATAATCCAAAACTTGAGGTTATGTTATTGCCTTTTAATAAACAAACTAATTAAAAACATATTATATTTATACATCCTTTTATACACATAAAAATAAATATATAATGAAAAAATAAACCCGTTCTGACACAAACACATTATGTTCTGATAATATCTTTTCGAGGACAGTAACACTCAGCTAGTCTTCTAGTTTAATTAGTTTAGTTAGCCTTCTAGACACTATCAATGTGATATATAATGAAAGAATAATTGGGCAACGATAATAAATAAAAAGCAATAAACTTTTTTACAATATTTTACGCTTATATTTCTTTGCAACACTAGACCCAACAAAATTTGCGAATCTCTTGGACCATCATCAGGACAATTTTGTCCCGCCTCAATTTTTGACAAGTATCTCTACTTACTGGAAGGTCATTTTAAGAAAAAAATATGTTTAAGCTTAATTTAAGTATGATTTAATTGTTTGTACCTAATTTCACATAACGAATAATATTCTAACTAACTAAAAATAAACAACTCGTTTAAGAATATTATGCCGGAAAATACTGAATTGATGTTTGTATGAGCTGGAAGGGTCCATGAGACAGTTGAAAAAATTTTGGCATTGAAATCTACGGGTTAATTTATTAGTGTCCGCCACGTTCCAATATATGTTTTATTCTGCAAAAGCGATTTTAGTATTAAAAAATAACTGGTTAAAACGATTAAAATAACTTAGTGATAATTTTTAAATGTGGACTTCATGTGAGTTGTTGAGATTAACCTCTGAGGCTGCTATTGCTTTCTCTTCAGCAGGTAGTTTTTATGTGGTATACAATTTAAAAAATTGCATGTTCCTCTTACCTCACTCGGCAGTGTATCGATCGTGTATATAATGTAAACAGCACTTGTACAATATTTTCGTACGTAGGAATATTTTATTTTCATTATTTCGATAAGTGATGCCAATTATAGATTTAAATAATATCTTATAATATTCATTGTAACTGTAGAAAAGCGTTCACCTCAGGCGCATGCTAAATTTACATGTTCTATGAAACACATTATAAACAAATACATTATAATGGGATCAGAAAAGGTTAAAAACGATTGTATATATACATAAAAAGAAATAATTAAAAAAAAAATAAATTTGGGGTTCAAAACATGACAAAGCAATAGACGATTGAAACTGCCGCCTGGACAATATTGACTCGAAAGCGTTTCAAATGTTAATAAGGTACCTACGACAAAAAAATATAGGTTTAGCTTTAAACATTCCAATTAATTTTTTTTAAATACACTTCCGGTGAATCTATTAGAATTATTCATAATATTCCCGTCGGAGCCATGGCGTGTTGCGTTGGTTACAAGGCTTATGGCGTAGTCGAGCGCCGGGTCTCGCGTTCAATTACCGGACCTTCACCAAGCAGGTCTGGAGTAGTGTTTGTAATCGCGTAGCTAAAATTCCACAGAATAGTGAAGGGCAGCAGCGTCACAGTGGCGTCCCTGCCCTTCACTATTCTGTGAAACCATTGGCGACATAGGAGAAATCTGTTTCCAGCAGAGGGCTAAGGCAGAATGCTTCTATATAATATTGGATTATTTTTGGTCATTTTTGTTGTATTTATAGTCATAAGGCAATAATAAAAAAGTCACATACTTCACATTGAACTAATAATCTTTACAAAAATAAACATAATTATGTAATTTTTTTCTTGCTCTTCATTTTAAGCGCTAGTTGCAGACGCCAAATTCTCACCGTTCTACAACGGAGACGGAAGCATTTCGTATGCCCGTCTACAGTCCTACGAAATGGTGTGTTGCTACATACACATCTGTACCTGGCCTGATTCCACAACTACAATGATTACTACTACGTCAGCGACGAAGCCGCCTAAGCCGAAACCGAAGAAACTACTTAAGCGGAAATGTAAGAAACCACTCAAACCAAAATCGACAGAGCCATCGCCAACCTAGATTAATTTCCAGAACATTGTTTTGCCAGTATTTTGTATGTCTGTAATGAACTTTTCGTAAAAAGAAAGAATTTTCCGGCGACAGAAGTTTCTCTCATCTTCTTTTTTTAAATCATAATATCTCACTAATGTAAATTATGTGTGCGGAAAGTTAGCATTGTAAAAATCAGTCTATGCAGCACACTTCTTTTATCGTAGGTCAAAGGTTTCATAATGTTTATATCATTATTTATATCACTTCAGCACTATTTAACAGTTTTTGGTTTTCTGTTAGGTCATCATACACCGAAAAAGTAATACTATTCTCCCGACATTCACGTCACTAAATACATTTTTAATACACTTTCCTCATGTTAGCAGTGACATAATTTAAATAAAGTTGTCATCAGCGTTTTAAAATGGTCCTCGAAAAACAAGTAATTGTCTTGCATTTCCTTAGCTTTTATTTAGAATGCGTTTACGGCTCATAACAAGTGCTTATTTGCTATGGATGCATTCTTTCATCGAAATAAATGTCAGTGATTTCCTGATTAATAAGAAAGTGTTTTATTTGCACAATCAGCTAATTTTTTTGGTAACAATGGTTGTTATAATATGTGTCTTTTATAAGGAAATAGAATAAAAATGGGTTATATTTTAAGAATGAAATATTGTTACTTTTTTAATACTATATTTTATAGTAGCTTTTTTGTTTTTGTTTATTAATTTTGAAAACGATCGGGTGCCTACAACTATAGCCAAATTTTCATACTATATGTGTATGTACGTATATGTATATGTATGTATGTATACTTGTGTATATATATATATATATATATATACATACACACGCACACACACACATATATATATATATATATATATATAAATATATATATATATATATATATTTATATATATATATATATATATATACCTTTATATATACATACCTGTATATATAAAGGTATGTACGGGCGCAAACGGGCGTCACACATATTTCTCAAATTTTTATCGATTTGTACGTTTACATATAGTTTTGAATCTACTGATAACTTAGGATATACTGTCATGATAGCAATCATAACATATTTTCATAGTGACTATGAGGAGACTATTCATCGAGACAAATCAAACGGGCTCTATAAACAAAAACACACCTAGAGACACTTTGTGTCTACTTCATGTCTTTGTAAAGATTCTATAATCATCTTTCTGCTCCATCATTAGACCCTAGTCACCATATAGTACTCATTTACTCATCGAGATGAATCGAACAAGACCAAAATTTATGTATCTACTTAGTATCATAGTTGTGTATTATGATATATAAATAAACTATTCGATGATCACTTTTCAACTCTATAATCAGACCCTGGTCACCATCACAGAATCAATTACTCACCAAGATGAATCAAACGAGCCTAGACTCTAGGTAATGTGATATCCTATGAACACCTTCCGGCTTCATCTGCCCGCCTAGGAATAAATTACTCATCGAGACGAACCCAAACTCGAGGTATCTAATTTATGTCAGTATGGAAACTGTAAGACCACTCTCCGCCTTCATCATCAGACAAGCACTTTGGTCCATAAAACTGAATTCATTTCGAAAACACATGTTTATGCAAAATTTCAGGTGACGACGTGGTTCAAAAATACTCATAAAATTTGACGAAAATTTGAGGAAGACGTTAGAAAAAATATAGTTAAAAAATATTTCAAGCTCCGCCGTGACAATGTTTTCACATTGCCGTGACCAGGATTCGAACCTGGGTTACTACGGCCACAACGTAGGGTCCTAACCACTAGACGATCACGGCTACCGGAGCTGTTACATTAACGGTCAAATTAACTGTATCAAATGCTTACAATATAATCTCGTTTACTTTCACTTCCCAGTTGCAAGATTTAAACGTTACCAAGAACGTGTATCATTGTTAAAATAAACGGCAAATTGAAGTAACAAAGTTTCAAACATTTTTGTGCTATTATACACATCAAATTTTCTTTCGAAAAGAGTTACATTTTACAACTACCAGTAAATTATTTTTTTTATTAAAATTAACATTTAGAATCTTGTAAAAACTTTTAGACGGAAAGTGATTCTATTGTGTTTTTGTTTTTGAAAAAGCAATGACCAAGGAACTTAGGAAGATAATACAAAATTGCGTGTGTGGAGCTGTTCGAGTTTGAGTAGTTGTTTTAATTATTTAGTTGTGTGTTATGAAATATATAAATAAACAATTTTGTATTTTCTTAGTAAACAAAATTTATACACAGACCAGCTGTTAATTGCAGCTTATCTGCGTAAAAACAAACAGGACTGAATTTTGGTTTGATTCCTTTCTTGTGATTATTATTGACAGTTAATACATTAACAGTATCTCCAATGGTTTAGTTATATATTCTGAAGTGTAGTACAGAACAGATACAGCTTAAGATAAAATCGGTTATCATAAACAATCTATTTGACTTTTTTTGTAGACAACATTATTCGTTTTAACATAATTTTAACGATGCTATAGTTTAATTAATTAATTCCAAAATAAACACGGTGCATTTAGACATTCCATACTTTAATAATTATCGGTAATTACTTCCTATACTTTAGTTATTATTCATCATTAAACATTCTTAATTGATAAAATATCCTGTGTCAATTTAGATACTATGATTTATACGATGGTAAAAATTTCAAGTCAGTCAGGTTAGCCATTTTTGTGCAAAAACCCAAAAATAAACAAAACTTTACTCTTTATAAAATTAATATAATACAAAGTTATTTAAATTTTGAAAAAAGTGTATGAGCTTGACAAAAATGTATTATAAAAAAAATCTATTTAATTCGTATTTGTTTGCTGTGTTAATTTTGGGCTATCAAACTTACTGCAGGAGTAGATTCTTCAAAGTGTTTAAATAATTGAAAAAATGTAGCTTTAAGTAATTATTTGACACATATTAATATGTAATTAATCACATATAAGTTAATCTACAATAATAATAATTACCCATTAATTTTGTATTAAATTATAAGAAGTAGTAATTACTTATTAATTTTCTTTCTAACTATTTAGAAATATTAATTCCATTTTTCATCATACTCATAACTATGTTGTTTACTATATATTTCGCAGGTCTAAAACCACTGCGAATTTCTTAAAAACAATGATGATTAAATTTCTCATTAAACTTCAGGTCAATTTCTAGTAACGCTATTATTTTCACAGTTTTACTTTAGTAATTCGGATAGGCTACAGATTTTCGTGGATTTTTCCAGCAATATGAGAGGCTGGAAGAAATATGGCTGTGACAGTGATGACAATGACAAATACACTTTAATAATTATCTTATATTCTAAAAATGAATAAGAGAAAGGAAAATCTCATTTTTTTTCTTACTAAGTATAGTATATTTTCTTATTAAGGACGTGGCTTTGTGGTGATGCGTACACTGCTAACGCCGCACACGCAATTCCTCTTAGGTAGATACCCACTAAATCTCGATAATAAGGTAACCTGGAAAATGTCTTTTCAGTCGTCGGCTCTAAACATTTTCAAGCTGGTATTTCAGAAATTAGTTTTATTCCATTTACTACTTTCAAAGTGTTTCCAAATCATAAATATATACTATTGTGCTCAGACCAAATATTCGGTAGTAGTATAATTTAAGTTGACCAAAGCGGCCATCGAGAAATACCTTCAAACATATGTGATACAATATCCTATTGTTGGAAATTATAGTGAATTAAACATATATGTATACGATCCATGAATGTATCATCTATAAAGCCTACAGACGTCATCTACATTTTTTTCAGTTTTCAGCCGGCATTTCGTCCACTCGCAGAATTTCATTACCGCCTCTCTGATTTGTCAAAATATTTGTCTTTAAATCACTAGCATTTCCAACAATGGGACAGTTTTCCTCTTCAGATTTATGATGAAGCCTGTTGAAATGGAAAGAAGACCGCATAAAACTGTCTTCTCGCGTCAAGGTCGTGACTAATTAGAAACAGTTCACATGGTACACCCATTCCATCACCTTCCCTGCACACCTCAGAAATTAAATGGCATTTTTATAATTTTTTACATTATTTTTGTGTCTCTATGAGGAATAAAAATGCGTATGAAATTGTTGTTAAAAGTACATATTACATTTTCATAACATAATGCGTTAAAAATGTTACGAAATATCATAAAATCAAACATAAAGCACAACCAATATTAACTCATAATATCAATTAAATTTAAAAATATTTCGCGTATATATTATTTTTATTAAAACATAATTAAGAAAATTTTATTGAAAGATTGACAATTTTGCTATTAGCGTTTTACGTTTCGCCTTCATCGCAATCAACGTCGTAAGATATGGCCAATGAGGTACAACGATAGTATGGCCCAAAAAAGAAAAGAAAACGAAGACTGCAACAGAGAAGAGAGTATACAGGGTTCGAATGAGACAGAATTGCTACGTTGGCTCGTCAGAAACAGGTCTGAGCTAGCTGCAAATAAGAAATAAACACATTGCATTGTAAATCATCACGTCGCAAATGGATATTTTCACGCTTACAAAACCTGACAAAATTGAACTTCTGATTATTGAAATGTTATACTCTGAAGTCAATGTCTATGAGTCTGGCTCATTTTAATTAGTCTATACGTCTGTAAATCCGTGATAGTATATTTAGATATTTAGTGATAGGAAAAATCTTTTGAACTATTACTGACAAAAGGATAAATTATTGTAAAAAGCTTCACCCTTTTTTTATAAAACAAGCATATTCAAAGAATGTTTATAAAAAATTTAAAGAAAATATAAAATAAATAAAACTGAAGTATAAAATTACTTTTTTGGCGATTACGGTTTTTTAGTTTGAATTTTTGAATTTTTAGAGCCGCCTATTTCTCGTTAATAGATTTTATAATATTTTAAATTGCATGGCCGTCGTAGTTTGTTGGCGTTTTAAGTATTTAACCTGTATTAAATGAATTTATAAAAAAATTAGTTTTATGAACTTAAATACAAGTGCAGTGGTATAATAAAATTTTCAAAATTCCGTTATTAATTTACTTGTAAAAATATTTTTTTCACTACATCATGTAGAGCTTCCTAGCTTCCTTCCTTCGTATATAACACGGTGACACTGTTTTGTTTTGGAAATGTTATTCGTATATAATTAGCTTATGTAATATATTTTTGTTATGCCATCATCCATATTAATAAACAAAGTCATTGTTATTGTAATTAAAACATGCTTATTTCTTTATTAGATATCTACTATTTATAAACTATCATATTTATTAAATTATTTGGTAATTTTTTGACAGGGCATTCTTTGGAGAATGAAAATCGATCATATTATCCACTTTGTTTTGCTTTGATATCTTACAGTATTCGGAAGATATCAGCGAAAATATGTTCAACCGAGAGTAGAATTTGTGGATTGAGAATATATACCGTTGTACAATATTACTGTACAGTTAAGCAGGTAGGTATTTTACAAACATACAGAAAAAAAAAACTCAAAAAACCAAAAAAGTTTGTCACGTGATAATTAGATACTAAATTATAATTGAACGATTTCAATCAAATGTTACGTTTCTAAGTCAAAAGTACACTCTGTAGGTTTTTGAGCTAATCGGTATCAATAATTTCAAATTATTAAGTATTTAAAAATCAATTTCTGCAGCATTTATCAAAAAATTATAACATTATTTTTTGCTGCTAAAGAAGTGAGAGTTAAATAACATTTATTATTTGCGGACTTTTAGTTACCCTGAAAGTATATGACCTTTTAAGCTTATGATATTGTACTCAATAAAATTCATTTCAAGATAGGTAAATTAAAAAAAAAATGTAGAAAAATGTAACCAGCTAAAAAGATATACAATCTTGAGCGTAGGTCGGCAATTAGACGTTTTCCTCAGAAGTCTAATTTGAACTTTAGATATTGGTCATTCATAGCAGAAAAAATTGGTAAACGCTATCACTGTTACATTCGAATGATCTTTCTTGGTGTAACGGAAAGTGAACGAAAGGGAACTGTTACTTTTCTTGGTGTAACGGAAGTATTAATTAAAAAAAATATTTAAACGAGAAATGAGTAAAATATTATTTATTGCCATATTCAGTTTCCTGATGATTTTTCACACCCAAAGTGACATTTTTCTGTTACTTTCCAAATTATGGTGATTCTTCGTGTAACGGAAGTACTAATTAAAAAAAATATTTAAACGAGAAATGAGTAAAATATTATTTATTGCCATATTCAGTTTCCTGATGATTTTTCACACCCAAAGTGACATTTTTCTGTTACTTTCCAAATTATCGTGATTCTTCATGTAACGAAAGTACTAATTAACCTAAAAAAATTATATAATAAAGAAATGTAATACAATTAGTGAAATATTATATATTGTCATATTCAGCTTTCTGTTTGTCATTACACACCCAAAGTGACCTTTTTCTCCTGATAATCATGACAAGTAATATTTTAATACACTTTCCTGATTTTAGCAAATCCAAAATGGGTGAACTGAATTGTTTCTTATTTGTTCTTATTTAGTATGCATTTATAGGTCATAACGTGCGATTACCTGTTATTACAGGTTTCTTTCTGAGTTACAAATATCAAAATGGATCTCCTGAGTAATAATAAAATGTTTTAATTACACTATTATCACTGGTAAAAATCCAGGAACAAAATATATACTTTTAATTGCAAACAGATAGAGTGAAATTGTAATTTTCTCGATATTTATTTTAGAGTTAATTGAAGTCATTTTTAGGAAGCTAAAGTAAGATGTGATGAACATATTTGTAACATAAAATATAATAATATACATCATAATCAATATAATAAAATTGAATATATTTGGCGTTAATTCTGTAGAAATTCGTTATGCGCAACTAAATGAAACTACATGATGTACTATTATTTCTACTTTCTTTAAGTTCTTTACCACGACCTAGGTTCTTATATCTTCAGGGGGGCTGTTAGCAAGAATCTTTGCTAATTACCCACCTGAAGATGTTGTCATATAGCGAAACCTAGGGTGCGGTAAACAATTTAAATAAAGTAAAAATAATACTACATCACGTAGTTTCATTTAATTGTGAGTAAAGTTAATAATAAAATGTATTAATTGATTTTTGTAAGTAGTCTAATGTGAGTACTATACACTCTTAAAGGTTTAACTATATGTACCAAAGTATATACAGAATACTTATAGGCGAGTTCTAAGTAACGGAGACTCAGTCTTGTGTTTGATTTTGGGATTTTCCTTCATCCAAACAGATTACAGACCAATACTAACGACACCTATTTCATAGAATTAAAAGATCATAGTGGTCACCGTAACATTTTGCCATAGTTACTATATGGAGACTACTCATAGATACCAATCCAACAGGCCATACTCAAGGTGTCTTGCTTCGTGTCGTTGCGGAGATTTAATACCATATTCCAGCTCCATCATCAGACTCTGGTTACCATTTATGAATAAAGTACTCATCTATATGAATAAGATAATCCAAAACTTGAGTTTTTGTCATTGCGGAGATCCTATGATGACATTTTGACTCTAGCGGTAAACCAGCTCCTTGGTCCATAAAACTACCTTCAAAAACAAACTTTCATTTCAGGTTAACAAAATTATTCAAAAGTGACTCAGAAGATTTGTACTAAACTCACTAACTCGCATATTAACAAGTGAAGTTAAATAATAAGATGTTAAAAAAGTTTCGAGCTCCGCCGTGACAATGTTTTCACATTGCCGTGACCAGGATTCGAACCTGGGTTACTACGGCCACAACGTAGGGTCCTAACCACTAGACGATCACGGCTACCGAAACTCTTATATTAAAGGCCTAAATAATTGTATCAAATGCTAACAAAGTAATCTTGTCTACTTTCACTTTACCAATTGCGATATTTAAACATTAAACGAAACATGTCATTGTCTAATAAATGGCCAATTGAAGTAACAAAAGTGCCACAAATATTTTTCGCTCATGCATAGACAGATAAATTTAAAAAAAATTTAATTTATTGAAGTTATTTTATTAAAATTAAAAGCTAAAACCTTAATAAAACATTTAGATAGAAAATAAATCTGCTATCTCATTGTCGAACGGAATATAATACAAAATTGGGTTTATGGAGCTCTGTGAGTTCGTGTGTTTGTTTTATTTATATAGACGCATAATATAAAATTCAGAAATAAACAAATTTATATTTTATTAATAAAGACAAGTATATACAGACTTGCTGCCTAATCAAACTTTTCCTGAGCAAAAAGAAACCATGACTGGACTTTGTTTTATTTAGGGTTAATTTAATAACTATACTTTCAACTATTTAGTTAATTATTCCTCAATTAACCAGACAGATTAACATGCAATATAAGCTCGCTTTTAATAAACGATCTGCCCCAAATTTATTTTCATTGTAATGTACAATTCTTTTAAATATTATTTTAATGCGGTTATAATTTCAAAGTTTAACCCGAATATACACCTGGCATATTTTTTAGACTTCTATCATTGCTTGCTTGCTTGTTACCATCCACGTTTAAGTTGTTATTCTTCATTAAACTTTCTATGAAGAAATAATATTTAACGCGTATCCACCTGAACACTATGAGTTACACGATAGTGAAAATACCATGTCAATAGAGTAAACTTTTTTCCGAAGCTTAAAAAGAGGAAAAAATTAACTCTTTGCAAAATTAGGATGGTAATGATTATTTAAATTTTATAAAAGTCGTATTAATTCATGAACTTGCTTGTATCATTAGCCATAAAAAAATTTTAAAAAAATCGATCGATTTTTCAGTCCAATTTCGGGAAGATACACTGCAAAGTAGATTCATTAGTTGATAGAATGGTAGTTTTAATTGAAAATTGTAGTTTTAATTAATAACTTGTCACATACTTATTAACCTGTAACTGATCATATATCAGATATATTACAAAAATATTAAGTAATGATCTGGTAAGTACAAGCTGAACAAGCACTACCAGGTTTCATACCCATTTAGGTACTTATAAACATTTATTTCTTTTAAACTAATTACGAATAATAATATAATTGTTTACCAAGTAAATATATTTTTAGTATGTTTCGCGGTATATTTTAAAAAATATCTCTTAAATATTTTATGTAAAATTCTGAAAAAAAATTGTTTTGGAATCCTTGTAACTCGCCTTTTCAACAGATATTCCTCACAAGCCATAAATTAAGTAATTAATTTAATAACAAAATTTGACCCATATTTTAAATCCAAATAAATATTTTCAAGTGCTTTATCACTGTTCCACATTTAAGTTTCTAAATCAGAAGATTTCGAAGAAAAACGGGTGTAATAGACAGACGGACTAGCATGTGAATGATCTTGTAAGGTTTCCATTTTTTACCTTCAAGGTGCAGAAACCTGAAAATTGCAAGTCATATTTTGCATCTAACATTAGTGAATAAGTGAACGCAAAAATAAATATATTTTCCACCACATTTTTTCTAACGACAATACATGGTTTCCATCTCGCGAATGCTACTACTAACTCAATACGCAAAGTTCCTTTTTATAGATTCACACATACTAAATGCCTAAACTAATGTAAGTTTACCTGCAAAATTTCTTTCGTACTTTTACTTCTACCAATTTATTTTATTTGACGGAAACCAAGCTAACATTTCATAATTTAGCTTTGTCTCAGTAAATTATTTCAAAATATTTGCAACTCGCCATTGTATACCACGGTACCGCAAATAAATATTTGACTTGAAAGAGGCAGTCATTTTAAGAAAATCAGATATTTTTATTTTGCTTTTTTTTACAAATGTTTCTCATCCAAAACAAAATAACAATATTGCATATAATAGAAATATTAAATAATAATCTGTTAAGTACGAGCTGAACAAGCACTACCAGGATTCATACCTATATAGTTGCCTCAATGGGGATAAAACCTGGTAGTGCTTGTTCAGCTCGTACTGAACAGATCATTATTTAATATTTTTTATTATATCTGATATATGATCAGTTACAGGTTATTAAGTATGTGGCAAGTTATTAATTAAAACTACAATTTTTCGACAATTCTAGCAACCGATGAATCTGCTTTGCAATGTTGATTACCGAAGTTGGCACAGCAAATTGACACTGATTAAATAGATTTTTTAAAATTTTTTATGGGAATGATAGAATCAAGTTCATGAATGAATACGACTTTTCTAAAATTTAAATATTCATTACCATCCTAATTTTACAGAGTTAAATTTTTCCTGTTTTTAAGCTTTGGAAAAATAGTTTACTCTGTTGACATGGTATCTTCACCAACGAGTAACTCACTATGAGTAGGTATTCAGGTAGATACGGGTTAAACATAATTTCTTCATAAAAAGTTTAATGAAGAATAACAAGTTAAGCGTGGATGGTAGCAAGCAATAATGATACAAGTATAGAAACTATGCCAGGTGTATTTTCGGTTTAAACTTTAAAATTATAGCCACATTAAAGTAATATACAAAAGAATTATACATTACAATAAAATTTATAAACAATTTTCGGACAGCTCGTTTATTAAAAGCGATCTTATATTCTACGTTAATCTGTCTAGTTAATTGAAGAATAATTAGCTAAATAGTTGAAAGTATAGTTATTAATTTAACCCTAAATAAGACTTATTTGAAAAAATAGAATGAAAAAAAAATTCAGTCACGGTTTCTTTTTGTCCAGGAAAAGTTTGATTGTAGCTACCCAATCAAACTTTTTCTGGACAAAAAGAAACCATGACTGGAATTTCATTTCATATGTATATAAGTTTCTTTGCTAATAAAATGTAAAACTGATTATTTCTGTATTTTATATTATGCATCTATACAAATAAAACAAATACACGGACTCGTAGAGCTCCATATAAGCAATTTTGTATTATATTCCGCTCAACATTAAGATTAATTTATTTTCTATATAAATGTTTGATTAAGGTATTAAATGTTAATTTTAATAAAGTTACTTCAATAATTTACATTTTTTTTAAATTTATATATTTATACATTAGCAGAAATTATTTGTGACATTTTTGTCACTTCAATTTGTCATTTATTAGACAATGATACGTTCTGTTTAATGTTTAAATATTGCAACTGGTAAAGTGAAAGTGGACAAGACTACTCTGTTAGCGTTTGATACAATTATTTAGGCCGTTAATATAAGAGCTCCGATAGCCGTGATCGTCTAGTGGTTAGGACCCTACGTTGTGGCCGTAGTAACCCAGGTTCGAATCCTGGTCACGGCAATGTGAAAACATTGTCACGGCGGAGCTCGAAACTTTTTTAACATCCTTAATTACAATTTTGTATAAACATTTGTTTTCGAAGGCAATACAGTTTTATGGACCAACGAGCTGGTCTGTCAATAGAGTCAAAATGTGGTCATGGGATCTCCCCAATGACATAACGTCAACTTTTGGATTATCTTATTCATCTCAACGAGTACTTTATTAATAGATGGTAACCAAGGTCTGATGATGGAGCTGGAATATGGTGTCAGATTTCCGCAACGACATGAAGCAAGACACCTTGAGTATGGGCCCGTTTGATTGGTATCTATGAGTAGTCTCTATGTAATCACTATGGCAAAATATTATGGTGACTACTATGATCTTTTAATTCTGTGAAATAGGTGTTGTTAACTTTGATCTGTAATCTGCTTGGATTGCTTGGCCTCCGTTACTTAGAGAAATACGAATAGAACTATAAGAGTTATGTATATATGTAGTTTTGTACATTTGCTTAAACCTTTAAGAGTGTATAGTATTTACATTAGACTATTTATAAAAATCAATTAATATATTTTATCATACTCACAATTAAATGTAACTTCGTAATGTAGTAATATTTCTACTTTATTTAAATTCTTTACCGCGACCCTGGTTTCGTTGTATGATAACATGTTCAGGTGGGCAATTAGCAAAGATTCTTGCTAAATTAATTCTAAAATAAATATCGAAAAAATTACAATTTCACTTTATGTGTGTGATGTAGTATTATTTAGTAATTTCTTTAAATTCTTTACCGCCACCTATGACAACATCTTCCGGTGGGCAATTAACAAACATTCTTCTTCTTTAATTTCCACATGAAATTCTGAGTATGAACTATTGATATACATGCTTCTATTAAAACCATTTATGAAAAATAGGGTCGTGACAGACGAACAGCGGGAGACAGATGCAACGTTTCGTATAATGGCTCTATTTTTAACTTTTAAGGTGAGGAAATAAAAAAAAACTCGGAAAAACTTTTGGCCTAGGGGTGATTTTGCACACTACATTCTGTAATTTCTTTAAATTTGAAGGCAAACATATACAGAAAAAAATATTTCACCAAATTAAGTATAGAAAGTACGCAAGCTTATATTTATTTGAAAAACTAATTGACGAAAATGAATTTAAAATGGTTACAACGAAAAAATCTTATTATAAAATTAATATTATAGATACATTACGTGATAGAATATTTGAAGATAAAGCCGATACCGACAATTTAAATTAATTAAAGTTTAATAAATTATTTTATTTTGCATTTTGGAAGTATTTCTTTCATCATTCTTACAATTATTTTTGAGTAAACCTATGTGTCATGAACACATTCTGTTCATGACACATAGGTTTTATGAATTTAAATACAAGTGCAGTGGTATAATAAAAATTTCAAAATTCCCTTATTAATTTATATACAAAATGTATGTAGGATTTCTCCACTGTAAAACTGTTTGGTTTTTTGTGAACATGTTATTTATATGGAATTAGCTTACATAAAATATTTTTTTTCCTAAAATGTTACGTTATCATCCGCATTATTATTGTTGTAATTAAAAAAAACTTGCTTATTCCTATATTAGATATCTACTATTTTCAAACCATCGTATTTATTAACTTGAGAATTTTTAGACATAGCATCCTTTGGAGAAAGGACATTCAGTCATATTAAATATTTTGTTTCACTATGAAATCTTACAGTATTCTAAATATATCAGCCCAAATATGTTCGACCGGAAGAAGAACTTGAGACTTGAGAGCTCTCTACCGTTGTACAATATTACTAGAATAGTACAGCTAAGCAGGTAGGTATTTTACAAACATACAAAATAACATAAATTGAAAAACCGAAAAAGTTGGTTTGCCACGTGATAGCTTTATATCAAATTATAAATAAATGATTTGAACCAAATTTTCTATTTCTAAGTCAAAAGGCAAAAGTACACTTCGTAGTTTTGTTGAAGATGTCATATACTTTAAACTTTATTAAGTATTTTGAATAACCGTAGCATTTAACAAAAAGTTATAAGATAATTTTTTACTATGGAAAAAGTGAGAGTTAAATAAAATTTATTATTCACAGACTTTTAGTTACCCTGAAAGTTTATGAACTTTTACTCTTATGATAACTGTACAAAAAAATATGATGTTGTTCTCAATAAAACTCATGTAAAGATATGGGAATTAAAAGATATGAAATAATACAACCAGCTAAAACGGTACATTATCTTGAGTTTAGGTCATAACTCAGCCGTATATCTCAGAAGCCTAATTTGAACTTTAGATATTTCTGATTCACAGCGGAAAATATTAGTAAACGCTCTCACTGATATTTTCAAATGATACTGATCTTAGTGTAACGGAAGTACTAATTACTTTAACTGTAAAATGACGAAATGCAAATTTTATATATTGCCATATTCAGCTTACTTTCTGTTGATTTTTCTCTCACCCAAAGTAACACTTTTCTTCTGATAATTATGACAAGTAAAATTTTAATATACTTTCCTTATTTTAGCAATAGCTATAAAAACTAAGTTGTTTCTTCTTTGCTCATATTTAGTATGCATTTAAAGCTCATGGTGTGCGATTATCTGTTGTCACTAGGTCCTTTTTGAGTTAAAAATATCAAAATGGGTCTCCTGAGTAATAAGAAAATGATTTAATTACACGATTATCACTGGTAATCGCACAAAAATAAAGTGAAATTATAATTTTCTCGATATTTACTTTAGATTTATTTCAAGTAATTTGTAGGGGACAAAAGTAAAGCTTGATGAGATATTTGTAACATGAAATATAATAATAATAAAATACATTTATTAATTTTTGTAAATAGTCTAATGTAAATATTATACACTCTTAAAGGTTTAAGTATATTTACCAAAGTATATAATACATAATACTTAGCGAGTTCTATTCGTATTTCCCTAAGTAACGGAGACGCCGTCTCGTGTTTGGTTTTGTGATTGTTCTTTTCCCAAACAAATTACAGGCCAATGCTAACGACACCTATTTCATAGAATTAAAAGATCATAGTGGTCACCTTATCATTTTGCCATGGTGGCTATATGGAGATTACTTCTAGATACCAATTCCCTTCAGTAAACTTCTTGAACTTTCATTGAATAAAAAACAAAATTTCATCACCTATACAGAACAAAGTGACAATTAATTATGTAGATATTGTATGATGAACTTGCAACAAACACTAATGTATTTAAATTTGATAGCTCCTTTAGACACATTAATTATCACAATTTTATTATTTTTCTTTCATAATGTCAAATTGGTTTTCATCAAACAGTTTCGAAATCATATTCGTATGATAACAACTTTCTGAACACAAAAATACAAATTTTAAATAACAAATCTACGAAAAACACTTAAGATGAATGGATAATAAAAAATAATCTTTATATACTTTATATCACCTCGGATGTCAATCTTACTTAATTTTAAAGAAAGCTTCCTGTTTATAAGAATTCTGCACATCGCAGTAAAAGCTTTTACTGCTTCTGGGCACAAATAATGGTTGCATTCATGTTATTTTACTATTTTCTCGAAATACATAGTTGGATGAAAGTAAATAAATAAAAAAGAAAATAATTTTATAAATTAAGTAAATTATATGTCATATTGACGATTGGTTTATTTATTTGCATGAAACCATCCATTTAAATACCTTAATATTATATCTTTTGAGGAAAAACATAATTATAACAAACTAGGGCTGCAATAAAATTTCACTGTGAGAGAACACCTTCGGCAAAGAGTTTTTTTAGAATACCGTATAGCATGTGACAGGAAAAAAGATATTAGTAAACAAAAGAACATAGCACTTACGTCTATATATTGTGGCAGTGATTCTAATCTAATTTAGAGAAAAACTAACAGAGAGAGAAAAAATTACATTTCTAAAAGAAAATCCTTTTTTGTATAAAATATTTAAAATTTTAACAATTATTAATTGTTTCATATAATTACCAGCAACACTTGTTACCCTTAACAAACCTACTTTCAAATGATATGTACTAATACAAAACGGATTCTGATTTTAAAAAACTAAAATGGAATGCGCATCTCGTTGAGGAGATCTAAGACCATATTCCAGCTTCATCATCAGACTCTGGTCACCATCAATGAATAAGGTACTCCTTGAGATGAATAAAATAATTCAAAACTTGATGTTATGTCATTGCGGAAATCGTATGACCACATTTAGACATCACAGACCAGCTCGTTGGTCCATAAAAGTGTACTGCAAAAACAAATGTGTGTACAAAATTTAATTTCAGGTTAACAAAATGGTTCAAAAATAATTCGTAAGATTAGTACTAAACTCACTAACTCGCATATTAATAAGTGAAGTTAAATAAAAAGATGTTAAAAAAGTTTCGTGCTCCGCCGTGACAATGTTTTCACATTGCCGTGACCAGGATTCGAACCTGGGTTACTACGGCCACAACGTAGGGTCCTAACCACTAGACGATCACGGCTATCGGAACACTTACATTTCCGGCCCAAACAACTGTATCAAATGCTAACAAAGTAATCTTGTCTACTTTCACTTTACCACCTGCAACATTCAAATATTACAGTGAACGGGTCATTGTCCAATAAATGACAAATTGAAGTAACAAATATGTCACAAATGGTTTAAAAGAATGTAGATTATTGAAGTTACATTATTAAAATTAACATTTAAATTTTAATAAAACATTTAGGTAGGAAATAAATCTGCTGTGTCATTGTTGAACGGAAAACAATATAATTGCCTTATTGATTTTGTTTTATCAATACAGGTAGGTAATATAATATACACGAATAAACAATTTTATATTATATTAATAAAAAACTTATCACATAAAAACAGAGACTGGATTTTGTTTTTATTTTATTTTTTTGTATAATTATTATTTACAGTTGATTTAAAAATATTATTCTTAAACTTTTAGTTAATCATTCGGTAATTAACTAGATGGATTAACATACAACATACGATTGCTTTTAACAAACGATCCAACTGAAATTTGTTTATAAATTTCAATGTAATGCATAATACTTTTAAACATTATTTTAATGTGGCCATAATTTTAAAGTCTTAGCCGAAAATGCATGCACCACATTTTCTTCACTTGCATCATTATTGCTTGTTAAACACATTTAAGCCGTTATTCTTCATTAAACTTTCTATAAAGAAATAATATTTAACCACCTGAATACTATGACTTACATATCTTTACAAATTGCCCACCTGAAGATGTCATACAACAAAACCTAGGTCACGGTTAAGAATTTAAATAAAGTAGAAATAATACTAATCACGTCCTTTCATTTTGTTGTGAATATAAATTAACACTACGACTGAAAATATCATGTCAACAGGATAAACCTTTTTTTCTAAAATTTGAAACATTTGTACGATAATGTTTATTTTAATTTAAGAAAACTTGTTTTAATTTAATAACTTAAAAAAAAATAAATTCATGATTTTCTATAAACATTTTGCAAAAAATTCAATTTAATTTGTATCCATTTGCAGGGCCAAATTTCGGAATCACCACTGCAAAACAGATTCTTCGACTGCTCAAATGGTTTATAAATTGTAGTTTTAAGTGATTAATTGTCATATACTTATTAACCTGTAACTAATAAATACATATGATTACTAAAATATTAAATAATGGTCTATTAAATACGCGTAAAACGAGCACTACGAAGTTTCATACCCATTTAGGTACTTATGAACATTTATTTATTTTTTCACTAAATTCAGCCCTTAAATCATATTATAACTCTTAATATGTTTTTTTCATTTAACATTTACGTTAAAGATTGATTTATGTATGTCAGCCGGTTAATAAAATAAATATGAAAGGGTACAAAAGGTTTTATTTTTCGCAAAAGCTCATGAAATATATACATATTTTGGTACGTACCGGTATGTTTCTCTAGTCTTCTAGAAAATTTGCTTGCTAAGAAAACATTTTTCGAAATTCAATTGTTAGTTATAAAAATAGGGGTGAGTTGTATGAGAATTTTAAACTAATGATAGAGAAATGATAATTTATATATAGAAATAAATTGACAAAAGATACGAGAAATAAAAACATACTTTATTGGCATCCTCTTAAATTTCAAGTGTCAAATGTTGAAGTATAGTTTCTACGTAAAATGGCTTACGAAAAATAAGATCGTGATAAACGAACGGAGGGATACAGATGTAATGGTTCCTAAATTACTTCTCGTTTTTACCTTTTAAGATGCGGGGAAAAAAAACCCGGAAAAACTTTTGGCGTTTGGGTTTTTACATTTGCACATTCTGAGATTTCTTTAAATTTGAAGGCAAACGTTTCAGAAAAAAATGTTATACCAAATTAAATTTAAAAAATACTAAAGCTTATATTTATTTGAAAAATTAATTTAAACTGGTTGGCAATGAAAAAGCTTCTTTAATTTATTGAAAGAATTCTGCCATAAAGTTAATATTATAGATACATTACGTGATGTAAACTTTGCAGACACAACAAATACTCAGAATATAAAATAAACTAAAATTTGTGTTAATCTCTCTTTGTATATATTAAATCATGCAGCAATATCTATGATAATAAATAAAAACAAATGCTATGTAATCTATCCAAAAAATCTATCCGTTTTGAACAATAATTAATCATTTCATACCAACAGAGAGCTTGATTAGAAACAAAAAAGTTGAATAGGGTTAAAATTAAGGAAGTGCTATATAGCGAAAGTTTTATTTACTCATATAATCTATTACTTATAATTTTAAAATAATCTTAAAAAATATGTCTCTTTCTTAACAACATAAACAAAGTCTACACAAGAGTAATATTCTATTCAGAATATAATACCGACTGAGGAAGTGCTATTTGGCGAACGTATTATTTACTCACGTACTTATTACTTATAATTTTAAAAAAATCTTAGAAAATATGTCTGTTCTCTTAACAACATAAACAAAGTCTACACAAGAGTGATATTCTATTCAGAATATAATACTGACTAGATCATAAGGCAGGTGAAAATATTTTCAACCTATTTTCACCTGGGATGAGATGGATCAAAATCTGAAAGCCTTATTGTGAACTTTTTTGCTGGTTTCACGAGATACAAGAAATAGCCAGTATCTGTCCAGTAACTAGAAGACATGCCCGTGTATATAATGCTAATGTTTTGTGCAAAATATTTATTTAGCATTAAAGTTATATTTAAAAAAAAAACTTCGAAGTCCGCCATGACAAACTTTTCACATTGCCTTGACCGGGACTCGAACTTGGGCTATTACTGCCACAACACAGGGCCTTACCCGCATTCCTATATTAATGGTCAAAATAACTGTATCAAACTCTGTCAATATAATCTTGTCTACTTTCACTTTACCAGTTGTAATATTTAAACGTCCGTTTACACGACTAGTTTTATGATTTATCTAACAAACAAAGATATAATTTAAAAGAGGAAGTCAGTTTAAGAAAAGTATCTTTACTTTTTTTACTAATTCTTAATAACAAGATTATTGAATAAGAAAAAATTATATCTTATTATTTCAGCAAAACCGACTGCAAAGTTCAAAATAAATTTTCAAATAGCATTAACACTAAATCAATTTCTAAAGTCGTTTTTTATGCCGCACAATTTAGGCGTTTTTTACATTTTTTGCGTAATAAGCGTAATATTGTACAAATTATGTAGATTTCGTAAATAGAGTAGGATCTTTTACACCAAGTATGTCCAAAAGGTTTCAATGTTTGCCTGTTATTAGAGAAAAAAAAATAAAAGTTTATTAATGGTCAAACTTTTTTAAGATTCATTTGTTATATACGTCTGCTTATATAAAGGATATGGATGTGCACACATATATGACAATATGAAATAATACAAAAGTTTCTACATTGTTTAAATCCTGAATATGAGTATATCTTTAAACAACACTAGCAAAAAATGTGTCTTTTATTCATATAGGTAATTCTGTGCTTCAAACTGAGGTAAATATTAATGGACGATATGAAAATGTTCAACTCTTTCTGAGAAAATCACTACCAAAATTGCAATTTATATGAAAAAATTTCCATTTCTTTTAGAAAAATACGCTTCAAATATACTCATTTTGATGCACATATACACCTCCATGAATAATAGACACGTTGTTTGTTACAGCATCAAACTAAGTTAAGATAAATATTAAAGGTCGATTTAAAAATGCTCAACCCTTTCTGATAAAATCACTATCAAAGTTGCAATTTTGATGAAAAATATTTACATTTTTTTACAAAAACACGCTTCAGAAATACTCAATTTGTTGTACAGTGTGAATCACCAATGAGTATCAAGTAACCTGTATGAATAATAGACACATTCTTTGTTACAGCCTATTTGTATGTTACAGCCATTACAGGCTATAACAAAGAACGTGTCTTTTACTATATGACAAAATGTTAATACAAGACAATTCTCGACCTTTTTTGAAAAAAATCGTTGTCAGAGTTGCGATTCCAAAGAAAAAAATGTTCTTATATTCTTTTACAGAAACGCGCTTCAAGTATTTTAAGTTCTATGAACGGAGTTATTTGTATGAATAATATCCACATTCTTAGTTACAGCCAATGTACAAAAGCCATTTACCACTCGCTTACTGATTCACTGACTCACCACGAAATTTTCAAAACTTAAATACTGCAAAATTTAGTAGGTATCTTTCTCTTAAATATGAATATATCTAGATTCAAACTTAAAATTTAACAGGTGCCTTTCTCTTAAATATGAATATATCTACATACAAACTTAAATTTAACAGGTACCTTTCTCCTTAATATGAAAATATCTACATACAAACTTAAAATTTCGCAGGTACCTTTCTTTTAAATATGAATATATCTACATACAAACTTAAAATTTAACAGGTACTTTTCTATTAAATACGAATATATCTACATACAAACTTAAAATTTAACAGGTACCTTTCTCTTAAATATGAATATATCTATATTCAAACTTAAAATTGAACAGGTACCTTTCTCTTAAATATGAATATATCTATATTCAAACTTAAAATTGAACAGGTACCTTTCTCTTAAATATGAATATATCTATATTTTATTTGATTTGAATCGGGTTTTTTCGCGGTAATTATATATTTAATGAGTAAACCTAGATATTATAAACTAAGTACTCACTATGTCCCGACGTTTCAGACTGGTTGCACAGCCTGTGGTCACGGGAAGTCTTCCCGAAGTAAACCCGATTCAAATCAAATAAAATATGTGTTCGAATCGCGAAAGTTTAAAAAAGTCTATGAATATATCTATATTTTACCTTTCTCTTCAATATGAATATATCTACATACAAACTAAAATTTTAACAGGTACCTTTCTCTTCAATATGAATATATCTACATACAAACATAAAATTTAGCAGGTACCATACTTTTGGCTTCTAAGGTTTTTTGACTATTTTTCATCAAGAAAGATTATTCAACCCTTGTCACATTGTGAAAAAATGTACGAGAATTTTGAAATAACTTGTGGTATTGGTATATGCAATACATATCTTGTGGTATTGGTATACGCAATATATAGCTTGTGGTATTGGTATACGCAATACATAGCTTGTGGTATTGGTATACGCAATACATATCTTGTGGTATTGGTATAAGCTATACATAGCTTGTGGTATTGGTATACGTAAGTCAGTCTTAATCACTTTGATCCTTCATCTCTTTGAAATATCTTTTAATAACAAATTAATCGATTAGTGATTAATACCTCATCATATTTAAGGTATTATTAAGACCGAAATTCGATTAAACGCGATTCTTTTAATGGGCTTCTTTCGGGGTCACTGTTTTGGTATATAGATCCACTGTAAATGGTAATGCTCCTTATAAATTACTTTAATTTCTCGCAAAAAATTCTTTAATTATTTGTCGCTTTGCGTCTTCCCTGGTAAAACATATTTTGACAAATATAGCGAGCTAAATCAAAATATATAAATTATTAAGTGAATAATATATTTGCTACAGAAGTGCTAATTCAATATAATCGTCCACAATTAAATGAAACTACGTCATGTAGTATTATTCCTATTTTCTTTAAGTTCTTTACCACATCTAGGTTTCGTTGTATTACAACATCTTCAGGTGGGCTATTAGCAAAGATACCTTTGCGGATGGCTATTAGCAAAAGTATCTTTGCTAATAGCCCACCTTTTCATTTCATTGTAAGTAATGAATTTCTACAGAATTAACGCCAAATATATTCAATATTTGAATAAAATCGTAATAACAATCAGCAAATTACTTGACTGCCCACGGAGATATATACAAAACGAGTCTTGTCGGGTATTACACACCCAAGGGAAGGACGCTAGGGTTTCATACCTCTGCGCTCTAAAAGGTCAAATATAAATGGTTAAATCCTTTAATTTTTTTAAAACAGAAATTGTATCACATCGAAATCATTTAAAAATGTTCAGCTTGAAACTAAAGTTATTTACAATTTTTACGTAAATATTTTCACAATTACGATAGTTTACCTCTAGCATTTGCAGGTTTTCACATTCGTAACCTGTTATGATTTTCACGCATTAGTTCCGTCTCCTAATTAGTACGTGAAAGTTAATTTGCATACATTGTTTACTTCTCGACAAATTTTCGTCAAAGCTAAAGGTCTGGGTTTGAAAACAAATACACGTCTCTTCGTTCGCGGCGGTAAGAACCAATGGCTTCAGGATGGAGGTGCTCTGGTTTTTCATCTTGGGTGAGGTTTATTGAAAAAATATTATATAAATTTGTTTTTGGGTAGAGTGACAGCAAAATTATTTTTATGAAAAATTAGGAATTTAGAAATACCGCAACATGCCAGAATTAATAAAGTATGGCAAACGTAATAATTTACTCTATGTTATACATAAAAAGCGTTTCTTACATAAATCCAACTCACTATAGCCATGTAAAATCGATCTAATGTTATGAGACGATAATGATAAATGTTTAAAATTGGTTTGATTTTTCCGCGTGGTTAAAAGTGAATATATTGAATATAGAGTCGGTATAAATAGTTGTTTAGACCCTCAAATAATATAAAGAAATATATATATATATATATATATATATATATATATAGTTTTTATAGCTATATAAATATTTGTTATCATCAGGAACATTTTTCCATACAAAGATTTTTGTACGTAATAATCAAATATACATATACCAGCCCGTGTTGAATTTCTATTAAAGAATTTACTTCCAAGCTTCTGGATGCTTGATGTCTACCCAATCGGTAGGGAAAAGTTGGATCCAAAATGTTTTAAAATCCTGCACCGATTTTTTCATTAAAATTTGTTTAATGGGTCCACCATTATGTGCATAAAACTAAATATGCGTAATGCGGTGGTGGGGGTGGGGGCAGGGGAATGTTTTAGCTGTCATCGTTTTTGGTGTATATCTCGAAAATGGCTGGTGCTATGAAGAAAATACAAGAATCCTCATTGAAGTGAAAAGGCTTCTTTTATATATATATATATACATATATATATATATATATATATATATATATATATATATATATTAAAAGTAGAAGTTTTTACTTCTATCATGTCGTCATAAGTACACTCCAGAAATTTTTTAAACTGTTAAAATATTATTTGAAAATATTACGTCAAAAGAAACTAAATGCATTTTGCAGTTTTGTAAAAAACGGGATGTTCGCTTGTTATTTCATTTTTAAAAAAAGAGTGGTCATTAATTTTTATTTCATTAAATTGTTTGTGATATCAATATATACAGACTAATTGGGCTGGAAAGTGTGAACTTCTCTCTAGAAACTAAAAACCCTCTAGCGAATTTTTGAAAAGAAAACTCCCTGTCGACTGGACTTAAACGTCGTAGTAAAAACTGATTACTATTGACATACCGGGTAATTATTGTACTAAAACAATGAATACGAATTAAAATTATAAACTACCTTACTCGGGTTAAAAAACCTTACTGACGTTAAAAAACCTTACTCGGGTTAAAAAACTTTACTCACGTTAAAAAACCTTACTCAGGTTAAACAATCTTACACGTGTAAAAAACCGTACTCGCGTTAAAATACCTTACTAGGGTTAAAAAACCTTACTCAGTTTACAAAACCTTACTCCGGTTAAAAAACCTTATTCGGGTTAAAAAAGCTTACACGGGTAAAAAACCTTACTCGCGTTAAAAACCTTGCGCGAGTTAAGAAACATTACTCGGGTTAAAAAACCTTACTCGGGTTAAAAAACCTTACTCGAGTTAATAACCTTACTCACTTTAAAAAACCATACTCAGGTTAAAAAAAATCATGAACTAAATAAAGCTTAACGTAAACGTTAATTTAAATTATCGACTATGTCCATATTTAATTTCACAAAATCTTTTGAACTCTTTAGACGTTTTTACTCAATCATAGTGACAAACGTTCAAATAAACTTTTTATTGTATTAATATTTTAAACAAATGAAAATACGGCTAAATTACGAATAACCAAGTAACCGTGTGACGCAGTATCTTGTTAATAATGATAGTGATATGTCTATAAGTTATAATAATTGCAATAAAGGTGGTTTGTCAATAACTTTGCTAAAAGTAAAAACTTAAGATGATACTTTCATAAAAGGATTAGAGAGGCCCTTGTCATTTATGGCTGAATTATATATTCAATTATAGTGTGGAGAGATATTTAAACGTAAAAATGTCCCCGCTTATTTACAATTTTACAAATATACATATGTTCGTGTTACTTAAGGGACCAAACAATTGTTTCACACCGTTAATTTATTTTTATGGAGAGAAAAAATCTATTTTAACGTTAGTTCTTATTAGTTCTCAGAGATAAATGAAAAAAAGGCATTGACAAAAACTAACATCCTAGCAACTAATAAATGAATTAATAAGAAAATAAACTAATTGACATTAATTTTGCCAATAATCTACACAAAACTTTATAATTTACACTTAGTTATACATAAAAAAGGGTATTGTTAAGTAATTTCGACTCTTTCATTATAGTCGTGTGAAAGCCATCTTATTTTATGAGAATGTAGGGGAAAAGGTTTAAGGATGAGAATAGATTTTTGCCCCCACGTTAAAAGTGAATTATCGGTACAAATAATTTTTTAGACCGAAATTAACATAAACAAAAATCGATTTTAAACTAGTTTTTTATTAGTTTTCAGACATAAATGGGAAAAAACATCAACCTACTGACAAAAACTAACATTCTAGCTACTAATGAATAAATTAACGACAAATGAAATTAGTTCACATTAATTACTTTTGTCGTTAATTTATCGTTAATTTAAGTTTTTCAAAATTGATGTCATCATAAATACAAATAACGTAAAGAAAATATATTAAGGTATAACAAGTATATTATCGATTAATCCTAAAAACAAGAATATAATGGTTTAACATTATTACATAAGTTATTTAGTCAATAACATTCGTCACTAAAGAAAGGAAAATGCTCAAATTCCAAAGGATAGATCTTAGACCTAGGAATGAAATTGTATTTAATAAACATTTCGTTACTGCTGGCAGATTTTTTAAAATATTTGAAAAAATATATTACGATATATTACGCTGCATAATATCATTCAGTTTAACTCTACCATTCTATTTTCATTTTCTTCTTATGCTGTCAGATATCATTGAGAAACATTTTCCACGACTCGTACACATTTATTTCGTCTTCATAGCCTAATTAATAGTTATTGTATCATAATCATTCTTCATGCACTCGTTCTTTACGACTACTTTACGTACTTTATGCACTTCGGCATTTATCAATAACTCGTTCTTTGCGACTACTTTTCGTACTTTATGCACTTCGGCATTTATCAATAACTCGTTCTTTGCGACTACTTTTCGTACTTTATGCACTACGGCATTTATCAATAACTCGTTCTTTACGACTACTTTTCGTAATTTATGCACTTCGGCATGTATCAATAACTCGTTCTTTACGACTACTTTTCGTACTTTATGCACTTCGGGATTTATCAAGAACTCGTTCTTTACGACTACTTTTCGTACTTTATGCACTTCGGCATTTATCAACAGACAATATAATGAAAACCCTCAATTCTGGTAATTAATGTATTTACTCTTTAGCAATAAAATACTTATATTAAAATAGTTACTAATGTTTCCTACTTACACGTCAAACATTACGCCCAAAGCGTTACAAGACTAGGTTGATACTGTGCTCAGCCCTAATACCAAATACAATAAGTGTCATTGTGTAAACAGTCCAAGTCCTTTTCCTTTTTTCTTTTATAACGATAAACAGTTGACGCACTTTCGTGTCATTCCTTTATTAAAACACTGTACAATTATTTTTTTTATTTCGACGTATACTGCGTATGAGGCCAATGTAGCGGGAGCAAAATAACCTGAACGAAAGTAAAATGTCGACCGGTGTGGAATAGCTAATGATCGTATATTTTCAATATTTTTTAACAAGCTTTAAGACGTCATTTTTGACTTCCAGTTATAAAAATTACTAATTAAATAAAGAATTTAGAGTAGTAGATCGAAATAATTAGATTTTTTAAAGTAATTTTCTTTTAAGACATACAAATTATGGACATTTTCTTTCCCTGGTGAACTCATTTGATCATTCTTCTTTCTCCTAGTATTACATGAGTCCTAACCAGTACCACATACTAATGTAGACATAGTACTTTGTTGACACCAGTCTATAATGCTTATAGCATAATTTACTAAACAGACACAACGTCCGCTGTCATTTTTTTTTTGAAACGGTTCATAGTTTTAAACCTTGGTTTAATGATCGTTCTAACTGTTTTAACACATATTATTTACTGAAATGAGTCATCACCATATATTTCATCTACTCTTATTTTGTCGCCAGTTTTAGTGAATTTTTAAGTAGTACAGTCTATTGAACACCCATTTACCATACTGTTTTCTTTTTATACTCATATCATTTTCTTTTATTCTAACAATTCTTATTATTGACCTACATGTTATAAAATATGTATTCTAAAACTGTACATAGTCAGAGAGAAATTAGCTCTTATCAGTGAAGGTATTTGCCAAAGGTGTTTTCATCAATCAAGAACGAAAGTCACAGGTTCGAAGGCTATTAGATCCCGCTCTAGTTCTAACCACAAATATGTCTATTAGCGATCCGCCGATGATACTACAATGGATCGGTGTACGTCTTCTGGGTAACCAAAAATGTTTGACTCCGAAGGGTATGGTTGCAAAGCTGAAACTTAAGAGTGAGATTTGTTTTCATTGCATAATATTTCGCGCAAGTATCTCTTTGCGTAAAAGTTGTCATGTCAAAGATTAAGGAATGTGAGAACTATTGTGCTTTATTTCAGTAGGTACCCTCGATCAATACTCCTAATCCTGATCAATACTCGTGACATATTAGAATTATGGTTGCTAGTAGACGTTTCGTTCGATTGATTTGTTTATGATGAAATTTTAACATACATAGATCCTATAATTGGCACTAAATTATGTATTCTGATATTAGCGCATTAATAATTCGACGTGAAAATTGAAATTGAGACTAAAACTAATCCGTGACGTCTGTGTCACCATTACTTTTGCATAGAAATGATGATTCATTACATGTAGATTAACCTTATTAATATGAATATGACGGTGAAAGAAGATGCAAGATATCTCCATTAGCTAAAGAGTTATAATCCCAACAAATTGACGTCCATGGCGCCGTATTGCGACGACTCATTGACGTTTTTTCACGCCTAAAACTTCGTGTTATGTCGTGTACACAGCCTACCTTTTTTATTTAGTCTTCCGTACTCTTGACAAATTTATTTAGGTTATTGAGAGTTTCTTATCAAGAGAGAATCGCAGGTATTGAGGTTCATAAATGTTTGTTGCTAAAAGATTTGTCCATAGATTGACAAAAGATTGGTTCATAAATTGGCCAGTGTAGTAAATTATAACTGAAATACCATAAATGCATTCATTTTTATTTAAAAACAAGAATTCATTAAACAACGATGGCAGTGGTAATGATAAAAAGTTAAACAAACTATATGATTTCCATTTTAAATAACACGATCCAATTATTTTTGCATGATTTGTGAGTTTCATTACTTAAGTTTTAGGATACTAATAAAGTGTATTAAAATAGAAGCAATATAGAATTTGTTGTACCACAATTTACAATTTATGAGATAAAAGAAACTTCAGCTATTTTGTGTGAGATAGTACTAACCTATAATTAGCTAACTTGAGTATATATTAGATAATATCACGGTGAATATTTTTTAACGATTCTTTATATAATATTTAGTTTTCCGAAAAGTATAGAAATGCGTAAGTTATACAGTTTATGCCTTTCGAACTGTTTCTATTAATTGTCAATTTTAATCAATGAATGCAATTGAAATAAAAAATTACCATTCTTATTTAAAATTACTCATTATCTTTGTTAGCCAAAATCTTATGGGGTAATAATCAAATTATTATTGAATATATTTGGCATTAATTTTGTAAAAATTCGTTATTCACATTTAAATGAAACTACGTGATGTAGTATTATTTCTACTTTCTTTAAGTTCTTTACCAGGACCTAGGTTGCGTTGTATTACATCTTCAGGTGGGCTTTTAGCAAAGTATCTTTGCCAATATCCCACCTGAAGATGTTGTAATACAACGAAACTTAGGTCGTGGTAAAGAACTTAAAGAAAGTAGAAATAATACTACATCACGTAGTTTCATTTAATTGTGAATCAAATTATTATATTTTATTATGTTGTTTACCTTCATTATATTTCTGGTGAAAGTGAATAGGGACAGATATCATATATACATATAGTACACTATACAAATCTTACAAGTTTCGCTTAAAATACTCAAATAATATTTTTTTATGATATTTTTTATATATCTGGCAATCAAATTGGTTAATCGTCATTATATTTTTAGTCAAGAATGATAAGTAGTGACAATATACGTACGTATAGCAAATTGATAAGTGTTTCGATTTTCACACAGAAAAATTCACAGTAAAACTATAGTTTTTCTATAGTTTTACTGTGAATTTTTATTAATTATAGCTCTAATTATAGCTCTACGCTTTCAGCGCTAGTCGCGATTGTCAATCCTTCGCCTTTCTACTACGGAGCTGGGTGCAACTCATATGCTTGCCGTCAGTCCTACCAGATATCCTGTTGTTACGTACATCTCTGTGTCTGTCAAACCCCTTTGACTATAACGACTACATCGAAACCGAGGAAACCACCCAAAGGGAAACCATCCAAGAAGAAACCGAAAAAACGGAAACCATCGACGCCACCGACACCAACAACACCGCCGACACCACCGACGCCGCCGACACCAGCAACGCCGCCGACGCAGCCGACGCCACCGACACCGGCAACACCGCCGACACCACCGACGCCGCCGACACCAGCGACGCCACCGACACAGCCGACGCCACCGACATCGCCAACGCCACAGACGTCACCAACGCCACCGACACCGTCTACGCCTTCGACCCCAACGACGGCGAAGGCGCCACCTCCTCTCGTCAAAACACGAGTGGCTCAGAAAGCTCTTCTTTATGATATTTGTTATTAGATTAAAATAAAAAAAACGATCCTCGATTTTATCTTAAGTAGGATATTTTTCAACTCTTTTGTATAGTTATTTTTTGAAGTATTTATTGTAGCTTACTATTTATATGTTATTAATATTATATAATTTATATATATAAATTTAATCGACAATCAATGATATTCTTTTCTTCGTTACATAATTAGCTCTGCAAAGGTAAGGACGATATTTTCAACTGATAACTATCTAAACACTAACTGTACATAGCGTTGTATTTAAATTTTACTTTACAGAGTATATTTTTCGTTACGACATCCCCCCATGGAGATAATTCAACAATGTTATTTTGAATAATAGAAAAAATGAAAAATTTCCAAAATTTATTTTTATTTACTGGAACATTATATTATTATGGAAACATGTCATGTCAAAATATTGCGAATCGCCAATAATCATAAAAGTGATATTTAAATTTGATAACGGGTGTTATGACAGTTTTTAAGGATTTTTGTATTTTTTTGGGGCAGTAGGATTTAATGTAATATATAAAGAAAATTCGCAAGATATAATACAACTTGTATACTTCCTGTGGCCTTAACCAATTAACATAAAATTATATTTTTAAGGTAAATAAAACGCTTAGAAATGTGTAAAAATATCTCTCATCTACTTCTAGAATCCTGACCAATAATTGTAAATATACAATGTATTAAATCAATTAAATAAAAAAACAGTACTATAAATAAAAATAAGTTTTGTAGAGACTAATAATGAATTATTGCTTCTTGTATATTTAGATGTCGGACATCAGGGTTTCAATCCCTATATTAAATGTAAAATATTCAGATTTACATTTTCATGTAATGTCTTGGAAAAAATGTATGCTATTGCTTCGAAAGTCGTTACTGTAAAAAAGCTTGATCTGGGCTATAAGCAGAAACATGTTTTTGAGATCGACTCTTTTGTGCCTGTCTATTTATTTTTATGTCATACAAAGTCACTAAATGGGATGTAGCTGAAAATTTACAACGTGAAAGCCAGAAAACTAGATTAAGAGAAATTTAGTTTTACTAATTTTCTTTTCATGATAAAACTAAATTTAGTTTAAATTTAGTTTTATCATGAAAAGAAAATTAGTTTAAAAACATTTTGGTTTTGTCCTAATATCATTCAAAAAATAATTAACACATTTTTAAAAACTTTTTACTATTCGAAGTTCAAGTTAATAACAGAAGTAAGTATTCTGATAAAAATTTTCAGTACTTGCTCCCGTGCAATGTTTCCTAAAGCGGTCTCCATATCGACTTGCTGTGGTTCACTAAGAAAATATTTTTTATTTTCAACATTTTCCAAACCACAATTACATTTGAACTTTTAATTATCATAAATATAATCTCGAAAAACGAAAACTTAAGAAAAATATTGATTTAACAATATAGTTAGTTTTTCTTCCTCCGAAATACGACTAAATGTCGTATCTTTCACCATTCATAGGTAAATAAAGTGTTTTCTTGCGTCACTTTTATAATGCACGGGACCTTTGATGTGCGTGCACTGCAGAACGTTTAACTCTTGTGTTAATATATGTTACGAGAAATAATATTTGTAATAGTATTGTAAGCTTCATATTTTTTATTTAGAAACTTACAGAAACAAAAAGATTGCTTTTTTTAAAGAACTATTATTTATTTTATATTTCTATAGATTAAGTCTGTATTTATTGTTATCTATGGGACTTTTTGTTTATTAAAAGAGAAATTGCACAGCCGCGATGTTTTATGTTTGATAGAAGCTACAAAATCCTTAAGAAATGTGTCGAAATCTTATCAAATGATCACCTCCAAATTTATTATAAAAAATCGCAACAAGCAGTGGAAATTTCTAACCAGGATCGCGTATAAAATTTTGAAAGAATTTGATCTAGTTGAAACCCACTCCTAATATCACTATAAGGTTCTTTAGATCAATCACAGTTTAACATACCGCCGGGATGTAAACATCGATTTAGTCATCATTTCGTAAGATCAATGACGTGTTAATTTCGTTGAAAGCTTAAACTACAGATTATTTTCACTAGCGGGACTAGGCGGTTTTAATTCCACTTCATAGATTAAGCGTAGCAATATGGCCTATCGGCTGGTTACGTTCTGTTATTCTACCGAACTATCATCGTTCAATAGTTATATTATTTCAGTCGTTGATTAGAACTTTTCGCAATATTATAAGTTGTAATATTAATGTTTACATTATTAGTTAGTAGATTTACATTGTTACTTAATCAAAACAAAACCGATAAAGCATATGGTAATTCTGATGAGGAAACTGTATTGTTGAAAGGTCTTAACAATTATTTCAAACATCCGTACGTCGTTAGAGTGCGTATTAATCATTTTAAATTTTGTAATGACGATCAATTGTCTTAAAATGTTCACTTCACTCTCAATAAAATTAAGTACTGTCTTTTTAAGTCCCGACATTACAAATTTAAAAACAAACATTCGTAATAAAGACACTTTCGATAATCATTAATTACAGATTGACAAGTCTGGTATTTATTTGTTGTACTATGATACAATAAAAAAATTGATCAATGAAAATCTTCAATGTTGCACATGACAAATAAAGTTTAATAAGTTTAGCTTAACCGACGTTATTGCAATATTGTAATAAATTACTGTTTGGACGTAATCGATAGATTAAATTTGTAAACCAAGATTTGTGATTGATTTTTACGGCCCTAAGTCTATCTTCTACACTTATTGAATTTATATATTAAATTATATAATAAATCTTAAAACAATTGAATTTTTTATACTATAAACTGTAATGTAAATATTTCAGATAATAACTCTACCTAAAAATTATTTTATTACGTTTCGGATAAAAAAGGTTTTACCCGGATTTTCTCTTTTTGTACAATCATTTTCCCCTTCATAATTAACGTTACTGTGCAAGTAAGTATTTTCTCTACTTTATTCTTCTCAATTTATTGAATTTGTTTTGTATTAAATCTTAAAATAATTGGATTTTTTGTACTTTAAACTGTAATGTAAATATTTCAGATAATAACTTTACCTAAAAACTATTTTGTCAAACTTCTGAAAAAAAAGGTTTCGTCCAGACTTTCCCTTTTTAGACACAAATTTTCCTTATCTTATTTAATGTTACTGTGGAAGCGAATACTTTCTCTATTTTATTTTATGTAAAAATAACATATCTTGTATGTAGTGTGATTATTAAGAATTATTTTTAATGTCAAATAAATTTCGGACATCACATTTAATCTTTTTTTTCAAATACTAGCCTATTTGTTAGCGCCCAAGTTTTATGCATAGGCATGGCAATCAATGCTCTGCCAGTAGAATGCCTATTAACAATGAACAGGGTGCAGCTACCAAGATGTCACGCGTGCTCTATAAATCTATATAAATATTGTTGTATAAAGCTATATAAACTATAAATGATTTTATATATAAAATAAATATTATTCATAAAGGCACAAAATAATTTACAGGCAATATAAATGAATTAAAAGGCATTTTAGTTAACCCTGTTAAGCTACTGTGAGTATTTAGCTTTCCGGTTAACCATATGTCTTTAGCTTTTCTTCGGCATGTTGCACGAATTTATGGATGTAGGTATTTGACAGTTATTTGTAGGTATTTGGGTTCTTTTCAATGAGCCACGAAAATAAGCAGCATTTTGTGCGATTATATCTCAAATAAAAACTTATCATTAATTTGATTGGACTATGAAAGTAGAGTTGGTTATAAAAGTTTATATTAAACAATTGTCAACTCTCTACTTGACAACCCTACCATAAAGTAAATGCATTGCAAAGTTTAGTTAAATTTCATTTCATTTTTATGATAAGTTTCCATTAAAAAAAACTGAGTCGTCAAAAACTAATACTATTTATCCAATATTATTTGCTTTCAGTTCTAGTACAAAGTGGAAAAAATATTATTAGGAAAGTAAAGTCATCTGTTCTTAATTCGATAAATTTTCTTATAGCGCTAAGTGTTTCGTTAAAAGTTGCGGCACTGTTGCTACTCAACCTCTTTTTTCGATCTTTCTATTTTTATTTTTAAGCTATGTTTATTGTATTTTTTAATGTAGTGAGCATTGAAAATTTCAAATTCTCATTAAATTCATATCCAGATAACACTGTCTCTTTATAAATATGATAACAATAAATAAATATCTATGTTGCGAAAATAAAAAAAGCATATTTTTAAAATAACATTACGTTTAGGAAAAAAGAAAGTAATTACATTTCACAAGCAATTTGAGATCTCCTCTGATTACAATTTAATTAATCTGAGAAGATATATAATTTATTATTGAGATAAGTTCAGTTACATGGGTTATTTAATTAAAAATGTAAAAAAGGTACATTCGGCACAAAAACTCATTTTAAATCAGTGTGTAGATTTATGATTTTATTTTCCAAAGCCAATGAATGACAAAGAAAAAAAAACAATGTTTTTTTCTTTGTTTAATATTGACTATTGATTTATATGCGAACTTTAATCTACATAAATAAATACCCGGAATAAAGAAATAGCTTCAGAAGCCATCTTTCACAATTGATGAAAATAATATGGATATTATAACTCTTATCTAAATTATCATGGATATTATAACTCTGGGGCTTCATTCAGACTAAAATAAATTCACGGAACACACGATTATAATAAAAAGCCGTATGGAGACAAATATACCAAATATGTCTCCTTAACATTGTAGTAAAAACATTCGTTATAACATAAAATATAACAAACATAACAGCATAACATATATCAGTACCAATCCCAGCTCAAACAAAATAAAGTTTTCAACTTAATGTGCGTAATTTTTTCTCAGTATTATCAAAACCCCAGATTGGTTATCTTAAATAATTTTCGAGCTTTTAGTGCATCGTCGATTATACAGTGAAATCGTTTAGTTTAAAAAGTTTTTTTTAAACTTTATTATATTTTTAACTTTTTAGTGTGCTTTATTTGCTTGGCCTTATTTTGTAACATTCATCCGATGCACTGAAATATTACGGGAGCTCCACTTTTAGATTTACATGTTTAGTTAAATAGGACATGCTTTAAGTGCGTTATTTAAAAAAAATACTACTTAAGATTAATAGTCACAAAGGAGGGAGTCAAAACCATCAAGTATCATGAATTACATAGGTCATACCACTGCAGCATAAGAACTAAGGAGTTTGAACCCGAAATTCGGTGACAAAGTCTCTGCTTGAAACCCACAATACAAAATTAAAACCATCATATCTTCAAGTATCATATTTTAAGTAAAACATATTTGTGAAACAGTATTCTCATAGTATCAGGGCTAAAGAGTAAGAACCCTGAGTTCAATGAGAAAGTCTCTGCTTAGGACCCCCAACACTAATTTAACACTTCACAGTTTCAAAGCAGATTCTCAAGTCTCATGGTTTAGGCAGATAATATACTCACAGCTTCATGATTTGAGGATAAAAGGTCCAAATTACAACAATATTGTATTGTCATGGAGACTGAATACGTGAGCAAAGTTTTATGAGAATCGCTAGAGAAGTAGCTGAAAAATCGATAGCAAGATTAAAATCAAAACCTACGGAATGTGAATCCCATCCAAATATATACATATATATATATATATATATATATATATATATATATATATATATATATATATATATATATATACACATATAAACATATATATTAATGTGCGATAAAAGAAAAGAGAGAAACGGAATATGGAAGAGAAAAAGGAAGCAAAGGTAGTATGAAATTATTTTTGAAACGATAATTTAATTGAATGCCTATTTTAACAAAGCATGCCAATATGCCAGAGTCCATATTTTTCCCAAATTCATCACATGATTTGTGAGTCAAAGCAAATGGATACGTGTTTTCTAAATATCTTTAATCTACATCATTATGTAGTTGCGGCACTATCGCTACTAATCAAGATTTAAGTGATGTTTAGTTATAAAAATTATGAATGGAAAGCTGATTTGTTATAAAAATTCCTGCATTCGCTCTTGAGTATACGGGGATCTAAAATTTGCTATTATTTCAACAAGTTCACAAACAATGCAAAATATATATTAATGACGAATCATTTTCAATATTTAAATATTGTTACACACTTTTACTTCACAAACTCACGATTAATTGACAAGTATATTTGTTTCCCCTTTTAAAGGAATAATTGTTCATATAAGAGTCACTGAAGTTTGTATCTTATGTTGTAAATACCCCACATATATTATAAAAAGTTAAGATACTTTGTCTCTACGTCCCATCGTCAGCCCATTCGCAGTATTTCATGAAATCTATTAAGGGTAAGACCTAATTTTTCATTTCTAAAAAGGGCAGAAACCCTATGACACTCTTACAGAACACTTTGTCACTTGCCTGCATGTAAAATCGTAGAAATACGCCCAATGCAATACCATTTTACAAATAAACAAAACTGTTGTCCAAAATGATTACAAGAAAATTAAAAAATAAACCAAAGTTATTACAAGATACTAAGTTGTCTCGTAATAACTTTGGTTTAGAAAAGTAGTATCTTATGGTCACAACTGAAAAACCCGCAGAATGATGAATATGTATTAAGTTTAGGAATGAAAAGAGGAATTTACTTAAGAATTAATAGTAAAATCTAGAGAAGTATATTTCATTAATTTCTAGGTTTGTCAGTTTTCTTGCCAATAATATTTGACAAATTATTTTTTCGCTTTTTAATATCAGCTCTAGAATTGAACGGTTTAGAAATGCAGAACAGTAAAACAATCTTAAGGGTGCAGTGGGAAACAATTTTTTTTTCGCTTTTCAATATCAGCTCTAGAATTGAACGGTTTAGAAATGCAGAACAGTATAACAATCTTAAGGGTGCAGTGGAAAACAATTTTCCGGCATCCCTTTCGTAATTTAGACAGTTGCAGGTCATTCAAATTCGCATATGTATTACGCTCACTGCAGATTCTAAACTTAATCAAAATATGAAAGCAAATAATAAAGCGTACTATTATTGTTTATCAAGAGAAAATGAATTATTAAAAAAAGCACAGAGGCGGGTTAAACAAGTGTCCGTTTCGGTAATTTGTTCCTAAAATAAGCTTGTAAATGCAACACACCCCAAAAATCTTTAAACTTGTATGCTTACTGAGAATACTTTGAAAATTGTTAAATATGTGCATAAATTAAAAGAACTACGTGTAGGGAAAGGCGCACATTGCAAACCCCGTTGAAGTTTAATACTTTTTTAAACCAAGCTAAAAGAATGAACCTGAATGTAATTTCCAAAGAACTCTCGAAAAATGTTTACAAAAGGACATCATAAGAACATTTATGAATTTTATCTGCGTTCTAATAGACCTCTAAATGACTTTACTTACTAAAATTTGACTTTACTTACTAAGATTTTACTGAAACTTCATACTGATCTGAAAATTTCAAAAGGTAATAGTTCCAATATTACTATAGAAAGTGCATGACAAACCTATAAAAGTCTGTGTTTACCTAAAGATACTTAGTATACAATTAATATACGATACGTATTAAAAATCGACGAATTAACGGTAATCTTAATTAAAAATACCAGATTAATAAATATTTTTAAATATTTAATTAACAGCGACTTAATCCCGCAGGTGATTGACCTGGAGAATGCGTTATATGAGGTCACGTTCGCGTGTCTGATGACATTTACCGCCGGTAATTACTCACTTTCGAATGAATTGAGGCGAGCCTCGTGTGCGCAGTTAGATCGCGTCGTTTAATTGTGCCGACAGCAGTTTGCATTGTCCGACTCTATTTACTTTACCGAAATATTCAAAATTACTTATGAATATTTTAAATATTTGCATAATATGGAAAAAATTGTAGTCTAAGTTTTACCCATCCAATAACGTTAGTTTGGCAATTAAAAACACGTCAGAATTTTCTAGTGATTTCGGAAATGTTACAAAATTTTCTCGAACATCTCTAGTAGGGTGTTCGATATTTTATTCAATTAGTAGCTGAGTATTAGTCAGAAAAAACAAACATATATACAGAAATTTCACCAAGAGAACTTAGAGCACTCCCATTTCTTGAGTTCCGTTTGGGCCGAAAAAAGAGAGTATCGACACGCTATGTGTAGACAATATACAATATATGAGATTAGCGAACTCTCCTATAATGCAGCAAAATATTATTCTTGAAGATTCAAAGAAAGTAGTTTAATCTCACTGGTAATAATCATCCAGGGCCACCATGAATTTAAAAAAAATTGAAAAACCTTATGGATATAAATTCCAGGTAAAGATAGCTTTATCTGTCAGAGTTACTCTCATACAAAAATCAAAAAGATTGCAATTTCGTACAATATATTGAAATTAAATTAAACTTTTCTGTTGAATCATGTAATTCATTTGTAACATATATTTATTGAATACAGAGTAGTGGTATGAGAAATAGGGTGCATATGGCTATGAAATTATTTGAATACCTACGACAAATATCCAATCTATCGGTCGAAAATTCCGGGCTGATTTTGCGCGTGCGTAGTTCGCGATCTCTGACCGCCACGGGTAAAATTGGTACATAGGTTTTTTTCATTTTTCTCTTTAAAACAAGAGTGCTATGTCTATTTTTAGCAGAATTATTAAAATTTTTAATTCCAGCGACAGAAACTGTCGGTCATTTGGGCGCGATGGACTCCCCACACTCGATACCATTTTAAAGACGTTTTCACGTCAAAAACAGTTTCATGCGTTCAGGATAAAATGGAAATATTCTGTTCGCTTACCATATGAACTGATTCTGGTGAACAAAGATGGTGCGTTTATTAAATGTCAATCTAATAGCAACGACCATTTCCTGTCTCGTGGTGATCACAATACCTACAATATAAAATATATTGTAGGTATTGTGATCACCACGAGATATTTTAAACTTTCCTCATTTACTTTAATTCTTCATAAATGATCTTTATGAGATATTCTAATATTATTTTAACACCATCTTCGTTTCATCTTCACCATTTTTGCGTAGTCTGATATATATAGTGACCCCATTTGGCTGCAATATTTATTGAAATTAAAAATTTCGGATGGCGCTCTTAATTATTATTACAACTTCAAAAACAATTATTTGACCTAATATCCTGAAACAATACAAAACCATGAGAGTTAAATTTATTTTAACTAATATTAATGATAATATATATTTTAAATAGTGTTTGTTATAAATATACATGTGATTAAATTAATTACACATAAATCATTCTAAACACATATTTTAATTTTTTTTATCTGCGTATCTCAATATCCATTCAGTTTAATTGATGAAAAAATTGTTGTCAACCGTTGTATTTGTAATTAGTAATTTTCTTCTATATCGTTGTCAAATGCGAATGGATTACGATTTTTTGGTATGTTCCAAAATAGATACCTTTTAAAATATTTATTGAAGTTTACATTTGAAAGTGCCTGTTTCAATCATATTATTAACTAGGTACAACATTAGGAATGCGAATCGTTTTTCAATTTATTTTTTATGTAGTAAATAATAAATTACCTAACTCACCGTTACATATTTTAATTTTTTTTATCTGCATATCTCAATATCTATTCAGTTTAAATGATGAAAACATTTTTGTCACCCGTTGTATTTGTAGTAATTTTCTTCTATATCGTTATCAAATACGAATGAATTACGATTTTTTGGTATATTCCAAAATATATACCTTTGGAAATAATTATTGGAGTTTACATTTGAAAGTACCTGTTTCAACCCTATTACTAACTAGGTACAACATTAGGAATGCGAATCGTTTTTTGAAATTGTTTGTTATGTAGTAATTAAGAAATTACCTAATTCGCCGTTTACATACTATTACGGACTAACATATAGGGTAGTTTCTATGTCCCTTAATTTACAAGTTTCTTAATGTACAATCACGATTTTTTTCTCATAAACACCGTTTGACATATTTATTGAAGTTAACATTTAGAGGTAAAATAGAAGATTATAAATGCGAATTGTTTTTCACTTCGGTTATTATGTTTTTATCCCATAAAAAATACCAACTACTTAAGAAATCAAATGTAAATCAAAATAAAATAAATATTTTTATATTTATAAGACTTTTATTAATTTAATCATTGTTAATTTCTACGTAATTGAAGTACCAGATAAATATATAAAGACGTAATTGAAGATTTACTATATAATAACTATTGCAAATGACGCTTGTTGGGGAGTAAATCTGATTATGTTTATTACAATTTTTATTAATATTTGATTTAGAAATTAAGAGCTTAGAAAAAATTTTTGAAGAAAAATAATATGAAACCTCCACACTTCTTGCTAATATTGAGGTATACTAAATTATAAAAAAGGCAAGAAAGAAAGATTTTCCATATCGAGCAGCCATGGATGGCAAATATGTAATTAACTAAACTAAGACTAAACAAATGACTGTGTGGTAAATAACGTAATTAGATAATTGTATTTATCAATGGCCATCAAATAATATCCTAGATTAAGAAGCTACTTCCAAACCTTATTTCGTAGCATAACTCTCAATAAACACTATTGTCTACCGAGAGCGAGGTACATGCATCATTCATGGAACTTCAGTCACGCACTAGAGGCGAACCGTGCAACGGTTGCGACTGTAAATAACGATCTTGATGCACGTGATGGCTGCGCCGGTAGCGCTGACCGCAAAAGCAATTTACCTGTTTGCTCATAACCGAGGTGTCAAAAAAATTAAATTCACTGTAGCGTAAACAACAACTTGTCACTAATTTTTACGTTTTTTTTAATTCGGTAATTTTTTTTAGAAATATGAACCATCCTTCATGTTATGATTGATACGGCCTTACAATTGTCTAAAGAAAATACTGTTTTTTAATATTAGTGAACTCATAAAAGTGTCAAATTTTTGCGCGTATTTTATTACCTACCGTGCTCGCTATTACTCCAGTAATATGTGCATATGATTTACGGACAATTGAACTACATTTCTTAATCGTATTGTAGATATTTCTCAAACTATGTGTAAGTTTTGGGATTTCATTCTTCGCCATTTTCAACGGTTCAAATTAGATAAAACGTACATTAAAGCTTTTGAAAGACGTACACTTGAAACAGGCGTTACATGCACTATACAGAACTATATTTTCACATTGAAGAAGTTACTACAAAAGTTGACAAAACACTCATATTTCAATATTGATTATTTATATTCCTATAGATTTTATTAATCTTACTTTCCGCGATTCTTTCTTCGTTGCGCGAAAATTGCCTACGAGCATGTTCATTTTAAAATTATTGACCAATAATAATTCAATTTCTTTTCGATCTCAGGGGACCTGTCCCCTTTTATGTTCCTTATGGTGAGCGAATATTTTAACTCATTCCTTGATCGTTACTGGTTCTGCATATCTTAACTTTCTACACCTTTGCGTATTCCTGTGACGCATTTTGACATTCCATTTAACAACGTTAACCCTTTAGCGACCAAGGGATATATAGGTCTGAAAAATAAATGTTACAAATAAAAACATGTCAAGAGAAATATTTTTTTCTATTGTCGCTTTTGATGTTAACTTGACCCCGGCAAGTCACAGTTCAATAGCCGCTGCGTTCTTTATTTTTGTAAAAGTATTTAGATGTGAAATGTGTTTGCCAACTCTTTTTTGTGTGAAAAAATCGCTACCTGTTAGGTAAATAATTAGTCTATACTTATGTTAAATGTATTTATAATTCACATTTATAAATCCACATAAACTTAAAGGTACACAGTGTCTTGTGATCATAAAGATATACCATTTAAGACAAAAGTGTTTTAATGGAATGGATACTTGTTACATATATTTTTTAATTATTATTGTTACTATAGTAATCTTTTTGAACACAATTTGGATCACAGCGATTACAGCAAATTTTGACAGTTGAAATAATGATGATAAAGGTGCTTTAAAATTCAACGAAGAATAAATATTGTGATGTAAAACTTTAACCAAATTATTTCTTGTGTTAAGATTGAAGAGCCAACACTCTAGATGCAGCAACCAAGAACATCACAATCACTGGATCTTCGCGTTAGTAAGGAATAAGAAATACAGTGCATCCATGAGCCGGTGTCAAGTGGAGCCAATAAAGTTATATTTAATTTGTTTTTTGTGGTGGAAAAATAAATTGGAAAAAGTTAAGATCCTTCCGGGAATTGAAACCGATTCATTGACATCGTTTGACATATTCTGTTCCACTATTAAGTTTGATGACTTAGTTCAAAATATAGTATCAGAATCGATAATGTAAGTTCACCAGTTGTAAAGAAAATTTACTAAATTAAATGAAAAAACGAAAGATGCTTATTCTTGATCATAAATTTATGACCTTATGGATCATATCTTGCTATCGTTGAGAGTATACTAGCCTAATAAATATAACTAGTGATATAACGAGTAATATAATAATTAATAATAGGAGTATCTTACAAATCAAATGTAATGCCAAGATCTTGATTTCATGGAGAAACCCATAATCCCGTAACAACAAAGAAGATGAAGCTTTAAATAGCCTCGTGACAGAAAATAGTTAAATCAATGATGGATCACTTGAATACTCCTTTCCAAAATTCTCTAAATAATAATAAAACACAAGCCATAGACAGGCATATGATAAAGTTCAAAGTTATAATGTCATGAAACAATATCTCAAGAATAAACCCATAATGGGGTTTCAAATTATGGTGCAAATGTGACTGTGTAAGAGATTGCCTCTTTATGTTCGAATTATGTACAAATTTGGGAATGAAAACCTTTCGGTTCTGAAAGGGTTAACAACCTTAGATATGTGATAGTGGTTTTATAAAGTATTTACAATCATTTGCGGTATACAAATTTAATAATTGTTACTTCGTTTTTTTGTAATCAACAGCTTGAAAGTTTTGTTTTATATGAATGAATCTTACCGACTTATTTCAATAGAGAGTAGAAATCAATTAAGATTTTTTAAGAAATGAATCAAATCATCTCTGAAAATCCAATATGCGATTGAAGTATGCGGTGTGAAGTACTGAATCTATTACATGGGTGTAATGTACTGATATATCATAACTGTTTCTATTGCATGGGTATGAAGTACTGAAATATCATAATACCATAATCTTTTACGTATAGGTATTTGCTAAAGTATGAGAATAATAAACGCGGGAAGAAACATAATAGGTTTTTCAATTTCACATTATCGTTAACACTAAGACGATAAGATACAGTAGAAATGCCAATATAGTCCTTTCCAATGTGCCATTACTTCCTATAATGTACATATAATTTATTCAAGTTTCAAAATAGAGGAGATACTACTAGTATATATAACTAGTATATAAAGTTGACATGGAAAATATTTTTATTGTAAATTAATTTGATTTTAACGGTTTTTACAGATAATTCTTTACAAATAGTATTGACCCATAGATGATATTAGGACAAAATAATGATTTAGGACAGAGTAATGTAAATTATTTTAACTCAATCCATAGCAATATTCTGATAAATATTAGGGTACGAATTCCACATTTTCAAGTCGTACAGGGTATTGAAAAATTAGTCATATTTCCTAAGGCCAAAAATATGATAGACACCAGTTCGTTTCGTTTCAAAACATCCATCCCAAAATTATTTTTGTTTTGTCAACGAGCTGTTTATATAGTAAGAACATATTAGAATTGGAAAACGGTAAAAGCAGAATTTGCTAATTATATAGGTTTTGAAAAACTTTTAGAATATTTTCTTTATATAATCCAATTTATGTTACTTGCTTGCTTCATATTTATTTATCTATATGAAACACTCGAGACAAAATGAGGTAAATGTGTACACAGACCTACAAAAAAACATGTGAAAGTTTTTGAAGGGGAAGTTCTGTTACTAGAAGGCTAAGGATTAATTTCATAGCATTTTATTTGATATATTACACTACTATAATACCATCTCTTGGTCATTACTATTTGTATAGAAGAATCCGTGAAAATTGTTGACATTTTACATATAGGACACACATGGCTTTATTCGTTATTTTTATAACTCAATATTTTTAATAATTTTTTTGAATTTATATCCTGAAATAATATAATTATCGTTCGCTCAGATGGTTTTACGAAAATGCATAAAAATCTTTTTTTGCAAGAAATACGTATAGATTTAAATGAAGTCAGTTATGTAGTTACAAAGTAAATATAAGTTTAAATATAATTTGCCAAATCTCGCTTCTTACATTTGTCGTAGTGCAGTGTGGTGCATCGCACGAATTATCCAATGGTAGTCTGGGCTAAAATACAATGCAATAGTTAACCTATGAATTTCATGTGTTAAATAGAATATTTTTCAGTATTTTTCAAAGTTAAATTAATAGCAGCGTATTTAGTTTTTTATGCCCAGCATAATTTTTTAGCCTTTATATTCACTTTTCTAAGCGTGATTCTTTATAGTTTATCTACTGATCTAGCATGTATATTATTTATGTGCAAAAAATCGTTGAAATTCATTGAACCATTTCAGAGTACAAATAAACGAATAGGAGACGTTTCACTTTATATTAGGGATTTTCAACGAATGTATCGTTCCCGTCAAGAAATAAGAGGGGCGAATGTGACATTTTTTTTACCAGTTTCCGTCTTTTCCTTTTTAAAAAAAATGTACAACTTTAAAATATTTTTGGTAGGCAACTTTCATGAAAAATACAAACATAAATGGCGCGAAACTTCCAACCTAATTAAGTTTTTATTACGAATGTATTCATACATTAGACGATGTAGATAAAGAAAACTTTAAGTACGTAATTGCGTCAAGTTTTGAAAGTGACGGAGTTATTACCTAAATAGGAGTGGGAGCGAGAAACAAGCCGCCAACGGCGAGGTGGCTCGGCGCTTACTCGTTGTAACGATGAAAAAGTAGTGTCATATTTTAATCCGTATTCATTAGCTGTATATACGAGTACATCGGCAGACAGTGATGCCGTTAACTTAGTTATTAGTGCTTTAATTTTTTAGTTACTAATTTATTTAATTTTAATTAAAATCCAAAGAATAATGCAATATAGATATTATCTTATATTATAGTTGTATTGCCCATGGTTTTCGGATACAACCAGGTCTTAGGCGTTTTCTTGGGCGTGTTTTTTTTCAAATTACTTTGTCACTTCAAATTAACTATGTTACACTTTAAATAAACCAAATATCAGAGAAATTCGTTTTTCAGTCAGCTCATTTAATTGTATCCGGTTCATAATGTTTAAAGTATGAACCAATACTTTAAACATTATAAACTGGTTACAATTGAATGAACCGACTGAAAAACGAATTTCTATTATATTTAGTTTATTGGAGTTTACTCCTTAAGAATCGATTTTCATATACAGCGCTCGGAATAAAGTTTTATGAGGAGTAAAATCAGAAGTTCAGAGCGTTAAAAAAAGTGTAATAGTTTGTAAGTTTGGACGTAGGAGGTAATCTCCAAAACTACTCATCTGATTTCAAAAATGTTTCACCAATATTTAGAATCCTTTAGGATGGATATAGGTTATATATTATCCCGATAAAAACAATATTTCATGAAACAGTTTTGCAACGTAAGTCAACGAAAAAACAGCCGAGCGAATGCATTTCTTATAAACCACTGTTTACGGTAAAAGATATTGATAGTATATTGGTATTTATATTTATATACAATTTTATCTATTTTATACATTCCAAGACAAACGTAATTAAGTAGTAAGCTCCGTGTGGCGTGTCGAAGCTGACACCCACAAACCATGACCATGACCAACACCCACAAATTTTAATAGTCAATAATCTATTTTTTAAGTTATAAAAATAGTGAAACATCTGTGAGCTTTAGTGAGAATTTTAACATCAATTTCATTGATTACGACAGTTAGGATTACAATAATGATAAATAAACAAAATGGTCAATAGATGGCATTAAAATAGCGTCATAAGCGGGCGAAACACTATTTAATTACACATGAACTTTTCTTCTACAATTCTAAAAAAGATTTAATTATAATAAAAAAATACATATATAAAAATGCCAGACATCATAATCACCAACCTGTACCTTTCCACTGCTTGGTCTTTCCCAAAGCATGACACTAAGAAAGGTTCTCCACCTTATGCATCCAGAAGCTTCTTGCCGATTGTTTACGTCATCAGTCCATTTGGCTGGGAAAGCGTCTAAATTTTGTTTCAATGTTCAAGATCTGCAATCTAAAACTCATCTACCTCAACGGGTTCTTCGGAAAATATGATATATACTGCTATATACTACTTTGGCTTCTCCGTCGAGATTTTGTCCTTTACTTCGAGACTATGGCTCTTTCCATTGCTCGTTGGGTGAATTTAAATATATGGATCAAGCCGACCGTGATTATCCACATTTCAGCGCCGTATATAATTACAGTCCAATCTAAGAAGGCAAACAAAATTAACTGTACAGGACAGGACATAGATAATTACAGTCCAAATTAATAAAGCACACAAAATTGACTGTATAGGACAAGACATAGATAATTACAGTCCAATTTAATAAAGCAAACAAAATTAACTGTACAGGACAGAACAAAGACAATTACAGTCCAATTTAATAAAATAAATAAAATTAACTGTACAGGATAGAACAAATATAATTATAGTCCAATTTAATAAAACAAAGAAAATTAACTGTACAGGACAGGTAACATATCTGGAACAGAGATATATATATCTGGATAGAAGATAGTGGATAGAATTTCTTGTTAAGTTAGGAAATATAATGCAATTTATTTTTATTTTTACGACTTTCAATAGGAGCCACTGTGCGCTTACAATGTATGTTATATAGTATAACTCCATTGGAAATGAAGAATTCGCCGTAAACTGTCTTTGCTTACATGTGAACAGAACTTTGGAAGATGAGTCAAAGTAACTTTCAGATTTGTGTAAATATGGAGGAATTTTCCAAAATTGCTGAAGAATATAAGTTAAGAAATTAACTTTTTAAAAAAGTTACGATATATACGTAGAATGTATCTCGTTTGATTCAACATTTTTTCTAATAAACCGAAAAATGTCTTATATCCCTTCTTCGTGCGCCCTTACAATTAGATGTCTACGACTGTGTCCCACTTCTCTTTAACTTTGATAAGAAAGATAAGTGATAATTATGACAAATACGCTGGTGTTAACTCTGAAAATTTAATAAATTTTCTTTATTCCTCGTTCAAAACTTCGCATATTCGAAACGCGATATGTTATGAACTTAATTTTTATGAAAAATGTTATCTATATATTCCTTAAAGTGAAATATTAATGCTATAAGAGCAATGCGTGAACTGGGTGAACTTATTGCTATAAGAGCAATGCATTTCAGTCAACAAATCATGGTCGCGCATGGAGAGTAGCTATATTTGTAATTACTTCATTTATTCTAAATCATAATGTGGACATCATAGCGCAATAAATATTTAAGCGTACGTATCTCAAAAATTATCACATCTGAAATGATCTTTATGGTTTCCTTACAATCTTTTGTATAAGCTTTTAAAAACCCAGTTTTTCATAATTTTAGGTTTAAAAGTTTAATACGAGTGAACTGAAAAACTAATCCCTCTAATTTAGGAAATAAGAGAGTGGAGACGTAGTTTTCAGCATGTCTCTGAAAATGTACTACGTAAACTTATGAAAATTCATTTTTGAAATCCATATCCAAGCTAAAACATTTCAAATGATATCCCACACTATTCATGGAATTTCACAATCTTTTTTCGATTATATCCAGCGGCCTTAAAATGTCCATATAAGTATTTTTGAGTTTCAGCTATGCCAAATTTCCATGTTAAGCGATTTTTAAAAAAGGACGCTGACGGACAGATATATGGATATCTGAGTGATATTATAATGGTTCTCTTTTTCCTTTTGAAATGTAGAAACCTAAAATTAATAAATAAAACATTAAAGCAAAAAAATAAAAATCGCTTCATTTGACTTTTGAGCGAGAAAGCATAATAAAGACGTGGTGAAACAGCCCGTGGTAAACAAGTTGAGTATAAATAGAATTAAGACAATATAAATTTCCAGATGAATTCCTGATACTTTTAATCCGCAATTTCAGACAGTAAACGAGTGTTCGTAAAATTAAGTATTGTGTGTGGCAATATGGAGTGAATGTAGTTTCTCTAAATTTATTGTTTTTTTTTTAATTTCAAATCTATGACATAAACTCCTTTCTCATGTATTCTGCGATGATCTAATTACAGCTGCATCCGACATGCTTTCATCCTTCTCTTGCATTAACGGAATCTTAATTGCGTGCATAATTGTTGACACGAGACAACGTTATACACAGCAACTTTCGTTTGTCGCTTATTTTTCGACCTCATAGTCCACTTTGACTTTATTTTGGGATAACCGCATTAATATCTTTTCTTATGATCTTTATTTTCATAGTAATGAAAGAACGTTTTTTTTATTGATTCCACAAAGATGAAAGCAAGACGACAAAGATGAGGTTGTGTAAACTTTTACTCGTTTTATAATCACATTATATAATTATGTTGGTTTTCAATGAGCAGTTAATCTATATAAACAGATTTGTACGGACTTTGACACTATTTTGTTTTAATTTTTATCTTTTTACATCAATTGTAGTCTCAAGTAATATCCCTACATTATATATCGATCATAGTCAATCAAGATTAAGAAATAGTGAACCGTATTCACTTTCATGCCGATATACGAGTAGCTTCCACCCGTTTCACGTGAATTACGCATTATTTTAACTATATGCGATAAATAAGCCAATCTCTCAACGTTAATTAAAACGGGTAATTTACATAAAGCATTTTCAAAAGTTACTAGAATACCATGTTACATGGTTTATGAAATTAAAATCTCCAATACTACATTTTTTGTGAAACAAAAATCATGTAGCTTTGAAAAAATATTTTGATTCTGGTATAAATCATATCTATATCATTGTATATTATTCAATAAATAATCGTTGTTATGAACATTAATCAAAACTTAAACTTGAAACTTAACGTTTCTGCGAAACCTGTATCGCCGTGTAACATTCGAAATTAAATATTAATAGAAACACATCATTTGGGCAAGAATATTAAGGTTTTATCCTGCTCAAAATATATGTCGTAATTAATAACATTTTAACATATTTAACTTGCTAAGTTTCATTAAACGGCTCACTTAAAAAGAAATACTTTCCCATACAAAAGCAATTAAGTCAAGTCCACACTACAGACAAATGGCCATTAAATAATTATAATCAAATATAAATTCGATATGGTCATTATCAAAAGAGAACCTAATATTAGACTAAAGTATTTAATAATTACACTTAATAACAGAAAATACTAAGACATAGCAATGTCAAATATAATTTTAGTCCATATTCAATGATAAAATCAAATCTAACATTCACCAATGAGTTACGGAAATTCGATCATTTTTGTAGTGCTATTGAATTATATGTAAATCATATCGAATACAGAAATTGCAGTAAAACACCCTATTCCCCTCTCTATTACCACATAAATCAAAAACGCTTTTATTGTTTCTATAATTATTAATCATGAAAGCAGTATATTTCAAAAGTATAGAAAGGTAGATATATTTATGTCAGAAGATAATTAGATACAAGCAATAAAATAAATAAGGTTTTAAAGGTGCATTTCGAATAAGAGAATATATGCTAATAATAGTGCATTAGGCCAATTGTTTGATATAAATTAAATTATGAGAAAAATCTTTAAAATCTGTAAATATACGCAAAAGACTTTGAATGATAAGAAAATAAAGAAAAAATTGACTTGAAAAATCTGTACATTAAACATATTTTAAAAAAATTATTTCGACGACTAAACAAAATATGGATAGACCGTTATTTTTGTCTGTATACCTAAAATGATGATTATTCAGAAGAAAGAGAACAATATCCCTATCTTTATTAATATAAATTTAAAATTGAACAAACCAAAACAACATTTTTTTAGATTTTAAAGTGTTCTACAAAACTTGTGTCTCGGTTTTTAGAAAATCGATGAAGTAAAAATATCTTTTGCGTTTATTCTAGCGGTTAGCATTTCGTTATCTTTTTTACACGATCACACTTCTATTAAATATTCAAACGTAGCATTGAACCGCGGTTCCACTCGCGTGGAAAAGGGAAACAATTATGTTTAAATAAAAAAAAGTTCTTGTGAAAAAATTGGTTCCTAGCATTGGAAATGCCTGAGTAATTTACAATGTACAGAATTTAATAAACGGCGTGAAAGAAAATAGAAAATATATGCCCTAGACTATAAAACTACAGGCTAACACATTGCTGTGATTAGTTATTTATCTACTTTAGTATTTTTTTAATTGTCAAAAAATTATTTTTTAGGTAAAACGTCTTAGCCTCTGACCATCTTCATCACACAGGTTATAAGTATGCAACATTTCATAAAAGTCAGTTGAGTGGTGAAAGTCGAACAAATAAAAAACAAATTCCTTTTGAGGATATAACCTTTATTAGGATAGTAAACATAAATAATTTTTATATCTACATTTAAGTAAGCACTTACTTGTTACATTCGATTTTTTTCATTTCCAAGCACACGAAAACATGTTACATTTGTCTTTTACGAAAAAAGGCAATTGCAGTGTCGCACACTGTCGCAATAATTTTTGTGAAAACTTCAATAGCGTATAGCATATGGAAATTAAATTTTTTTTTCTTAATAGTTATTCGCGTCATACAAAAAAGACTAAAAAATTGAGTTCCATGAGTCAACGTTAGCGTCGAAAAGTGGGAAAATAAAGAAAACTCTTAACCCGCACACAAAACTCAAATGAATGTCAAAAAAATGTTTGTGCTCTTAAAAGAATATTAATACAATTCTAAAAAATGTAAGTGCATGAAGTTTTAATATATCTTTCTACTGACCCAACACATAGATTTACTTCAATCAATGGGCAGCATTAAATCGCGCTCTCGAAATCAGTTTATAAACATATATCAATAGTCAAGGCACACGTAGTCGCGGATTATTAAATTAAAATAAATAATAATATCAAAAAAATTGTATGCCATTATTCCCATTTACATGACGCGTAGTAAATGTGTAAATAAATAAATAATAAGTGTGGCTGTTTCCTTATAGTAACGTACAACTATTTCACATAACGAATATGAGTACCCGTACTCGATCCCGCTTATGACCATTGAATCTTGTCCATCAGCTCAGATCGGACACACGGATCCGTAGAGATTTCGCCAAACTTCGCTTTCACTCATAATCGTAGTAGGGTGCGCCAGCGTGACGAAAGCGGTAATTTTGAGCTAGCTAAGAGAGAACAACGAGTAATTATTATTTTCATACATCATCTTAAACATCATAATTTATTAAGCCGAGTGTTTGTGGTTTACGTTTGGTTCAACGTATATTACTCTCAGGCCGTACATTAAGTGCGTGGTAACTATTTTACTTTGAATATTACTCTCAGGCCGTACATTAAGTGCGTGGTAACTATTTTACTTTGAATATTACTCTCAGGCCGTACATTAAGTGCGTGGTAACTATTTTATTTTGAATATTACTCTCAGGCCGTACATTAAGTGCGTGGTAGCTATTTTACTTTGTCTTTGCTACTTAATTTATTAGTGTCAAAAACAATTGCGCGGTGATATTTCAAAATTGAATATTATTTAGGGTTTTACGGTCTCTGATTATTTTTTTTATTAATTCCATATCAGTTGCTTATTTATAATTATTTAATAATATATAATCTCATTTACATGTTTTATTATATAAATAATTAATTACGATTAAAAGCAAGTATCAACTTTCATTTGTCCAAAGCTTTTATTCGTTAGGTTCGGATGCCCTTATAATAGGCTATTTGTCTTGTTTTTTAAACTTTTAAATTTTTCTGTTTTGCATCATAAGCACACTACATTTTTAGTTCCAGAATACATGTATTTTTTATATAAATCAATACAATACACATCGTATTTTTCATATAAATCACTTTAAAAGTGTGAATTTTTGAACTCGCGATAAAAATGCAATTTCTGTAATAGCGGCTAGCGTGACGTCACACACAATGTAAACATAAACAGTCCTACCCGTTGAAGAGGATTCTTATTTATTTTCATATTAAAATGAAGTATAAATGGTATGCAGTCCCACAATGTACAAATACGTCTATAAAAAGTCCACAAAAAGTGTTCGTTTCAGTGCCAACGAATCTTAAAAAACGAAAAAAGTGGCTGCAATTAGCCCGAAGAGATCCAAACAGTATTATAGCTCACTCATATGCTTTTATGTGAGAAGATGATTTCGATGTAAGTAATATTCGTCTTTTAAATATTATCGATATCAATGCCTATAAACCGCAAAGAATAAGGATATTAAATTTTGGTATGAATGCGTTTTACTCGCCTGTGACGTCATCTGACTTTTAACCAATAACAAGGCGTTTGCGACGCTGATTGAATATCAAAAAATATTGTGATTTCTTTGCGTTTTTTCGATGTGGTCAAATAGCCTATTGTAGTATTACAATTGTGAATACACTATATTGTAGCAATACACTTGTGAAATTATGGAGAATTTCCCAATCATATCTCTCATTGTAAATCTTTCTATAACCTTCCGATCGAGCTACACACAACCATTGACGAAAATTCAATCAGGCGTCTTTGTTTTATTTTTGGTCTTGTCACGCCGCACGTTAAGTCCTCGGATCTGTAATTTAAATAATTTCTTACGACTCCATCAATACAGTAATATAATTGTGGACATAGCAATGTTTTCTTAATTGATTTTACCCCTAAATATTTATAATAACGAGTACTACTTCAAATAACAGTAATATACTGTTATTTATATCACTACTCTTTATTATACTTATAAATTTTCTATTAATAGTTCGTTGTTGGATAATTCTTTATATGCAATCACCATCTCACGAAAACTTTCTTAGTATTTTAATTGCGTTGTTAAGTACTATATTACTTATTATAATTGAAGCATGCATGTACTTTGCGGAACTTATTTAAAACGAAACCTATTCTAATAAAACTAAGAAAAGTCATCACCGTAGTTCGGAAAAACTTACACCATTATTCGAAGTGCTTAAAAATGCATCTGTGTTCCCAATTAGATTTAGTTATAATGTGCTCATTCTTAACCCCTATAAAATGTTTAATATTATAATTTTTCAATCATTTATGATCCCAAAGTTCCGCTTTATTAATATTTTTTTATTAACTTGGAATAATTCTGTATGTACTTGGTCGCTTTCTTGTTATATATACTTTCAATCATTTGTAATCATAAAGCTCCGACTTATTTATATAAAAAAAGTTCTTGTGAAAAAATTGGTTCTTAGTCGCTTTTGTGTTACCGCTTTTCATAGCTGATATTTTACTTTTTTGGCTTTTTTTACAATAATACTGTACTTGTTACTACTAGAGCAATCTTTTTTCGTCAACCATAATAAAACGTTTTGGAAGATTATGAGATATGTTATATTGTAAAATATAAAGTACATATAAAAATCGAAATAAAACCTTCATCAATGATATTAAAATTAGGTTACATTTAAATAATACATAACTGTATTCAAATATTTACATGTGTTAAGTTCAAACAACGAAAGGATAATAGCGCAGGAGGATTCGAACTTAAGAATAAGAACTTTTTCAAATAATATATAAATTTTTCAATGGATCTTTGAAGATATTTATAGAGAATATTGATTGTATTTGATTTTAAAATTTCGTTAATTTAATAGTGGGGTATTTTTCATAAGATGTACGAGATATGTTTGGAAATAAGTAGAGCGAGTAAGCTTTCAGAGCTTAACCCAAAACTGTGAGCAGGTAAAATTTTAAATCTCGCAATAATTTGGACTGTAAGAATTTTTTAATATATCAAAAAGAAGCGTAAGTATGTAAGTTGGGCTCGATCATGGATCTTCAAATATTTAAAACGTGACCTGTGTTCGGATATATGGTAATTTTTCCGAGATTGAAGATGTACCGAATGCCGGATGTAATGGTTGGTAAATTATATTTAGTGTTATACATTTTTCTATACAAAATACACTATAAATTAAAAATTAATCTTAAATATATCTGTTACTGTATAATAGTTCACATTAGAACTTTGCCAATTTTTTTTTAAATTCCATATATAGTGGCGGTATCGTTGGAAAGGGCCAATTATAAAGGTCTCAAAAATAATTTTTTTGAATTTTAGGTAATATATTTTCAGAAATATATACTAATAAATATGCGAAAAAAGTTATATGCCCTCCCTCTTTATTGCTAAAATTACTTAACCTAAAATTATGAAAAAAATATAAGTTTCAGAAACCCACCCAAAAGTTCTATCCATGATTCTAGATTTCTTAATTTTTAATAACGCACCACATTTTTGCGCCTGTGAAAGATATAGTAGGCAATATAATTAGTGTTTAAAAAATTAATATCTGTATATAGTTAAATAGGAATACTACATATCATTAAACGTTTATAAGTACCTAAATGTGTACGGAACCATTTTAGTGCGAGTTCTACTCGTTCTTGACAGGTTATTAGTAATTAGTAAATATCCACAAATTTTATCAAGTAGTATAAGAGAGTTTATTAAAAATTCGTTTTTCCATAGCATCTGTATTTGAGTTAATTTTCATATTAAAATTATTATAATCAATTGATTATATTACTTCTTTAGGAAACCTTTAAATTAATCTCCTTTTTATCTAAAATTAATGGTATTATCTGAATAAGATAATATCTCTCGAAGTTAATGCTGCCGTTACACTTTGGGTCCTCAAAAGATCTGTGTTTATTTGGCATTATCTCAGTTGTACAGTCAGTACGACTCCGAATAGGCGTACCCTAGTTCATTATAAAGAATTAAGTACTGATTGACTTATACATGTCGCAATTTAAAAAAATACCTTTTGTGAGTATTTTCCTACACATCTAATTTTCTTAATTAGATCCTAAATATAGTAATCTAATTGAATTCAATATATATGAAAATCAATTCAAAAAAATCAATTCTAACATAATTTACAAGAAAATGTTATGTGAATTTCTATTACCTTATGTCCTAATATAATGAAACGATTCAAAACTATAAGGATTCATTAAAACTTAAAACATAAAATCGATCCATTTCTTATAAAAATCGATCCATTTCTATCTTTTATAGACAAAAATTATATAATTCGTGTCCATTTCAAAAGGGAAAATGGAATCATTATAAGAGTCCTCACACGCCGTTTAGTCTATCTGTCACAGCCGTATTACTTAGAAACTTGGCATAGACACTTGGAATTTGGTATAGCAATATACACATTAACATGCACATATGTCAGTAGCCAACAGTCAAAAATATTTATATGGGAAATTTAGGAGGGGCAAACCAAATATCCGAAAAAAATTCACATGTACTGCGGGGTATCGGTTAAAAGAGTTAGTTATAAGGATTTCAAAAATATTATTTATAAGTTTATATTGTATGTCTTCGGCAATATACTGAAAAATATGAAAAATATATGTCCCGCTTCCCTTATTTCCGAAAGTAGTGAAGTTAATATGAATAGGGTTTTTAAAAGACTATCAATAGTTGTAGGAAAACTATTAGCTAGTTTTCCTAGCTAATAGTTTTCCTACAACTATTGATAGATTACTATTACATAGTTTTTGAGATATTTACAATAATATGTATGCCGCCCCTTACTTAATTATATCACGTATTATTACATATTTAGAGTGCTATTACATATTTAGATCGTCAAAAGAGTTACGGAATCTTTAATGCTCGAGCCAGACTTGCACTTGGCAGGTTTTTTCATAGAATCATGAAATGTTCTTATGGGCGCCACATATGAATGAAGCATATATCTTATAACGGTTATTATAATTTTGGACAAGATATGTTAATACTGTTATCTTACTTCTTGAAATATGAAAGATAGCAATATTATAGTTTTTAGCTTATAGAGATTCCCACTCAATTGTGAAAAAATTATAAACTACAAATCGCTAAAAAAATGACCAACCATTAATAACACATCTTAATAATATCCTTATGCGCTTCACCATTCTTCAACAGGCACATTAAGCCGTTAGTTCTGGCCGTTGTTATCAGATAACAGTTGTAATAAATTCAGTCCAAGAAGCTAGTTTCTTCTATGAATTTAGAAGATCAAATGGCAGCCGCTTCAAATAAAAACCAGCATCCCCGCCAAATCCTCTGAGTTAGATAGAAGACCCGGATTAAATAGATACATTTTAAAAAGGACCCATATATTGTTGTAAACGTGGCTGTCAGTTCATATGGTAACTACTCAGTTTACCTTGGATCTAATTCTTTGAATATTCTCCCTAAGATAGAATGAAAAACATTGCTATTGTAATAATAAACCAAGTGTATATACATTTATGTAATTTTGGGACGCAATAACAATATATATAATATAATTACAACACGGAAGTATCTTTTATGATCCATCTAGATCCTAAAATATTTTTCACATATATTAGCCGCAATGTTTTAAATATTAAGAAGAGGTATATATGCAATATGCAATATGCATGCGCACTAACTGCATTCATTCTTTCACCTGTAATTACTTTCATCCGACTTATACAATATACCAAACAACGATCGTTATCATCCAAAATGCCGACTTGCAAAATTGCTGAAGAGTCGTAACAAAACGTAATGTCGATATTATTCATTTATACAAATACATCATATTTAATGTAACAAATTATTTCATAATACGAACATAAATCATTTTAATTTAAGACATTCATTATTACGTAAAACGAATAAAGACTCATCAATTTGAATATGAAAAAGATTTTTAGTTAATATTTAGTCATATAAAAAAGCTTGTTATTGCATTGAGCCTAATGCAAAGCCCAAGAAAACTATTTTATGGAAAATTTCGGAGTTTTCTCTGAAATTTACCAAAAAATTAGTTATATTCGCCATTAGTGTGCTATTATAATATAAAAAAACCTTTCTTTGCAAAGTCAAAAAATAACCGGAACTTTATTTTGCTTTAATTCTTATTGAGGTGAAAATTTCTTTTGACTCACCTTGTCCAAAATTATTTTGTTACGATTTACGATTTTGCTTTGATTCGATTGACCTACGAGTGAATTCAGCGCCAGGCTGAGTGCAGCCGAAGTAGAGGAGCCGAGTTAGTAAGTATATTTTTATTTCTCAATTTTCCCAGTGAGTTATTGGCACAGCAGTAAAGAACTGAATAAAGTACGGAACGCGATGGAAGTCTGAGTTCGAATCTCGATGATTTTGATTTTCTCTACTTTGATTTTATTTTAGGAAGTTAATATTTGTCTACTGAATTCAAATCAAAAACATTTTTTTTATTATATATTTGTTAAAAATTTATTTAATTTTACGTCAGTAGTTATGTATTTTTAATGCATATTAATCTAGACGTGATTTAATGAAAAAAAAAATTGGGTTACATAAAGACCATGTTTATATTTCTCTTTAGACAAATGCATCTCTATATTATGTGATGTATTTTGCACATAATTGCATAACTTTTATAAGTGTTTTGAGCATATTTATATCAATTAATATATCTTATTAATTATGACTAACTTTACTTAATTAACTTTACTTGTTTTTAATTGGCGTATTCGAAATTTTTCGCGTACACAGTACGATTATATTTTTTGCCAAAGTTTAACATCTACTGTGTAATCTTGAGCACACCCAATTTTGTTATTTAATTATTATCTACCGTTAATTTATTCGCAGTAATTTCACATGATTATTTATTTGTATAAAATTGTACGGTCGAATAATATAACATGAAGAAGATTTCAATAAAAGGTAAATTAACAATATATTATGGTTTTTGTCGATTTTAAATTATTTTCAATATCTTCGTAAATTATTTTAATGTAATTATAATCGTTTAAAAGTTCATTCCCAACGGACCAAATGTAAATTTGGCTCGCACACCAAGAGTTTTGTACCTCCTTTGGTTTGAAATTACTTTATAATAAGACTAGGAAGTTTATATCATTGATATGGACTTCCTAGCGCAACGAATACCTAATAATAATTAATGTAGTTACGTAGGGGAACATATATAAATATATATATATATATATATATATATATATATATATATATATATATATATATATAATAAGAATAAACCTATTCTTATTCTCACTAAATGAAACTCGTTACTGCGATAAGTATATAATGATTATCACATACTTTTCCGCAGTAAACATTTTGCTGATACCGTCCGATTATCTAGGGTTTATTTATACTAAAAATCTATCTCAATAGTATCAGAAATTGGAAGGAGGAAATTATTTTTGTCCGTTTTTCAGTATAACAATGCAGAAAATATTTTCGAGACCCTTATACCTAGCCCCTTTAAACTAAACTCCCACTCTGTATATGGGGTTTTAAACTTTTCTTCGCGTACTTAATTTACGGCCCTTCAATTTTCATATGCATATTTTTGAGTATTATCTATTGAGATATGTGCGGATTAATTTCCTCTATTACTATGTTAGTTGATCTGCTATTAAATTTTAACGTAAAGCGGTTTCTGTGAGTGAGTGATCTCTTATAAGGTTTCCGTCCTTCATAAATAGTTTACTTTATTTAAATTATTCCTTAAATAAAATGTTTGAAAAAAAAACACTTTAAAAATCAACATAGAAAATTAACTGAACGAAAGCCATAACAAACAAATTGATCTTTCGTATTCATTTGACATCAGTAATAATTTTAATACACTTGAATCTTCAAAAAATACCAGTAAAATGTTATTAATTAATTTTAAAAAATCTAATCAAATATGCGAAAGAAATAAGTTGTGTTAAGAACAACAGTTATTTAAATACTTAGCAACACGTGCAACTAATTTATTTACTTAGTAATATGTGCAACTAATTTATTTACTTAGCAACACGTGCAACTAATTTATTTATTTATTAGTAGAAGTGTTATAATATTTACATCAAAATATTTAACTGTTAATTTTTTATGAATAAACGAACATCTTTTTAATCTCATCTCCAATCACAGTTATATATTAAAACCTATTAGATCTAACGGAACCAGAGCGGATGGCGTTTTATTAGTTAAAATATTCGATCAATACTGAAAAAGATGAAAATGAAACTTATTAGAATTATGGAGTTAAAAGCCATTTTGCTAGGGATGTAGGACCTAAATATAGACATCAGACTATAATAACAAAAAAAAAAATTTAAAAAAAATTTAATTTCAAAGATAATACTTTCCATTTTTGTACTAATTTTCCAATACTAAGATATCTCTTTTTGAGCAACAGTTTTCTCATGTATTCAACTCAACATTTCAAGTTTATTTAACTTTCAAAAACGAACCTTATGGTAAAATATTTTCTGGGTTAACAAATTTAACATGACCTTATGCTGTAATTCTAAGATATTAAGAAATATCAATAATACAGTAATATTTTACTCTTTACTGTAGGAATTCACGACACAATTTTGGGAAAAAATATATTTGATGATTTTGCTAATAAGAATCGCTGAAAACAAACGTCAAATGATAATTTTGGTATTAATTTTCAATAAAATCGATACATATACCATGTAAATTTATAGTCGGTGTTTGATTTATTTACGATTAAGAAATATATATCATACAGGTAGTCACTATTGAAGATGGACTAATGAGATTTCTTTCGGATTTCCTGGTTAGGAAACCTTATTAAGGTGCTGCTGGAGATAAAGTCGAATTAATTAAGTACCACCTTCAAATGTAGAACAGAAAAGTTTATATTTGAATAACGAACTATACATACATCATTTGTAATCATTCCATTAAATAAAAATATTAATATTTTTAGAAATTTTACTTAGTTAAGCCAGCTTTTAAGCTGGCTTTTTTGAAAAGAGAAAATGAATGTAGAATGAATGATATATGATGTAGAATGAATGATGAATATAGAATGTATGAATCTATCATTTTTGAATTTTTCTGGACATTTTTTTTTGATGTTGAACGTTTTGTATAAACAGAAATACTGTATTATTAATGGAAAGTCATTACTTCTAATCATGCCCAAATTCGAACATTTCTTTAATATTCAAAGTTATTTAATTAGAATTTAAATTTAAAAATATAAATATGAGCTATATTTCGTTTAATAAAATGAAGATATAAATGAGTGATGAATATATAAGTTAGAATAAAGGTTCTTTTTGTATGAATATTTTATACGCCGGTGTCCAGAATTTATTTTCAGAATTTGTAAGTTTCGTTATACGTGGAGTTGAGATTATTATATCTGTGTGAAGAAAACTTATATGTTATAAGAATAAGTCGACAAAATACTAATAAATATGTAATAAAATATGTTTTTTAATAGTTTATTATGCACAAAATATTTCTGATTTGACTACACTTCATCGCAAGTATTTTATTATAAAACAAAAAGTTAATCGTCAAAATATGTTCAAACAATAGCAAAAAGTTATTTAAATTTTGAGTTACAATCACCAAACAATCGAAAGATACAAATATTTTTAAAGTAAAGATTATTATTAATGAATAAAATAACTATTTAAAATTAAATAACTGTTAGTAAATACAATTAAAAAGTAAATTTGAAGTGAATAACTTCTACATACTCTTCATGACTATTGTTTTCTTAAAATAAATTATATGTTTGATTATACGTCAATAATTTATACTGATTTAATTAATAGTAAAATTTCAAAAAAAATTTCAATAAAGAGGGATTTTTAGCAGGTTTTATTTATTCAAAATGTTATCAATTTCCACGACATGAAAATACAATTATCTTATATTACGTGTAAAGCCTCAGTATCGGAAAAACTAAATTTTCTGCTGCGACATTTCGGTAATGATACACGTAAACAAGCGAGCATTGCAACTCAAATCACCACACACACGCATGGCTCGCGAGCTTGGACGTAATCGTCGACCGTGAAACACGCCTAACGAAGAAAGGGGCTGACAAGCGGCTTAGCGAGCGCTGCCTCGTATTTGTGAGCGCTCAATAGAAACCATCAATCGGCGTCACTCGGACGTTTTGACCACAGCACTAGCCGAGATCGGACCACATCGCGGCAGCTCGTTGCCTCCGTATCGACTCGTTTTGTTAACACTGTTAATACCTTCCAACTGATACCCTTTACATCGCCAAATATCAGAAAACTATACGCGAGCGGGAAGTAGTGATGTGTGTTATCGTACGATAAGCGATCATTAAGAGTGATTCTGTGAAAATATTTCGGCGGCTATCGGACGAAAAATATTTACATTTCGCTTCTGGACATTTGGCTTGGAGACAGATATGAAGGTAAATATTATTATATTTTTTCTTATATAGCATAAAAGTATTTTATCGGTAACTTTGATATGTTTCCTCAAAAATTGTTTGGGAGTTTACCTCATTAAGAATTTACCATTTATGACTAGCTGCAGATTCATAAGATAGCCGTTATTGTAATTTATTACAAAAACAATTCGACAACGATCTCAAAAACGTAATAGTTTTCACGTGTTTATTTAAAATACTTTGCAGGGATATTATTTACTTTTTCAAAATATATACCATATTTTTTTTCAAAAATATCTATAATAACTCTCAACTCCACGTTATAAAGAAACTCACAAATTCTGAAAATAATTTCTGGACACTGAAAATAATTTCTGAACCGTATAAAATATTATCACACAAAAAGAGCCTTTACTGATAGTTAATTTATATATTAATTTTTTTAAAACAAATTTAGCTCATATTTATATTTTAAAAACTAAATTGTAAGTAAATAACTTTGAATATTAAAGAAATGTTCGAATATGCGCATGATTAGAAGTACTGACTTTCTGTTAATAATACGGTGTATCTTTTTATGAAAATTTTTCAACACTTATAAAAAATTTCCACAGAAATTCCCAAATGATATTTCTTGCAGCTTTTTATATTCATTTTCTCTTTTTAAAATGCCTTTTCGTTACATTGTGGTCGCAAATTAAACCAGCGTTAACTATTGCTCACCGATTTAGTAAAACCTACTGATTTTTAAGACCATACTACCCCTAATTACACTTCAAAATAATTTGACAAGGATGTAACTTTTAACCCATGCTTTTGTTTGCAGTATACTTTGCAGTTGATATCCACCCCAACCGAAATAGTTTTTATTTAATCATATAAGAAACTCTCCAATTTTAAAAATATATTGTTGACACTGACGTATTAATTATTCATACTAAAAAGAATACTTATTCTAGTTTATAAATTCATACTAAATATAATTCATATTTTAAAAATAAAATATATAATATATAATTCATATTTTAAAAATATATTCTTGACACTGACGTATTAATTATTCATACTAAATTTAATTCATATTTTAAAAATAAAATACATAATATATAATTCATATTTTAAAAATATATTCTTGACACTGACGTATTAATTATTCATACTAAAAAGAATATTTATTCTAGTTTATAAATTCATTCTAGTTCATACTAAAAAGAATATTTATTGTAGTTTATAATTAATTTACATATCTTTTGTTACTCGAACTTACAGTTAGTTTTATTACCAGCTTTTCAGCGCTATTTAAACATACATAACCTCGGTTACTATATTGCTTGCAGAAAAGTAAATGTAAAAAAATATATAAAATAAATTTAGACAAAATTAAATTAAATTTTTGTTTAAAAAGCGGAAACATGGACGAAGGGATAAAACATACCACGGTTTTGTTTTAGCCTCTTGAAATTTCAAACCTCCAAAACACTTCACAATAAGATGCGGCAAAGTTTATTAAGATTCGATTTGAAAAAGTCTTATATAGAATTTACTAATATTTATAATTTGGTTAGACTATAAACAATTTATTATCATTTTGTCGTGCTAATAAAAAAATAAAAACCAATAAATGTATATTTATATATATATATATATATATATATATATATATATATATATATATATATATATTTATGCATAATCCCATATAGTATTAAGCTCAGATTTTTCATTTTCATGAATAAAAATGACTCTTAAATTGAGAAAGTGGAAAAATTACCCCTTTGAAAATTTTATTTAAATTTTCAGTCAACAAAAGACAAAGCATGTATATTTTTCATGAAAAGCCGGATTATTTTTCATAATAATTTAGTAACTGTTTCTATTTAATTCTTTGAAATAGCAAGACCACAAAGAGCAGGTTATGACCCGTTGTCCTCCATATCCATCCTCCATACACAGATGTACTCGTAGCATACTAATATACTAAACAGGCTCGTCCAAAATATCTCAAACAGCGAAAAGGACATTTTGACAACAGAAAACGAATATCGAAATAAGTTAACAGCTTATTTTTAATTTATATATATATGTATATATTTATATATATATATATATATGTATATATATATATATATATATATATATATATATATATATATATATATATGAGTAATAACATTAAAAACGGTTAAAATAAATATATCGTACCTAGGACTTTTTATTATATAGTTATAACGACTTGAAAACTGACTACAATTAGCGCGAAAACGCTCCATAAAAAAACAATTGTCTTGATGTCATTGGCCCGTATTTAGTATTCATTAAAAGGGAGTTTATTAAATATCTTTTGTATATCGTTAAATATTGCGTTTAAGTTATAAATTGCATATTATAATTTTCTCATTTTTTTTCTGTGGAAACTATATTCGTAATAACTTTCTTCTTTAACGAAAAAAAAATTGACACTTTTCCTATTTAGAAGTTTCGATTAATTGTTTGTTATAAGCATTATTTCTTTCATCCTAATTAAACGTACTCTACAGTTTTAAAACATGTTTACAAAAAATATCGACATGGGTCAAATACCCTATAGCATCCGTCTCGAAAGTACCTAGATAAGTGACTTTTTCTTCGACTATGCTAACATTATTAAATATATTTCAATAATTATAAAACATATATACTCATATATAGGCTTTAGTAATCTGGAAACTACAAGCTATCAATTTCATGTCAATTTTATTAGCAGTTTTTGCCTGTCTAAAAAAACCTATTTGGATATCTGCTGGTCTCGTCTGCTAATTTTAATTTAAAATACTTTTCGTTCGACTTCATTGCACATATAAAGACGAAATGGTAATATTTTTTATTATGTTGGCAGTAAATTCTAATATAAGACTTCTTACGATCGCATCTTGATAAGTCGTATTATTTCTAAAAGGCTGTGCTTTGTTAGATTGTTATTTTAATTTCGTATTAATGATTGTTGATTTATGAAAATATTACAAATGTTGTTTTATTTTTTATTCTTCTGAATATTTTGTTATTATATTCTAAAAATAACTAGCTTTTTTAACATTAATAGTCTATTTCTGTTACCCTAAGCCATTTTCACTGGTTTCCATGGAAATGACCTGGAGTTTCACAGAGATTGACAATTGACAATGAATGTGAATTTTTATAACGATAATACTAGCTTATTATCTGTAATATATCTATAATAAAAAGAATTTGTCAAAAAATGGTATAACATCACACTGCAGAAATGAAAACCAATATAATCGTACTAAATACGTTGAAAATTTAAAATAAAAAATCAATAAACAGAAATAATTAGCATTAATAGTAATCGTGTACTACCTACACATTTACAGGGGACACGTTATCAAACCAAAACAATGCAGTGCATATCTAACTGATCATTAGTTATCGACTTTAACACCAAATGATATCATAATAAATATGAAATATTAATGCATATAAATACCCTCAATTAGATCATAAAAGTTTTGAAATTACATTTTTACAATTGCAAGATATCCCATCTAATAAATAAATATATTTGTCTAAAATTAAAATATACGTATTAAGTATAAAAATGGACTTTTATATTCTGAGAGATAAAATTTCATTTGATTTCTGTTAAAAAATTATATTATTTTATTTTAATAAAGAACAATAAAAAAAAACAAACAAAAAAGCACAAACATCGATACTCGAGTTCGAACTTCCGTCGTGTTTTGTGTGTAATCCCGTGTTTTACTGCAGTGCTATTTACTCACTTGGCAAAGTGACGAAATAAAAATATACTTACTAACTCAAACGCCTATATTTTTCTCTTTCGGCTGCACTCGATCCAGAGCCGAGTATACCCCAAGCGAACTCGTTCGGCGTACTCGGTCTATCGCCGAATATTCCCGAAACACATCACGCTCTAGCCGTGGCGCGAAATCGCAGATCTTTTCCCGTCAACAAATTTTAAAAGATTTTCTCTAAAAAGATTTTCACTTCAAAAATCGATACTTAGATAAACTATCGTACAAAACCGCGGAAACAATGAAGTTAAAAAATATATTTATGTGCGTGAAATTTTACATATACTTGTAAACTTTCATGCATGTAAATAAATTTTCAAGCAAAAATCGCAATTAATATATAGCACAAAATATCTTTCGAAAGGTATTTAACCTCCCCTTATTAAGAAATGGGGATGAAAAATGTAGCGTACCCTATAGAATGGAGTATTGTAAAAAAATTATTTTTTAATTTTTTTAGCCTATATAAGTAAAAAAATATATAGACTTGGAAAAAATATTTAGCTGTGAATGATACCGATGTAAGTATAGCTTAATAATCTCATTTATTAATTTTATATTATTAAATGTTAAAATGGCTTTTTTAATTTACTCGACGAAATTGCCTTAAAGATCATGTAGGTGTAAATGAACATGATTTCATTTAAATAATGTTTAAATTATTAAAAAAATTAAATTTGAATATTTTAATGGAAGTAAGAAGAAGGATACTAGGAGGGATTCTTGGATCTTAAGCGAGAACTTTGATCAGGTAAACAGTGCATCATGTTATTATCTAAGCACCTATGTAAGAAAGGTGGTGCCAAAACAGCAACGCATATGTTCATATTTTTTTTCTATGGGTTCAATTATAACCTGAAATTTACTGCACTGACTTTTATAAGATTTTCAATAAACGATAAATACTTTTACAAAGCTATTTTATAGATAGTATTTGTTCTACATAAACATTAAGAGCGCCAATAGTGCCAACATATATTTACGAAAAATGGAATTTAAAATGTGAGGTAAATTATTGGAGTAGTTTTTTAATGATTATGATTCTCAGAAAGTACAACGTAGCTGTACAAAGTTCTGATTAGCTACTGTTGAATATATTTTTGGCTTGAGAAAAATGTGATGATACATATTTTGTTAATAATGAAGTGGCTTATATATAATACGTGAGTATTTGGAATAATGTAATCAATACCTGAAGGTACTCCACACCTTCAATGTTTTTAATTTTAAAACATCCATCAACACTTTTAATCCCGCCGCTCGGATCACGTTAAACTGGAAAGTGATAGCTGTCAAAAGAGGCGGCCAATATCAAAAGCCGTTCGTTGAAATAATACCGGTTGCAGGAGATCAAGTGGTGAGTCCAGCAAGTACTCTTGTTAGCTAACGAAGGTAGCTGGCGTTTAAGTACTTGATTTTTACGGCCGATCGATTACAGGTCATCCGATACTCGGCGTCATAGCTAATGGAACTTTCCTTGACATTTAAAAGTTGAAATTAATAATAAGTTTCTAAAATATATGTAAAAAACAAAACAAATCCGACGGCAAGCATAAGTCGGAAACGTGAATTTTGTAGTATTTTTGATTAAATATATTTTTTACATTTATAAAGGAAAAAATAATTAGGGACAGTGCAACGGGAAGATTGTTTGAAGTGAAAACTTCTCTTGACTCTGAATCTTATCCAACATTATTTGATGGTACAACTCGCATAGGGTATACTCGGCGATAGGCAGAAGACAACCGATTCGACTTTGAGTATACTCGGCGCTAGGCCGAATGCGATCGAAGGAGAAACGGTCGGGTTAGTAAGTATATTTTTATTTCGACACTTTGTCCAGTGAGTCATTGACGCAGCGATAAATATTGGGTTACGTGAGGAATGCTATGGAAATCTAAATTTGTATCTCGATGTCCGTGTTTTTTCTTTTTTGATTTCAATTTTAAGAAGTAACTTTTCTTTATTGAATTCAAATCAAAATCAAGTTTTTACCATACATTTGTGAAAATTTACTTAATTTTTCGTCAGTAGTTATGTTGTTTTAAATGTGTTGATATATATGTTGATAGGCTATCTGGACTTGGCTTAATGCAAAAAAATTGGATTTTTGGCGGTCTTCATTCAATTCCCACTTCTGCTCAAGTTTGTTTTTTTGTGTAACGTTTTTATAAAAGTATTATTTATTAATAGAATTCAAATAAAATTCTCTTATGTGCTCAAGTTATAAATTACAAAAATGTTGTAAATTACTTGAGCGTATTTGTATGTATTAATATATCATATACATTACGTTATTTGGTATCAAAATTGATAAAACATGGTCGTTTGTATGGATACTGTCTTGTTTTCGTTTGTTCAAATGTTTCTCTAAATGATTACTATCAATTTTAATTGATTTTGTTTTTAAATATTGTTTACCTAAATTTAAAAAACACATAGCACGATTATATTTTTTGCCAAAGTTTATCCTTCAACAGTGTTGTCTTAAGTTTGCCATTCTTTTATAATACATTGCCATTTTTTTATAAATTATTTCTACGAAAAAATACAGTTCCACCCAGTGAAAACTTATTTTTTTGATAAGCGGTGAATTTTTTTGTACGACGTTTTTTATAAATTATTTTCGATGGCTTACCTACTTACGCCAGTTGAAAACAAATATTAAACAATTACTTAGCCATATTTTCGTTAATCACTGCACTAAAATATTGAATTAAATGTACCATGTCTCAAAGAAATATTTATCAAAATAAAATGATGTTTTATGGAAATTCCAAAGCATCCACCATTTTCGTTCCATACCATATTATTTTTCTTACTAAAGCCTCTGTTTTCCTTAATATTCATGCTACTAGTTCAGTAATAAATATGAATATCATTTTAATATTATTAGTCATTTTAATAATATTGGTCATTATTTTGGTTTCTTAATGTTGAGTTCTAGACCTATTTTTGCCTTATAGAGTTTTGGTCGTATATCATTAATTCCAGTTGTATTTCTGTTTCAGAAAAAAGTGTAATATCGTCAGCGAATCTCAACTTATTTCAGTATCGTTACCGGATGTTAATTCCTTTTCGGGACTAATAAGAGTTTTTCAGTATATTCCCAATTATAGTAATGAAAATCTACCACTGTGTATCGGTATTAAGCAAGGCGATAGTGTATCGCCGTAATTGACACCTCTACAAATATTTATTTCGGGTTCCATTCTATTCAATTTAAATTTACTCACATTTTTCTGTATATATATTTCAATATATCTACAAATTCTGAACAGATTTTGCATTCTTGTAAAGTTCTCCACGTAATTTTATGAGATATAAGGTCGAATGATTTAGTAGTCAATGAAAACACAATCAATGAAATACATAGATCTTCTAGTTTTTTCCTATTTTTCTATAATTTGGTCTAGAACACGAATTTGACTCATTACTGAAAAGCTTGCTCTAGGGGCTAGTGTTTTTCGGTGGAAATTTTAAGTCAAAATATAACGCATATAATTTATAAAGATTTGGTTATACATTGGCGGGACGATAGTTAGTAATATTGGTAGTACTTCCATTTATTTATCACGTTTTTACGTTAAACGTTCAACGTACACGTTAAACGTATAAGTCAATGGCTCTAACAAGAAGAAATATCCAAAGTTTGTTGCTTTATTATTGGACCTATGCCTTTTCAATTCATTTTTACTTGTCAAGATCTCGGATATCACAATTTTTTAAAATATTTATATTAATTTTATATTGCAAAGATTTTATTTGTTTTTCTTTAGCAGACTGCCCAGAGCATAAGACTTTATAGAATTCAGACGTTGTGCTTACAATGTTTGACCTGGAATTGGACTTTTTGTTGAAAGAGTTGGAATTTAAATTTGAGATCTAATTTTTAACAGTGTTCAATTTTGTTTAAGCTTTTTTCATACTTACTTTATTTTCAACATGCTTATCTATCGTTTTTAATCTATAAACTTTATATTCATTTTGATAGTTTTTTTAAATTGCTTTAAAGGGAGCTGTCAGCTCTAGTTTCTCATCACATATTACAAGTTTCTCATGATGTAATTCGGTTCTTCGTTTTATCATGATTTTTGTTTCATTGGAGATTTTATTTTTTTATAATAGGTTTGTATTTTTTCGAGTGTTTAGATTATGTTTATTGCTTTTCCTTATATGCAAACTACGCAATTTATTTTTTCAAAACTTCTAGGTATATGTTTTCTTCTTCCGTAGTTTTTAGTTTTGTTACCCCGTATTCATATTTATTTTTTATATTGTTATTGATGCCTCCTAAAATTGTACGATCACTGGGACTTATCACTTCCATTCCAATTGACTTATCACTTCCATTACTTATGACTTATTACTTCATATTGGGTAAAACGTGATTTATTTAGTACTCGGATTTCTTAGGGGAGAGCCATGTCCATAGATTTTTCCTTTTTTGTTTAAAAATAATTTTCATTAAAAAATTTATAAAAATTCTTTTCCCGTAACTTCTAGTTCTTTTTCCTTTTATGATACTCATTCATCAATTTGGACGTTGAAGTCACTTATAACGATTACATTTTTTTCGCTATATTCGTAAGCATATTGTAGTCTACCTTAAAAATCTTCTTTTTCTTGATCTGTAGCTTATAGGTGCAGATACCTTTGGCGCAGGTACCTAGGTGCCCATATATTGAAGTGGGCATGGATTAAATTTTAGATTCTGGAAATTCTCTCAGAACAAATTCTCTCAGATATACCTACGAAATTTTCGAAAATTCATTTGTACTCTCAACGAGAAATTAATTTTATAATACATCCTATTCCATATAAGCCTTTTATTTTACCTATATAGTACGATATGTTTTTGTTATCTTCTGTTATACTGTATTTGGTTCTTTTAACGTCTACTAAGCCAATAAGGTCATACTTTTAAGAGATTATTGTTTCTTTGAACTCTAACAGTTTTCCATTTGTTAAAAGAGATATCGCATTGTACGCACATGTGAAACAGCTTTTATAGAGGGTTTTTGCCCCCGTGGTCACCAGCCGGTTGGGGATCGTACAAGTGCGGGAGCTATTTGTCACATATTTTGTTTATGCGAGAGGTGCTGGATTTTTCCATTAACTTTTCTTTATTATGTTGGTGATTAGTCGTATAATGCTGAATATTAGGTTTGTTCTTCTTTATATATTTTTTTAATTTAATTTATTCTGCTTATTGCAATCTTAGGGATTACAAGGTGATTCATATAAATTTATTTTGTTTTGATTTGAATCCCATATGTAAGATTATATATACATTTTCAAGGTAACTTTGGTTTTGGTGTCTCGGGACTATAATGAAGGTACGGTGAAATTACGTCGAAATTTAAAAAAATTACACTACCTATGCTAAAAGATATGCCAGAAATATATCCAAGAGTTTAGATATACTAGTTATAACTATATATATATATATATATATATATATATATATATATATATATATATATATATATATATATATATATATATATATATATATATATATATATATATATATATATATATTAGTCCTTTCAAACAATATTCCACATTATAAACGTAATTTTTAACTTTATTTTCAAGAGATTAATTTGTCCACAAAAATGTCTCTTTAAATATTTCTAAATATTCACTACTGCGATATACGCGGTTGATAAGCTTTATCACTTAGCCAAATTTCAATATTCTAGGTCAAACTTATTCTAAAAATAAACAGCTGTAGCAAACCGAAAGCCGAGTGAAGATCACTTACGTGTATGGCTTTTTTTCTTTTTAGGTACGGAATTCTAAAAAGGCGCCCCTCAAACTAAAATTATATATAATTTTAAAAACGATTTTGAGTCAATGAATTAAATAATAAATCTAAAATTTAAGGCTACATCTTATTCCATATACAATCCAGAATATTTTGACCAGCGATGGAGTAACAGAATTGTCACAACCACGACCTTCTTTTCGGACCCTTTCAATAGAAAATCTTATAAACGCAATACATCGTTATAGATAACTGGACATTTTCTAAAATATTGCATATAACCATTCATAAATAAAACTTGTTAAATACATGTAAAATTCGTGCTACGCTACTCGCGTCCCGTACACACTTAGGCCTTTACGGCGTAAATATTATTTACATGAAACTATTTACACATATTAATACTTCGTTACATGAATATTTTACTGTGTATATCTTTCACAGGCCTAAACGTATCGCAAATTCCAAAAAAACTACGATAGTATAATTATGGGTAAATTCTGGTTAAACTTGTAATATCATTGTTTTTTAAGATTCCGTTGCTCAAAATGAAAAACTTCAATTTTTCATTCTGTTTTTTCATATGAAACTCTTATAGGTTCATTTGGTTGTTCAACTAGTCTTTTGTCAAAACGGTTTTTCTCAAAAACCACTCGGGATATCAAGTTGAAATTATATCATATACTGAGGCCCATAGGCTTACATTGCTGTCAAAATTCACATTGTCGGTTCAGGCAATAAAAAAATATGGCCTTTTAAAACGTATAATTTAATTTCACACAATAGTGTCACTGATCATCAACAAGTTGAAATTATATCGTTTAATGAGGTTCATAGTCTTACATTGCTGTAAAAATTCACATTGTTAGTTCAGGCATTAAAAAAATGGCCTTTTAAAACGTATAATTTAATTTTACACAATAGTGTCACTAACCATCAACAAGTTGAAATATATCATTTACTGAGACCCATAGTCTTACATTTCTGTAAAAAGTCACATTGTTGGTTCAGGCAATAAAAATATGGCCCTTTAAAACGTATAATTTCATTTTACACAATAGTGACACTGATCACGAACAAGTTGAAATTATATCATATACTGAGGACCATAGTCTTATATTGGATCAGGCAATCAAAAATATGGCCCTTTAAAGCCTATAATTTCATTTCACACAATAGTGTCACTGATCATCAACAAGTTGAAATTATATCGTTTATTGAGGCTCATAGTATTACATTGCTGTAAAAATTGATGTTATTGGTTCAGGCAATAAAAAATATGGCCCTTTAAAGCGTATAATTTAATTTCTCATACAATAGTGTCACAGATCATGAACGAGTTGAAATTATATCGTATACTGAGACTTACAGCCTTATATTGCTGTAAAAAACAAAGTTATTTGGTTCACCCAACAAAAATATATGGTTTTTTAACGCGTATATTTTTATTTCATACAATAGTCTCACTAATCATCAACAAGTTTAAATTATATCGTATACTGAGACTTACAACCTTACATTGCTGTAAACAATTTAAGTTATTTGGTTCACGCAATAAAAAGATATGATCCTTTAAAGCGTATATTTTTATTTCATACAATAGTCTCGCTAATAATCAACAAGTTGAAATTATATCGTGTACTGAGATTTATAGCCTTAGATTGTTGTAAAAATTAACATTTGTAAATATAATAGTTCAATAAGAAATACTATGTACTCTTAAATGTTTATAAGTATCCAAGTCTATATGGAACCCTCGTAATGCGAGTTATAATTGTGCTTGACAAGATTTTCTCACAATGTTAACAGTAGCAGTTTCAAAGATTGAGGAGTAAAATACCTCTGGAACCATCTGAAATAAACTTCTGAAAAACTAGTTTTGGAATCCTGTAAGGATTCCAAAACTAGTTTTTTACTTTATCTTTCAATTTATTCTCCACACAATATATGAAATTAAATTTTCTTTTTTGCCAAATGCCAAGTTTCTATATCATAAGGTTTCTGTTAAAAACAGCAGTAATAGACGGATAAACAGACAGAAGGATGGACAGGTGAGTAATCTTATAAGGATAATATTACATTCTTTCTCATGAAGAGCGTAACCCTAAAAATATATATGGAATAAATTGAGACATCGTTCCATTTTTATCAATTTCGAAAACAATTAAACAAATTATTGACCGTCCTAATAACCCCGCCTGTAGTAAAAAAACACAATAACATATGCATATCAATAGCCATTGTGGTGATCAATATCGACCTATAACGATCTAGTGTGTAGGCGACATCGACCGAAAAGTCGGTGTTTCATCCGCTTATCTTCACAAAAAGGCACCGTATTCGTATCCAAAGATTACTAAATGCAATTTATTTAAATTTTTTTTTACCTATAGCTCGTCCTTCAAGTTAGGTATTTCTTCTTATGTCTCGCGAATTACGGTAGATATACTTATTCTACCCGCGAATAAAAACGTGTAGAAATAGTACCCGGCGATAAATATAATTTTAACACACAATTTGTTTTTTTAACAGTGTTCACATAAATACATAAAATTACTTGAAAATTTGACAGAAATCCGGCGCAGTTATAAAAATATCATACGAAACTCGGGCGGAACAGCCATTACAAATAACGTGTTTCTCACGCCTATTATTTTGTGTTATTATATTAATTATATTAACGTTGCAAGCAAACACGTATATTTATGTAAACTTGCATGTTTTTTAACAATATTTGTTGGTATTTTAATCTGTTATTAAGGATGAGGCTATTAGGGTATTTAAGATAGAGAAAGTTGGGCAACAACTCGCGCTACCCTCTTGCTATCCTTATAATTCTGTCACGTCTAATCTTATTATAGTTATTTCAGACTTATCCGCAGAAATTTTACAAGTAAATGCTTCAAATTTTGTGGCTAGATAGTTCAAATTCAATTAAATTAATAAAAATGTTTTTCCGTGCATATAAAACGTGGACGAAAACGTGGTATTAACTTTAACTTCTTTCTTCAAAGATGCATAACGCTTTATCGTAGTAACTCAAATATTGTTGCCATAAATTGAAAACGTCAAAGCGGACCATACGTAAAAAAAACTATTTGAATTAGATTTTAAAATCGTTGGAAAAAACAAAAGTGGACACACTGCGTTTTTTAAAATTTATTAAATTAACAATTATGAGAAAAAATGTAAAATAGGAATGTTAAAAACGACAGGTGACAGAGAGAAAAGGTAATAAAGTATAGGCTTCTATTCTTATGGTTAACAAATCGTTGAAAAAAACTAATCAAAATTGCTAAGGTTTACGGCTCATACATATATAAGAACATATGTATCAACGGGCCGAGACGCATGTAATTTTTTAATCATATTATCTATATAAACTTGGTAATTATGAATATAAAAAAAAATTAAAATCGTATCATTATAGGGAAAGAACTCCTATTTCCAAAAATATGTATTAAAATTTTATTACTCGTAAAATTATCTGTATTATAATAACTTCTATCATCAAAATTTAAACTTGACCTGCTGTTTGATAATAAAGCATAGACCTGCAAAGTAATGCTATATAAAATGGTCTAAGGAACCTTTATCCTATTTAAAATTACAAACCTTTTCATTTACACCCCATTCGACGAAAGACAAAAAGTCTCCGCTGCTCTGCGTATGGAAGAATGAGCACTCGATAATTTATTTACTAATTGTATTACATATTAACAGATATATGAATACTGTAACAGCAAAATTTCATGTAGATAAATATTTGAATTGAAAATCGTAAAAATTCTGAGACTTTGACCGACGGATGAAGGGACGATTATATCTTAATGACGATATTATGAAGATCCGTAATATGATTACACAATTTGAAACATCTTAAGAGTGATGAATTACAATATTAACAAATTATATTCCAAAATATTTAAATGCTTACACTTAACATACATACGCTTTTTATTCACATTCGTATTTATCATACGACATAATATGTGAGAGAACAGGTTCTTAGCTATGGCTACTCCCGTCCGACATTACAATTTAAATTATTATAATTACGCCCGGTTTCTGACAAATTTCTGAGTAATTTTGTATACGAATGTGAAGGTTATTAAACAATTAGAAACCGTATATTAAAATTGCTTTTGTGCGAAATTACTCTACTCACGAGTGAAAATGAGAAATTTAAATGTTTAGGGTTTTCTCTAAAAATGAAGAAATTCTCACGTGAATTATCTATAATTATGGGTACAATAATTAGGTTTAGGAATAAATTTAAATCCTATCTCAAAAAAATATATTATATATCATTATATTGTAATATATTATAATCCATTTACCCAAGAAAGGTTTCGAGTCTCTGAAACTTCCCTTCACAGCGATACATTCTTATCTCTAAAACCACTTATAATTAATCACTCTTCATAAAGTACATTCTACTTAATAATTCAAATCAAAATGTAAATACCTCCCGTGTTTAGGTTTATGAATGCATCTTATCTCAAAAAAATAGGTTATATATAATTATATTTCACAAAGTAGATATACGTTTAATTAATTAACACCATTCACTCTTGAAACGTTTCGAATCTCCGAATCTTCCCTTCGCAGCGATACATTCTTACCTCTATTACCACTTATAATTAATCACTCTTCATAAAGTACATTCTACTTTATAATTCAAATCAGAATTTAAGTACCTTCAGTGTTTAGGTTTAGGAATGCATCTTATCCCAAAAAAAATAGAATATATATAATTATATTTCATAAAGTAGATATACGTTTAATTAATTAACACCATTCACTCTTGAAACGTTTCGAATCTCCGAATCTTCCATTCGCAGGGATACATTCTTACATCTATTACCACTTATAATTAATCACTCTTCATAAAGTACATACTACTTTATAATTCAAATCAGAATTTAAGTACCCCTATATTTTTGCAGCTTTTTTTGACGTTGAACAGATTTATGTGCAAATTACTTCTCACTAAGTGACATTTTGAGAATTACAGTTAAAGAATACGTCAACAACTTAATTTAATACCATGCCATCAAGACCAAACTATTTCAAAATATTAGTGGGTGCAATACTAAGTCAATTTGTGATACAACTTTTGGAACTAAATGTTAAATGTTAAACTAAATGTTTTTTTTTCAACTGAAAAAAAAACATTTCAAACCCACTGTTGTGCCAAAGTATGTTCCTTTGTTTGAAACGAAGATTGAAAAACCCTGTGTTGTATTAAGATATCGATATATCTGAAAATTAAGCTTATTGTTCGTTTATTATTTGTTGCCTTTTGTGAAATACACAAATATATGTGTGTATATATATATATATATATGTATATATATATATATACATATATATATATATGTAATTCAACTAATTACTTACCTGTGTTTTTTTTCGCCAATAACGAAATAAAACCGATTCCAAAACTATTAATACGAATGTAATGATATATATTACAATTATATTAATTGAGTTAGATTAGGGATGATTTTAAGAATTTACTATATTTAAAGATTAAAATAATAAAGTGAAAACATACTTAAATACTATGAATTTATTAAATGTTGCATTATAGAAATGTCCCATAATAACGCCAGATTGTTTTTGTAGCAGCCATTTGTCATTTGTATGTAGATCATAAGATAGTTACAAACGCAGAGTGAAAGCAAAATCAAACTATGAAAAATATAACGCGAAGAAATGCTAGCCATAGTTTTCATATTCATTTTTCCTTTTCTAAGTTTTCACAATCATTTTTCCTTTTTTAATTTTCAAAATTCCATAACTCGCGGGGAAATAAGCTGGTTAAGTGCACAGTAATATTAACATACCTATAAACATTAAAGGGTAAACCGCGTTTATATTATTAAACTATTTCCAAATATTAAAATATTATTTTTCATCACAAAAGTAATAAATATACAAGGTGTAAAGATATCCAAATCCTCGTTTCTTAGTAAAAAGAATTTGAAAAAAATTATATCGCAACGAACCCTAACATGAAGAGCTCTTTCCAACGACATCCAACATGCCCGTGCAGAATAACAGTCATTCGGTAACACAAAAAAGGCAAGAAGTAATGCGAAAAAGTCGGGAGGTAATACAAAAAAAAAGTGTAGTAACAGAAAAAGTTGGGTGGTAATACAAAAGAGTCGGGAGATAATACAGAAAATCGCGTCATTATTCATAAAAGTCATATGGCAATACAAAAAGTCGCGCAGTATTAAAAAAATGTCATGTGGTAATACAAAAAAGTCTTGTTGTATCCGCACGCTAGATATGTAGGGTCAGCTGTTATGTGTATGCGTGTGAGTTTGTACACTTAAGATTTGATTTTTGCTCGTAACCTCATCCATATAACTATATACGTAGACTAGTACGAAGTGTTAAAGATTAAATGTGAGAAAATGAAATAAATATCTTAATATTTTTTTTGCAATATATTCAGCAGAGAGGTTTAACGTTAATTTTACGTGCAACGGAGACTTCCGTTGAAAGACTCGAGTTCATAAGAATTTAACTTTTTTCTTATAACGTAAATTAAGAATACGGTATATGAATTAAGTATAGCATTATATATTTGAACTTATTTACTATTAGCAGTATCTATGACTTATTAATTTAATGTTATTCAATATTAGCTTTCCTTTTTCTCTGCTGAATACAACCACGAATACACCACAAATAGAAAAAGCAACCTCAATGTTGATCTCATACAATAAACATTTAATTAAATTTCATTACTAATTTATTATTAATAAACCAAGATTTTATTCTTAATAAAACAAAATTACAATTTGTTATATAAAAACATATAAAGCACATATAACCACATATATAATCATTCTTACCAATAAAAACTTATATAGTTTTTATTGCTATTTAGTAGTCGCTGTACAGTCATTATACAACTGTGTAGTTATTTAGTACGAATACAATGAATTACAAACGGGTGTAACTAATAATGATCCCCCCTACAAGCACTGTATATACTAATAACATCCGAATTTATAAAAATTTTATGCAAATGAAAGGTAAACTTATATTGCCAAAGAAAATATACAAATTTGATCGAATGAAAATTTGTTTAAAGTAACTATACAAAAGAAAATATAAAAATTTGATCGAAGGAAAATTTGTTTAAAGTAACTATACAAAAGAAAATATACAAATTTGATTGAATGAAAATTTGTTTAAAGTAAGTATTTTCTCCCAATTTTACAATAACTTCGATAAAAATGTAGATCTTTGTGTTTATTAGAAAAAAAGGAGATATTTCAAATAAAAGAATTCATTGAAATAGTAATAAAAAACTACATGAGGAATATGAATTAATTTTTTTCCATGGCTACACTAAAACTAGCTTGCTAAAAGCAAGCTTAATGATGTTTAATCAGACTCACTTTGACATTGACATTGCATTAAAGAAATTTTTCTTTATATATACATATATATATATATATATATATATATATATATATATATATATGTATGTATGTATATACACACATATATTTATGTATTTCACAAAAGGCAACAAATAATAAACGAACAATAAGCTTAATTTTCAGATATATCGATTTCTTAATACAACACAGGGTTTTTCAATCTTAGTTTCAAACAAAGGAACATACTTTGGCACAACAGTGGGTTTGAAATGTTTTTTTTTCAGTTGATCCAAAAGTTGTATCATAAATTGACTTAGTATTGCACCCACTAATATTTTGAAATAGTTTGGTCTTGATGGCATGGTATTAAATTAAGTTGTTGACGTATTCTTTAACTGTAATTCGCAAAATGTCACTTAGCGAGAAGTAATTTGCACATAAATCTGTTCAACGTCAAAAAAGGCTACGAAAATATAGGGGTACTTAAATTCTATTATATAATATTTAACAGATCTATTAAGCGTTTATTTTTTTTTAATTTAAAAGCATCTCTAATATTCTTAAAACTTTTGGTACTTATTATTAAAGGCGAAAAATTATTTACGATTGAATGTTCACGATATTGAGTAAATTCGGGTTATGCATTTTATTAAATATTATTATTAATATTATACAAATTAACTAAAGATAATTTGACAAACTACGATAACTACAAACAGAAAAATATTTTTATAAATGTTTATACTTCGATATGTCAACTGTCAATACTTCAATATGTCAGCTGTCAATCAATCAGCTAGCACTACATGCGACCATTTCCTTGCCCTACACACGCCTTATACAAGGGTGCACAATCATATAAAATAAGCCATGTTTTATTGGTTTTTGTAACTAATTTACTGACCGACTGATGGTGTTAGGTTCACCTGCACAGGAGTCATCCCACCACTATTTTAGTCCCAACATGATATCCATCTTCTCTAAAAAAATCTCTTCTTAACATAATTTTAAGTAATTTTAAATATATTTCTAGTTTTTGGCCAAAGAACTATCTATTATATGTAAATTTCAATTCCTATCGTATTTCTTATAGAAGTTAAACATCCGTGACATACAAACAGGCGGATGGACCGACAAACGATGTTACCACAACAATATTACTCCTTGTCTACTGAACCCTAAGAACACATGTCCGTCTATAGCTGTCGTTTTTTTCATCCGGAAATTATTTAATGTAAAAAGTTGAAATTTGGCATAATAGTCTAGCTCAATATCTGTGTCAGAATTTAAAATGTAAAAACTGTTTGGTTTTGATAGCGTGTGGTTCATCAGCGACTTAATATATATATATATATATATATATATATATATATATATATATATATATATATATATATATATATATATATATATATATATATATATATATATATATATATATATATATATATGTACTTTGTTATGTGTAGGATTGCTATTTGATCTCTGTCCATCTCATTGTCTCACAATAGTGATCGTGTCAGTATATTTTATATGTATTTAACTTAAGATTAATTTCCATTATATTCTCATCAATTTAGTATTGATATATAAATTTTTATTTTATATAATAGTACTGACAAAAATACTTCGGTCCCAACATCATAAAAAATAATTAATAAAAAGTGTCTATATACACACTGTTGCGCGATTTTTCGTGAATCATTTCGAGTAACTTTTAACTTCCCTCTAACTCAGTACTTTTTCAATGTACCAGTTAGAATTTTACCGACCACATGAGATACTTGTTATAACATAGATTTCGAAATTGATGGAAATGATAATACTAAAATGGGAATGAAGTTAAGTTTGAGGAAAATGTGGCAAAAAACTAAAAGATAAAGCCAAGTTAAAACCTAAAAGTTTTAGTTGAAGTTAAACTTAAAATGAAAATTTTTATACAGACTTATTTTTAATACCGTTTAACAAGTTTTAAATAGCTAAAATAATTGAAACTTTGCGTGGATTTATATTTCAAACTTTTTTCTTTTATTGATATCCCAAAAGGAACCTATCCTATTGTTACATTTATTTTTGGTGGGATCTTGATTATTAGAAACATAATGGATTCTGGAAACGATTTATACATTTAAAATCATGTCATTTAAAAAGCTCAAACAAAAACCTTGGTACTGAAAAAGGCATTTTTTTCGAAACTCAAACAAAAACAGTAGCACACGAATAGACGATTTTCTTAAAAGTTCAAAAAAAACAATGATACCCAAGTAGTCAATTTTTTTTCAAAGCTCAAACAAAACCATGGCACTCCCCAAATTGACAAATTATTACCTTCATGTTAAAGGAATGCCATCTTAAATTTTTTATGCTTACGCCAATCCGAACACCAAATATTTTATGTTTTCTCATTTTCGTATCTAATTGCAGCATTGGTATTGGTTAATTCTAACCGTTAAATTGAGTCGTTGACACCAGTATCGCTATTACTGTACTTTATAAAAATATGCCACTGTGGCCTTCCTTACTACTTGTTCGCCATTCGGCAAAAGCAGCCTAACACTTCTAGTGTTTACGCAAAAATACGCGCAGAAACATAGCGCTCCATATCCAAGGTGATTAAATTAAAAGGCGCCGTATTAATTTCTACCGCGACGTCGCGCAGTCACATAAAAATAGCGGTAGAGAAGCCGACGATCGCAGTTCACAGAATCGATCGACGCACGTCCACACTGGTCTTGATAAAAAATGGAAAGTGTAAACGGCTTTCAGTTCAAAACCTTGTTTGTAGGAAAATGCAACAATGTTTATAGCCTGGTCTTACCAGCTCCGATGCTTCGCCTAAAGGGTGTACGGGTAAAACTGCGCTTCTGTTAGAGTTCTTACTGTTACCGGATGTGTACTGTATAGTATTATTACACTTTATTTACAAACGTTTGTAAATTATATCTTGTAAAATGAAATGTTATTGAAGAGTGCTACAAATAGGGTTAATAAACGAAATAGTACCACATTGTTCAAATATTTCATACCCTTATAATAACAATATTATTATTGTCTCGTGATTGTCTCTTTTTACGCTAACATTTTCTTATAAACCAGACGACGGGCAATACCAAGACACCTGTTTCTAGTTATGGGTTGGTTATCAATTTAGTAAGCGGCCTACTTTGACAAGGGTATCTAAAATAACAAGTTTTTATTACATGTAACTGTAGTTATTTGATTGCATAATGAAGAGATTTCGGTATTATTACAGTGGTTGATAAAATAACGGATATTATTTTAATAACGTTATAGTGCCATATATCTATGATCTGATTTACTAGGCCTTTGTATTTATTTATCTTTTCCATAGACTATTAGTATTGGGTATACAAATATCCATTAGATAAATAGTTTTTGATGATTGCAGTAAAGTTTAGCTTCGTAGTTCACTAATAGGATTATTATAATTCTGTAATATATTAATGGTTATTAATATTACTACTTATGTAAAAAAAATGTAACAATAAAAAAATATTTATAAATGATAGAATGTACATCAGAAACTGAACATCACTATTATAATTAGCTTAAACTAAAACACTTCACGAAATATAGTCAACTCGTTTTATGTAACATTTAAATTTAAAACCTAGTGTAAACTTAATTATGTAATACAATTCCTAGGCACTTAAAAATACAACGTTTACCTACCCTTTAATATCGATAGAAATTTATTTAAATAGATATTCCAAAAAAGACGCAAAATGTTATCATTACATATATGCATATATATATATATATATATATATATATATATATAGATATATATATATATATATATATATACATATATATATATATATATATATATATACATATATATCATATTATAATAATGATATACCTATTCTTATTTTTGCTAAATAAAACTCGTTACAGCGATAAGTATATAATGATTATCATATACTTTTCTGCTATAAAGGGGGTATAGGGTTTGCTTATACAAAAATCTCACTTAACAAACCGACACTATTTTATGAGACATACTTATTTAAACGTTTGAGTGCCGTGCCGCTCGTGCCAACTAAATTTCCCACGAGCGCGATGGCGCTCGCCAAATCAGGTAATTTTTTATCTTTCTACGTGTTACATAAAGTTCAAATTATAATATTATTAGTAATTACAATATAAAAAGGATCCAGATAAAGAAAAATTTTAACCCATAATGTCGGAAAATGATCGTTTTTCAAATTGTGAAGAAAGTGCTAGTGAGAGTGACATTGTGGTGCGCTCACAATTTGGCGTAATGCAAAATTTTGAGTGAAAGTGATAATAGAGACGATAACAATTATTTTGCTGATACGGAGGATGTACCGGACTGCGAAAATGACGATGTGACCTTGATTTCAGTTTTTGTTATAATTTTTGTTCACAATATATATTTCCTGATATATATTTCTGACCTTGATTTCAGTTTTTGTTAAAATTTTTGTTCACAATATAATTTTCTTTGTATTTTATTATCCTTGTACAAGTTTTTATTAAGGAAACACCAAACAAATTATTAAAATTGGATAATTTTTGGAAGAATTATAGTTTTTTTCAAGACAAGGGTAAATGACATAAAAACAAAAGATTTCTTTAGCACTTTTAAGTATATATGAGTAAGAAACAATGGCACTAAAACGGTTAATCTTCAACGTAAAAATATATTTGCCGAATTTATTGCTACATGAGCTATATCTTTCAGTCAACAAAAACGCCAGAAGGTGAGAACTCGGTGTTATGGGAGATTACAATAGACCCTCAGTGTGACGTTATAAAATTAACTATCTATTTCAACAATTAAAAATATAACTACATAATATAATTCAAGATATAACTACATAATATAAATTAACCTAATAGTAACTAAAGTATTGAATAATATAGGTATAAACGTGGATAGGGAAAGTGTAGAAGAAAAAGAGAAGAAGAAGAAGTTATTCGAAGCTCTCGAATGTTAATATTATATTTATTCTAGAGTTTGTGAGCATTTACAGTGAAAAGGAATTCGTAGAAGCGCCGGATGAAAAACATATGTGTTTCATGTTATCAATTCTCATAAGCAAGAAAATATTTACCCTTTTAAAGAGCTTCCTACAATTGAAGTGAGCTAGTTAGAACACTGAATATTTCCCATGTGCTACTTTAGCATACTTGCTATATATGTTATTTTGGCAGAACAAGTTAGAATATAACTTAATCATTTAAGCCTACACAATACTGAGTATATGTTCATGGCTGGACGTATTTAAAAGATACGTTGTGACGATTGGCCATTGACAAAGACATTCTTTCATGAGGCAGTATATATATACATGCATATATATATATATATATATATATATATATATATATATGTAATTTGAAAACATCAACAGCTAGTTTTTGATATTTAAAAACAACATTTTGTTTACTTGATATGTTAGTTTACTTAATTCAAGCAAACGATGAATATATATGAGAAAAAAAAACAATGATACTGAACTTTGTTTTTAACAATAAAATTTATCGACTTTCTCTTAAAATTCAATTATTTTAATTAAAATTTGAAATAGGAAATAAATTTATTGAAAATCATTTTGTACTTTGACAAAAAAGTTTCAGGCATTTGATAAACAGCCTTTTGATAAACAGTAATAAAGTCATTAAGAAACTAAAGTAAAAGTAATGCTTATGTTTCAATATTAATAAAAGATTATATATTATTACCAATATCAAAAAACAGGAATAAAACTTGCCAAATATCGATAATTGATTTTCTTTTAAAAGATCGCAAGTGAATGAAGAAATAAAGTGGGCAAAGATATTTTAAACACGGTTACAAATGTATGTTTATAAAACAGGTTAAAAAGTTCAGAAACATCTCAAATCAATGGACTAAGTATCTAGCTCACGGGAGGAAATACATTATTCACAAACATTACAGGAATAAATCGAATTATTATTCGTGTAGGAACACGCATGAATAGTCGTCTATATTTTTTGAAATCATAAAGTCGTTGATGTTAATTTAAACTTCTAATTAAATCCGTGTATCTGGAACCCAACTCGTGTCTATGGTTTAAAAATTAGGGGGATGACCATATACTGCACGCCACTTCAAAAATTAGTGCTTCGCAAACCTGACTTTAAACGTCAAGATAATCTAATAAAAGAAAGAATAAATCTAATATCATTTTAAAAAACCGTTCTAATAATATCCTACATGACAAAGTGCATAAAACTGTTTCTAATTTACATATTTAAAGTACGTTATTTTTATTATTTTATTTTTAATCTTGTTGCATTATAGTAATTTTGTAATTTTCATCTCATATCTGGAACTATATAAACTGTGAAGATGTGAGACGAACGTATGGACTGAAATGACGAAATTAGAAGAGTTCATTGTTTCACTACGGACCATATTTAATAATTGGGATATTTTGTATCTTAAATTGTTCGATCGATTAATGATTTCATATGAACAATTAATCGATCGAACAATTTAAAATACAATATATCTCAATTACAAACTTTTCCCTTCTGCAATTCTATTGTTATTGGGGGGAACCCCAATAACACTAGAATTGCAAGAAAATAACGATATCGGTAATCACGCATACCAAAACATGAAAATTAAAACTGCTAGAAATTCGCGGACAAACGATGAGTAATTAACCATGAGATATCTTTAAAAAAATTATCACATTTATTTCAGAAATTTTTTAATTGGTGTAGCGATCAATTTATTCGAGAGCACATCAAATCACGTTACCAAATGAAGCGATCGGACAAATTAAAATCATTTTCGTCATTTGCAATTTTTTATAACTGTATATATACAATCTTAACTTGACAAGGTACTTTATTATTTAACAATAATAAAATAATAGGTTAAAAAAATTAAAAAAACACGCTTTTGTTGCAATATGAACTAAAAAATAAAAATTAATCTTTACATATAAAGATTTTGGTCTAGAGCGAAAGAATATCTAATGACAAAAAATTAACATATATAGAATTTCAATTCAACAAGGCACTTTATTACTTAACAGTAATAAAATAATAATTTTAAAAAAAAACTAAAAAAACACGCTTTTATAGCAATGTGAATTAAAAAATAAAAAATAAACTTTAAATATAAAGATTTTGGTTTAGAGCGAAAGAATATCTAATGACAAAAAATTAACTTTCATGTAAAAAGCGTGGATTACCTGAGATCAGTTGTAATTATTTTTAATTGCTTACTATTTGTAAAGGTAGACTAATTGTGAAGATCTAAGTCGAGAACACAACACTCTCGTTACATGAAAGTTAATTTTTTTGTCATCGAGAATATCCCTTCGCTCTTGACCAAAATCTTTATATTTAAAGATTATTTTTTATATTTCAGCTCATATTGCTGTAAAAGCGTTTTTTCTTTTTGTTTTTTAAACTTTATCCAACTTTATTTCTATTTTTTAATCTCCTTCGTTTTAAGATTAAAAGTAAAGTTTTTTTTATTTTATGAAATAATTGTATCATCAGTTTCTTGATACATGTACAAAATTTTAAATAGTTTGGATGTCTGAAAGTGGATAATAATTAAATTGAAAGGTTCCCTTATTTTTTTAGTCTTTTATGTTTTAGGACTATAAAAATATTTTTTGCAATTTCATGAAATTATTATATTGTCATCTGCCCTTGACACGTGTGAAAAATTTTAAATAATTCGTACGACTAGAAGTGCGTAAAATTTTGGAAACATTCACGTCCACCGCGAAACTATTTAATTTTAAATTTCATTAAACTATTTATATCGTAGCAATATTAATATTATAATTTATTAGTGTTTATTATGTATATCAACAGTATATAAATAATACTCTACAAAACCGTGACACATGACTCCATCGCTGCTTCTGTCACGTTCATTTCATTACACGTTTTGTAACGATGCATGATAAATTACTTAACAATAACATTAACATCTTGATGCACGATGATAAATTTAACTTCAAAACAAATTTTGTACAGAGAGAAAAAACTGAGACAGACATTAACATTTTCAAGTTATTCTTAGCGTTTTGCACCACGGAAGAATAACAAAGGAAACCTTATAAGAGTTTATAAGGATTTCCAACCATTTTATTTTTTAATTTTAAATGAGATTTTTCTCAATTAAATCTGGAAATTTTGAGTTAACAAATTAAAAATAAATTGTGGGTTAACAAATTAAAAATAAATTGTGGGTTAACAAATTAAAAACAAATTAAAAGTAAATTTGGCAAAATTATGGACTCAGACATATTTTAAAGAAAATTGCAAATATTTTCTATGAAGAAGTTGGGTATAACGAAATGTGGTAATCGAAGTTATTTAAATTTATCAATTGAAAGACCAAGTTGTGTGGTTATAACACTATTTTTTTAAATTTTATGTGAAATATTTTTCGAAATATTACTGAAAATGATGACAAAAAATTTTTTTTCTCTTGTTTCCAAAACTGCTAATGACAAAATTATGAAAAACAACATTACTAGAAGTTTACCTAAAGTTTGCCGGAAAATTGTAAGTATGATTCTAAATCACGTAGTTTTCGAGAAATTCGTAATATTTTTACATCTGTGAATAACAAAGTTCATTATATTGACTTGGTGAAAAAGCTAGGCAGTATATTCACAAATAATATTTTTCAAGAATCTAACAGAAAATGTATGTACCCTTAAATATTTATATATATATATACATAGATATATATATATATATATATATATATATATATATATATATATATATGTCTAACGGTATAAGTTCCGGAACCTTCGTAGTGTGAGTTCTTATTTTTATTTTTTTAGTTCAGTCAAATTTAATTAATTGTTTTCTGGCAGGTTACTTTCTAAAAGAAGCTGCCAAAACATAAAGTTTAATAAAAAATGGAGTTAATTGGGTTTGAAATTACATTATCAAATTATGCCACGGAATAATAACAAGAAAAATAAAAAAAAATCACATATTAGATTACCAAGAAATATTTCCAGGTAGACTTATCGTCAAAAGCGCAAAAAAATGAAACAAAATAACAAAATAAAAAAATTGTACAGGAGAGTATGCTTACAAGAAGAGAAATTTCTAGAAAGAATGCCAACTTCGGAAGGTAATTTCGGATGTAATTATAATATTATAATTTTTATGGTAATTATGAAATAAAATGATAACCGATATAAACAACCTTGAAAACAATCATTTCATCTAATATTAAATAACTTTTAGCGTAATAAAAAGTGAAACACTTCTCGATACACAATACTATGCCATGACATAACAAAGATAAAACACGACAGTCATTTTGTTTTTCGTTACGCTCATAATATTTTTACTCAATTTGTCGCGCACTTTCTTATTGTCTTCAGTAAACATTTTTTTCCTTTATTTAACTGGCCTTTAGTTAAGCTCTTATACATACATATATACGTACATATAAATGTATTGGGTTCAAGCGGGTGATAACGCATTTAAATTTTAAAAGTTTACAATTTAAAGGTACACATGAATATTACTTATCCGATCTGACGTTTAAATCTAAACTTAGTTTTCGTTACTTCAATAGATTTTACTTGAAGTATTGTACTACCGAATACAAATGTAACAATTATGTCAAGTCCTTAAAAATGTTTATAAATTTAAACTTTATTCTAATTCCACATAAAGGAACTACTTGGAACTTGATGGTATTTTCATTTCAACATTTTCCAGCTAATACGGTAATTTCAAGAGAACTTGCCTCATTTTTCCAATGTATGGTTTTTTGCGAAGGACGTTTTTAATAAATTGCCATGTTTTATTAATTTTTTTTTAACTTTTATTGTTTTCTTAGTTTCATATCACAAAAACCCCGTTAAAATCCATCAAAACCCATATTGGTGCTCAACTATTATAAGTAATTATGTATTTAGCAATGCTCGTGCCAAACGCAAAAAGTGCGAAATATTTTATTGTGTAAAATTAAATTCATAATCGAATGAAAACCATCAAAATTAAATAACTAAAAATAAATATGTATTTACTTTTTTGTTTCCATCTACTTTTGTTACTTTATTTCTATTGTTACTAATAATGTACAGCGTCAAGTTTAGAAAGAACTCACGGACACTATTCGATTAAAAAATGTATTATTAAAGAATCATACTAGCAAAATTGATAAAAGTTAATTATTTTAAACATTTGTTACTAAAACGGTATCTATTTTTTTTATTTCTTAAAATCTAAAAATCATGGATATTAAATAAATTTAATACGATATTGATGAGTATTAGTAACAATACTAATACTCATCCATATAACGATACTTATTTACTCATTTTCAATAGATATTAGCTATAATGCACTTATTGCAATACAACTTCTGCAATGTATTAATGTTACGTTAAACTATTAGGTGAAAAAATTATGCAGATTATAACCATCCCGTGCGTTGAATGAAAAACGCCAGTAATGATACACGTGATGCATTAAACGTAATAAGGTTCGTTAGACGCGTGCCATCACTGACGTGGCACGCGCGCGCTGGTACGATTAATGTGATATATACGGTTACTTTAAAAAGCTTATTAACTGGGGTGTGAAAAGTTCATTTACTTCGCCCGTAAATTATTCTGTTATCATATTAGGAAAGGTGCATTTCTATTGAAATATAGCTAGACAATTTATACAACCATTAACTTCATAACTCTGTTCTTATTATTTAGATGTATGGAAAATGAACAGTCAAATAATTTATTTAAGTTTATATTGTTCTGTATATTTTTGTAATTATCAACACATATCCATATATATTCAATGTATGTTACTCAGTAACATAAAACTTCCTTAATAAATCGACATGAAAAATCTTCTCCTTGTTTATGATTCTCAGAAAATTACTGGACTTTTGCACATAGTATATCGGAATAATGTGAAGTAAGTAACAATAATATAAAAGAATATTTTATTAATTTTTACTTGACATTTTCTCTTTATGATTAATCCTCATAGCGAAGACAAGATATTTTATCAGCAAATAATTTGATAATAATAAAAAATTTAAATTGTCGTTTCCGTAATTATTATTAACTTTATTGTTATCATGGTTATTATTAATATTATGGTCAGTAAATTCCAATGGTTGCATTAAAAATGTTTTTTTCAATATAATTACATTCGCATACAATACTAATGTACATAACATTATCTTAACGATCCACGAATAACAGTTTTTGACTAGGTCTGAGTTTGATTTTGAAAATTATACAGTTCTCATTAAATTTTATTAAACCAATAAATAGCATGGAAATAAGTATTTTCTTAATGATATTCCACATTATTACATGAATTTCTCGCAAATTATATTAACACACTAAAAGATTGTAGACCGTATCTCGTAGAGATACGATCTACAATCTTTTAGGAAGGAGCGTAATATAGCAAAGAGCCATTTCCATTCCATTTTCATTCCATTTCCATTTTTCTAAAATTATTTCAAGATAAAAAAAATACATGACTTTCTTACATGCTCCTAGGATACAACCCCCCAATTAACCCTTAGACGTGTTCTTGTGTGTACTGCATTGGTTTTCGTGAGTGTCTGTTTCCTGGCGGATAAATCAAATTAAGATCATTTTATATATTTACATATTTATTTCTTAAATTTAAAAAAGAAATAAAGACAAAATAAGAATAAAGACAGACTACACTAAACATAAATACACCTATAAACGATTCATACATGTACATACTCCACATATGTACAAATTTCCACGTACATTTGATAAGGATCTGATTTTATGTAGAGTATTTATACGTGTGATATGTTCATTTATGTTTATGTGCCTATAAATTTCTCTCTCTCAACCTACCCTTATTTCCATTAAGGGTTGTTTTCCGCCCCGGTATCATACTTATTCACATCAATTATTTAACAAAGGGATTTAAAAAAAATAATAGTAGACCCAATATAACAGTTTTGATTAATATATAAGAATAAACTGTGAAACTTTGACAAAGCTTTAAAATAAGAAAAATATTCTTATCCAACACTAAATCAAAATTTATTCGAAATGTTACGTTCTGTATTCATTAAAACACTCATTCGCTTTTGCTATTAAACAAGTACGCAATCCGAATACTGGTTTAAATGTATTTAATTTTATTATTACCTGTATTTAATTGGCTACATTAATTTAGTTTTTCTCTTTCAAAACGCCATTAAAATAATTATGCCGCAGGTATACATTTTCTCAAGCTAAGGTACCTGTCACATTGCTTCGTAATTTTCTATTACCAATTAGACTTTCGACTTTTTTAAACGCAAAGGGTATTACAAAATTAAATCACGTAACAACAACTGCAAAGACATTTTATGAATAAGGTTCTATAGTTACATATTTACGTTCTATGTTTACATATTTATGTTTTATGTATCCATATTTACTATAAAATTTCTTATACAACACCGATCATTACTTTCTATTAAAATTCATAAAGTTGTTTAGCAAAAAGACGACCGTCACAGAAAAAAGCATTATTTTTTTAAATCCATAACCAACAAAAGGAAAATTTTATAAAATTTTCATTTACAAATTTATAATTTTGATTCAAGATATTCATGAAATGAATTTCAATTACGATACGGAATGGCTTTTGAGTAAATTCAACTCACATTTGATGACTTTTTAAATAAAATAATATTATCATAATCATGTAAATATACCAACAGATAGATAAGTGCTCAATATAAAAAATTAAACACAATTTATTAGCTTAAAATTTATCAATACATTTATAATTTAACAAGACCATGTCGCAACATAACGAAATGGCTCAATATAAAATCTACATTTATTACATCGAAATTAATGAAAACAAATTAATTTACGTTAAATCCTCAACGCGCATTTAATTAATTGACATAATTAAACCCCCTCATCGGCGGAAACTCGTAATACATAAACATCCGCTTAAGAGACTAATGATATTAGTTCCCGGAAACGGATACGGCCGACGATTTATTGCGCGGAATGTAAATACCTCTGCGAAGGAATGCCGCCGTATTCTGGTCAGTCGAACCCATGGAGTGATAACGATCGATTCTCCATGTTTAAAGTGGGACTTAACATCCTATAAAGACTATTTTATTATTATGACTTGTTCGCGGAAAACACATATCTCTTGATATGTGCATATATATATATATATATATATATATATATATATATATATATATATATATATATATATATATATATATATATACATATATATATATATGTGTGTGTGTGTGTGTATATATATATCTTCACAACATTTATTCCTTTCTGAGATATTGTATAAACTGATAATAGAGGATTGCGCTACAAATAAGTAAGTGCAGAAATTATTGCGCAAGATAAATACAGTTAAATCATTATTTTGCTATTTCATGCTACCCTCTCTTTCACCACATTTTTACGTGATTGTTCTTTATGTGCTCGTAAGTATTTTCAAACTGACGAATAGTTGGGCGTTTTTTTTTAATATTTATGGTTTAATCATTGTTAATTTCGACCAATTTAGACAATCGTTGGAAATATCGGGAGTTATTTTAAGGTTTAGTGTGTTATTGTAGCAAATAATAGCGCCATTACTTTCAATGAGTAAAAAAATTGCGATAATTATTTATATAAATTGCGAAAGTTTTTATTTAATTAGTTCGCGTTTACTCAGATAGCTATTGCAGACGATAAGGTTTGACAGTTAATTTCTATAGTTCCGTTAATAATTTTGTCACTTCCGTCCATCCGTCCCTCTACCAGAACTTCAGTTTTAAGATTTATATAGATGCAATTTTTCGAATAAATGCTTCATATAGAGACAACAACTAAAAAAAAGTAATGATCAAAACAAATTTAATTTACTTTCACACACATATAGGATGGGGCTGAATTTTTTTCATACCTCATCGAATAATATACCATTAGATCTGTTAAGATGAGATCTACTTGCAATTTTTAATTTTTAACCTCCGTTTGTGGAATATTTAGCTTCAAATTACCTGGCAATGTATCTTCATAATTTTTCCACCGCGGATTTCCCATTTCACCAAATAAAATGTATTTATTCATTTAGATAATAAAACCCTTATTGAACTTACAGCTTATTACCAATACGTTAAGCAACGTAACGAGAAACCAAGGTTATTGGAAATAATGAACCGGCTGTAGATTATCCAAATATTCTACGATCTTGACTTTAAACTCACGAATCCAACAAAGGAACAATCGTTGATAGGATAATGTCTCCAATACGGCGTTATATCAACTAAATGATAATCTAGATGCAATTATCTCCTTTCGCGCAGAAATTTGTACCCAAACTTGTCTAAAATTAACAACAAGAATTACATATAAGTAGCCATAATTTTTAAAACAAAGGAATCTAAAATATTATGGTCAACTCACGTAAACGATTTCGAAAGATATTGGTAACTATGGAACCCTATATAAGTGAATGTTAGTTATAGTGTGATGGTTAATATTCTTACTCATTAAAAGTTCTAAAATAATATTTCTTTTAAAAAACCGACTTTCAACAAAGGTACTAAAAATGGGTACCTACTTATTCACAATAAATAACTAAGTTATTTATTTATGAAGTCGGTGCCATCAACGCCGATTAACTTAAATAAATGTTAAATAATATATTATAAATACGGCCCTTATCTATTTCGTATTGTATGTAAGGTACTCAACATTATAAGTTAAAGTTTTAAATTTATATTATAAATTAAATTAAATTATAAAAATAATAAATGTATATATAAATTTGTTTAAGTTGGTCGACAGTGATGGCACTAGTAACTAGAATTCTAATGGATGTTGAAAAAATTGGAACAGAGATACATTGTAGATTGGATTGACTGGCTATATTGCTGCAGTCAATGAAAACTAAGTCTCAATCAGAAACTATTGTAATAAATACGAAATATATAAATATGATTTTATCATAGAATTATAAGATAATGTAATGTATTGTAATCAAATGGTAGTCTCTTTGATTTAAATTATTACTGGTTATTTTATTGAGGGGAACGCCAGATCTGCGCCTTTGGATTTGATTACTTATATCAGGCATACGTACAACAACTTTAATGATCGAATTAATAATTACATTAACGCCTCGCAGTCATCTTATTGCTTTTCATATCTTATCAAATAAGTTGTTATATATATATATATATATATATATATATATATATATATATATATATATATATATATATATATATATATATTATTTATTTATTTATATACATATATATATATATAAATTAGATATCGTGTTCAGCTACCAGATGGGTTAGACGCCGTATTTTAGATCTTTAGTTCCGGGAATTTTTGGATTTTAGAAGCTTTTCAAAATACACATATATATGTGAGCTATTAGCAAAGATGCTTTAGAAAGATGAAAGAAGAAAGAATCTTTGCTAATATCCCACCTGAAGATGTTGTAATACAACGAAACCTAGGTGGTGGTAAAGAACTTAAATAAAGTAGAAATGATACTACATCACGTAGTTTCATTTAATTGTGAAAATTATTAACATTTTGTTATTGTTATTAAGCAAAATTATTACTTAATAATAATAACAAAATTGCACAAAACTATTTAATATTGTGAAGAAGGTGGCTGTATGAAAATTAAGTCTTTGCTGGATGACTCAAAATCAATAATTAATATAAGTAAATACAACGAAACCTAGGTCGTGGTAAAGAACTTAAAGGAAGTAGAAATAATACTACATCACGTAGTTTCATTTAATTGTGAAAATTATTAACATTTTGTTATTGTTATTAAGCAAAATTATTACTTAATAATAATAACAAAATTGCACAAAACTATGTAATATTGTGAAGAAGGTGGCTGTATGAAAATTACGTCTTTGCTGGATGACTCAAAATCAATAAATAATATAAGTAAATACAACGAAACCTAAGTCGTGGTAAAGAACTTAAAGAAAGTAGAAATAATACTACATCACGTAGTTTCATTTAATTGTGAATAATGAATTTCTACAAAATTTTCGCCAAATATATTCAATAGTTAATAATTTTGTTATTGTTATTAAGCCTTTTTAAGAGAAATTAATATACCTACATTTCTAAATTATTTTTTTTGTCGTATTCCCGAAAGTTACACTCAAGTATTTAAATTAAATGATGAAAGTATTGCATTAGCATCCGGGCTAAGGTAAATATTGTCGTCGCCGTGGTTTATTGTGTTAGCCACATACGGCCTTTGATGATGCGGCGCACCACGGGGACCCGGGTTCGATTCCCGGCTGCTCGTTGAGCGGGGCTGGACTGGTGGTATGGTTGGCTGTAAGAGATTACTCTCATAGCAATAAGTCCGTCATATGTATCAATTTACGTATGTCATATGCATTTAATTTACATACTTTTATGTATAGATACATTAAAGTATATAAATAAATAAATGGGTGTTTTCAAAGGCAAATATCATAACGAATTACGTGTGTATATATGTACGTTTTGATGCTCATTTTGGATTTCATAAACCTTTCAAAATACCTACATATGTATATTTTGAAAGGCTTCTAAAATCCAAAATGAGCATCCCATTAATTACGAAGCTTTTTTATTTGGTAATAAAATCCATTCCACCTTTGGGTTATGTCACCAACAATTTTAAATTAATTGTACTGAAACCGAGCATATTTCAGGCTGTTAATATTGATCTAAATATAGGTACATATTACTTTTCGTTATAATGGGAAAAATATTTGCTGAGGTAAAAGCGAAAAACTGAATTGTTTTCCAAACACTAGAAAGTTACTTACAGGCCGCGTACGCGCACCATAGAAAGATAACTTTATTATTCTTTTTTTATAACTCGGATAACTTTGTTAGTCTTTATGCGAAATCGTTACACCATGTTCATGACATAATACGAAGTTAATTAATTTAGTATTAAATTGTGACTTCCATATTTTTATTAGTGCGATTCGCACATTGTCTTATTTTAATGAACAATTTTTCTTGGCGAAATTTTCATCAGACCGTTCATTAAAAATGTTATCTCTAAATAAATAAGACTCGTTTCAAAAATTCCATTGTTTATTTATCTATGCATTCAGTATTTAGGTATTTGTGCAGTATTTCAATTTGAAGCAAATTTTCAAAGTTGTCCCAAAAGAAACTCCGGAAACTAAAGATCTAAAATACGGCGTCTAACCCATCTGGTAGCTGAACACACTATATAATGTATATATATATATATATATATGATATATAAATATATATATGTATATATATATATAATATATAAATATATATATGTATATATATATATATATATATATATATATATATATATATATATATATATACATATATATATAAATTGATTCGATAAGATGTGAAAAGCAATAAGATGACTGGTGGCCAGACATGGCGTCAATGTAATTATTAATTCGGTCATTAAGGTAGTTGTACGTTGGCCTGATATAAATAACCAAATCCGGACGCGTAGGTCTGGCGTTCCCCTCAATAAAATACCATTTGATTACAATACATTACACTATCTTATAATTCTATGACAAAATTGTATTTATATATATCGTATTTATTACAATAACTTCTGCTTGAGACTTAGTTTTCATTGACTGCAGCAATATAGCCAGTCAATCCAATCTACAATGTATCTCTGTTCCAACTTTTTCAACATCCATTAGAATTCTAGTTACTAGTGCCATCACTGTCGACCAACGTAAACACAGTTATCTATAAATTTATTATTTTTATAATTTAATTTAATTTATAATATAAATTTAAAACTTTAACTTATAATGTTGAGTACATTACATACAATACGAAATAGATAAGGGCCGTATTTATAATATAAAATTTTACATTTATTTAAGTTAATCGGCGTTGATGGCACCGACTTCATAAATAAGTAACTTAGTTATTTATTGTGAATAAGTAGGTACCCATTTTTATTACCTTTGTTGAAAGTCGGTTTTTTAAAAGAAATATTATTTTAGAACTTTTAATGAGTAAGAATATTAACCATCACACTATCACTAACATTTACTTATGTTTTTTCTTAGAATATTGTACAATTATTTAAAATCATGGCCAAAAGCTAGTATATATATAATTTCCTCTCTGTCTAAAGTTGGTTATCAACAACATACAGAAATGAAGCGATAGTAGTAGCTGCCAGCGGTTAGCGATTAGCCGTTGAGGAGTTCCGTTCTCCATATCCGATATCCAATATTAAATTTTGCAAGATAACAACTATCATTTGAAGAGTTCCGTTCGCCATATCCGAAATTCACTCAATCACATAAATAACCAGAACCAAATAAATTAAAGCACGATTGAGTTACTATCATCCGTTATGGAGTTGCTTTATTCACCTTCAGAACTCATCATCAGACTCTGACCGAGTCGATAGTAGTTATTTTGCATAGTAAAAACTACCAGCAACAAATATCTTGAATTACGGTTGATTTACTGCTATCCAATAAGTAGTCCATTATTCATCTCCAGAACTCATCATCAGACTTTGACATGGTCGATGCTATAGTAATTTTGCAAACTATCCATACCAAGTATCTTTAATCATAGTTGATTGACTACCATTCGTTAAGGAATGCCATCGTCCATTTCTGTACCTCATCATCATATTTACACGGGACCACCCCTAAATTAGTCTCTTTCAAATCAAAAAACAATAATCGAAATCGGTCTACTCGATAAAGAATTATCGCTGAACGTACATAAAAAAACATTCCGACGTATTGAGAACCTCCTATTCTTTTGAAATCGGTTAAAAAAGGTCAACACTTTGTACGCTGTTCCATGGAACAGCGATCACATTAGAGAATTAATGACATGAGGCAAGAGTTAGTACATGCCAAATCAAATTTTCCTTACAAACAATATATATGACCAAGTAGGAATCCAATGAACATCATGAAAGATAGATGCCATCCCTCAGGAACTACTTTTTAAAATACCATATTCAAACCACCCTCCCTGATAAATCCGTCACATATGTCCAAATATGTAGATGTTTCAGATGTTGATCACAATTTATACATAGCCAATACAAATATATTGTTAAGTACCTTCTCATACATGTAAAACAGGAGCGAGACAAATCTTTTTACGCCTTCTTTCGAAACCTTTGCGAATTCCTTGTTTTTGCAATTTATTGAATATCAAAATTTTTTACACTGTGTGTTCATTTGCCATACAGTTTTTGAACTAATACAAAAAAAATCTTAAAAGTATTGCTTGGCAAGTACTGTTATTTAAAATTCTTTGATAATTATCTTTTATTAATAAGTTTCTTCAACAAAAGCAAAACGAGTACGTAATGGTATATTTGCATGGTAAACACGGTTTTTGCTTAGTTGAGAAACTCATTCTAGATTTTAAGGTTTTTCTGTGAGTTATTAAACGTTAAGGTGATTTGTAAAGTACGTCCACTCCCGTGTAATTTTTGAATCAATACAAAAAACAACTGAAAAGTGTAATTGGTGAGCACGGCTATTTAAAAAAACGTTAACACCATTGTATTTATAAACGTCCTTCACAAAATGAGTAATAGTAATTTTTCATGTCTCTTTATTTGTTTATTTTTTTATTACTTGAAAAAAGCACACTAGAATTCTTTGAGTTTTTGCGAGTTGCTAAACGCCAAATCGATATAAATCTTTGTGTTCTTTTCCGAATAATTTTTGAAACAACAAGAAAAAAAAGGAAAAATTTTAAAAGTAGTTATAAATGCAATAATAAAAAATTTTAACTAATGCCAAAAAAAACTTTAAAAAATCTTAAAAACAGCACTTGGTGGTTATTTTAAACAAACTAAAATAATTTTTATTTAAGTTGATTTTAAAATCTTTTGTTCTTTTTGTATCAATAACTTGCTTTCATAAAACGACTACGTAATAGTACTTTTGGGTTTTTCAACGTTGTTTTTCGTTATTTGAAAAATTAAAAAACAAGTTTGTGTTTAAATCAAAATGCTCGAGATATACCATTGCTCGAATTGCTATGAACTAACAGATACATAACTTAAGAAAGTGCTATTCGGTATTAAGCAACAACTGCAGTACAACCTCTCAAGGAGGTTCCGCATACCAATTTATAGAAACTTAACGACATATAATGGGTTATATTTCGCGTTCACCTGCATTAGAGATAATAAGAAAGTAATGTGATACTCTGCATATATGTAAGTAAAACTAGATTTTAGACAGTTTTATTATAAATCCACCATACTTATTTACATATTTACATCACATTTTCGATAGATGTACAAGATACAAGAATGTAATGATAGAAATACAGTAATTGAAAAGTAACGAAAGAAATACGGTAATCGAACTAAACATATATGAATGTAATTGGTTAATTCTAAGTAAATTTCTTCTCTGTTAAAAGCTTCTTTAGCATTAACTCGATTATAGAGATGATATTTAGATTTTAATGAAGATATTCGCTATAACAATTGTGTTTGTGATTGTTCTTCGCTATTTATCTAGATGGAAATATATGACCGACGCAATCTAGATATTCTCTGCTTTATCCCTTATGTATAAAATATTCCTACCAATATATTACACCATTGCTCCAGATATAAGGATCTAGAAGACTTGTTACACCTTTCAAAATATTTTACTCTCATAACTTGTTATAGTCCAATAAAAAAATAAGCTTCATGTGAAACATGGCAAAAAAAAATTATTAAATCAGACTTTAATGGAAAAATAGCGTTTTTCAGATTTTGCTCTTTGTAACATAAAACCCTCAAATGTGCTAAATGTTAAGGTTCTAATTCAATATCTTAGTACCTTATAGATTTGGAGAAATGAACGATTTTGGTCAGTGGGTATCGTAAATGGTAAATTTCCAGATGTAAATTTTATTAAATAATTGAAATTGAAAGCATAAAATCTTCATAGGACAATTTTGGTTGCATAATAATAAATTGCAAAATTTAGTGTTTTTAGCTCCAAGAATAAGAAAAAAAAAGTTATGGCGGTAAGAGATATGGCTTGAAAAGTTTCTGGTAAATATACACACGATGTGTGCATTCGTTTGGATATTGCAATTATCTAATCCACTGAGACTACTGTGTGATCTTACAATATTTTTGCTAACTTTCACAGATTATGCAAATTGTAAAAACGATTTATTATGAAATATGCCATAATATATCAGATTTATTAATATAATAAATACGCACTTAATGTAATATATGATTACCATAAGAATCATTTAAAAACCGACCATCCTCCAAATAGAAAGTTTACTGAAAATGGAGTTTTTCTAAAATTTCATATTATTGTGTAGAATCGCGAATTAATGAGATATTTTGATTTTAATCTCTGTATCTCGGATCAAAATCATATTAATACAAATTTTACAAAATATTGTTAGTATTTATTTAAAAATTGAATGGAGTGCAAACTATCAAGAACTTTTTGTTATTTATTGTAATTTACTTTCTTGAGTTGATTTTTGGAGTCGGTTCCAAATCGATTGTAGCCCTTTTTATAGGTATGTGTGCTATTACATGAGAGGTAGAAACATCGACTTGATACCGATTCCTAAAATCATAATTGCTAAAATAAAACTAGTTGTCTTTTTGTAAAAAATAATAAAAATACAATTACTCAGTCGAAAAATTTGTGGTATAATGTCGTTTAATACATTATACCACAAATTTTTCGACTGAGTAATCGTATTTTTATTATTTTTTTATTTTCGAGCATTTTTTATTCAGTGATTATTGAAGTAAGTTCAATTTTTAGTTAAAAATTTTATTTGTTCTATAGGGTTTGACGGCATGTGTATAGCGATACCTCAGTTTAGAGATTATACACATAGAATATATTTTTTTTGTGACAACAGAGACAAGTCTGCTACTCTTGATGCAAAATCATACAAACATGTTTATGACATGACATAAACATGCTTGTGCGCATTTCTAAATAGGTGAAAGTTTGGTTTTTGGTGGAATTTCCGCTAGACTGTCGGATTTTTACACGTAACGGAAACCGACGATGTTGCACGAGTAAATAAATTTCTTTGGTATAATATATTTTTGTTCTACTGGCGGTAGAGCCATCTGTGAAATAAAGCAGGACCTGAGATAAAATATTAATTATAAATGCCCACCATTTATTCATTACACTATTTAAAATTTATGGAAAATTTATTCATATAAAAATATCGTTATAAAAACTATATTTTAATCACATCAGAGAAGCATAAATAGACAAGAAGAAATTTTGAACACGCGAAATAGATGAATCACCAAATCACAAAGTTCGCTCATAATTGCTAAAGTTTCAGTTATAGAAGAAAGAAACGAACTCTTATATAATTTAACATAAGGATAAATACGTTCAACTGTATACTTTTCAATAGTTAACTCTCAAAAATATTGGTATTCAATTCTTAAAGAAGCAAATGAAGTAATCAAATTCTTTTAAATTTGATTTAAAGTGTGTGGTGTAAAAATCGAAAGAGAAAGCTAGGATTCCAAAACTGTCTTAACTAGAATTATATGTACGATCATTTCAGAGATATTGTTGAAACTTTCACCCAAAAATGTTGTCTAGTATTTGATAAACTCGCAATTTTTTATGCCTGTAAAGATATTATGATGATCTTTTCAGATGAGGAATTAACTTACTTTCATTTAATTACTTGTGTTACATATAATAATTTACGTAAGACATTTCATAACTAACAATTACACATATCTCTCCGTATCAGCATCTGATGCTTTTTTGAATTACTAACCATTCACTGGTTAAGTTGTACAACTGACAGCGACGCAATTTAGATGCATTATAGGAATGAAAGTCAGATTATAAGAATGAAAGACGCTCATTGCTCATTTTCAATTATTTTTTATAATGCAAATAGAACTTGTGCGATTAACATCATTATTGAAATTAATTGAATTAATTGAAATTGATTATATATTTGTGCAGCTGATTAGCTATGCACGTAAATGAAAAAGTTAGCCAACTGATTGATATATTAATGCACAGCCCAAACTGCTGGTATCAGAACACTAAAGAACGGTTTCTCAAAATTCAGTATTTAAGGGGGTGAACGGGAATTCTAAGTTTATATAAAAAATAAATAAGGTAGTATTATTAATCCGACACTTAGAAGAAATACTCTAGAAAAGGAATGTAAAATATATGTTTTAGAGTTTTTTATGCGGAGTGCTACCATCTCCTAAGTCTTTTAAAGACTAAGCCCTGGAGGTTGACAGTATATATATATATTACTATATATATATATATATATATATATATATATATATATATATATATATATATATATAGTAATATATATATATATATATAGTAATATATATATATATGTGTGTGTGTGTGTGTGTGTGTGTGTATGAATATAAAATTATGGGTATAGCGGTTGAGTTTCTATGATTTCCATGACAGCTATTGATGCCGCTAGGGTGCATGTATTACTGTAACAAATGCAAAAATAAATTTGTTTCCTTGTTCCACTTTAATGACTCAAACATTCAGCCATTTTTTTGCAAAATTTAGCTTACTAATTACCTATTTTTCGGACATAATCATGAAATACTTTTTTCTTCAGAGATACTTATTCCACTCATTAAAAACGACTGGCAACAGCTAGTATTTTATAAATGTCCGATCCCATATAGTATCTTGCATTGATTTAATATGGCATAATTGAGGTTGGGTGATAATTAAACGGGACATTTTGAATTTCGAATATTTATGTGATTTAGTTTTCATCGTACGATGGCGAATTCTCAACATCTAAAATTAAAACACCCCATCCCCTCTCCTTATTACGCCCCGAAAAGCTATTATTTTTTGTAGTTATTGTATATCGTATAAATATCCGATCCCATAAAGTATCTTGCATTGATTTAATATGGCATAATTGAGGTTGGGTGATAATTAAACGGGACATTTTGAATTTCGAATATTTATGTGATTTAGTTTTCATCGTACGATGGCGAATTCTCAACATCTAAAATTAAAACACCCCATCCCCTCTCCTTATTACGCCCCGAAAAGCTATTATTTTTTGTAGTTATTGTATATCGTATAAATATCCGATCCCATAAAGTATCTTGCATTGATTTAATATGGCATAATTGAGGTTGGGTGATAATTAAACGGGATATTTTGAATTTCGATTATTTATGTGATTTAGTTTTCATCGTACGATGGCGAATTCTCAACATCTAAAATTAAAACACCCCACCCCCTCTCCTTACTACGCCCTGAAAAGCTATTATTTTTTGCAGTTATTGTATGTATATAAGAACGACGGGATTGATTAGTTATGATATGAGATTATGTGATACAGACTTATTTCACTTATACTTTAAAAAAAATAAGTTCATTTAAAAAGTGTACTTTTAACATTGCAGCAAATATAAGAGAGATAAGTTCAACTCTTGCATTCCTACATTTTGTATAGTAAAATTTTTAGATTACACCTATCCAAGTATTTTCATTTCCAAATATACCAAATATTTCTTGAAAAATTACTAAACAAATTCATGTATTTTCTTGGGTCGTGTTAACATACTTACATGATAACCATATAATTGGTTGACTACAAATAAATTTGCTATTTTTAGTAAAATACCATGAAAAAACAGGTTAATTTTAAAAACCTGTATTTTAATTTTTTTTTTATTTATTGGAAGTTAAACGAATTATGAGCTATTAAATTTAATAGTGGGGATAGAAACAGGAAATTCCCCGTCTCATTCGCTACCATAGAATTAAATGGGCATAGAAAAATAACATCTCAACTCGTGCAATTAGGTTGAAAATTAAATAAATATTATAACTGATTACTCTAAAAACTGGGAATTAAGATTTTCTACTTCATGTATGTTTGAGCCATCACCAAGTGTAATTACGGTTTTTGAAAAACAAACTGCGACAGGTGATTCTATAAGTGCCCGTTTTTATAGTTTGGTACGGAATCATTAAAATTAGGATTACTTCTAAATCTTTATTTCCGTTATAATATTGATCTGACAAAATACCACCATATTCTGGAACGTCGATGGCAGTTAAATTTATTTTCTATATTCTGAACAATTTAAATGTTTTAATATGCTCCAGAAATATATTTAGTTACTTGCCTGCTAATCATGCTCTACCTAGGATATGATTAGCAGGCAAGTAATTATTATATATTATTAAGATACTCGGAAAACAGGTTCAGATTTTTTTTTCGAAAACACTATTTCCGCCTGAAAAAGATTTAATCCTGTTTCCTTTTTAATATAAACTAATGTTGATATTTGAAAATTTTCTCGTTTTATTTTTATTTTTATCTATTTTTTTTTTACTTTCTCACAGACCACTGAACGTACTGATGTAGTTTTTTGGTACATAGACTTCAACACTTCACCAATGGTCACTTCCATTTGGCAATATATATCCTAATTGAAAACTCACTGTGAGCTTTAAAATATTCATACTGATGTACATAGGTATATTTGTGTAATCACCACGCGTTGAACAGCTAAGCAACTTTTGGATTAATACAATGTAAATCACAGTGTTTTTATTTTTCAGTTGGAGTTAAAACACAGGGGTTTATTCAAAAATTCTATCATAATTGAGTCATAGCTTTTAAGCTATGGGAACACAAACAAACACAAACAAAAAAACACCAAAAGTGATCTTAATGTATTCTGCAACTTATCGTTCTTCCAATTATTATTTACAAATAGTTTTGATGTACAGACAGGCAACATTTACTGTGTTATTATATGTATTTATCGTTGTTTTCATTTTTCCTATTCATCCTTATAATCAATTGATGTAATAGGTAACAATAATTTCACCAAATATGTGATTATACGGTAATGTGTACATTAAAACCTGTAAATAACTATATACATGAAGATTTGAAATCATTTATTATTCGACGTGATGAATCAATAAGTGGTATGTTTAATTGTTCTTTTATCGCGTGATTCGTCGTTCGTGTTCGTAATTATTTTATAAATTCTAATTTAAAGTTGCTTTTAACTGGTAATGAGACGTTTTAAGGTAATTAAAAAATATACTTTTGATATTTTCTCGTAACGATTATTGACATATTTAAATGACACAACTAGATATTTTTTGCGTTGCCTTTAGCATGATGCTAATATGTCATAAAAAATAAATTAATACGCATCAGTGTAAGTTGTTCAATATTTATTAAATATTACATATATATGCGTTTGCTTTTATAAATCACAAAAAGTAAACCAATTTAAAACAACATATATCAAACTGTTCAACTTAATCCTATAAATGATAACAAATAACAAATGTATTTTTGGATAGACAACATATTGAATATATTTAGCGTTCACAATTAAATGAAACTACGTGATGTAGTATTATTTCTACTTTCTTGAAGTTCTTTACCACGACCTAGGTTTCGTTGTATTTCAACATCTTCAGCAAAAATCTTTGCTAATAGTCCACCTGAAGATGTTGTAATACAACGAAACCTAGATCGTGATAAAGAACTTAAAAAAAGGAGAAATAATACTACATCACGTAGTTTCATTTAATTGTGAATAATCAATAATAAAAATACAAATAGAAAATGAAACGAATTTGGTTGCATTGTGGTGCACCGCTAAGTTTAGGTACTTTAAAAACGCACTACGGATAGTCCGTAATTTAACTAAAGCGCTTTACGATTAAATACCTACCCCTGTAATTCATCTCGAAAGACTTTAATGAGAATTGAAGCTGCTGTTTATAAATATTTAAAAATTGTTTCAATATTAGTACCCAATATATTTATATCTGAAAATGAAACATTGCCTATCGAACTCACTGACACACTTACGGATCACTTAAAAAACAATTTTACACTTCATCTTTCAGCCGGAACGCTTTACGGTTATTTACAAATCCCTTTAATTCAGATCTAAGTGTTAAAAGATATATACTTTATGGAGAGACAAGACTTTGTTTACAAATGCTTTAAAGTATCAAAATTGTTTATATCGTAGTTCCCGAGATATTTATATTTGAAAATTGACAATTTCCTATCGGAGTCACTGACACACTTACGGATCACTTAAAAACAATTTTACACTTGATCATTCAACCGAAGCGCTTTACAGTTATTTCCCTTTAATTCAGATCTAAGTGTTAAAAGAAGTCCCCTCGTGGATAGACTAGACTTTGTTAATAAACACCTTAAAGTATCAAAATTGTTTACATCGTAGTTCCCGAGATATTTAAATTTTGAAAATCGACAATTTCCTATCGAACTCACTGACACACTTATGGATCACTTAAAAAACATTTTTACATTTGGTCATTCAGCAGGAGAGCTTAACGGTTATTTACGAATCCCTTTAATTCAGCTCTAAGTAACAATTAAATGAATTAATTGTGAATCATTTAATGGTGAATAATGAATTTCTTCAAAATTAAAGCCAAATATATTCAATATCAGCTGTAAGTGTTAAAATATATTTCCTTTATTATCAAATTGCTTTAAAGTATCAAAATTCTTTATTTTTCTTTCTCTTTTTTCCCGAGATATTTAAATTTGAAAATCGACAATTTCCTATCGGACTCACTGACACACTTACGGATCACTTAAAAACAATTTTACACTTGATCATTCAACGGGAGCGCTTTACGGTTATTTATGTACCCTTTTAAGTGACAATTATATAAACTTTAAATTATATATGAAGTATATTCTCCTCTTAAGAAGAGACTTCCTGCAACATTTAATTTTCAGGAAGCCTATTTTTGTGAGATAATGGAAATTCCAAATTTGTATACATATATCGTATTTTCCGAGACATTTATATTCGAAAAGGGAAAATTTGGCCCATGACGAAAATGACCGCTAAACTGTTGAAATTGATCGCGTTAAAGCTTATCAATATTTGAACAGTTTAAGCGATAAAGTATTCAAAGGAAACTAAGCAGTCTCATCATAAAAATGTTATCGTAATTAAAGCTAATTGGGAAAACGGCCAAGAACATAATAATAAGATATATATGGTCTTTTTTCATGAATGTTCATTTTTTTGTCATCCTTTGGTTCTTGACCAAAATTTTTACATTTAATGGATATTTTCATTTTTTTTAGTTCATATTGCTACAAAGGCGTATTTTTAAAATTTTTCTAAATACAGTTTTATTTTTATTTTTTCAGTGTTTTTTGTTTTAACGCTAATTTTTTTTTTCTTTAATGAAATTATTTTATTACCCTTGGTTCTTGACACGTGTGCAAAAATGTAAATAATTTGAACGTATGGAAGCGGATGAAAGTTTAATTGAAAAATTCCGTTATTATTTTAATCTTTTTTGTCTTAAGACTACAAAAGTAATTTTCTATTTAAGAAATTATTGTATTATCTACGTATGTATCAAAATTTTAAATAATTCGGACCTCTGGAAGCGGGTGAAAATTTAATTGAGAGATTTAATTATTTTTGAGCCTTTTTCGTTTTAAGTTTAAAAGCATGGAAATTTCTTTTTTATTTTATGAAATTATTGTATTGTCATCGGTTATTGATTCGTGTGCAAAATTTTAAATAATTCGGAAGTCTGAAAGCTGGTAAAAATTTTATTGAAAAATTCCGTTACACACATACAAACATACATACGTACATACATACATACAAACATACATTTACACAAGTGAAGGTAATAAAAACCTATTAATATGTACCATTTAGGTAATAAGTATAAATAAAGCTAGTCGATTGCGTATCGTAAAATAAACTTATTAATGCAACATTTCCAAGCACTGTTTTCGAAACCAATTTTTGTTTTTTTTTGCTTATGTATTACATATTGCAAACCAGTTTAAAGCTTAATATTACCCAAACTGTATTCTAAAATAAAAAAGAGGTCTAAGCTACTTTAATTTTATTTCAGAAGCTCAAATCTCTATTCAATAATAACCCACCAATAAACAGTGTAAAAAAATCGCCTCCATAGGATATGCACGAGACGAACCGTTAATTACCAAAATTGTGAGTTTATAACATAACAAAAAATGACAAACCTACAAGTATCTGCAGTTTAACATTAGAATCGTAGACATATCATGCAAATATAAGCCTAACAAACAACGCAAACAACCGACAATAATAAACGGAAAAAATAAAGTACCTACAATATTTAATACTTTTATGCACACGTCCGACAAAAGTCGGTTTTAAAGAAAATCGGAGCGTCTCTGGCCAACTCCGGCCGAATTTTATATATGAAAACGCGTTTGACAGATAATAGGATAGGACATACGACTGAGCACGTGATGACGGAGACAGTAACTCTCAACGTAAACGCTGATTCGATGGAAAATCGGCCACTGTCTTTATCCGACAAAAGACGATAGTTATCGATCGCCAACTCATCACCCACAATAGTTTTTCATCTGCGTAACGTAATCGATGAACATGCTGCTTTTTTATCTTCCAATACTTCTAAAATATTCACATATTTAAGCTTGGAAATATTAGATTTTAGCGATATTCTCATTTAAAAAATCTCTTTTATTAATATACCGTCTCTATCCACGTTGCTAAGTTGTAAAATAAACTTAATTATAACTTTAAAACAAATTTAAAAATAAACTTTATTAACATTGATATTTACAGGCCTTTCGTCTCTCAACCTTTTCCAATTATCCTCCTAACACGTGGAGTGTTGTCCTTCATTGAAATATTTTCTAATATATGGGTTGGCGCTATTAAGTTTTAACCCTGTAACAAGTTCTCACAAAATTTATTTTAAAATCTAATTATCACGAAGTATTCAAACTATACCCCATCGTTATCTATGTCTAACTTCGATTCGGTAGCCAGTAACAGCACACCTTAAGCGCGAGAGTCTGATGACATATACTAAAAAAAAAATTAGTAGTCTTTTTGTAGATTTTCACGCTCTCAAATTTTTCACTCTATAAATTATTTCTTAGACATCCGAATGAATGATAATCATAACAAGCAATATGGAATAGATAATGTGGAAATGCCAGCAGAAATCATCTCAAATCTTAATTTTGAATAATTTAGCGTTATCATGAGGAAAATATACTTAGTCCTGATAATTCCTTAGCTTGCTAGCTGAGTAATCAACTAAGTATCGTTTTGAGGCTTAGTTTATCTAATTGCAGACAGTATATTACTGTATTCATCGGTAATCCCTCGAGAACAACCTCCCAATGAAGAAAGCCCTGGACCTACCACCAGAAACTCAACAATACATTTCTATTTGGAAACAATTTATTGTTAGCTTAAACGATTTCCTTAATTTCCTGCAATCCATTTAAATAATTGTTTAAACCACTAAAAATCTTTAAAATAAATATTAGTAACTTTATATACACGAATGCCAAAGTTGCAAATCTCCTATTCCATTCAGGTTTCACTCCCAACCCTATTACATATAATAATATCTCACTGTATTGGTCCAACACCCATTCAAACCATATTTTAGACCGAAATATGAATCATTTACATTAATTAATGACGTTAATTGGTGCCGGAGCAATCTACTAGACGCTTAATGTTTGGAACGATGCTCAGTGCTCGGTCGCAAGTAATTTTCTTTTCTAATCCAAGCTCTGTGACGAGATGATAATATTAAATTTCACTTGCTGTTTGTTCTCCTGCGGCGTGCGTCTTGTTAACGAACTGCTGGACATTGGTCGACTCTCTTTTCGTTTGCACGTTTTTAATGAACACATACGTATTTTTATGTAATGCTAATTGTAGTAAGTATATCATTAGGTGAAGGGAAATAGCTTATGGGCTAATGATACGATGAGATTAATATTGAATAAATTTATGAACTGATTAATAAATATGATTAATCAATTTGGAACCATGTTGTTATTTTTGTATCGAGTTAGAAAGTGATGGAAAACGTTGTGGTGTATTAGCACCTAGCGAATAGAATTAAATTTATATTCCCAAAGAAATTCAAAGTAATTTGAAGACAAACAAAACTTTTGATACATTTGGTTCTACACTTTTAGGAGATATCCTGCTGTAAACGCATGAAAGAACTTATAATATATATAGGAAAGAATGCTTATTGATTACGAGCATATGGAGAAAAGTTTGCATGGAAAAAAATAAGTGGAAAAGCAAGGCAGCTTAGTTAACTGCATAAATAGACCTAGATAGAGTAGAATTGTATATGTTGCATAAAACACAGACGTGGTAGAGCATTGAATGAAAAATAATATTTTCAAAAAATATTCTGCATTGGTATTAGAATTCTATAGTAAAACCAGGAAAGATGAATGTTAAAAAAGACTAAAAGGCAAAACCTCAGGAACTTATGATAACAGTAATTTTAAATTAAAAAAGACAAAAAATCCGGATAGAAATATTAACTTGAGTTAGGATGGAAGAAGAGAAAGTGGATCAAAGTACTAGAGTTTAAGAGAGGTAAAATTTTATCAACCGATTCTTACACATATCTATAAAAGATAATTCCCTGATATCAGGATCCAGTTAATTTTAAAATTTTGTTGTTTAACCAGTAATCGATTTTTCTTAAGAGGTAGTGGTACATTTAACAATAAGTAGGATGAGTGAGCTTTCAGAACTTAATCAAAGAGCAAGGCCAGATAAATCTTTAAATATACCAAGGAGGTTATTTTGGAATCTTTTTTTTTTCGTTTTTTAAATTTTATACGTACGTAAATTTTATACGTACGTAAATTTTATACGTACGTAAAGTTGACCTTCAATCATTTGAGACGTGTCCCTGTTCAGAAATATAATCGTATTTTCTGAACAGGATGACGTTTATTGAATATATTTGACGTTAATTTTGTAAAAATTTATTTTTCACAATTAAATGAAACTACGTGGTGTAGTATTATTTCTACTTTATTACATTCTTAGTATTATTTTTACTTTATCACGGCCTAGGTTTCTCTTATTACAACATCTTCAGGATCTTTGCTAATTGCCCACTTGAATATGTTGTAATACAACAAAACCTAGGTCGTGGTAAAGAATTTAAATAAAGTAGAAATATTACTACATCACGTAGTTTCATTTAATTATGAATATTTTCTGATGCCAAATGTGTACCGGATACATCAATTTTGAATTAGCGTCTAACTTGCTTAAATATTATTAATTAAAATCAGGATATCACACATCTCCATAGTCAATACTTTGGTCAGAAACACATTTTGAGGATGCTTGAGAGATTGTACGTCCCCACTTTAGGAAAATAAATTGCTATTTATGCTTTTTTTCGGTTCTTGCTGGAACAGTTTACAGTAAACATATATTACATAACTCTGTTTTCTCCTTCCAGCTCTACTCATTTCTAATTACATGCGCACTCTTTGCCAGTGGCGCATGGTGCTACGGAAGGCAACAGTACGGAATGGGATATCCGGGACCGCGCCTCCAACTCAGAGGTTCAGCGAGCGCACCGCGTCCCGTTTGGATGGGACCTCAGCGCGCGGCGAGTAGACCTTATGTAATGTACATGGCACCGAGCAAGGGAAGTGTGAGGTACGTATAAATTTTGTATGTGAAATGTTTATGTATTTATTACATATTTATGAAAACGCAGCTCACAGGAAGGATGGAGATTTTTAACATAGTAATTGCAATTATCTTATCTTAAATGAAGATTAGATTACATTTTAATATGAACATAATAACAATTATTATTATGTACAATAAAAGTATGTAAGCATTATCTTTATCTTATTACGTTATTACGCTACGAATAGGAATTTAATTACCATATTTAGGGTTACTTAGCTAAATGGTAAAAAAGGAACCCTAATAATTCCGTCTTGTCCGTCTCTCTGTCCGTATGTCACAGCTATTTTACTCGAAGACTATTGGCACTATATAAATGACATTTGGATGGTGTGTCTTCTATGAACCGCTGTACAATGAAATAGTGAAATTATGAAAAAAATAATATTAACGGTAGTAGTCCAAATACGTAACTGAGGGATTAAAAAAGTCCAGTGCACATAGGCGTGTGGACATTAGATACCTAGATCTTGAAAAAACGATATATAGGTTACAAAAAAACATTATTTTTATGTAAGTCTATATTTGCTGAGATATGTGCTCTAAAGTCTTAAAAGAGGGGCGGGGCCCTCTAACTTTACGTGTTACGTGTGTAATATCCTAAACAAAATTAAGCTAGTAGAATGTGAAATGAACTTTCAACAAAAATTGATTTTAATAAGATATGTTGTGTAGTGTTTGGGAAATGAGATTTTTTCGGTATCGACCCCACCAATAACTTTGTTTTTGGCAATAACTTTGTTTTTGAGAAATACAAACTTATAAGTTTAATATTGTTTGGTGCTACGAAAACCTTCGTGCGCGAGTCCGGCTCGCACTTGGCCCGTTTTTATTTTTAATTCTTTTTGAATGTTTATTCATTAATTACGAAATTATATGCATTAGTGTTAGGCATACTTGTAACAATATATCGCAATAGTATATATTTTCATAAAGAAAAACATAAATGAAATATGTATTCATTTTTTATTATAAAAATAAAGTACCAATTTAAACATTTTTAATGATTGATAAAAATTTTAAAAATCAAAAGTACCTAAAACTTTTATATGGAATGTTCAATTAATTTAAAAATTACAATGCTTGCGTCTATTCCCTCTATTTGGAGCCTTCAAATCTGTGATTTACATCTCATCCCGAGCTATTATTTAAATTAAAACTAACCTAAAAATTTTCGCTCACCCAAACGAGCCATTTTCAGTCACACATTTTCTAAATATTCAATAGTCAGTTCAAAAGTGATATATAGGTTATGAAACTCAAAATTCGGGTTTCAAAAACTTTGCGTACCTCCAAAGTAACAATTTAGGCTGTTGCATTAGTAGTGAAGCTAAATAATTTGTACATACTGTTAATTCCGTTCAGTAAAAATTAATTCATAACAATTTATGGGGATGACAGTAAACTTATTTGCAGCGGACTTTCAAAATTTCAACAGTCACTACCTTTTAAAGTTTCAATAAGATTTTCACCTTCAAATATGTATTTTCTTTCGTCTGAAAAATTTGAGGCCTATTTTTATCTTCATCCGAGAAAATTTTCAAACAAGTTCACATCGAGATGAGGAGACATAAATTAAGCCTAGGTAGCCTCTTTTTCACACTTAGGCTATTTTTTTATTGAGCTTTATGAAAAGTCGATTTCGCAGAATTATTCTTACAAAAATGTCGTTTTAGCTAAAAAGACAAGTTGTTTTAGCTAAAACATCGTTTTAACATAAATTCATATAGATATATTACTGCTAATTAATTATTTCTACAGTAAATAAATGATTGAAATTTAAGCAATATACATTGTGCGGCGATACACTTATTGGTGAAATGTTTAATGATACTGCTCACCGAATATAATGCTACGCGTGAATTTAATGCTACGCGTGAATATAATGCTACGCCAATCTCAACACAATGAAACATTAAGTTTGGTCTTATTTATATATTATATATTTAATTAAAATATTAGTTGTAAAGTTGCGACATTGTATATCAAATATTAATACAATCTTATTATCAGTAAAGTTCAGATTAGATTAGTATTATATATATATATATATATATATATATATATATATATATATATATATATATATACATATATAAAAGCCATTTACCACTCTCTTACTTAGTACAGTACAAAGAATTTCATTGGCCTGATTTGTAATATCCATTGTATCATCCAAAAGAATTTGATCGAGACCCAGACTTATTTTTAGAAATATGGAATTTTCAAATACCTACTAGGTATAAAGAACCAGACATATACAAACCTCAGTATAAAACTATGGACAAAATTTATTTTGTAAAATATTTAATTCTAGCTTGTTAAGAAAATTGGCCAAAGTTTTTTTAGACTTCCAAATGTTTTATTGTCGATTGAATGGTCAGACCAGAACTTAACATATTTTTTACATGTCTGTTTTATTACGATACATACTACCCTAACTACTATACTACCCAATAGATACTACCCTAACCTAACAAAGTATTGAAGAACCCCCTGTTACGTAAGTATTGTATTCTGATGTCGAGAATATGTACCTTAAAAATGCACAATGTGAAATAATATAAACTTTTTTCAATTAAAGACATTTTTCACAATTTTTACTTACGTATTTTATTGAAAATGGACTGAATGTTGTTATTTTTTTCAACATTTGGGCAGCAATGTTCGATCGTTCGAAAAGGGACGGTTTTCATTCCCTTTTGTTGCCGAACCGTCCCAAAAATATACTTTAGAATACACGCTCTTTTTTGCTTTCAATTGTTCAATTTTTACAAATTAATACGCTATGGAGCGTTAATTTCTGCTGAACTATTAATGTGGGGCATTAATTTCAGCTGAATTTTAATTGTGGAGCATTAGTTTTTACTGAACTATCGCGGTAAAGCGTTAACTTCTGCTGAGCTATTGTTGTAGAGAATGGTGAAGTAACGGTACGAACTCTTTTATTTACTTATTAGTATCAACAATAATATTCACTTTCTACCATCTCGGGGGACATAACTTTTCCCGAGCACATAGCGGATAAAATTGATAGTTATTTCTAAAACACATTGCACACTATTCATCTTGCACGACCAACAGAGAGAGATGCCGCTATATGAGAAATTGAGATAAATAGGCCGCTTAGTTTAACCTTCTTGTTTTTTTTAAAGCGCCTCTGTCTTTGCAGGTCATGCATGGTACGTAAAACTTTAAGTTACAAATTTTATCAACTAATATCTAACAGCGTTTATTTTGAAGTAAAATGATGAGATTTAGGGTCGAGGAAAAATTAAAAAAAAATTTAAATTAGAAAGAAAACAACAAATAAAGACAATTTCGAGATAAACAGTATTCTATATATTAACCTAATCTTCATCTGAAAGATATAGTGAAAATACATTTTTGTTAACCAATCTGTCTCTGTAAAATATACTAAAAATACATTTTTACAAAGTCAAAATCTTACTTTGTGGCTTTATAAAGCATATAAAAATCGAGTTGTAACTATTTTCAAATGAAGGTGCGATATTTTATTGTTGCATTAACCTTTACTTTAGAAACGTGGGTAAGGGAGTATTACTAAATTATCGAGAAACGAACTCGCCCGTTTAATTTTGGTTACTCATTAAGAAATGCGCTCTGCTATAACTCGCAAAACGAGTTCTGCATATTCCAACTTCACAAGCCGTTGACATAAACCGTTTCGACGCGTCGAAACAGTTATTAACGCTTGGTTTAATAAACTTATATGAGTTATAGCGTCATTTTAAGGTCGATTACATTTTTGGACCCGTTTTAACTTCGTGTTATGATTAATCACCATGTATGTGTATTATGCACGTGGACCAGCTAAAAGTGGTGAAAAAGATTAAGATTGAAATAAATTGAATTATTTCTTAAAAAAATATTTTTTCATTTATTTTAGTAACTCGATTATATCCTATTTATAATTTCAAAAAATATAAAGATATATTTTTGCTTTGTAAGCAAAAATACAAATCGGGATATTGTTTCGACATGAAAATATTTTCTATTCGCTGGGCAATACTTTCAATTTATAAACGGATGTGTAAAACAGGTGACAACTCTAAATTTTATAAATATCTTAAAACATTGTATAACATTATTAGGAATGTTACTACCATTGCTTGAATATTTTCCATATCACAGTCATATATATATATATATATATATATATATATATATATATATATATATATATACATATATATATATATATATATATACAGATTTAATTAAATAATTACTATCTATAAGCCCACCTGGGTGTCAATAAAAGATCTTACTCATCCATTCGAGTCGACACGCTATCACGTTTCTGGTAATTAGTTAACAGATACGTACGTACTCTTTGTACGTTTCAAATAATCTATAACGTATTGTCTATATGTTGGAAATTATGGAGACGATCGTGCATGCAATAAACCGTAGGTATGTTAGAAAAAGTTGATATTCGAAGTGCAATCTTGCATCCAATCGGATGTGAATATTTCCTCTATAAAGTTTATGAAAACGATCGGGAAAATGTGGGCGCTTTTACAAACGTTTCTAATATTTTCATTATACCTAGTATTTTCTTCCTCTTTTGAAAATAAAATCTCTTTAAAATATTTCAAATCTAATCCAGCAAGAAATAATTTGTACAAGGAAAATAATATCGAATAAAAACATACCTTACATAACAAATGTAATTTTAATATTTAGTTTTTAAACTGTTATAGTTAAATATTGTTACAGTTATTTACTGCAAGATTAGATTATGCATTTTATAATATTACTGTAGCTTGAACCATTTCAAGTCAATGTTGATTCTATTCAAGAATACGTAAGAATATTTAGAATTGTGTTTAATTTTCTACCGATTGCTAATGCTTCCAACTATAAATAATTAATTAGGTAATATATGAACAATTATCGTCGCAGCGATTAGTGCAATTTAAATTAACAATAACTCTTTCTGGACCATTAGTATATGATTTTTATGCGTTTTGCGCTTTACTTTTGTTTAATTATGAGGTAAACGTGAATTGACATCTTAAATAGTGATTCTGATTCAGACATAATTTAAGAAACGTCGTTTGCTGAAGTACACCACTTAACACTTTATTTGTATATTCGTATTTTACTATTTTACTTCGTTATTAGTACTTGTAAACCAAGTAAATACAATATTATTATTTTGTCCACACTCGTATGCCCTAATTACATCTTTCATTCCATAATTTCAGGTACTCCAAACCGCTATCGGCCGTATCAAAGTATGCGGTCCCCAAATCGCCCCCATGGAAGGGACCTACACGCGCGCCTTCAGGTCCAGCGGATCCCCTGCGCGCCGCCGCCTCCATAGTCCACCCCCTCCGTGCCGAATTCCCCTTCAGCGGGGGTGCAAGCTATACATCAATTACGGGCTCAGGTTTTATTTCCAAAAATTAATTGTTGACTTTGTCTGACTGTATCGAAACAGCTATCGGAAAAGAATTTAAATGCACATAGATAATACATATCTTTCAGTATATTCGTGTCTGTTAGTGTTACAACGAAAGAAAAAAATTAAATTGACATTAGCGTAAGTTACAATTTACTTACGCTAATGTCAATTTAATTTATGCAATCTACTCGAAAGTATCTTGTGTTTAGTTTTTCGTTGTTCAAAGGACATCACTCGAGGTCTACTAGGATTTTTCCATATCGATTCTTATTTGATCATTTTGTTAGATCGATTCTTATTTAAACATAGAACCTCTCCTTGAACAAAGCACTTGTTCAGTTTGATTTTTGAGTAGGAACACAATATCGTGTTAACAGTGTCGTCACTGCTGGTTTTTTAATACGAACACAATATCATGTGTTCGTATTCAAAAATCAAATTGAACAAGTGAACAAACAATCGTTTCTTTCCTTGTTACAAAGTAGTACTAATTATATCAAAAGAATTGTTGACGAAAAAATGTTGGTTAATTAAGGACGGAAAATTATTGACGAAAAATTATGGTTTAGCAAAAATTTTGTTACGGATACGTCTTGAGTATATAGGACAAAAATAATTATATTTGTTTGGTCTGGGACTAGGAATAATAATTTAGTTTTCAATAAAAATTATTTTTCTTTATTTTCAATATTTTCTGTATTGTAATTACATTAAAAATTTTCACTATCGCGAACAGACCAAAACTGAAAGAAAAAAAAAATTACAAAGACATTGAATTACAGGCATAATATTTGCCTGTGAACTATTACTCGAATATGCAGTACTGAATAAAATGTGCAATCAGGACACTTAACCCTTATGTTTAATTTCGAAATAATGTATCCCTGTAAAAGGATAAGGTAGGAAAAAATTTATGAACTAAAATCTTTTCATTTTATACTCAAAAACCCATGGAACACGGCTTGCTTTATCAATTTGATATCTATTTGATTTCTTTGATACATCAATTTGCAAACAAAAACAACAACAAGAATCTGAATCTATTAATATTATCTACTAAATTATAAAAGCTTAAATCTATGCAATTCAAACATAAATAAAAATATTAATATTAGGTTGGTTAAAAAGTAATGAGCATTTTTTTGAAAATTATTTAGAAAATATGGGAACGTTCTAGAAGCTTCCATAATCAAAAATATATAAAGGATGCGGCACGCTCTCTCTGATTCAGTAGTAACTAAGACACAGCAGTGTTAACACGCATAAAATATGGACTTTAAGACACATATGAGACGCTGTCTACTCTACGAGTACCAATCTGGTCATTTTGCTGCCGAAGCTAAGCCAACGCATAGCTCCTGAAACAATATCTGAAGCTACTGCAAAACGATGGTTCCAGCAGCAGCGGCGATTATTCCTTGAGTGATCAACCATGCTCTGGTTGACCGGTGAAATTGGATAGTGATAGGCTAAATTTGTTAATTAAAGAAGATAGCTGATTAATTACATGCTGGCTAGCAACTGAGCTCGGGTGTTCTCACGGAACTTTTGAGAATCATTTACACCACTTGGGAAAAATCTTGAACTACGGTGCGTGGGTTCCACATGAATTTAGCCAAGACCAGCCGTAGCTGTAGCCTGGTCCTCATATAGCCAAACAGGCCCTCCTTAAAGTTTTACATTTTGGTTGGACAAAGATTCCCAACCCATCATATTCGCCAGACTTTGCATTTACTGATAACTGTTTGTTTAGATTTTTCAGTAACGTTTTATGCAAAAAAATTTTAATAATGAAGACCAACCATGACAGTTCATAGGCCAATTTTTTCATTCTAAGCTATCTGAATTATCCACAGATGCTATCCTCTCCCTGCCAGTGCGTTGGAGACATTTAGTACATAATGATTGTGATGTTTATATAGACAATTTATTAATTTTAAATCGGAAAGACAATAAAAAATTATAATATTAATGACCGCTTATTACTTATTAGCCAACCCAGTACAAATAACGACAATATTTTTCAACGAATTTGTACCCATTTGTCATAGAAAAATCACACTCTAGTTCGATTGCAATTGAGTAATTGAATAATTATGCATGTATAAAACAAGCAAAAAAATGGCTCCAAGCAGTGCTAACACAAGGATTATAAAGACAGAGGTAGAGAGTCGAGAAAGGCATATATGTATATAAAATGGATTACATAATGGAGACGACATAAGCTTTTGAATACGAGCTGGTTTAATTACCTTGTCTAACCACAAGCTTCCGATGATCACTTTTAAAGCACTAATGACATATGATATTCTAAGCGTTGTACTAATTATCATAATATTAAAGGAGACGCAGACTGATATAATACTTAGAGTATGAAAACCGGAAAAAAAATACACAAACTACAAACTGTACCAAACGTCAGTCAAAGGATAAAATAAAATCTCATAAAAAGGAGCATGCTAAGAACTCAAAGAAAATTTAAGCTCTGATAAAGATTAATGAATTATTATGAATACAGACCTGCCAGAACTTAACAGTGAAATTTATTTTCTCGTCAGAGTTTCCCAAAGAAAGATGTTGCTTGTTTATTTATATTATTTCTAGAAATAATCAGACTCACTGCTTGGAAAATAATTTCATTAAGATATTAAACTATCTACCTATTTATTATAAAGTATTTCCGACTAAATACATAGCGAGACTATACTAAAACCAAGACTGGAAATAGAACAAAGAATGCTTCCATACTTCTAATCATATGAAAGCATATTCGTCCTAGACAATGTGGTTCCTTTATATTTTATTTATCTATTTTAATCTATCTAATTGATATATATGGTGGACTTATTGCTATGAGAGCAATCTCTTACACCCAACCATAACACCAGTCCAGCCCCGTTCGACAAATGACTGGGAATCAAACCTGGGCCCCGCGGTGCGCCGCATCGTCAAAGGCCGTATGCCTTGTGATCGGCCCAACACACCATGGCGATGGCAACGCAAATATAATATTCCTAATTTTTTTTAAGACTGCATAATATAGCTAATTGTTAATAGTGTTAATTTATTTCAAAAAGTTTATATGGATGGCAGCTCTATCATAACTGAGGAATTTTTTATATGGTTAAATTCATCCATGTACAATTTAAAATATATCATAGACATCATAATGAGATTGTCCCACTAGAAAAGCAAAATAAAAATGTATGCTCTTGTATAAAAGTATGTATTGCACAGGTCACGTCCATAATCTATTGATGTTAAAATGGGCACAGTTTCACTTAGTGCTTGACATTCATACTAAAAACAATTATTATAGCTTTTAAATCAAATACACAAGACCTAAAGTCTTTTTCAAAAGACGTAAAGTCTCTTCATTGACAAATTATTTTCACGTAATTTTTCAAAATCAATGTTAATTTTTAGCCTTAACAAATTCACGTGCACTGTGTCATATTCAACCCATATTAAAAAGGCATTTAAGTACACTAGCTTGAATTTATGTTGCACAATATGAGCGATTTCTAATTTGTTTTTTTTAATTTATTTATTTATTGAAAAGGTTTGCAAAAGAAATTTCATTCATAAAGTGTGTAATTAAATGATCGTAGTATAAAAAATCGGGTATTGAAAATTCAGTAGAGAAGAACGAACAAAACAAAGAACATGTCATATATGATTTTGCGTAAATAAAACAGATAAGTAATTTTTCTCCTTGTAGCTAGTGATGATAAATCAAAATCTCTAAAGTCTGATTGTAAAGAATCTGTATTCTTAACCGAGAGGAAATCTATAGAAAAGTACTCTTTCACATTCTTTCTATTCTCTCACTGTGTGACTTATAACACCGAGACCAAATAATCAACTTTTATTCAAGGATAATTCTAATTAGAGAAGAGCATAAATATAAAAAGTGTGCATAAATATAAAAAGTTTGTACACAAGAATTAGTGATTAAATACGTACAAATAATGTTCCTTAGATATTTGTACACGAGACGATATAATTCTTTGCCTCTTCTCTGTTAACTGGTTTTCTCTTGGCTGTAACAGGTTTTCTTTTTTGTACCTCAAAACCTTCAGTTATGGAAGGAGACTGGCTAAAGCCTATATTGCGTTGGCTTAAGTATTACAAAAATAAAAATTACACACTTATGTAAAGAAAATTGTAAAAAAAAAAATTGTACTTATATAATGAAAAAATAACCAGTTTAGAAAACTTGTTTAAATTGTCAAACAAATATAAAATCTTGAATTTAATATATTTGGCGTTAATTTTGTAGAAATTCATACATCACGTAGTTTCATTTAATTGTGGAAATATAAAATCAGTGTAATTACTGGTTAACACCAATAACAATTTCACTTTTTTTCTTTAAATGAAAAAATGTACATTAAATACAACGCATGCAATGGAAAACATGATTAAAAAATGTTCCCCCTCTGAAGAAGCGGGTGTCAATTGGTTGTCAAACATCAAACTTATATATATATTTGTTTACATACAATATAATTTTGATGCATATTAGTATATTTATATATCTTTCATTTAATAAGTGTGAAAAGTTAATTGTGAAATATACTGTGAAAAGTTCATTGGTGCTAAACTGCATTCGTTCTCTCTTTGAACCAACAATATGAAACAAAGTGGAGATTGTGCCTCATTATATGCTCATATAGGTATGAAACATATTAAGCCATGAAACTCACAGATCCGACAAGGTCATCATAAAAGCAATATAAAACTCGAAAAGAGTGAAGAGGAAAATTATTAGAATAAAAGGAAAATCTTTTAAACAGCTGTCAACGTCATTAATGTCACAGAACAGATGAATGTCAGATGTCAGATAATGCTCTATTTTTAATTAATGTAGGCAATGACTGCACATTAAAAATAACAATAGCTATATATATTAAATTGATATATTATTTTATTTCTTGCTCTTTCGTAATACTCAATTGCTAAATTGTTTGCACTTTTACATTCTAAAAAAAACAGGTTTTTGAAAAATTATATTCTGTTTCTGTAACTCATTGTCACCAATCTTCTTTATTGTCCGACTGTTAATGGAAATATTTCATAGCTATAATTATTTAAAAAATTCTCATTATTTTAAACTAATGACGTCCTATGCTGTACCCATAGAATCCATGCTTATTTGCAAAAATAATAGGTAACAACTATATTTGTAAAAAAAAGCTAATTTTAGTTTTACAATATTAGGATAATGTTATATTGGGTTGGCCCGCCGTCTTGGTTCATCAATGTATCCAAAAATATTATTTCCACTTCTTCCCCAAAGTATGAACACAGTGAAGGACAGATTAGTACTAGTTATATTTAGATGATTGTATTTCATCAATTTAATATTATGTTCTTGGAGTTTTGAGGGGTATGAAAACTCACATTGTTTTGATCAATTTTGTACTACTAAGCTACAATAAAAAATGACAAAATAATTACGTCTATGTTATAGGACCAATACATACAATTCCAGCTCCGAATTTGAGTCTTGCCAGGAAGCCTATCATAGTGGCTGAACAATCCAGCCAACAGCCTGAGTACCAGAAACATGAAAACAATAACAAAAAACCAACGGTAATCTTATTTGTTTTATTATAATGTAAAACATTAATATGAGAATGTCGGTTACAATGTAGAGAATTACTTTAATTATCCATTGTAGTATGGATTTATATACAGTTAGAATGAACAGCTTTAAACATTCTGGTTTATAAAGTCAGATGTTTAATGCTGTTATGTGTGCAAAATATGTATGTCGAAAAAATTATGTGTGTAAGATGTATTTCTGGAAGTGTAAATTCTTAAAAGAAAATAATGTTAAACGTATAGTGCTTTCATGTTTTCATTCATTCGAATAATGACACCCAAGTCATATAACTATTGGATGACTTTGCCACTACGTAATATATTAACACATTTGAGTAAACTAATATATGTATGATGAGACGAAACTTAATTCGTTTCCGACTCCAAATTCTTTATTAGATCTCCAACTTAACCTATATTGGAGCGGTTCAAAAATGAAGGCAAATGAATCTACCTACTAATATACATATTTATAAAAAGGTCTCTTGTTAAGTCCAAGTTCATTTAAACTACTTAGACCATAAATATCAAATGAGTGAAGTAAAAATTATAGTCATAAAATTTAACATGATACATTATGTACATTTTAATATGAACAAGTACATAGCTAAAGACTATATTATAAAAATTATGTTTATGAGATAATTATGCATTATTTAAAATAAAAATCATGACTAGCTTTTGAAGTCAGTATGAAGTTACAAATGGAATATATATAAATTTATAATATTCTCATAATACTTTTGATTATTTTTGATACAAATTGAATTTCTGAATATGTTTCTTGATGTCTATAGGTATAATTGTGTTATCATTTTTAATTCAAATTTGTTAATGTGACAGATGGTCACAGCATATGAAGTGACTGAAAAATTCTCCGAACCAATAGGAGCATCGGATGTCTACATACATTCCATGTTATTAGGGACTCTACCACATTCAGTGACCTTTCCTCATCATGTGGTAAACAATTGATACCAATATTATGTATGTGTGTGTATTGCATGGAATAATGCATGGAGATTTTGTAATTAATCTGTTATTCCTTGGTCCAATACCAAATCACTATTACGACTTTAAATTCAATTAACATAATTTATTTATAACCTATTATTAACATAACTTAATAATAGGTTAAGTAATGAAATAAGCACAAACATAAATTTATGTCTTACGTAAGTTGTTACATTAAAATGTTCGTAAATTACGGTTGATACTTATTAAATTTCAAATTGGTTGTGAGATATTTTGGTTACATATTGTAATTTTGCAACATTTTCATCCCTCATTAAGTCACCGTCATCATTTATTAAGCCAATATAAAGCTTTTGCTAAATAAAATTTATTTTAATTTTTCTTCGGAAACTGCGTAGACAAGAAAAATTAAATTAAGATTTACTATCTTTGCTATTAGATTACTGTACTTATATTCTCTATAACCTTCAGTAATAAAAGTAAGTTTCACTTACACATCTGTACAGTCATCATTATATCCAAATTTACAAATATTCAATCAATCAATACATAATTTTGAATGTGAAAAATTTCAAAGATTACTTTGCGAAATCCTCAAATGTGAGTAGTTTACTGATAACAAAAAATATTCCGTGTATGCAAATATAATATGTACCTAGCGACCCTGTCATATTTTACCATTAACTTATCTCAGAAACATCGCAGAAGCGTGGTTTACTGTTCGATAAAACTTCTTTTTTTTTTAAATGGATTTCGCAATTACCTATGACCATATTCTAAAATTTAAAAAGTTCTAAAAATTCCTCAATATAACGTACGCTCGAAAAATGGGTAAACGCTGTATTCACGCTTCGGCCACAGGTTTTCAGACGCTGAATATGTGCCATACCTATTGGGTATTGGGTGGATATTAGAACAGAGTGAATGCTCAGAGTTTAGTTTTTACAGAGAGTAATGAATCTTGAGAGATTGACTCATTATTTTAGATTAAGAACGGTCTTCTTGGCAATGGGCCGATGGTTTAATCTAGTTTTCTCATGAACATTATTAAGCAAATGACACCTCATGGTATGTGATATCACGTCACTACTTCTAGTAATATTACTTTTAATATGCATGTTGAACGTATTGCATTTTTCTTCAGCTGTATTACTATGTTTTTACTAGCTTTCTTAGTCTTGAAATTATTGAAGAAAATCTGGTATACCGTTTTTGGGATATACCAATTTTCACCAAAGAATCAGTACTGAAATTAAATAATAAAGGTATTCTATGTAAAAAAATAAGGAAAATTAAATTTTCTATTGAGGAATTAATATATGCTACTACTGTATACAAAAAACTAGCTTTAAATTTTTTGTACCTACCAAATATTGACACATCTGTAATTAATACATTATTATTGATTAAGCTATCACAGCCTCTATTCCTTTCTTACAATTATACCTGATAACTAAACAAAACACTTGTGTTAATTTTAAATTAAAAAATACCTATTGATAAATTCAATATAATAACACATTCATTTTAATATGATAAATTACTTTATATATATTTAGAAAATATTTAAAAAATTAAAAAGCATTTAAATATTTAAAAAGCATTTAAAAAAACTTAAAAGATGAATCTTTTAAAAGTTTTTTTAATTGTTTTATTGTATAAAATAATATTCTCTTGTAGTCCCTCTTCTAACTTTTTCCAATTGGTATACACTGAAGACTCAAAACATCGTAGTATTGAAACGCATGTACGGTAGTATAGTTTCTTAAACATTAAACACCCTAATTTTTAAAAACATTTCACGCATTCACATATTTATGTATTCATTTCATAACTATAAAAAAATTCATAGTTCATAATTTTAGCCACTAAATTTGCACGCAATTTGCAAAATCAAGTTCGTCATTCGTAGCATATGTATTTTTATTTAATTGCTGGCGTGTCCTAATAAACAAAAACATGTAAAATTATGTGAATTAAATGTAATAAAAAATAAAAACAAATATTAAACTTTACGTGAAATACAATAATTTTCAAACACTTGTTCCATGAAACTAAATTTATTATTACAATAAAAGAAATTTAAAATTTTGTCCTTTAAGACAATTTATTTCAGAAATTAAAAAGAATCAAATTGATTTCACAAATTCATTCAAGAACTTTTTTTATTTTTGCTAATTAAAAATATTTTCTTAATATAATAATTCAGTGTTTGGTCTAAAATTTAATAACATTAAAATTTTACTCACCACCATGTTTTTGTAACAAATTTCATTATACTACAGAGTCTCGCTTCGCCAGAACTCTTACAACTAGTGAGAAATGCTCAACAACAAATGCCGGAGACGTATGGTATGCCAATATTCGCGCAGCCACAAGTGTTGCAACCTCATCATCAATATGTTCCCCAAATTCATGTGAAAGTGAGTATTTTTCTGTCTTATTGTTGACAAAACAAAATCAAATTTCTTAATATCCTGTAACTACTTTGAATGGCCAGATAATTTGGTAAGATTTTAATAATGAACAACTGTATTTATCAATATCACATATATAAAAAATAACATAAAAAACTATATTTGAAATTTAATAAAATGTCACTCTATTCTTCATTTTCAACTGAATTCTACAATAAAAGCTGTGCAAATTTGAGGGGTGGAGTTTAATGATACATGTCTAAACAATTTAGAGGGTGGGGTTACATAATAATTTTTTTTCAAATTTAGATTTAATAAAAGTCATATTTTCTTAGAAAAAAACATGAATTTCTTAAAAGAGTAATTAACTGAACTTGGTATTTTTAAAGCCTGTATAAGGTTTCACCCATATGGGCAGATACATAAAATTTTATATTTTTGTATAGACTGCCCTTTTTTGGCCGAAATCGCTTAGAGATTGGGACAAGGTTATTTGCTACTCCCCTTTATTCTGGTAACGGATGAGAACCAAGTACTCTGTATTACGGACTGGGTGAAGATATAGTTTCTTATCATTTTATCAATATCCCATAATGTTAATTAGTATTGATATATTATTGAAAATATAAATTCATAATTAAATTTGCTACAGCGTCTGGTTTATATTTCAGAATTACGTTCAACCCACCTTATCTGCATCGCCAAACATTTTACATTCAAGTATTCTATTTAAGCCAGAGCCTGCATTTGTCCAACAAATCCAATCCCAAGAATACAAAATTCCAGACAAAATCCCAGGTTTCTCACTATCAGAGTATAAAGGGCCATCGCCTGAGAGTGCGGGTCAGGCACAAATCTATGAATTGGACAAGAAAGAAGAATCTGGTGATCCTCAAAAACTACATTACAATGTTGTGAGAGAAACTAACGAAGGTTCTCCAAAAGTACAACCTTTCCATCCAAGTAAACAAGTTTCGGTGTTTGAATTTATAAAACCAAATATAACGAATGACAGTGTGCCTATTACAGAAAAATCACTGGATACTTTTGTAGCAAATGAAGTTAAAGACAACATAGTTGAAGTAAAAAAACTGAAAGACAACACAGTAGAAAGTAATCGTAACCCAAATGTGTCCGAGACAAAAATAACAAAAAATAACACAGTTGATATGATCAAGCCAAAGAAGAATGCATTGGAAGAAGGGAAATTGCAGACAGATGTAAAAAAAATTAAAGAAAATTTAAATGAAGTCAAAAAGAGTAAAGATAATACAATTCATTTGGAAAGTGCCAAACGACCACTTGTGAAAGCTACAACACTAAGCAATAAAAATAAAGTTGAAGATGACAAAAAAAATATAACAGAAAAAGTTAAAAAGAGCAATTCTAAACACAAGGATAATGCAGTATTCTATTCACAAATTGGTGATAATGTTGATAACTATGTTGCAAATGGCTTTTATGCTGCTTTAACAGAGGCAAAAGCGGCTGAAGCGCTAACTGCTGAAGCAACAATTGTAAATAATTCAACAGAAACTAATAACACAAAAGTTCCTCCTGAACTTGTACCATATTTTGCCCAAGATCCACTTCCCAAATCAAACAGAACGAGTAATGATGTATTAAAACCTTTACATGGAGTACCATTTGCTAAACCAACCACTGAATCAATCCTTGAATCTGTGATAAGTAAGCAGAACGAAACATTAAATACACCAAATGATATATCATTGGCTAATTCAGAAGCTGCAGAATCTACTAATGTTCCTGTAATTAGTACAGTCAATGAAAGTATACCATTACCAAAATTTGAACAGGAAGAAATAGTAGAAAATGTGACTGAACCACCAGTTGAGAAAAAACCTATAACACTGGATCTAAAAACTGATACAGTTGATTCAGAAACAACAACTCAAGTATATTCTAATGTAACAGTTGATGAAAAAACCGGCGAACCAGTTATAAGAATTTATGCTAGCTACAAGCCCAAAAATGATCAAAAGAAGGTATGTCAAAATTAATTTTTATATCTGAAATGATTTAAAATCCAATGTTTAGCCGCTTGTAAGAGCTTCTAGTAGAAGAGCTTTTAGCCACTTATAGGGTATGTGTTTTAGGCACGTTAAAGTATTTTAATTTTGAAAATTTGTCAATGTCTGAATAATGAATGATCAACCTGGCAGAAAGGTCGCAGTCCCTAACTGGCTCTTGAATTTTTTAATTTACAAATTGAAATAATTTCATTCTTGGTAATATTATTAAGCTTGGTAATATTATTATGCTAAATAGAACATGAGAAACTAAAAATGCTCATAGTAGTCCCCGTTATATGTACTATATCTCTTAGTCACGTGATTTTTCAGACAGCTAATCAGACACAAGACGTTTAAGACAGCAGTAGATATACGTCTCCCTCACGCACATATATACTCGTAATACTTCACACTCAAGCTTCATGCATCCATATGAAATTTTTTTAATCACCTGCCACATAATTAAAACTGTGGTAATGTTTGTATATTTCATGTATAATGTACAATAATAATTCTAGAAAAATTTCAGCAGGCCTATTGGAATTTAAAAAAAACACAATCTATAACTAGCCTTGTTACATCTGAAAACCAACCAAAATTCGTTATTCGCTTAAAAAATTGTAAAATGAATGTCATTAAAATCTAAAATGTCCCAACAGGTATTAAATTATTTAATTTTTTACAAATCAAAAGATTCAAAGGCTGCTTTGAAACTGTAACCATTCAGCCAGGTTAGCCACTCATTGTTTAGACATTTAAAAATTATCAAATAATACTATTTTTATGGACCCAAAACCCATGCCTCAAAATGCCTGACAGCTCATGGACTATATCTTTATTTTTTTGAAAGAATTGTATGGCACGTATATTTCAGTAAAAGTATAAGCAAACTTTAGTCCTCAGTCACTTCGGCTTTACTTTTACACTTTATTACAGAAAATAAAGAATATTTGTTAATGGTTTATAAAGAATTGTATTGGTGAAGAAACTCATAATTGAAATCGTTTTTATAATTCTTTCTATATCTTGGAATTTCCACTTTTGTGTTTCCTGTTTACTTTCAAGATTCGACTGATGCGTTCAGGTTTCATCACAGGTGACTGCTCTAAACAAAATTTCTTCCTGTTTACATTGACTTCTATGCAGATAATTTGAAATGTTTTAAATTTGCAACAGCATTAACATTCAGGGAACTCTTGAAATCCCCAAATGTCCATGAATAACTTCATTCTTACTTTCCTTGCTAATGCCCATATGTCAAGCCATTTCCCATAGCTTAATTTGCCAGTCTGCGGGAATTAATTCATTTACTTTAGCCGTATTTCCTTTAATTTTTCCCAAGTTTGTCTTCCAGGCTCATAGGTCTGTGTTTAAACTGTTTTAGCCAAAGTTTTATAAGGTATTCGGAAGGGCAAGAATTGCCACATGCATCTCACCTGCATTCTTTTATATGCGAGGTGAATTTCCTTCTTTCATCAAATAATGTTATTAGCTTATATTGACAAGTTTTACTATTTCATGTGCCGAATCCCAGTTAAGCATGCTACGAAAATAAAAGTCGGTAATCTGACACAACAAATATTTATGTCACTTTATTAATAGGGTAGTTGTAACACATGCTAAATAGAGAATCTGACACAACAAATATTTATGTCACTGTATTAATAGGGTAGTTGTAACACATGCTAAACAGAGAATCTGACACAACAAATATTTATGTCACTGTATTAATAGGGTAGTTGTAACACATGCTAAATAGAGAATCTGACACAACAAATATTTATGTCACTGTATTAATAAGGTAGTTGTAACACATGCTAAACAGAGAATCTGACACAACAAATATTTATGTCGCTGTATTAATAGGGTAGTTGTAACACATGCTAAACAGAGAATCTGACACAACAAATATTTATGTCACTGTATTAATAGGGTAGTTGTAACACATGCTAAACAGAGAATCCTACACAATAAATATTTATGTCACTGTATTAATAGGGTAGTTGTAACACATGCTAAACAGAGAATCTGACACAACTAATATTTCTGTCACTGTATAAGTAAGTTACTCATTAGCCACTCCTCACACCTGCTATTTTTACCTCTATAGAAGTTTATATCCAATTTAAAATAAATTTTTTTCAACGTATTTATTACATAGCTTACTGAAGTTTACCAATTGGAATTTGAAAATTTATTGCACTACCAATGAAGGGAAAAAACCTTTAGCAATTGCCATGCCTACCTCTTTTGACATTTCTTTATTCCTTACTACTTACCTATGTTCTTTCTGTTGTTTAAAGTCAATCTTTGTTGTATTAATAACTTATCCGATCTTACCTGGTTATATGCGTTATGTCACAATTCGTTCACTTTTCAGAAGCCATAGACTATATTTATTTCAGAGCTTAAAGAAAAATTTTCTGGTAACATAGGTTTTTGAAAATATTACTCATCAATTACTAAACTTTCTTAAAATGATTTTTGTTTTGATAAATAACTTCGTTTTACCAGGATGAAACCATTTATTCGGTAGCTGATACTAATGTCGGAGGCGTTAAAACCTTTTCAAGCTCAAACCCGTACTACCATGAAGATTGGAAATCTAGTGGAGGATACAAAACCGTACCTGGAATTTCTTTCGGATCAGGGATCAACCAAATCAGTGAATTTGGACTAAAACTCCGACCGAAACTTCATGAATTGGAGACATTGATAGGAATGGAAAAGTAATGACAACAATGGTTATTCTACCGTCATGTTAACTTGTTGTACCTCAAAAATATTGTTACAGTTTATTTAAAATATTAGTAACTAAGGTAATTATCTAAATTCTGTTGTTATTTCAAGCCCATAGATATTATTTATTTTTTGGTAATTCACATTTCAACTGCTAGACAAAGAAATTTCAAAGAGAGATGCGCCCTAACTAAAACAATATCTAAAGCAAAGATGTTGAGCTATTTGGGTCATCCAGGTAGGATACTCAATAAAAAATTTAAAATTTGCTAATTTATATATATTTGTTCAATCAAGTAATTGAATTCAGACTAAATCAGAATGAATTTTATTAATTGAATATTATGGATGAGACAAAAAAAATATTTTTCAAGTTAGCAATAGAAAACAAATATTCTGTAAAAATAACTTTAAATTATATTTAAATATTTATTCAAAAGTAAGAGACTGAATCCTAAGAATTTTTTTCATATTTCCCAATTTGGTTTATCATATGGCAATTAAAAAAAATTAGAAAATCATAATTAAATACGAGTATGTTCAAGTGACGGAAAGCGGTGTTGTTTATATACCATTGGAATTTCTTATACGGTATATACAAGAGAACAACTATTTTTATAATAATGAATATATTGCAAATTAAAAAAGTACCAATGATAATGAATAGAAAATCTTAAAAGACTAATCGAGCATGTTTATTGTTATTATAACATCTTCAAAAAATACAGCAAGCATGTTTCCCTGAGGTTATTTGTCCACATACGTACTGTATTCAATTTTGCTTAATGTGAAATATGAATAATGTTGTTAACTTAGAATATAGTGTAATCCAGAAGGCGCATACATATAAATCTTTACCAGCAAAATAATTTTACCCTCTAACTCTGGGAAATCGACGCATATAAATATATGTGATGCGGTAGTATGATACACATTTGCATCGGTTTATGTGGTGTATTGTTTGAAGTCATGTTAAATTTCTAAAATGTTTATTCCGATCACATTTTACCATTTGATTTACACATTTTACAATTTTGTTAATTAAAATGAGTATTAAAATACATTGTCATTAAATATGTGTGTGTGTGTGTGTGCGAGTGTGTGTACACATTAACCCACAAAATTATTTCGGTACTTTCGTCTATAATTTTTTGCTTTTTTTTGTTAATACTTAGTGTCTTAAGGTATAAAGAGGGGTTAAAAGTCAGCTATAAAAATTTGAAAAATCAGTCCCGTACTAAATCAATTCAAAATGGGAAGAAAAAATTGTTTATATTAATTAGCGTTCAATTTTGTAATAAAATTCCTACTTATTTTAAATACTATCGATTCACATTTTGAGAATGTTAAAGACAGCGAAAATTAATGAATGTAACATTTGTTCTTTCGCATGTCTATAATCCTACATAGAATGATTATATATGCAATAGGTAAAATATTCTGAAATTGAATTTGGTAACGGAAATTTTAAATGTTACAACAAATTTTCCAACATCTCCCAAATCCCGATTTTTTAACAAATTAAATTTTACATTTTTCAGTATCAAGCAATTAAGACGTTTTAATTTGGGTAAACAATTTTTTAAGAGGTAATCCACGAAAATGGCGCGCTTCTGTTAATAATAATCTTCTTCGATATTTTAAAATTGCATAGTTAGTTGAAAATCAAAATTAAGTAATAGTATTTACGTGCGAAAAGTAACACCTATTTGTTTCTTTTGCGGCCCAATGATATTTTTACAGGTGAGAATGGCATAAACCGGTATATTAAGCGATGTTGTCACATACAAACCACACGACCGTTCTATGTTGTGTTAAGACTGCCACTGACAACCACGTTTTGATACTACGCATTTTATGCATAGTTTTTGTGGACACACTGTCACGTGTATTTTCGCCTTCTGGAGTACCTATTATTCTAAGGTTGTTAATAACTGTGACGCATTTATCGCAGACCAAAAACAGTCAACAGATTAAAGACAAAATACTTTTATTGCTTTAGTTTAATATAAAAATTCGAAATATTTTTAATGAACTGTTTAAACATTGATAAAAAATTACTTTAAGAAGTTAATAAAAAATTAATATACCATGAGAGAAAGCTAATATACCAAAAGTATTTCTGGTTTGAGGTTTTAAATTTTCTTTTTGTGTTTAAAATCTGGACTATTTTTCTGATTGTTTTTATTAAGTTTCAATGACAGAAGATTCACATCTCGTTAACAATTGTTGTATTAAATTTCTATTCTATCCTTCATTACACCTAAATATACAAAATAATTTTTGCGAGTTTTAGAGTAGTTTCGTATGGAATTTGATTGGGATATAATAAACAATTAAAGGTTAAGTAAACGTTACTAAATATATTTTGAGATTTCTATGCTAAGCTTGTAATAAAAAAATAAATATTTATGGCGACGTTCTACCTTAAAATCAGCTAAAAGAGTAACCAATTACATGAAAAATTCCACTTTAGCACATCTTTGAAAATATGATAATGGAGCATGATATTTATTAAAACATATATTTTTAAGTATAGCTTTAAAATAATAAATTAATATTACACCAAAATTGTTAGTATATTTATTTTTATTACAAATATAAAATTGTAAACGTATTGTACATTTCTTTATTTAACAACCCTTCTGCGAACATTCTGAATCCTATTTACAAAAAATTCTGCTTTATAGTGTAATGTGCCAAACAAGTGGGAAAGAATATTTTATAAACCTTCACCATTAAGTTTAAATAATAAAATTAACAGCAAAAACCAGTGGAAAGAGAAAAAATCTTTATGAGAATTTTTGACAAACAAATACATAATGAAATTGTATGAAATGTAATAAAACAAATTATACTGATATATTACGCATACTTGTATAGTCTTCTAGAAAATTACATTTTGCATATATGAATGTATTGAATAAAAAAAATACAAATAAACAAAATTCCTTTTATATTCTACATATTTGTTAGTAAGAATGGCATTTGATTCTAAATTTTCTTCCTATAATAGTTTACGTGGTGTATATAAGAGGACTGAAGACATGGGGTGGAAGGAAGGTAAAAAAAACATGGTAGGGGCTAAGCCTGGGCTGTAAGGCGAGTGTTGTAATATTTGAAAGCCGTACTAGTGAAGGGCAGCCATCGCAACACAGTTTTTGTGCATTGCCGTGCAAAAGCAGTAGTAAACCTTTCACTATTTTCCCTCGCCTTTTCTACTTCAATGATTCTTTAACCTGCTCCAGTAGACTAGTGTAGTATTCTTCCTTATACGGACACCCGTATCTTTGATATCAATAAGCAAGCTACCCTTTCAGAAAATATTTGTCATGATTTTTCTGGCCGGTTGCGACACCTTGAACTTCTTAGAGGCTGGGGTACCATTTTTAAGCCATTGCATGGACTCCTGCTTGGATTCACGCTCATAGTGATAAAGCTAAGTTTCATCACCCTTAAATTCGGCTCAAAATTTCATCCTTATCCCCTTTTACAGAGATCTAAAGTTACGTGAATACTTGATCTGTTGCTCTTGTGGCGGCGTGAGCATTTCAGCACTCATCTTGCACTGACTTTTATAAAGAATATTCAAAACAGTTGTAGAAGATACTACAACCATTTCTCTTAAATGCTCCTCCAATACAAGTTTTTCCACTTTTTGAAGTGGCCTTGATTGGCCATCCTGAGCTCATGTTGTCTTGGATCAAATCTCTACTTTGTCTGAAGAGATTATGCTATTTGTAAATCATGATTTCACTAAGGCAAGTGGCCCCATAAACCGATAATATGTCATTCAATACGACTTCTGGTCTTTGCTATGTCAGAAATTTGAAGGCAGCTCAATGATATCTTCCAGTTGTTGCTTGAGCAATGATGGCTGACAGGTTAATGATTAAGCTGAATGTCACAATTAAACTGAAACTTGGTACATATACTCGTAATGAGTTGCTCATTAGCAACTATGCGAATAAGCAAACCACACTTACACAATCCCCTCCATTCTGTGAACTTTTTGACCCACCCTTGACTTACTTACGGATGTATTATTGTAATGTTCTTAAATAGTATTTGTTTATTTACAATATAAAGTGGAATCTCGCATATTGTCATTAACGCAACAAATAATTACAAAGTACCAAGATTATTTTATTCACAAAGATATTAGGACATTGGCCATCTACATCGATACACTCGATGGGCTTCTATAATTTTGAAGGCAATCGGGCAACCGCATCACATACTATTGATATTTTGTTGAAACAAAAAATTTCAAATCGGGATGGAGCCTTACATTTATTTTATTGCCTTTATTTTCTCATGAACGGAATACCATAGATTATTAGCAATAATTCTAAACTGATTTTTCACAAGGAAACAAATTATATTATACCGAGTATAAGTACTAATAATGTGTAGAAATGAAAACAAAAAATGTTTATCCGTTTTTGGGAAATCTCATTTTCTACTTTTTTTATATAAACTACCCTGAATTTTGAGACTGCAAAAAAAATTAAAAGGCTAGAGTTATTCATAATAAAGTGACAATTTTCAAATTTCATCGTGAACAGTTAATAGGTTTAGTTGCGAAACTGCTGTAAGGAACAAATTTTTTATTTTTATGTTTTTATACTCTTAATGTAATCAATTTTCTTTACTATTATATAGCCTGATTGCAAAAATCGTAAGAAACATCCTCGTAAAATTAAATCATCATAACAATACTTGTTTAAGCCAAGCTGTAGAACAAGTATGGCATGATACTATTAAGCAAATGTTCTCAATTGGTTGTTAATATTGTTGCAATCGTAACAAGTTTATTTAAAATGTGTGGTAATAAAAATTTGAGACTTGCGTGAAATTTTCATATGAAGGAAAATAAAGAATAAATCTAATTTTCATTTTCTGAATATTATTCAAAATACGAGATAAATCAACACAATTTTATTTTTTTTATTTTTCACCAGTGAAATCAGTTCAATTTAATTTTTTCTCATTGTTCATTACACAGTGTTATAGTTCATAAAAATTTTTTAGAAAAGGCACTTTCTTTGCAGGCTTAAAAGATAAATTGCAGACATGGGTACAACAATCTAAAATTTATTCTGTTATCCAAAAACTATAATTTCTAGATATTCTTTGTTTACCTTAAAAGATATTAAGAAATCAAAGTGTTTTTTAAGTAAGAACTGACAAAATTCTTTTAGAGAAATCTTGAATTATTTTCGAGTTAAATAGGTGACTATTATGTTACTATAGAGGTTAAGCAGACAGACATAGGCTATCTCAGTTTTTGTTTATAAACAAAAGAAGTTTATAGGTTTTACTTGTAATCAGTTAATTTGGTTTATTTACTAATTACGTATATGAAATTAACTGAAAGTTAAAATAAAAAGTTACATACTGTTTTCATTTGTTATATTTTTGTAGTTCATTATGTACACCTATTTAAAAATTAACAATTTAAGTTACTATAACATTGTTTACATAATATATCTTGTAGTTAATGGAATCTGTGATTCAATTAGGAGACGAGGTAACAGAGGGCAATGTCCAGATTCTTCACATTTATTCCTTAGGTAAACAGATTGTATAGAGAATGTCCGTCGTTACCGAAACTAGGAAGCCTTCGCCAATTGGTCCATGAAATGTGGTCTTCCAGTGGCTCTCTGAGTTAAAATGTCGCATCCGGTTTCTGTCACCAAGAGCGTTTGCTCAAACTGAAATAAAATCAAATCAATATACCACTACATTCTTAACAACCACTCTTTTTTATTTATGATCAAAGAGGAAACAAGAGTGAAATGTTTGTAACGATAAAAATACATTGGTAAGAAAAACTGCATTCTTTCTCAAGTCTTTTTTATTAAAAAACTAAATAATACTACTATAATAATACTCTAATATTTTAATTATTGCGAATATTCCAGAAAAATTACACAATGGTTCTAAGATAATATTTTACTCAGAGTCTATCACATCAGTCTATACAGGTTTATCAGTTGGGTAACCGACACAATAAACATTTTGGAAAAATGAGACCAAGATTAAATCAATAATTTGAAATGATCTAAAAGAATAAGGTAAATTTGATATCAAAGTTGATAAAATTACTACAGTAACTCAACTAATTTAAATATAACTTATACAATCAATAAATTGTTTGTTTCGGGCAAATTCTGTTGTTTATTTGTCAATAAATCATTAATCATTTATTCACATTGCTCTATGGCTTCTAAAGTTTCTGAGTACAAAATACAATAATTAGAATCAATAAAATTTTTTCATATATCATCCTCTTCTGAAGTTACGTCACTTTAAATTCAACGCAGGGTTTAAGCATACTGGAGTGCATAAGACGTCACATGTCACAATCAAAACAATAACACTGTGAAGCAGTGGAACCCTTATTGGTTTTTGATGTTTTTCTTGAGCTTTTTGTTCCCAGAACTTCTGTTTATGATAATGTAATTATGATTGAGAAAATGTTGAAAATAAAAATAATATTTTATTATTGAAAAATAAATTATTTCTCCAAATAAAAAAATGTTAGATTATTTTCATTTTATATTTTTGAGAGGAATCCAAAGAAAAAAAGTTGCTACCTTTTGAATGAGAAATAAACCTTACAACGCCTTGACCTTCGTACCTGCACCCTTCAACAACCAACACTTTTATTTCATATTAACAAAGATTTTTTTAATACGAGCTTAAATAAAGTATAATGCTGAATTTTAATACATGTCATAAGGTGAATGGAGAGAAGCGGGGCTTCTGAACATTATATGTAGGGACGCCTGAAGGAGATTCCCTCGATATGGGACTTCAAACTACTGCTTCTCTCAATCAGTATCACAATATCAGAGGAAAAGGTATATCCATCCATTGTGTGACAGATTACTATTAAATTTGTTAAGATAGAGGAACAGCCACCTGAGATTTTGAGAAGCCTCAATGCATAGTCTGAGTATCAAATATTCTTAAGACAAAGACATAAGACTAACAGGTTGGGAAGCACTTGAAAATAAATCGTCACCAATGTTACCCAAGGACCAATGTGACTGAGGAGAATATTTGCATTGTACACAGCCCTCTCGAACATTACAGTTCCTGAAGTTGTTTCTCAAATCAACATAAGCTAGGACGGTATAAGTTAATCATTATTTATGATATTGGCTTTCAAAAAATTTCTTCAAAATGAGTTTTTCATTTTCTCACCAAAAATCACAAATGAAGTTTCAAGATGTGCAAATGGCTGTTGACATATTGGTAGGCTGAATAAAAGGTTTTTGTATGAATTTTTATAATAATGAAAGTTGAGCGTGCTACTACTCCTCAGATAAACGAGAATCCAAACAAACCGGTATTTTCTCAGCTGAAAAGGTCCTTGCAAATATATTTTTAACATCGCACCGTGAATGCTATGCCCCGCGTCTGACTTTTGAATAAAAGAACAAAATTTTGGAAAAGACAAATTTCTAATCCGAGACATTACCCTACATCACAGCAATCTCCAATGCTATTTTACAATAGCAGAATAGAAACTCTATCTATCTTTTGGTAAATATATATCTCGAATCTGGAAATTACATATAGAAATAACTGTATATTTTTTGTATTTTTATGACGTTACAATACATTAAAACAAAATAATTCCCGTTTCTTTGCAGTTAGCTATTTTTATCAATGATCATGATTGATTGATGATTTGGAGCCAGCCACATTTTCACAAAGGGCATAAAATGCTGTTACTTCTTTGTGTTTATACAAAATTCTTAACACCACTACAGCCAATGCTTAATTTGTAAAAGGAATTAGCCAGCTTCCTCATTAACATTGTGACACACATGAAAACCTTATAAATTTCCATTTAACATCTGCTAAGTTACACATTTTTTTAACCTATGAAATGTATGTACAGAACTGAACGGCAGCAAATCAAACTATCTTTACCATAACCCTTATTTTAGCTGGAATTCTTTGATATATATTAAAGGATTTGGTTACTGCTCATTAATGGAAAAAAAGAAACTCACTTGACGTATCAATGTATAAGTATCGATCTTCGTATGGCACATACTTGTCAGTTCCATTATCTTTTGACATTACACTTTTTCGCACATTTGACACATTCATTACTTTCTTGACCTTCCATGTAATTGATCAAACGGCGATTAAGACCTTTAACAATTTTTAATTTCTTTAAAGAGATTTCTATCTTGTTTTACTCTACACATAATCCTGTAGTTAGTTAATAACTAACATATTTTTTTTAAAAGTATTTGAAATTATTCAAGATGACCTATCAATTAACCTACAATTTGGATATTTTGTCCGAGAAACATGTTTTCAGCTTCAAAAATCTGTTATTATTGCAGTCAAGTAAAGCTTTGTGTCAAAACATTTTAATCACATGATATGTAAATATTATGACGTCACAATGCTCTAAACAATTAAATTAATAGGGGGAGATTCTCATCTCTTTTACACACTTCATCACTCCATAGTAATAGATAAATATTGTTAATGGAATTCAATTTATGGGATCGAGCTATCTTGCTCACACAATCACTTGAAGTTGGCCATATGTCAGCACATTTTGATCTATTTGCATATGGGCGTTGTGCATCAATTGGGAGACAATTTGTGTTTCACTGTTTAATAACTGTGAATTTGAAAACACAATATTACTTTTGATTTCAATTATTAATATAAATATTTATACCAAATATATTATAGTTATATAGTTATAGTTTAACCTAGATGACAAATATTAATCATATATTTTTTTCATACAAATTGTAAATACCCTATTTTGATGTCTATATAACTAAAATGAAAGAACAAATACAAATTTGATTAGATCTAGAAATATAGATAATTATATTTTTTATTTCATCTTTTAGATTAAATTGAACTGAAATTAAGAAGTAAAAGTATGCCTAATTTATATGCACAGTCAACTCTCGGTCTTTGAGCTTTCAGCGTTCAGTTAAAATTTTTTTTATCGCTATATCATTCAGTGCAGCGACAAGGAGAGTTGATTTTTAGTGCATCGTGATAAAATTGCCAACATGGAATACTAATGGAATAATTTCAGTGTCATCCATCTGTCACAGAAGAGAAACTATTTCTCAGTAAAAATTTGAAATTGAAGGGAGATAAAAGTATGGTGGTTCAATTATAAGGCCGATTCTCTATAAATTCGAAAATTGCCGTCTGAACAGTTTTTTTTTAAATAAAATTTAATAAATAACTATCATTCTTAATTTAATAAAACATTGAAACTTTATAGAGCAATTGTATTTATAACGATAACAATTTTACATTTTTTTCTAGAAATTATTAAAGCCCTAAAAATACAATCCCCTAGTTGTCCTATTCCCAGAACTCCCATTTAGAGGTAATATTTGAAAAAAACTTGTTAACACTACATAAATTTGGAAATTCATATCTAAAAATAGATTAATGCAATTACATTTTTTTCATAAAACAAGGTCTCGTTACATATTTTTTAAATTGAGTAATGTAATGTAAATGTTGTCCAGAGTTTTTTCAAACAGTCCTCTGCCAAAAATTCAAAGCTACAATAAAACTGTTATGTTCACAAACTGTTTTTGGCGTTAAATGGAACGTAACCAGTGTGAAGTTTGTGACAGTGTCGAGAACGGTGGCAGTACGCCATTTTGTTTAGTGTCACAGCGTCATTCGTGCTGAGAGTACGCATCTCGGTCGCAACGACATACAGTCCTCTGGTAAGTAATTTTATTAATGTTAATTAGTTTAATTATAACATATATTTTAATTATTATTCCTGTGATTTGAGTCATCGGTAGCTTCATAACGAATTATGTTCCAATAGTTTTGTAAATATTATGCAACTAAACCAAAATACACAGTCCCCTGTCTGGCAATACAACAGGGGACTGTAGATTTTACATATTATTCATTATTTAAAAGTTTTGTTTGCGTAAGTTCGTTTACTCGTTGAAGTTTTATTAGTGTATGAATCATGAGAGCTTAAAAAATTATATGTTTCGGGTTATTTGCCTTACTGAACGTAAATTATGTTACAGGTTGATCGCATACACTTGAGATGCCTCCTAAAAAGAAAAAGCTATCCCGAGAGCAATTTTTACAAAAAAAAAAGGAAAAGCAGAATGAAAAAATACCAACATAGAAAAAATTATCCTCAAAAGAGAGAAGAGATGAAAGAAAAAGGGAAGAGAAAATAACAGAAAAAGAAAATTTGAGGAAATTAGTGAAAGATATGACACCACGTGAACACAGAGGTGCCTTAAAGAAGTGGAAAGAACACTGTACTGTACACCGAGCTAAACGAAAGAGACTGAACAGTGTTATTAAATAAGTTTAACGCATGAAAATACGCCATTACTAGATCCTGGGCTAGATACTCCCCCTTCAAGACACTTTACTCCAGTTCCAATTCAGGTTTCCCCTGCTCCAAAGCCCAGCAATATCCAGTGTTAGTTCACAGCAAAGAAAAAAACAATCCAAAAAGCGAAGAGAGGGAGAAATGAAAGATTGCAAATTTACAGAAAAAACTTGAGAAATACAGAAAAAGATCGGCGAGACTTGAAGCTAGAAACAAAAAGAATGTTGAGGACACTCCTAAGACAAAGATAATTAAGATGTTAAATAAGCCTAATAAGAAAACAGATGTGGTTGAGAAAGCGTTATTTCGCGACGTTCTTAGTAAACAGTTGAAAAAAAATTATTCAAAGTTAAAACATACCAAAGATAAATAAATACTTAAGAAAGTAGTATCTGGTGATCTTGTTCAAAAGTATTGTTGAAGAAAGCGCGGTGCCTTTATAGAAGCGGCAAAAACTATAATCTCAATGTACCTGTAATTCGACGGATCAGAATACCTGAAAGTTATAAACAAACTGTTCAAAATCTTTTTGAAAATGATAGTAATAGCCTGGCAGCCAGTAAAAAGGAACGTAGACTCTTTATTGAGAACATGTTCTATTTGCATCAATAAAAATACCAAATATAAAGAGTTTGACAACAGCAAAGTTGCGAAATATAAAATGTGGATTGCTAAGGGGCATGAAATCCAAGATAGCAAGACTAAAAAGCCTAACACAATCGCAGGAAGATCAAATAAAGTTCTTTGACCATGAAAGAAATATAGTACACCAATATAATGCCATGAACAACTTAAAGCTAACTCTACAAGACGAGGATGTCCTACTCCATGTAGATTTTAGTGAAAATTATTGCACGAACTACGCAGAGGAAATACATGCCTTTTATTTCAGTGGCTCTCGAATTCAACTGAGTCTGCATACGGTCGTAGTTTACTTAGGGAATTCAATCTGTTCTTTTTACACGGTCTCCGAGAACATAGCCTATTCACCTGCTGCCACTTGGGCACATCCACGATTAATTTTCGAAGCTCTTTCACTTGGCATTAAATGCGTATATTTCATGAGCGATGGCCCTGCCACGCAGTATCGTAATAAAACAATGCTTTTTATAATGGTAACAATTTACTTGGAACTATACAGATATATAACATATAATACAGAGGCCGAATCGGAAGAAGACTTTGACTTAGCTAAATTGACACCAAACACGACTCCTAAAACATTTGATGATGAAATAGCGGGAACCAGTGGCACTTGAACCTCATGTTATAATACTGGACATTACGTTCTTGTGAAATTTTTAGTGAAAAATTTGGAATCTCGTTATGCCACTGTAATTAATGAGACAGATGAAGAAGAAAATGAACTACGAGTTACTTTTCTGAAGATTTGTGACAATAAAGTACAAACTTTTAAAATAGATGATACGGACATTTCAGACGTGTCGTTTGATCAAGTTATCCAAAAGTTGGATAATCCTAACTTGATTCTAAGGAGAAAAAGAATATTTTATAACTTCCCTACTCATGTAGATGTTCGTGAACGCTAATATTTTTCGAGAGTTAAATTCATTGTGATTATATATGTGCCTTATTTAATAAAGAAAAAGCCTTAGGCTTTAATTGCAAATCTAATTTCAAATTACATGTATATGTATCTCAAATTGTTGAGATATTTCATAAAAGACTGCATACAGCATTTAATAATTTATAGTAATAATAATAATTTAACTCTAAAAAGTTGGTCTCAGGTTAAGTACAAAATATTTCTAATACTATGTTTATGATATGACAGTTTATTTTTTTAATTTTGTAAGAGAAGTTATGTTTTTTGTTTTGTTTTTTATAAAGAAAATTTAAAAATATAGCGTTGATGCATAAATATGGCACAAAGATAATAAATGTTTAATACTAATAATATGACCTTATTCTATATAAAACAGTCCTGTCTCGTATGACAGTTCCCTCTTACTTTCGAAATAGCCCCTTGTTGCACCTAACAGTCCCCTGTTATGATTTTTCAAAAAATTATAAATAACTCGAAAAATAGGTATAAATTTAATCGGCCATCTTATACATCAAAAGTAATAATTACTTTAATAAGCAAAAGTATTATTTTTTCTCAAAAATGCTTAAAAAATATGTCAGGACAGTATCTGTATGGGCCATTACGAGCGTACAGAGAATTGCCCATATACATAAAGCATAAAAGGATCAATTTTGTTACCAGATGGGGGTAATTAATTAAGTTAAATTCAGGGGGTAAATCAGGAAATTAAAAAAATTTTCTTTCAAGGTTATCTATCATGTAGGGTGTCAAATGAAAGCTTATTCAAACACGAATTCAACCATATATACATATTTTTTACGAGTTTTCTTAAACTTTGTTCAGGAACAATGTGCAAAAATTGCTTTCATCCACCTTTTTTACCACAACTATCATTCAAAAATATATGGAAAAATCATGAATATAGAGAATCTATATATATTGAACGAAAATTATCAGGATTAAAAAATTTCAGCACCATTAACTTTTATAAACAAATTAATTATTTATTTGCTTAGGATTCCTGAGCCATTCGTTTTAGGGAAAAAGTTTTCTTACGATGTAAAGAACAAATTTTGACCTTAAATTTATGATTTGGCTAAGTTGAAACACTTCTCATTAAGGTCCGCGCATATGCAATGTGATACAACATTGGTGGGTTTGGCAATGGGTAGTGCGGCAGAAGAGCCCCTTTTAACTTCATTCATTAAGTGATACGTGTCATGTTAATTTTTATTACAGTTACAATTTATTTTCTTCTTAATTAAAAGTGATTTTCTATACTTCAAATTGTTTTTAACACTTTTAAAAATATCTCATACATTTCGATATAATATCCTTTCGCTATTCATGAATTCAATATTCACAGCCTTTTTCAGAAATATAAACCATGCGAATAGCAAGAGCAGACTGTATATTAAATAAAATATTTTCTGGCTATGGCTATAGCTGGTAGGTCGAAGACCAGAAACTATAGTTTGTAAGTGAGTCATAATGTTTGTTTTAAACTTATTGTTTAGAGATGTTGAAACTAGCGGTTTCTCAGAAATTTTTGAACTTTTTTTGAAAAAAAAAATTTTTAACGTAGAAGAATTGCTAATGAGGTATTCTAATGACAGCTAACATGGTGCCCGTTCCAAAATCTAAACAATGTTTAAAGACAAAGCATAAGTTCGGTTTAATAGTTATATGAGGCTAGAAAGATTAATGTATTGCTTAGAGAATTGAAACTTCTAAAATGAATAAATGTGAATTTTTCAAATAAATAAATAAAATAATTTACCTGCGCAGACCAGCTACCATCAGCTGTAACCACAGTCCAGTGATCCGGCCACTGCTCATCTCTCCATACACCTTCGTTGATCATCGGCTCTATTGTGAAACAGTGTCCAGGTTTCATCACACCAATCGCCTTGTTTTCTAAAAACATATATTTTTGTTTACACTATCTCAAAAGGAGATAATTTTTGAAATACAAAAATAAATTTTGCATTTAAATGTTTTACTGAGACATTGTTAAGAGTAATCTTTGTATTAAACTGATTTTTGTCTTTGACATTGCTCATACAGGCTACAAGGTTTATGCTATCGCTAGTGAGAGAGATATGCAAGTCTATGGTTTAAAATCAAAATATCTCAGTTCCTTACACAGATTCTTAGAATACCTCACAGAAAACTCGATATAAATTGCTTATAGATTTGAAGTGATATGAGTACAAACAAACAATAATACAATAAACAAACAAATAAATTCAGAGATGAAATTTCTAAAGATTTAAGTGGCCTAGTGACCGATCGGATGGGAGTGGCTGACTAACCGATTAAATAGCTGTGGTTTTTTTAAATGATTCTACCTTCTTATTTTGATTGCCAGTATTGCAATACGGGTTAAAAAGTCCTAAAATTCACATATAATTTAAATGCTAGATGGAGCTAATAGTGTAAGTACCGATAGTGAATAATATTCAAATTCTTATATGATACATGCTGCATGAAGTACATCTTCATGCGGAAATTCCGAGTATATATCATATACTAAAATATATAGGTATATAATACACATTTCTTGAATAAATTGGAAATTTGGCTTCCAATCTCCTATAAGATTCCTTCAATCAGAGTTTGGGGAATATGTAAACCGTCAGATCGCAATAGGCCATCCGAAATGACTAACTCCAAAAGAGTTACATTAGCTTATTTATAACTTTATTTACTTTGTATTAAGAGTACAAATGTTGTTGTTGGGTGTCTACAAGATGTTGACATCCACACTTAAATGACATTTAAAGATGTAACTTCTTTGAATATTGAATAATTTGGCGTTAATTTTGTAGAAATTCATTATTCACAATTAAATGAAACTACGTGATGTAGTATTATTTCTACTTGAATCAATCAATTTTAATTCAATAATTATTTAATTGTGACGATGTAACTTCAGCACAGATACTGACCATTGTCGACATAAGGAATTAAATTTGTGTAACTGTAGTTTGACATGTTGCCAACATAATGAGTCATTTTCAAATATTTTTTATATGTGAAAAACAGTTAAAAGTAGTACAAATAAAGGTAATTGAAGAAAAATAAAATTCAGCCAGTTATAAAGATTTTTTTCATTAATTTCAGTGTGGCATAGCACACTCAAAATCAATGGCCATTCCGAACATATTAATCTTGAAGTTTAGAAATTTGTTGGTAAATAAATCTATACGCCATTTTAAGGTCTTTAAACTAGATTAACTTAGGTAAAACTTGTTTACAAGACAATACTTCACGTTATTATAAATGAAATCACTATTTTTAACAATATAATGTGTGCATATCTTCCAGTCCATAGCAACTATTACCACAATAACTAAGATAACATTTATAAAGGAAGTGGATACACAGCAGGCGCAATTATCAAACTAATTACTACATATATTAGCTATAACAAAATAATGTTTATCGTTATAATGACGCTATATTTGATTCAATAAATTATTGAATCAAACACTTGTATAATTATTATAATGAAGCTATTTTTTATTCAACATTACCACTTATGCTTATTCCACAAAAGTAGCTCATTTTACATATCCATTCATAATCAACCTTCTTTAGACTATTTCTACCTTTTACCTAAATACAGTTAAGTGAAAAAGATGTTAGTCTTAAGTACGCATGAATACACACAGGTATGTTTACGTGTATTTAAAAACTAACATCCGTTGTAAATTAATTTCGATGTTTTGTTATAGCTCTTATATACCCTAAAATTTTTGTTAACAACGTAGGAAATGTAAGCTATAAATACTTTTAAAAAGTTTAACCGTTTTAGTGCCATGGTTTTTTACTCATATATACTTAAAAATGCCAAAAAAATCTTTTGTATTTGATGTCATTATTTACCCTTGTTTCGAATTTTTTCTGTGTTTTCTTAATAAAAACTTCTACAAGGATAATAAAATACAAAGAAAATTATGGAAATATATATTGTGAACAAAAATTATAACAAAAACTGAAATCAAGGTCACATCGTCATTTTCGCAGTCCGGTACATCCCCCGTATCAGCAAAATAATTGTTTTCATCACTATTATCACCATCACTCAAAATTTGCATTACACCAAATTGTGAGCGCACCACAATGTCACTCCCACTATCACTTTCTTCATAACTTGAAAAACGATCATTTCCACACGAGTTATTTTCGTATTCCGATATTATGGGTTAAAAATAGTCTTTTCCTGGATCCTTTTTACGTTGTATATACTAATATTATAATTTGAACTTTATGTAATACGTATAGATAAAAAATTAGCGATGCGTCCGAGTGACCTCCCCTAACATGCGCTAAACAGCAACTGATTTCGCGAGCACCATCGCGCTGGCAAATTTAGTTAGTACGCGCACGAGCGCGATGGCGCTCTTTGGCACTGAAATGGTTAATATGCTGACCATAAGATGCAGCATAATATTTATTTATTTATTTTAAACTTTAATGTACACATATAACTACATATATACATACATATGACTGATTTATTTATAGCAATTTGGAAGATTGTAAAAGATATTCATAAACCAAATCTGTTACAAAATTTTCATACCGGAATATTAATAAAAAGCAAGAAAATATCCAATATAAAACTAAATAAGAAAAAAACAAGACCAAATACAAACAGAAAATTAAATTATTAAATATAAATCTCCACATGGTATGAGTAAAGGGGTACAAAATGGATTAAAGGTAGCATTAATGCATTATGAGAGAAACAATTTTTTCTTACGGTCTTTGAAAACATTTATAGAGGGCGATTTCCTAGTATCTGGATCCAGTTGATTGCAAAGTTTCACAGCTTGGACAGAGCAGAAATTTTGTAGAAAGGTGGTTGGATATTTGGGATTAAGGAGTGAATTTTCTGAGGGTAGTCTAATACGGTGAACAGACAAGTAACTAAAGCTGCTTCAGAGATATGTTGGATACATTTGATTGTAAAAAATATTGTAAAGGAGTGTAAAAATATACAGATTGCGTCAATCATAGACCCATGCATTTAAAATACGCTCTAAACTGAGAAATGTGTTCATATTTTTTGCAACCAAAAACGTAGCAGATGTACTTGAAAAAGTTCTAATATTTTAAGACGATTCTCAGTAAGATCTCGGTAACATACATCTCCATAGTCAAGTAGAGGCAATAAGAGTGTTACGACAGAGGAGTGCTTTGGTTTGAAAAGTTAGATAATTTTTACTGTAGTCTTACTCACTGATCATTAAAACCTAAATGGTGTTTACGGCAGTCCTGAGTAAAGGGGATAATACCAAAAATTTATGATTTTTAATTTTATGTGGAATTATACATTTTTTTTATACAAAATGTTATTGCCTGTTCCATTAAGTTTTTATCAGTATTTTTATTCCATACCATTCTTCAAATATAAAATAAATATACGCGAGTTATAAAGTAGCTTTCTTTTTGTATTGTTATAATCTCTGGGTTCTTTGCCATTTTACATTCTAAAAACGTTTTTAAAAATTACATTCTATTTCTGTAATACCAAAACCCATTTTCGCCTTTCTCCTTTATTTAGAATTAGTTTACAAGTGATTCAGTTTTTTCCTATTAAAGGACATAATTTTTTTCAATAATACCACGAATTGATGAAAGAATGCCTCATATTTTTTAAACATTAATTTTAATCGTTATTCACATCTCATGCCAGATCACTTAGGTTAGTGTTAAGGTACTCCACAATTATTTATTGCTTGTATGGCTATTAAATTTATACACCATACAAAGCCAAATATCTAGTAACTAACGATTGTAATATGGTGTAGCTTCAACTTGACTAATATTGAAAATTAGATCTTAGTTATGCGATATTGCAGTATCTACCAACGATATCGCTTTGATAATGCCACAGGGTGCTTGTGTGCATGTGCTATCGGATGCTTAATCTTTGTGATAACATTAAATATTTTAACTCAACAATAGGATAAGATACAAAACCATTTTATTAATTATTATAATCAATTAATCATCTTATTTCTTTTCTAAGGAACCTATAGAAGCTAGCTTGCTATACTAATTTAACGACACATATATAAATATCATGCTCAAGTTTGGCTTGCTAATGAAGGAAACTCTAGAGGAATGAACCTTAAGTCAATGTAATGTTATTGAACAAGGTCAATAACAACACAATATTTTTAAATCAATTCAAATTTATGCAGATGGGACTTTCATACAAGTAAATTATAATTGTTTATTTCTCAAAATAATTAAAGTCTGTCAGTTGTATCCTTATTAACATGTATATGCTGTTGAAAAGTTTTGCTCCTAAAGTATGCACAATATTCATATAAAATATTATGATACACAATATGTACATAAATACTATGAACCAATTTAAGTTTTTCCTCCATTTATGAAGCATGAAACTTTTATCGAATATTTACCTATTTTATGCAGCAAATTACTTCCGGTGAATAATATTTCTACGTAAACTTATTTGAATAACATACAAATTGATTATACATTTTGAACAGTAACTGAAGGACAAATGTAAATTTTCAACTCCGTGGCAAAAATAAAGAAAGAGAAAGAAGAGAAGATAGTATAAGTGCAAGAAAGTTTAAGAACATCGACTTCTTCAATCGACACTCGATGGTGATTTACTCACCAATTCAATTTGATCAGACATTTAGGAGCTAAGGACATTTGAGGTAATAGGGTTAATGTATTAACATTAATTTTGTACTTACTGGCGTAATGAGGAACATTCGGTGCTGTGTGAAACAGTCTGTGGATGCCGTGCCCGCAATAAGAACGTACAACGCTGAACCCGTTCGCCTGCGCATGCTTCTGTATAACATTGCCTATTTCCCTATATTTTTCGCCCGGCTTCACAATTTCTATAGCTTTTGATAAGCATTCATATGTAACCTTCACAAGGTTCTTTTTTTGTTCAGACACATTTCCAACGAAAAAAGTTTCGTTCAGATCACCATGAAAACCTCTGTGGTACACGGTGACATCTACGTTGCACAAGTCGCCATCCTGGAATGAGCGAAAAAAAATTTAGCAGACATTGTTAACGATTAATTATTACAATTATAATAACAAAACATTCAATTTAAACTATGACAACCAACGCTTCAACATTTCTATATATTTTTCTTATGACTTTCTATCTATAAAAGTTACACTAAATTTACAGCAGTCATTACAATGATAATTTGATTTGAGTGCCTGACTATATGACAAACCAATATGTAAAAATGTCTGCCATGTCTATATGTGACTCTTAAACAAAATGGTGTTTAAAAAAATACTAAATACTTCACAATTCACAAACCATTAGGGTTACAAACTATTCAAAAGGATACTTAGAATAGTTTTCATAAATTTGCAATATCACAAATTTTGTTTATTAATAATGTTTTACTTTCCTTTTTACATTTTGTTTACAAGTTTAGTTTAAAATTAAATGTCTATTGAGAATGTGAGTGGATGAAGGGGATATGTAAATATGTAACAAAATAATGATTTTTAGAAAATTGCTATGAAAGTTTTTTAATTGCAAGTATTACGCAAATGATATGCAAACGCGTTACTGCATATTATGTAAATTACACTTGTATAATTGCTAAACACTTGTATAATTTTTAATGTACTGAATATAGGACAAGAAAATTTTAAAACATGAATCAAAAATCCAAACATGAAAAATATGACAAATCCCTTCTACCACTGACATCTGCATTGGTCTATACGTAGTTGTGTCAAAATAGTTCTGACTTGCAACCTCAAAAGTTACATAAATTAACCATTGCTGGACATAATGCCTTCCAGACAAGTGTATTCAATCGATTATAGTGCTCACTTAGATTAGTGCTAAGCCACACCCAAATTATTTAATGTTTGTATAGCTACTGAATTTATAAACTAGCTAAATAAGGTACATCGTCGGTGATCCTGCAATACCGTATATTAACAGTTGCAATAAGGTGCAACTTCAACTTGACTAATATTGAAAATTAAACCTTAAATCAGTTGTTACTTAGGAGGCAGTATTGCAGTATCGATAATATCAGTATATATGTGTGTGTGTGTGTGTGTGTATACATATATATATATATATATATGTATATGTATATGTAATATATATATATATATATATATATATATATATATATATATATATATATATATATATATATATATATATTTTTATACATGCTAAATTTCCAGTTTCTATATCAAATGATTTCTGATAAAAACATCCAAGCTAGATAAACGGACACATAAGGCTTCCTTTTTTTCTTTTAAAGTAGGGATCTATAAGTGATACCAATCTCAACACTGAACTAATACCAGTTCTAATCCTCAAAAACAGATACAGTCTTTCCTAACAAATTAAGTTTAACTATACCTAATAACAAACAAACACAAACCTGCAACGGTCTCAGATCTGGAATGCCGTGGCATATAACTTCGTTGACTGATGTACAGCAGCTTCCAGGGAAGTTGTAGTAGTTGAGAGGGCTTGGATAGCACTCACGCTCGATGCAGGCTTCGTGGACTACGCGATCTATCTCGTCAGTAGTTACTCCTACATCGCACACTCTGCAAATTAAGCATACATTTTTATAAAATACTGTTTTCTTTATATGACATATGTGCTTATGATCCTGCTTAATTTATTCTTGGGAATGAAATTCCTTTACAAAATTGCTTAAAACGTCTTCACATGGCAAAGCCATTTAAATGTCTAAATTATTCAGATGTTATGCAAAAGCAAGGTTAAAGTGATTAAATCAAGAACTTTTGAAAAATTGGTAGAATCACCCAAATGATAGATAACAAATTAAAAATTTATAAGAATCAGATTAAAATAGAGGATGGTTTTAAAAATTAAATTACATTTTAAAAATTTAATTAAATTACCAGTCGAGTGCAAATCATACTACTGCAGTTAGTATTCCATACAATCATGCATACAACCAAAATTTTTGAATATAGATTTTATGGTATATTATCAAAAAATATTACATGGAGAGTCTATTTATTTAGAAATGAAATATTATACCTCTCGCTTTTAACACAATAATATCTTCACTTTATTTAACTACCTGATATTACTTTATTTATTTTCCTGACATTTTTATTAATAGTTCAGGCCTCGCGTCAGCCAGATGTGGCATTAGAGAATACGAATTCAAAGTAGGATTTTAAGGCTTCTATTGCAGAGTACTTTTTCATTTTTTCAAAGGTAATGCAGGTAATTTTGATGCATGTTTTAATCTCTACCTTAATGTTCCAGTTTTAAGTAAGCCAAGTTCCGAGGTACTTATATTTATTCACTTGTCCTAGTTTTTGATTTGCCACAAACAATGCTAGGTTGGAGATTGGAATTGTTAGATTTGACCATAAACTTTCGTCTTAGTATTCATTCTGAGGCCAGTTTTGATACTACATTCGTTAACCCGATGAGCAATATTCTGTAATTATGCTTCCGAAGATGCTATGAGAACTGTGTCATCAGCATACCTCAAGTTGCTGATGAGGCGTACATTGACTTTAATACTACATTCTAGTTCTTCAAAAGCTTGGGTCATGGTCCCTTTTGAATACACGTTAAAAAGAGTTGATGACAAAATGCAACCCTGTCGCACTCCCTCTTCAATGTCAATCTCTTCAGATTCTTGCCCTTCAATCCTGACAGTTGCACATTGGTTTGAGTATAGGTTCTGTATACTTCGGATTTTCTCATTCAATCCGATATTGCTGAGGAGCTCAATTAGATGATTATGTGGTACTTTGTTGAACGCTTTCTCATTTTCTATGAAACATAGAAGGACATCTTGCAGGTGTCGCTACATTTTTGCATCAGAACCTATACTACAGATAAAGTATGACCATCCAATCCAAATGACTATCGCTTAGTTGTTCATCACATTTTATCCTTATGTATTTATGAATTATAGGGAGGAAAAGCTTCAGAACTCAGAGACTCATAAGGGGAACTGTTTGAAACTCTTCACAGTTTTCTGGGGTTCTTCTTTTTAGGAAGTCTGACAAAAGTATATTTCAACAAATGCTCAGTTTTGTAAACATTGAATAGGTTTACTAATACTGCGACGTAGTCTTCATCAATAAGCTTGAGACAATCATACAGAGATCATATTATTGTAACCTGATCCCACCGCTTTTCCAATTTTAGTTCACCGCAGCATTTTTGAAATGTTGTCTTTCGAGGACAAGTAACTGTTGACATTAGTATCAGCAAGTGTAGATGCGACATGCACTCTAGAATAGTTTAGCGAACAGCAATTATATGTATATATTGTTTCTATAGAGACTATTTCCTGGCTATGTCCACAATTGGCACGTTGTAATCATTCACTAGTTGATGGTGATGGTGGATTGCGTGTCCAGTCATTGACCAAGTTCTTTGTGCAAATTTAATGACTCATGTTTGCCTGAAAGTTTTCCACATGTTCACATCTCCATTCGTACCAGAAATTTTTTTTAAATCCGTATCACTTTATGTAAAATGTTGTATTTCTCAGGATATCTACTGATTTCAGAAACCTTACTTTTTAAATCTTTCCACATGTCTTCCACAGTTTTTGGTACCAGTTTCTCATCATCCAACACCAATTTATTAATCTCGTTTGAAAAACAAAAAATAAAATGAAAATATATAAAAAATGTTGAAAGAGAATATTTTGCAACTGAAAAACAAATTATTTCTCTGTAATGAAAGTCCAAATCAAAAAATGATATAATTTCATGTTTTAAAGGAATCTGAAAAAATTGCTATACCATGGTAAACATTTTTACCGTATTCACTAACCTCTGATGTCCTACAAGCAATGCCATTTTCAAAAATAATTACTGTAAAAACTGGAAAACAGATGCTCGTCGGCAAAATTTTTAATACTCTCTTTGCCAAGTAAACGCCACAATCCCAGTTATTTACTTTTGGTCTATTATAAAAAAAGTCGACGAGGATTAATCATTTTCACGTAATAACAAAAGGGATAAAATCTTACGTTTGAATGTTCTACATATTAACATAAGCTTCTGTACATACGAACCTGGCAGCTTCATCCAGAACTTCTCGTCCTAGTCTACCCGCAACGCGCATTCCTTCGATTTCTTCATCATCTAATACCTTTATCTGTCCCGATCCTTTCACAGCTTGTTCCGAAGCCGGATAACCTTCGGGATGATCGGCATAATCTGGACGACCTATATGAGGAGGTACAGTTCTTAACGAGCTCTGTGGAAACGGCCGCAATTTTCCAGTATAGTTAAAAGAAGGCCAAGGATCATATTCCTGCTTGCTTCCATCGGTACTTTCGCCCTCTGAAAAATATATAGAAAAGCCGATTAAAATTGGACACTAAAGTGGTTGTCAAGTAACTTCACTATAATATCCGATGTGAATTATTTAAAAGTTTAATATATTATTGTTATATAATGCGCTTTTTTAATTCTAAAAATTAATATCAGCGAAATCTAAAAGCGGAATAAATTGAAACACGACTTCACAGCACATAAAAATAACCTGTAAATGACCAACTTACTCGCCAAAGAATGTATTATTTTATGAGTCTTCCAAGATTTTTTAAAACATTCTTGTGTACAAAAGAATGAACCTTGTATGCCTAGCTTAATGCAAGTAGGACATTGCAATTTCGCTAACGATTTACATTCTGGAGTTTCGCACATTCCTAACGCGGCCATTTTTAAAAATATTTTCATTCATTCATTATTCCCTAATGCTAAAGAAAGCCGAAGTCTGACGTGAAGTTTGACGGAGTGAAATACGTACGGAATGAGGCCGTTTAAAGTATGACGGAGACATCTCGTGACGTTTTTTATAACGTTGATAAGTAATGCAGATTCTACATATTTATTTCAAATACAAATATAAAGAAATGATGATGGAAAGTTTTGTTATTTAAAATTTAATTTGATATTTTCTTTTCAATGATATATATTACTGGAAAAAATGTCAAACTTATAATATATTTTACCTTTAAATAAACATGTGTGCTGAAATCGTAATCTCCTCTTTAAAAATATATATTCGGTGGAAAAAAATAAAATACACGAGTAAACAAATGTTTATTTTTTAATTAATTGTACATATTATTTTTCGCTTGATGTATACATTTTATTTCTCGTTTAGGCGCCAAATTATTTCAGTGAGAAATTAAAATTATTGCAAAAGGTATATTAATTTTTGGGGGTAAATACACTTTTGTAAAATTAAAGCAGCTCACGTGGTTTAAAGAAAATGATTTACAAAGTGCTTTTACTACTCACAAACATCTTTTTAGGAACATTTAAAGTTTTCTATTTATTCCACTCTTAACTTTTAGTAGGTTTTTACTACTTTAAACTAGTATTAATGTTCTATTAATTAAATAAAGACATAAAGAGAAAAATTTCGCTTAAATACACTTGTCCCATTTATAATTTTAGAAAAATTTTATCATGTAAATTATTAAGTGATAGAAATAAAAAACATTTCTATTTAAGTGGAGTGAAATTTTATTAAGGTAAACATTAAATCATGTGTATAAATATACCGCAAAACGACTGCTTCCGCTAAGACGTATTTATTTATATTCAAAATGTATTATTAGTAACGCCGATACGCGCGTAGCATGAATACAGGATCAAATTTCACCACTTTCCATACAGACAATATAATTCTACTAGTGAAAACAATCGAAACAAATCGCACATGCATAATTATTACTACTTGCATATATTATGATAATGGGGGAAATAGAGTGACGTATATCGTATGTAAAAAAAGTGAAAATATTTTTTTCTTGCTTTACGGGTAAATTAAAGGTTTTAAGAAAAAAATTATTAAGTTGGATTATCCGAATGTATATGCAAAATAAACGTACAAGCAAATTTTGTCAAATTCATAACTTACGACGAAAGTTGTAGAAATAATTTAATTTATTAAATAAAAACTGAAACATTAGAATTGTATCAAATTTATAATCACTAAACACTTCACTCTTTATTTTTTTTGTAAGTGGGATTGATTTTGTTCTATTATATTATCAAAGTGTAGCCATAAGTAACACAAGTTGGACTTTAATTTGCGACTTATTTTTATTTATATAAGGCTGCTTTGCATTTCGTTATGACAGCTGTCAGTTATGCCTATCTAAATGTGTTTTCGCTCTAATGGCTGCTATCGTTCGTTTAGTCAACCAGTAATTCCAGAATGGTTTACTTTATAATGTTTAATGACCTAAAATGGATGTAGTTTTTATTCTTCAGTGGGTCATAAAAAACATTCGCAGTTAAGTAATAGCTGAATTCAAAGTCATTTCAAACAATTACTTTCAAAGCGTCTATTTTTGACCAGTGAAAGATGATAGAATTTATTATTGGTGACTCTGGCCAATTAGTATTATTTTTGTTTCTTGCGAAGTGTGACATTTATTTTAATTTAATGCATTGTTTATTAACTTGGATACTCGCTAGTTTGCTACTCGGTAACCTTGGATATTTTAGTCGTCAGTCATTGTTCGTTGCTTTCGTACTACGTGACTACTAATATTTATTACAATACTTTGCTCTTGTCGAATAAATGAAAGACGTCGACTTTTTTTTAAATATGATAATTTTGTAGATAAACAACGCGAGACGTTTATTGTCTTCACATTTTAGTACACATACGAGATTTGTGAGATTGGTATATGCGTTGTAATATTTTATTAGCTGTCTTGTGCCAAATTAATTTGTTTTAATGCGAGTAAAAATTTTACAATTTAAGCTTTCAAAAATACATTCAGAAATGTTGCTCTACAATTGTAAATGATGGAACTTCATTCAGGATTCTTATTCTAATTCAAAATGTTAACAGTTTTAAAGTTAATATTAAAAGGAGATACGTGTCATGATTTTTTTCAGCGAAGAATATACCTTGAAAAAACTATACACTACTTCTGGTATTATATTGTTTTCCATGTTTCTTTCATATTTTATTAAGGTGGAGTAAGAACAAAATTAATAAAAGTATTAATGTAGGAGTATTACATCAACCTTCCATATATAGATTTTGTGAGCCTGAAGTGAACGGTATCTAAATATTAACAAAGATATAAACAATAGATGCCTGTATTATATCACGTTTAATTAATTTTTTTATACAGAGATTTTGTATGTATATTGGATGATTATTATCAATGTTGCTTGTTGCTTTTCTCGAGGACAAGGTTTGAGCTTTACTTTGTTAGTAGTCTCTATACCTATCAGAGCATGTCAAAATACATATAGGAGCTTGTTTTGATAATAGACCAATGAGATAAAATAGGTGAATCCAATTAAAATTTCGACTTACAAAATTTTGTAGTTTAAATATTATTCTAAAATATTCCTTTATTTTTTATTAATGTCATTTCAGTTTTCTGCTATTTTTCTGAGGTTAAATGTGATAGAGGCCAAGTTTATCTACGGTAACTTTACGCGATGCTAAATATTTATAGTGCAGTCTACAGGTACATAGATTGTTAGACAAAAGGCGGTTAACCCCTTATTCGGCTTTGAATAGTAAGCGATGAGAGTATTATTTGACGGAAACTAAAATTGATTATATTGTAAACTAAGTGCTTTTGTCGTGGAATACGTCTTACATTGATTGATTTATAAGTGTCCCAAAAATCTTGATCAGGAAAAATTATACATATGAACAACATTCCATTCAATGAAATATTAAACGAAGCATGTGTTACTGGCAAAAATATGTTCAAAATATGCATTAAAAGAGTATCAAATCTTTAATAGAAGGGTTATCGAAATCTTTAATTTAAGCTTTAAGGTTTGATACTCCGCGTCAGTGAACTCGGCGGGATTGTCTCAAAATTAAGGCGTTACGAGTGTTCGATACAATTCTTATTTGCCATGTGACGTATTCTACGCCTTCAAACAACTAATTCCCAACACACCACTGTCCCCTGTGTATATGAAGGGTTATCAAAATCTTTAATTGAAGCTTTAAGGTTCGACACTCAGCGTCAATGAACTCAGCTGGATAGTCTGAAAGTTAAAGTGTCACAAGTGTGCGATACAATTCTTATTCGCCATGTGACTTTACTGACGTATTCTACGCCTTCCGACAACCCGTTCCCAAAACACCACTGTCCGCTGTATATATGAAGGGTTACCAAAATCTTTAATTGAAGCTTTAAGGTTCGATACTCAGCGTCAATGAACTCGGCGGGATAGTGTCAAAGTTAAAGCGTCACAAGTGTCCGATACAATTCTTATTCGCCATGTGATTTTACTGACGTATTCCACGCCTTCAAACAACCCGTACCCAACACACCACTGTTCCCTGTGTGTATGTATGGTTATCAAAATCTTTAATTTAAGCTTTAAGGTTCGACACTCAGCGTCAATGAATTCTGTGGGACAGTCCCAAAGTTAAAGCGTCACAAGTGTCCGATATAATTCTTATTAGCCAAGTGACTTTGCTGACCTATTCTATGCCTTCAAACAACCCGTTCGCGATACACCACAACCCGTTCCCAACTCACCGAGGAATACTTGCTATGTATGGCGCTATAAAAATTATGTTTTATTTACAGAGATTGTTTTGTATTATAATTGAGTAAGGTCTTTCAGATTAAAGAATATTACAATTATTACATTCGTACAAGTTTACCCAAAATAACTACGAATTTTTCATAGATAATCGATAAACTCGAATAAATATTATCAGAATCAGAATATTTATTAATCTTTTCTTATTCTAATTACTTTGTTACCTTAGTGAACATAAATTATTAAATATTTTAAAAAAATGTCGTAAAATGACAAAATATGTGATTTTTACTAAGCTCTAGTTTGATATTCAATAAAATTTTAGTAGAAACAAATTACATTCCAGAAACAACTTATTAGTAGCTTTTTGAACATTTAACGGAACTCTTCCTAGAGGAAGTGACAAAATTTTACGTAAAAGTGCAATTGAAAACTACCACTTCTTGAAATCAATACTATACTATCCTCAAGCACATATTTCTTGAAATCGTATACTCAGGCATTACAGAACATATTTGTTGAAATTAATACTCTGCCATTTTAAAGCATATTTCAGTTATTTTATTTACAAAGAAGTAAAATCAAATAACTTGGGGCAAAGGAGCCCAAAGTGGGCACCCTAAGGGGATATTTAAAAAATTGGTAAGAAATATGATATTCTAACAACTTTTCTTGTTATTTGAAGCTGAATTTATCGTAGTTTAATAGTAAATCAACAAATTTCCCATAAATTTTCAACATATAAAACCTGAAGCAAATTATGAATTCCTTGCGAAAACTCGCTTTGCCCGAGGGATGGCCTAAAGCAGGCACGCTTACTGCCAAAACGGATATGTTTAAGGTACAGCGACCACGCCTTAACTTTTTAGAGATTTTTATGAACATATACATAAACTAGAGCGGAACAATGAAAAAAAAAACAAAAAAATAAGAAATAATAATACTTCATTACCAACAAAAAAGAAACTCGGAAAAAGGTCTCTTTGTGGCTTGTTGGAAGACGTTTGTATTTTCGTTTTGTCTGTGTTGAATAGACGAGTAGATCGACATCATTCTTTCCGTTTTGTGCTCGAAAATCTCTAAACTTCAAATTCATTAAATCCTCCAGCTCGGCCAGTGCGTGTTGGCTCTGGTTTTCTTAAAGTCAAGTTAGGATATTTTTCGACAAATTCATGTAACAATACCCTTTCGGCCGAACCATTCTTGAACGTGTGGAGGTTATACATTTTTTTCTGTATACTGAAATATGTCTCCGAAAAATTCTTTCAACTCGTTAAACGTACTGTCCATTTGTAATACGCACTCCAATAATTCGAACTTTTGTTCCAAAGCGATGACAGCAGTGACTTGTCCAAGTTTTTCATGCAAGATCTGATCTGAGGTGCTTCTGTAAAGTTGCCCGTAGGATCTCATATTTGATTGCTGTAGTTTTTCCGACCTGTTTTACTTTATAACCTCTTGTATTGCTTTCGTTAGGGTACTTTCATCTTCAAGGCTTGCTGCCTTTTTCTTTTATATTTGTTCACCATCTGAAAAGACAAACCTATTATCGATTAGTTGAGCTTTTGATATATGGTGTGTAACAATATTCATATAGCCTCAAATATTTACATAATTTATACTGATATATAAGGGAAAACATACTATGTATAGTATTTAAAAACCAACATTTTCATTATTACTAGGTAATTACAAATTTAAACAGTATAATTCAAATAAAATCTAAATTCTATCTAAAATATTCCAGAGGATACCGTGAGAACGTTCTCATTTTGTTTGTCCGCTAAAATATTTCAGATAGTTTGTAATTTCATGATCTATTATGTTCAATTAATACAAAATAATCTCTAAAAAAAAGTAGGTCTAATATTTCAAATTTAAAAACGTTATGGAATTTTTTTTATATTTTTGATCTGTCAGTGGACAAGAAATTTAAGTTTTATAATACTCGCAAGTTTTTTAATTAATAATTTCTTTCAAAATGCAAGCTTTATTGAGTTAAAAACACATTTTTTTATTTGTTATTTTTCTATTAAATCTGTATTTGAATTACAAATCTTTTTCTGATTATGAGGAATAGGTTATGGACCGACATCATGAGTTTGAACCAATTTGTACTTTACCTCTTTTAATTAATCATTTGCCTGAAACATAAGACTTATTCAGTTTTATGTTTTAGAATTACTACTAAGGAAAACATTTTTTCATTTAATACTTGTATAAATTATCAACCAGAGGGCAGCATAAATTCTCCCGTCAATTGGCTGATGCGTTAGGTGTGAGTTTTATAAATGCTGTTGGCATAATAAAATTGTGTTTCTCAATTAAAGTGTTTAAGTGTATTAATTAATTACCTACAAAGAAATGCAATATAACTTTGGCGACAAGCATGAAACGAACCATAATTCATAATACAAGTATTCCAGTAGATACCAAATATCACAACAGTGACATTAAAAAGCATGACTTGCTTGTTAACCTCAATTGACAAAGTGTTGGTTTTGATTAATGGATTTAATCGAACAACAAATAAAAGAAGAGAGAAACAATAAAAGAAGGAAAAATAAAAGAAGAAATAGATAGGATACAAGAGAAAACTAAAATAGGATTAATAGAGATTGCCAACGAACAAGCACAGAAAATTGTTTTCTTGGAAATGTATTCTATTGAGATAGACAGATTAAAAACAAAAGACTGCTCACACGGTAGCATCATGGCTGCGATTACTAGCTTAGAAGTATTTACCAGTGAACATTGGAATACATATCAACAATTCGAATGTCTCATGTTATTGAAGGACGTAGCCAAAAAAAGGTGTCGTTACTTATCACAAAGCTAAGTAGGAATGTTTATGATTTGTTGACAACATTGTGTATGCTGAACTCGCCAATAAACGAAACATACGAAAAAATATGTGAAAAACTGAGAAAATACTACCATCCTGTAAAAAAACAATGCGCTACAGCAAGAAGAATTTCGAAAATGATGTCAGAAACCTAATGAATCGATGAAAAAATACTTAATTGAACTAAAAAAATTGTCCAAAAACTGCAATTTCAAGAACTTGGATGAAGAAGTAAAGGAAAAATGGTTGAATGGTAATTAATTATTTTTTTTAATTTGAATTATTGGAACAAGCTGACCAATCATTGGAAATGTTAACTAACGTTGGAAAAATAACGGAGTTAGCTTATAAGTTAGCGTTTAACCATGAAAAAGAATAGGAGCAAACAATGATGTTTCAATTACAGAGAAAAACTTTAATAGAAATGAAAACAGTGCTTTTCGTTCAAGCACTTCAAAGAATAAACAAAATATGTCATGTTTTTGTTGTAGAACAGGAATGTGTTGTGGAATGGTCATTTGAAAGCACAATGTTCGATTGTGTCAAAGGACATCTTTTCAAGGTTTGCGGTAAAACAAGGCATTATACATGAAAAATGAGAATTTGGTAGAAGCTACGGATTTAGATGACAAGGATGATAGTGAAGATAAAAACGTTGCAGAGTTTGAGAAAAAGTTGTAGAGGATGGGAATAAAAACGTTGTAGAATATGAAACAGTTGTAGAGTTTGAGGTTGACACCGGAACTGACGTGACTACTATTACTTTAGCGAACAAACAACAATATTCAGATTTAGAAATTACAGAATGTAATGTGATATTCACTAACTTCGATCAGTCAACTTCAATAACATTAGGGGTTATTGAAAATTAAAATATTAGCTATAAGTCTGTTAAAGTAAATAATCAACGATTATTTGTAGTAAAGGACGGACTACCACAAATAATAGACAAAGATTGGCTCTCTTTGTTGCAGTTATGTCCTCTAAAATTTGAACAAAAAATTTGTAAAAAATTTCTAAAGATAAGTTTATAAACAAGATAACAAATGAATATTTCACCTTATTTTAACTAGGTAAGGGGGGTTTTAAGGGAGAGCCAATTCATTTATCTATTGAACAAGCCAATATTCATGCCTGTAAGAAATGTTACATTTCCATTAAAGGATAAAGTCAAAGAAGAAATTCAAAGATTAGTTGTAAATAAACGGATTGAACCAGTGGAGTATTAGAGTGGAGTATTCCAGTGGTACCGGTTTTAAAGCCAGATGGAACAGTTCGTTTGTGTGGTGATTTTTAAATCACAATAAATAAGTATTTACAGACTGGTCATTACCCATTACCGACAATATAAATATTTTGAAGAAAATGTAGGACACTAGCTATTTTTGTAAATTCGACTTGTAAGAGCATATTTACAGGCCCCTTGTAAGAGGTATAGGCCCTTTAGGTACATTATATCGGCAAAATATTCAAAGGGAAATTAAAAAGATAAAATATTATGTAAAGTTTTAAGATATTGCAGAGAAGGCTGGCCAGTAAAATATGATCTAGGTGGAAACTATGTACCACATTTTAGAAAAAAAAATGAAATCAGTGTGGAAAAAGAATATCTATTATGGGGGTTCAGTGTTATAATACCAATTATTGTTAGAAACGATGTAATGTGTGAGTTGCACGCTAGTCATTTAGGTGTAACACGCATGAAAGAAATATCAAGATCATATTTTTGGTGGCCGGGCATAGATAACGAAATAGAAAATATAACAAAAAATTGTATTAACTGTTTACAAAATCATCAAAATCCAGAAAAAAAACTAAATTAACAGTGTGTCCTCAACCAACAACAGTTTGACACAGCTTACATGTACATTTTTTGGTTCTATATATTCAATAGTGGGTGCTTAATTTAAATGGCCCGAAGCATTTATTATGAGTAATATAACAGCACAAAAAACAATTGAACTATTTAAAAGTATTTTTATTCTTAATAAGTATCTTTCATAATGCTTTACAAATAATGGACTAGCGAGGAATTTAAGAATTTTTGTAAAATAGTAGGAATTAAACAGACGTTCACTCCGTAATGCTACTCAACAACAAATGGACTAGCTGAACGTTTTGTAGAGTCATTCAAGTCACATGTGATAAAAATAGCGGAAAGTAGTAAACAACTCTACTAATAAACTCTACCAACTGAACTAATTTTTTTCTATTTGATTATAGATGTATCGCTAATAAAACCGTAGGCTAGCCAAATTAATGTTAGGAAGAGAGATAGCTTCGTTTCTCATTATCGAGACCAAATTCAGGAAATGATAAGATAGATTTTGAACAAGTGAAATTAACGATAAATAGTATGGAGGATTATAGAACATTTTCAGTGGGAGAAAAAGTGATGGTGAAAGACTCAAGAAAAAATAAAAAGAGTTGGTCGTTAGGTAAAATTATTAAGATTTTAGTACCAGGAGTAACTTACATGGTGGAAGTGGATGGACTGCAGTGGACATGTCAACCAACTTGTTAAATGTGGCCAAAATTTAGAAAAAGAGACAATTACCATAAGGTGTCATTTAATAAGATACATGATATCTATGTCTAGATATATAATACATATATAGTTATTTAGAGGTTCTAGTTCTGTTTTTCTTTTGTAAAGCGAGGGAGAGTGTTGTATAAATAATTAACCAGAGGGCAGCACAAGTTCTCCAGTCAGTTGGTTGACATGTTAGGTGTGACTTATATAAATGTTGTTGGCACAATAAAAACGTGTTTATCAATTAAAATGTGTAAGTGTATTATTTTTTCTATAAATTTTAATTTTAATTACGTATTTCTTTTTATTACGAAGAATAAATTCTGGATGAATATCACGAGATTACACCAATTTGGCTTTTATATCTTTTAATTAATAATTTATTCGAAACATAAACTTTATTCATTTTTTTATATTCTAAAATTGCTATAAAGGTATATGTTTTTCAATTCACTATTTTTCCATTAAACTTAAATTTTAATTTGAAACTTTTCGATTGTGAAAAATATATTCTTGATCAATATCATGAGTTTGCACCAGTTGCACTTCTTTTTATTTTTATCGACCCTCGTGCCTCGGCCGGCTTCGACCGGATAAAGTTATTAACGACATTACTAATGGTTTAGATATTCTAAGTGTGCAGCCCTAATTCGTGAAATATAAGAAATTAGCCCCATACATCCCGGAATCTTTTTCCATTTCATAGTCATTTACGTAGGTTTAATTTTTTTCTATTCTAAAGCTATTTCGTCGGTCCGATTTTCCAACAGATATAATTTTTGCAAACATGAATGTGATGCTGCACGTGTTTTGCGAATTTTCAAATTATATATATATATATATATATATATATATATATATACATATATATATATATATATATATATATATACATATATATATATATATATATATATATATATATATATATATATATGTATATATAGTGTTGTTTTGAACATATAGAACTTTGAAATAAAAAAAAACAAAAATCATAATGGCATATCATGGCATGCTTTATTAAAAGGTATTATTATTTAATTTACTATCAATGTTTAAATACGATGGCATGTGGGCGCCGCAGCTGGCTCGAATAAAGCGCAAGCTGGACGTCCAATTCTCAACCACTTTTTTGAGTAGTTGGGATTGTTTGCTCATTTTTGGTCGAATGGCTAAGTCAATAAACAAAATTGTCGGATTTGGAGTGAACAAAATCCATGCGCCATTATTGAGATGCCTCTACATCTACAAAAAATCATTGTGTGGCGTACTTTATGGGCAGGATGGAACCTATGGCCGTATTTCTTCGAATATGATGCCGGCGAGAACGTTACGATAGATGGAAAGCGCCTTAGATCCATGATTGCTGATTCTTTCGTTCTCCAATTGGATGGCATTAATGTTGTATAACTTTGTTTACGGCAATACGGTGCAACGTGCTACAAGTATGTACAGTATGCGACATAATCAATTTAGTGCAGGAAGCATTCGATGAGCGCATAATTTCGCGTAATGCCCTTGTCAATTGGCCTCCATGATCATGTGATATCACACCTACGGATCATTTTCTATGGAGATATGTGAATTCGCTAGTCTACGCCAATAAACTATAGACCTCAGACCACTTGGAAGACAACTTTCGCGGCGTGTTTGCGGATATACGACCCCAATTGATCTGTTTGAGAATCGGAATTCCAGATTGAACTTCATTCGTGCCAGCTGCGGCGCCCGTATGCCTGAAATCGTATTTAAACACAAATGGTATAAAATTACCTTTTTAATAAAACCAATACCTTGGCCATTATCATGATTATTATCTGTTTTTTTTTAATTTTAAAATTTTATACCTCCATTTCTCTTTTGCTAACTTACTCGAAAATCATTATTGCTCTTTACCCATACGCTCTAAAATATACAATATACTTCATATTTATATATCGAATAAGCCATTTTTGTGACAAATATTAAAAAACAAATAAAACGCAAAGTTAGCCTTTCTAAAAAAATGATTTTATTGACGCAGAAATTAATAAGATGGGTGTGTTTATTCAATTGTTCACGAGAACAGTTTCCAAAAAAGTGCCGAAACAAACTATTCTCATTAAACACAGAAACAAGTAAAGACGCGACGGAGGAATATTTGAACAAAGCTTCTTAAATTGACTTCATTTTCTTCGCGCTTAGTGTTCCTTAAATATATTCACCTTCTATCGCCCTTGTTTGTTTTCGCGAACTTATCAGACACTCTTTTGTATAGACGAGTTCGTTTCTCGAACTCTGACAAATAATTATTTTCAATACTAATTATAAATGTTTAATAATGGTACTAAATTTGAACTTCGAATAATTTTAACACAGAGGTCACTCAGTATTATATTCCAATGAAGAGGTGAAAATAAAATTAAAGAAATTTCGAAATCTAGGAGATTCGAGTTTAAGAATTGGGCGCTTTGTGGGCGTTAAATATTGTTAGATAAATGTATTTTTGAATTATTTAAAGATAAATGATTTAACTTTCAGTATATTCGATATTAAATTTTTAATCCTATCTTATTATAACTTTTGCATTATATGGAGGATGACACTATGGATAGGTATTTGCTACAAAGGGTGGCTTTTGGGGATTTTCCAGCAATTAACAATATTTTTAACTAATATGTCAATAAAAAAAATTACAATCACTGACGTAGTTTGAAATTGCGAATAACATAAATATTTTCGTATAAACCACTTTATTGCATCAATCAATGCGTATTGCATCAGTACCCGGCTGGATGGCTTAGATTTAGTTGAAGTCATCTGCAAAATATGTTCATTAAGTGAGTAATAAAAATAATAATGTATCGTGTCTCTTGTTGAATATTGTTGTTATTATCTAGTAGTCACGAGTCAATTATTATTACGTAAGCATAATGAACATTATAGTCTAGTACTTAAAGTCGACGGATCTTAACCACCTCAAGATTTATTGTCATATTTCATTTTTTTATGATTCCGTCCCTCAAAAAGAAACACTGGAAATCTCATAAGATCATTCATCTATTCGTTTCTTCAGAAACCGTATACTTAAAATTTGAATAACCATTTAGGATATTAATTCACATATCCATATAAATTTTAGAGGCGACAAATTAAGTACTTGAATTTTTTCTTCAAGTATACATTAAAAGAAGGTGTCATAAAGATTTCAAAACTATTCCTTAGAATTGCATGTAAGACACTTTCTCGAGATATTCCTGAAAATATTCACGATTTTTTTTTCACAAACCGTTTTAACAAAAAAAACTCGAAACTTTACATAGTCATAAAACATAGTAAACTGCATTATTTCAATATTTAATACTGCTGAAAAGTCGAAAAATCAAGTTATCCCCTTCCCATCTGAGAAATTGCTAAATTAAAAATGATAAAGAACGTTTATCAGAAAGCAATAACTCTGAATCTTAAAGATTTTGGGAAACTCGTGTTATTTAAGTGCCTAAGAAGAATATACTATGCAATTATATTGACATGATGCATGAGTTAATATTGGGAAACAGTTTTATAAAAATAATATTATTGTCTTAAATAATACATTGGAAATACTATGTACCTTTAAATGTTCATATTCCTCTCGTAATACTAGCTCTGTACGTACTGTAGTATGAACAAGCTGTTGTGAATCCTACTCGTACACTTGCATAACTAATTTTTTTCTAGACATCCTATAAAAATAATTTATGTGATGTTTACGTGCGCGAGCTTTTATGAAATTAGCCAAAAGTTCATTGTGCTCATTAAAACGTCGAGAGAAAAGAAAAATATTCCAATTTTACTGTGGCATGTGACATCTGCTTGGAACAAAGATATTTGACGGGCTAGTGCTCCGCAGTGTTCATACTTGACACGATTAGAATTGATGAAACCGTTTTCCTCAAAAAACAAGTAGATCAAACTAATTTTCATGACTTCTGTAATAAGAAAAAAGTTATCGAATTAGGTTTACGAAGTTTATGCTGTTTAGAATAGTTAATGTTTTGTCTACATTTTTAGACATATATATATATATATATATATATATATATATATATCTATCTATATATATATATATATATATATATATATATATATATATATATATATATATATATATATATATATATATATATATATATATATATATATATATATATATATATTTATATATGTCTACTGATACATGAGCAATTATATCATTTATCTTGGAATAAATTACTCTGAAACAAATTATAAACCATTCGCAAAATTTCGCAAAACATCGAAATATGTCACAAAGAATGTTAATTTATTCTGCTTCATTACAAATAAATCTTTGTAGCCACTGAAATTATTTAAGTCCTTCTTTCAATTATGAATAATGCTTTGATTGCACGATAACTTTATTACTGGTGAAAAATAGATCACGGGTAAATATTTGAGTAAAAATATTTTCAAGATCATTGCTTTGAATAGCAATCCTCTTGACATTCACCGTCCGTAAAATGTATATATACTTTCATAAGGACTTTAACGTAATTGGTGCTTGTCGCATTGGACTGTTAATTTATTGTTATCTTAATTGAAATTGAAAATATTTGCAGAACATTTTTTCGTCGAGGCTGAAAGTTGAAATGAATTTTCTTTGAAGATACTTCTTAATAAATTTATGGGTATTAAAAGTTATAAGTACTAAATTTCGATAGAAGTTGCTAAATATCGACAGATTTTATGAACGTAGTTTGTTTTGAAAGTATATTGTCATAATTTACGGCGAAAAAACTCCCATAAACAAGCCTCGTGCAAAATGGAATTTATTTTATTAACGTTGATATTGCAATCTAGGTTTTTATGCTCAACTTATAGTAATATATTTTAAAACAAACGACTTCTGCATTTTTTCAAACGTAAGACGTTGTTATTTTAATTTGGATTTTTATGCCCAGTAATATGTATATATTTTATAACCACTGATGACTTTTGTATCGTTTCAGACGTACAACGTTACAAAATTTTGTATTTCATTTGGAAGATATGTTTCAATGAGTTAAAAATACTTTAGGCATTTTTATATACTGAAAAATTTAAAAAAAAGCTCTCTAAAAGCAATTGGGATTATGGATATTACATAGGAATGTCGATTTTAATAAAAATAATCGATCCATTAATCAAAAATAAAAAATCATTTTAAAATAGATTCATAAATTGATTCTTATTTTCTGACAGTTGCCGTAACGATTTTAGCGCGTGGTCTCTAATGGATAAATTGATTAAAAATAAATTGTGATTTACAATAATTATTCGCTTTTATAGATATTATTTAGCAATTCAGGATTTTCGAAGAAAATATAAAATAAATCTATTAATTGTATGTATAGTTTTTAACGAATTAAAATAGAAATTAAGCGGACCAATCCAAAAACTACTTATATTTTATGATTTATATGAAATATGATAAGAATAAAATGTCAAATGAATTTATAATGAAGTTATTTATTTTATAAATACATAATAAATGACAAACTTTGAATATAACAAAGAATAAATTGAATTATCACAATGTTTGAGAAAAGAATTGGCAACAAGTGAGATTTTTGAACAAAAATCACCATTTCCTGTTGTTACACATTACAATCATAATTACATTCTATTTATATATTGTTACTTTATACTATATTATATGCGTTAGTAAAGAACACGAACACATTTCTAATTACTGGATATATTATTTTGCCATAACATAATTTAAATTTGTTATTACTTTTCAAATTTTCTCGAGGACGTTTTCAAATATTTTTTATTATTAAAAATCGATTACTTGAAAACGATATTTTACGGATCGATTATTTTATTATTAATTTAAATGGATGTAAAAAAGTTTTTTTCCAATTAACAATTGTCTGTGGCATATGTTTAGCCTAAATCGTTCTTTAGTGAAAGCGTCTGCAATAAAGAAATGTAGTCAGTTATGTACTCGGGTACGGTATATCTCCAAGTTTACCATTGATTTTAGATTTATATTCGAGTTACATGGATATCAAAATCCAATATATGGGATAAGATGGATCTTTAACGAAACGATTTCGTAGCTACAGTGAAGAAGCTTACTTTGCTACAATCAGGAATCCAAAACAAACAGATAAATTGTTATCTTTTCTTTTTCTTGCTTTTTTATTATAGGTATGATAAATGAGTGTTTTTGACTATTGAATGTATATGATATACTACATATTTGGTATGTACTCCACATAGTTACAAGAACAAACCACAGGTGAATGTTGAATGTTCTAGAATTCTTATTTTAACTTATTGGTTGATGTATAGATCCACTGATTACAGAAACTTGAAATTTGGAGAATATATTCCTTTGGCAATGTAAATACGTATTTACAAAGCATTTTAAAAATTACAATCCACGTGACAGTAAAAAGAGGTAAACTCGTCGTAAACGAGACGTCTTTACAAATTTAATTAATTTGAATAATTTTTTTATATAATGTATAAATTTGTTTCTCAAAAATTTAACTTTGTGATGAAAGTACGTATTTGCAAATAATTTTTCAATATTCTAGAATTGGCAGTGAAAATACGAGTAGATAAATATGTTTTTACAGATCTAATTATTGCGAATATTTTTTTTGTGTACATTCGCAAAGAATTTTCCAAAATTCTCAACCCGAAAAGAGGTAGAAATAATTTTAGGGATTTAATTATGCTAAAAAATTTTTATTTAAAAATTTAGTATTCTCAAATGTCAACAAATGGCGAAACTAATATATAAAACCTATTGTTTCTCGCTTGTTTCGAGTAAATAAACCCGAATGTGAATGGTATCATTTACATAGAAAATTCACAAAACCAAAGCCACTTAAAATAGTAGTTCGATTTGGTGTCTGTCCTTCCATATTTTTTCAGAGAATGTACGAGGTAGAAAGCAAAATTTTGACAAAATTATATTTAGTAACGTCTAAAATATAAACGTAATCTACATTTTTATTCATAAATTCAAAAGTAATCTTGCTGGGTAAGATGGGTTACCATTTTTTTTTAGTTTTCAATCCCAAATAAAGTAGAAATATAAAATCAAATTATATATCAAAAAATTAATGGCGAAAAATTTATAAAGTAACTGTCAATATTCGAAAAAAAAGAATTCAAAATAAAATGAATCAGAGATATTTGTTACGTTTATATTAAACGAAATTCTACAGCGGCACATATATTAAATTCTACATACTAAGAAATTCTACAGCGGCACATATATTAAATTCTACATACTAAGAAATTCTACAGCGGCACATATATTAAATTACGTTAAGAAATACTAATTTCGCAAGTGAATTCGAATTAGATCGCTTTTAATTTTCTCCGAAATAAAGTATTTACATTTAGATTCCAGTTTTAGTCCAAAGAAGTTTACATAAATCTTCGACATTTAGATATTGTTGTCTTTTAAGCTAAAGTTGACTGAAGTGATGTCACTAATTTCCTGCCTTAGAAACGACAACTATAAAGAAAAAGGTATCAAAACCAGCTCGCGGAAGACTGAAAAAAGTTTCGGAGTGATGTGGGAATATTTACACAAAACTATGTAAGGGATACTGTATTATAGAAGTATTAGGTTTACTAAGGGATAGTTCAAGCCTCGCCTTTGTGTTTATAAATTTCTCGAGGCCTATTTTATATAGAACATTTCAATCTCAGAATTTTATTACTGTGAAATCATACTCCATTATCGAAATCGGGACTCGAAAATAAAATACTTTGCACTAATTGTGCAAGGAAGGAAGTACACTGAGATAAAGAGCAAAAGAAAAAAATTGTGGCAATCAAGACAATTCTTTAAAAAAGTTCATAAACTCATTTTATAAGAGAATTTAGAGGCTTATATTTTTATTGTTTAATTGTATATAAATGACTTTTTTTTACAGCAACAGCTTTTTGCACAATATTATTACCGAATTATTCTAACTTGCACGATTAACACTAAACATATAATAAAACATAACACATACACACACAAACCCACACAAACATACACAACTAAACACATTTGCACACACAAGGTCACTAATTGACTTCAGATGGTGCTAGAGAAACTGCAAATAATAAGTCCTTAATAAAAGCTTAAAATAAATTTACCATAGAAACAAATGTTAATGACTAGACGACGAATGACTATTGTATCAATATCATTCAGTGATCGAGTTTTATTCAACACGTCGAGATCAATGATTTACAAAATAAAATTTTTATTATTTATTACCGATATTTATTATAAGTTTTGAATATATCTGTTCATAAAAAAATTATCTTCAAAAATACTCTTAAGTTCTTTTAATTAATAATTTTTTGGAAATATAAGATTCATTCCGTTTTAAATTCTAGAATTTCTACAAAGAAATAAATTTTTTCATTTGTTATTTTTCTATTAAATTCGAACCATAATTTTTTTTTGTTATGGAGCATGAAAAATAGGTTTCGGATCAATGTCACGCGTTTGGAACAATTCACAATTTTAACTGATAGCTTATTAGAAACAAACTGTATTCATTTTTATATTTTAGACTTGTTATTAAAAAAAACATTTTTTCATTTAATATTTTTCCATTAAACTTAAGTTTCAATTTAGAATCTTCGTTTGATAATGAAAAACATATTGAATAATTGAATATATATGAATCAAAATCAAGAGGTTACACCAGTTGGCACTTCATCGTTATTTTTATTGAAACCTACTCACTTGTCCGGCTTCGAAATTTATTAATGGTATTCGTAATGGTTTAGGTATTCCAACTAAACAGCCATACTTCGTAATGCAAAAAAATAGCCACATGCATTCTGGATTTCTTTCGATTTCATTGTCATTTACAATGGTTATTTTGATTTTATTCTAAAGATATTTTGATGGTCCACTTTTCCAACAGATAGCGTGTCGTAACAGACAACTTGTAATATTTAGCAACATGTAGTGTTTGAAAGTGTTTAGTCAAATTATATATTATATCTCCAAATTTTACTTTAACAGTTTAAAATTTTAACTCCAAAAATTCACCCGATCCACTTCTACTTTCTTGACTTATTCGTAAATCAATACGCTCTAAAATATATACTTTATATTTATCTAAGTACAATAAGATAAACGATGGTGAAAGTTTTATATTAATCAAATAAGCCGTTTTTTGTGAAAAATTAATTCTTAAAAAAATTGATTTTATTGACATAGAAGTTAATAAGTGTGTTTGCCTAATTGCTCACGAAGATAAAGAAAGAGAAGAACAATTTCCAAAAATGTGCTGAAACAAACTATTCTCATTAAACACAGAAATAAGTAAAGACGTGATGGAGGAATATTTGAACAAAGCTTCTCAAAGTGACTTCATTTTCTTCGGGCTAAGAGTTCCTTAAATAACCTCACCTTCTATCGCCCTTGTTTGTTTTCGTGAACTTCTCAGTTGCTCTATTGTATATAGATGAGTTCATTTCTCGAACTCTGACAAATAATTATTCCCAATTCTAATTTTAAATTTTTAATAATGATACTGAATTTGAACTTCGAATAACCTTAACGCAGAGGTCACTCAGTAACGTAGAGGTGAAAATGAAATTAAAGAAATTTTGAAATTAAGGAGATTCGAGTTTAAGAATTGGGCGCTTTGTGGGCATTAAATATTGTTAGATAAATGTATTTTTGAATTATTTAAAGAGAAATGATTTAAATTTCGATATATTCGATATTCCATTTGTAATCTTATTTTATTGTAACCTTTTGCATTGTATGGAAGATGATACTATGAATAATCACTTGTTATAAAGCGTGGCTTTTAGGGATATTCCAGCAATTAACAGTATTTTTGACTAACAAGTTACACTCAGTGGCATAGTTTGGAATTGCGAATAACATAAATATTTTAGTACAAATCACTTCATTGCATTAATTATTGCGTATTGAATCAGAATTCAGCTGGATGGCTTAGATTTAGTTGAAGTCGTCCCCAAAAGATGTTCATTAAATGAGTAATAAAAATAATAATGTATTTTGTCTCTTGTTGAATATTATTGTTATGATTTAGTAGCCACGAGTAAAGCATGTAAGCATAATGAACATTGCAGTCTAGTACTAAAATTCAACGGATATTAACCGCTTCTAGATTTACTGTCATATTTCATTCTTTTCTGTTTTTTATGATTCTTTCCCTCAATAAAAAAAAAGTGGAAATCTCATAAAACTGTTCGTTTGTCACAGCAATTTTCCATTCAGAAACCGTTTGGCCTACTTGAAATTGGTTGTGACAAACAAACAAGTGATTGATTTGATCAGATTTACACTTTTTCCTCTTTGAGGGACAGAATCATAAAAAACAAAAAGGAATGAAATATGACAGTAAATCTTGAAGCGGTTAATGTCCGTTGAATTTTAGTACTAGACTGCAATGTTCATTATGCTTGCATAATAATAATTGACTCGTGACTACTAAATCATAACAATAATATTCAACAAGAGATAAAATACATTATTATTTTTATTACTCACTTAATGAACATCTTTTGGAGACGACTGTAACTAAATTTAAGCCATCCAGCCGGATTCTGATTCAATACGCATTGATTGATGAAATGAAGTGATTTATACTAAAATATTTATGTTATTCGCAATTCCAACATATACCACTGAGTGTAACTTGTTAGTCAAAAATACTGTTAATTGCTAGAAAATCCCCAATCCAAAAATCATCCAAATCATCCCAAAGCCACGCTTTGTTGCAAATGATTATTCATAATATCATCCTCCATACAATGCAAAAGGTTAAAATAAAATAGGATGAAAATGGAATATCGAATATATCGAAATTTAAATCATTTCTCTTTAAATAATTCAAAAATACATTTATCTAACGATATTTAACGCCCACCAAGCGCCCAATTCTTAAACTCGAATCTCCTTAATTTCAAAATTTCTTTTGTCATTTTCACCTCTACGTTACTGAGTGACCTTGCTTTAAGGTTATTCGAAGTTCAAATTCAGTATCATTATTAAAAATTTAAAATTAGAATTGGGAATAGTTATTTGTCCGAGTTAGAGAAACGAACTCGTCTGTATACAAAAGAGCGTCTGAGAAGTTCACGAAAACAAACAAGGGCGATAGAAGGTGAGGATATTTAAGGAACTCTTAGCGCGAAGAAAATGAAGTCACTTTGAGAAGCATTGTTCAAATATTCCTCTATCACGTCTTTACTTATTTCTATGTTTAATGAGAATAGTTTGTTTTGAGTTCTTCGTGAACAATTAGATAAACACTCTTATTGACTTCTATGTCAATAAAATATTTTTTTTTAGAAAGACAAAATTTGCGTTTTGTTTGTTATTTAGCATTTTTCACAATTATGGCTTATTCGCTTAATATAAAACTTTCACCATCGTGTATCTTATTGTATTTAGATAAATATAAAGTATATATTTTAGAGCGTATTGATTTACGAATAAGTCAAGAAAGTAGAAGTGAATTTTTGGAGTTAAACTTTTACATTTTCGTATTGCAGACAAGAACTGGAAGAGGGAATAAAACAGTTTTGGAGCCAACTGTCGATTAAGTACTCTTCTCTTCAGTTCTTTATGACTCTATGACATATCGGATTTTTTATTTAATTCATGTCAACAATGCCACGGGTACTGCGCTTTGTGTTTATGATGTTCGATTGTCAATAGTTGAACGTCGCATGTTTAAAGATTTTATATCAAGAATTTTTAAAATAAAATCTTTGTTGTATATTTATTTGTGTCGTATCTTAAATAGCACAGTAAAATATACAGGAATATGTATGAGTGGTATATATATATATATATATATATATATATATATATATATATATGTATATATATATATATATATATATATATATATATATATATATATATATATATATTGTTAGCTGTGTTTTTTGAAAATATTTGAAAAAATTGTATTGTTTTCTTTTTATTAAATATATGAATATTTAAATATGTCTTTCCATATATTATAGTCACATTTAACAACTTTGATGGAATTGTCACCAACATGTATTTCATTTATCTGGAAATGGTTACGGGCTGAAACATCAACCAAGTCTAATATATCACCTGCAAGAATGATATGAAACATTTCTTACAAAAATAAAATCACTCATATTAAATTAGTTACATACGGTTCAGCATCTCAAAAACACACAAAAAAATGTATAACGTAAATTCCTTACGTCTTGTGGTTCCGAGAATATTGAACGTTCTTTTACACATTGTTTACTGTCTATGAACTCAGGAGTACCCCTCGTTCCCAAAACTGACCCCTGGCATTTGAATAGCGATCCTCTTGACATTCACCGTCCGTAAAATATACATCTACTTTCACAAGGACTTAAACGTAATTGGTACTTGTCGCATTGGACTGTAAATGTATTGTTATCTTAATGGAAATTGAAAATATTTGCAAAACATTTTCCGGCCCTTATTTATGAATCGCCGAGGCTGAAAGCTTAAATGAATTTTCTTTGAAGAGACTTTTTAATAAATTTATGGGTATAAAAACTTATAAGTATGAAAGTTCGATAGAAGTGGTTATCGTATCGTATAAGTATTAAAGTTCTATAGATGTTGCTAACATCGACAGATTTCATGAATATAGCTCGTTGTTAATGTATATTTTCATTATTTACCCCGAAAAAGCTCGGAAAAGTAAGTCACGAGCAAAATGGAATCTATTTTTAAAAGTTGAAATTGTAATCTAGATTTTTATGCCCAGTTTACAGTAATAGGTACATATTTTAAAACCACTGACTATTGTATCGTTTCAGAAGTAAAACGTTACAAAATTGTGTAATTCATCTGGAAGATAACCTTCAATGAGTAAAAAATACTTTAGTCAAAATGTTTTATATAGAAAAAAAAAAACAATTTATAAAAAATACATATTTGAATTTATTTTTTGAAAGTGATTCTTAGCACTGACGATATTTTATAGATCGATTATGTTATTAGTAATTTTAATAAATGCAAAGATCGCTTTTTAGGTTTTCGTAGCCAAAGAGCAAAAACGGAACCCTTATAATTTCGTCCTGTCCATTTGTCCGTCTGTCTTTCTATCTGTACGTTACAGCCATTTTAGACGGAGACTATTGGCAATATAAAGATGAAATTTGGATGGTAGGTATTCCTATGAACGGTTTTACAATTAAGCAGCGGAATTATGAAAAAATTTAATATCAGAGGTGGCACTCCATACATATAACTCAGGGATGAAAAAAAATAAGTATATATAGGTGCGTGGAGCATCATTATATAGGTCTTAAAAATGAAATATCGGTTCGAAAATAACAATTTTATATAGGACGTCCAAAAACAAAAATACCAATTTTATTTGTCGTCCATTTATCAAAATGTGTGTCCCATCCCTCTAACTTTTCAATAACGTGTATAATTCTGAAAAAATAAGTGATAGAACTTTAAATAAACTTTTAACTGTTTGAATAAGACATGTTGTGAGGTTTTGAGTTATGGAATATTTTTGGTACCGAACGTAGTAATAACTTGTTTTTCACAATATCTGAGAAATACAAACTCATAAGTTTAATATTGTTTATTGCTATGGAATCGTTTGTGTGAGAGTCTGACTCGCACTTGACCGGTTTTTAGATTATTTTTTATCTTCTGCTATAAAGAAATGTAGTCAAATTTGTAATCAATAAAGAATTTGGGGATATACCGTATATTCCCAAATTCGCCGTATATTTTGGATTTATACTCGAGAAAGCCAGTTATGTGGATATCAAAATCCAATATTTGGAGTATGAGAGATCATTAACGAAACTATTTCATGCCTAGATTGATCAACATACTTCGTTCGCAATAATCAGTTATACATGGGACACTCCATGGATAGTAAAGTACTATTTGAAAAGTTTAACAAGACGAAATGAGAGATTTACGTACAAAATAAACATAGATAATATATATCTTTTCTTTTTCTCGGTTCTTTATTATCCGTATGAAAACTAAGTTTTTAACAATTGAATGTGTGTGATATGTTATGTATTTGGTATAGACTCCAGATAGTTATAAGGAAAAAAATCACAGATGAAGTTTGTATGTCCTGAAATTCCTACTTTTGCAAATTGGTTGATGTAGAAGATCCCACTGACTCTAGAAACCTGAAATTTGGAGAATATGTTCCTTTTATAAAGTAAGTTCGTATTTACGAAGATTTTTTTGAAAATTATAATCTATGTGGCAGTGAAAAGAGGTAAATATGTTTTTATATATATATTTCTCTTGAATGATTTTTTTTCTATAATATTGAAAATAATTTCCTGAGAATATAACTTTGTAATGTAAATACACTATTCGTAAGCTATTTGCCAAAAAAAATTCCAAGTAAAAAATTCCAAGCCATGTGGCAATGAAAAGAGGTAAATACATTTTTTATAAATCTAATTATACTGAATAATTTTTCTTTCTATAATGTTGAAACTAATTTCTTAAAATTTAACTTTATAATGTAAGTACTTACGTATTTGCAAATAATTTTTCTAAATTCCAATCCACATGACAGTGAAAAGAGGTAAATAGATCTTTTATAGATCTAATTATCCTGAATACCTTTTTTCTATAATTTTGAAAATAATTTCTCCAAAATTTAAATTTATAATATAAGTACGCGTTTATAAAGAATTTTTCGAAATTTTAACACACGTGACAGTGAAAAGAGATAAATAGATCTTTGTAGATCTAATTATCCTGAATACCTTTTTTCTATAATTTTGAAAATAATTTCCCCAAAATTTAAATTTATAATATAAGTACGCGTTTATAAAGAATTTTTCGAAATTTTAACACACGTGACAGTGAAAAGAGATAAATAGATCTTTTATAGATCTAATTATCCTGAATACCTTTTTTCTATAATTTTGAAAATAATTTCCCCAAAATTTATAATATAAGTACGCGTTAATAAAGAATTTTTCGAAATTTTAACACACGTGACAGTGAAAAGAGATAAATAGATCTTTTATAGATCTAATTATCCTGAATACCTTTTTTCTATAATTTTGAAAATAATTTCCCCAAAATTTATAATATAAGTACGCGTTAATAAAGAATTTTTGGAAATTTTAACACACGTGACAGTGAAAAGAGATAAATAGATCTTTTGTAGATCTAATTATCCTGAATACCTTTTTTCTATAATTTTGAAAATAATTTCCCCAAAATTTATAATATAAGTACGCGTTAATAAAGAATTTTTCGAAATTTTAACACACGTGACAGTGAAAAGAGATAAATAGATCTTTTATAGATCTAATTATCCTGAATACCTTTTTTCTATAATTTTGAAAATAATTTCCCCAAAATTTATAATATAAGTACGCGTTAATAAAGAATTTTTGGAAATTTTAACACACGTGACAGTGAAAAGAGATAAATAGATCTTTTGTAGATCTAATTATCCTGAATACCTTTTTTCTATAATTTTGAAAATAATTTCCCCAAAATTTAAATTTATAATATAAGTACGCGTTTATAAACAATTTTTCGAAATTTTAACACACGTGACAGTGAAAAGAGATAAATAGATCTTTTATAGATCTAATTATCCTGAATACCTTTTTTCTATAATTTTGAAAATAATTTCCCCAACATTTAAATTTATAATATAAGTACGCGTTTATAAAGAATTTTTCAAAATTTTAACACACGTGACAGTGAAAAGAGATAAATAGATCTTTTATAGATCTAATTATCCTGAATACCTTTTTTCTATAATTTTGAAAATAATTTCCCCAAAATTTAAATTTATAATATAAGTACGCGTTTATAAAGAATTTTTCGAAATTTTAACACACGTGACAGTGAAAAGAGATATATAGATCTTTTATAGATCTAATTATCCTGAATACCTTTTTTCTATAATATTTGAAAATAATTTCCCCAAAATTTAAATTTATAATATAAGTACGCGTTTATAAAGAATTTTTCGAAATTTTAACACACGTGACAGTGAAGAGAGATAAATAGATCTTTTCTATAGATCTATATCTAATTATCTTGAATACCTTTTTTCCATAATATTGAAACTAAAAATTTATATTTATAATGTACAATTCACAATTTCAGGAGTAATCTTGCTGGGTTTCAATTTATATATCAAAAAATGAATTGAATAAAATTTCCAAAAAAATTTTTACGGAAAATACTAAAAAAATAAAAGGAATTGAAGTATTAAAGAAAATTTCAGAGCAGCACATATATTAAATTACGTTAAGGGATAATAATCGTGCAAGTTGAATTCGAATTAGATCGCTTTTTATTTTCTCCGAAATGGAGTATTTAGATTTAGATTACAGTTTTAATTTGAAGAAGTTTACATAAATCTTCAATATTTAGACATTTTCATTTTTTAAACAAAAGTTGAGTGAAGTAACACAATTCATTTCCTGTCATTATAAATAAAAATTATAACGAACAAGAAATCGAAGTGTACTCGTGGAACGCTGTAACAAATTCTGGCGTGATGTGGGAATGTTTACACAAAACTGTGCAAAGGATACGATGTTACATAATTATTAGATTTACTAAGGGATTGTTCAAATCCCGCTATCGTGTTTAAGAGTTTTTTGATGCCTATTTCACAGTAAACACTTCAGTTTCAGAATTTAATTACTGTGGAACCATGATCCATTGCCGACGTCGAGAAAAGAAAATAAATCTCATTTTTTTGAGATTAATTGAAAATATAGACTTTGCATTGACTTTACAAGGACCGTGGTACACCGAGATAAAGAGCAAGAGAAGTTTGTGATAATCAACAAAATCCCTTATAAAAGTCGATGAATCCATTTTAGAAGAGAATTTGTTACATTTCAATTTTATAAATAAATGATTGAATTTACAGCAACAGCTTTTTGGATAATATTATTATAGAATTATTCCAACTTGCACGATTAACACTTTATATACCATAGAATATAATACACACACATATGTATACATACATATATACATATACATATACATATACATATACATATACATATATATATATATATATATATATATATATATATATATATATAGGTGATTGTCATAAATAAAATGTAAATATATATATGTGTTGAGGTCATTGATTGCATGCAATTCAGTGCCTTCAAACGAAGCCAAAGAAATTTCAAGTATTTTTCAAGTCTTTAATAAAATCTAAAAATAAATTTACAATACCAACAAACGTTAATAACTAGACGACGTATGACTATTGTATCAATGTCACTCAGTGATCGAGTTTTATTCAATACGTCGATATCAATGACTTAGAAACTAAAATTTGTATTAAGTACAAATAAGTAATTTCACTTCAATAATTCTCGTAAGTTCTTTTAATTAATATTTTTTTCCGAAATATAAGTTTTATTCGTTTTTACATTTTCGAATATCTACAATGAAATACATTTTTTCACTTTTGATTTTTCTATTAAATTTGAATTTTAGTTACAGTTTTTTTGGTTATGAGGCATAAAGAATAAGTTCTGGACCAATATCACTCATTTGAACCAATTCACAGTTTTAATTAAAAGCTTATTAGAAACTTAGACTATATTCAGTTTTATATATTAAAATAGTTACTAAGAAAGACATTTTTTTAAATAATATTTTTCCATTAAACTTAAATTTTAACTAGAAATCTTCTTTATATTATGAAAAACGTGTTCTGAATGAATATGATCAGCTTGCACCAGTTGTCACTTCATTTTTATTTTTAACGAGTCCTAGTTGCTTGTCCGACTTTAAACGGATTAATTTATGAACGGTATTCCTAATGGTTTAGATATTCCAAGTGTGTAACATAATAGAAATTACCCGCTCCGCACATCCTGGAATATTTTTCGATTTCATTGTCATTTACACAGGTTTAGTTTGTTTCTATTCTAAATCTATTTTGGCGGTCCGCTTTTCCAACAGATAACGGTTCATAAGAGACAGAATTAAAAGTATATAGCGCCGAACGTGTTATGTGAATTTTCAAATTACATATTATATTTTCAAATATTATTTTAACGGTTTAAAAGTTTTACTCCAAAAATTTGCCCGTCCATTTCTACTTACTTGTAAATAATTATTGCTCATTACCGATACGCTATAAAATATATAACAAACTTCCTATTTATCTAGGTACTACGAGACATACTAAGGTGAAAGTTTTACATTAATTAAATAAGACATTTTTGTAACAAACATTAAAAAACAAACAAAACTTTTCTCTTTCTAAAAATAGTTTGTTGACGTAGAAGTTTTTCTCAATAAACATAGAAACAAGTAAAGACGCGACGGAGGAGCATTTGAACAAAGCTTCTCAAAATGGCTTCATTTTCTTCACGCAAAGGGTTCCATAAATATTCTCGACTTATATCGCCCTTGTTTGTTTTCGTGAACTTCTCAGAAGCTCTTTTATATAGACGAATTCGTTTCTCAAACTTTGACAAATAATTATTTCCAATTATAATTTTAAATTCGTAATAATGGTACTGAATTTGAACTTGGAAACAACTTTAACGCAGAGGTCACTCAATATCTCATTACAATGTAGAGGTGAAAATGAAATTTTGAAATTAGGGAGATTCGTGAGAATTGGGCGCTTTGTGGCGTTAAATATCGTTAGATAAATGAATTTTTGAATTATTTAAAGAGAAATTATTAAAATTACTATATATTCAATATACAATTTTTAACCCTATTTGATTGTAACGTTTTCCTTTATATGGGGGATGAGGATACTATGAATAATAATTTGATTTAAAGCGTGGTTTTTGGGGATTTTTTAGCAAGTAACAGTGTCTTTGACAAACATGATACACTCAGTGACATAGTTTGAGTTGCCAATAATATGAATGTTTTCGTATAAAAAATCAGCATCCGGCTGGATGGCTTAGATTTAGTTTAAGTCGTCTCCAAAAGATGTTTATTCGGTGAGTAATAAAAATAATAATGTATTGTATCTCTTGTTGAATATTGTTGTTATGATCTAGTAGACACGAGTCAATTATTGTTATGAAAGCAAACGAATCTTGCAGTCTAGTACTAAAAATCAACGGATATTAACCGTTAAGAATTACTGTAATATTTCATACTTTTTCATGAATTCGTCCCTCAAAAAGAAAAAGTGGAAATCTCATCATTTCATTTACCTATTCTTTTGTCACAGCCATTTTCTTCAGAAATCATTTGATGTACTTGAAATTTAGATAAATATGAAGTATATTAAATGATTATTTAGATCTAAGTAAGTGATTTATATCTATACTCATATTTATATAAATATTAGAGGCGGTAAATAAAGTACTTGAGTTTGTTTATCATGAAGTATCAATTTAAAGCAGCACTCAAAATATTCCAGAAATATTTCTTAAAATTTTATATTAGTTGTCAAGATATTTCTGTAAATGTTCAAAAATATTTTTTTCAGAAATCGTTTTACATATAGACTCGAAAGTTGGTATAAAGATAAAACATCTTAACTTGTATTATTTCAATATTTAATACTGCTAAAAAGTACAAAAGATCACGTTGGGGTTTCCCATAGCCAACTGTTAAAGTAAAAATGATGAAAACACGTTTTCCGGAAAACTACAGCAATGATTCTTAATATTAGAGATTTTGGGAAACTCGCGGTATTTATGTGCCTAAGAAGGATATACTATGCAATATATTGACGTGATGCATGAGTTAATATTGGGAAATAGTTTTGTAAAAATAATATTATTGTTTTAAACAATACATTGGAAATACTATGTACCTTTAAATGTTTATATTCCTCTCGTAACACAAGCTCTATGCGTATTGCAGTACGAACAAGCTGTTACGAATCCTACTCGTATACTTGAGTAACTAATTTTTTTCTAGTCTTCCTATTAAAATTATTTATGTTATGTTTACGTGCGCGAGCTTATATGAAATTAGCCAAAAGTTCATTGTACTCATTAAAACGCCAAGAGAAAAGAAAAATATGCAATATATCGATGTGTTGCATGTGTGAAGATTGGTTAAAAGTTTTGTAAAAACAATACTATTATTTTCAATAGTACATTGGAAATAATAAGTACCCAAAAATGTGTATACATGCTTAAATTTTCACGGAAATCCCGTAATAATAGTCTTGTAAGTATTGTAGTATGAACAGAGCTATTTCCGTATTATGAATCTTACTCGTACATTTGTACATCTAATATTTTTCAAGTCATCCTATAAAAATAATTTATGTCATGTTTGCATGCGTGAAAAAATTGTGATGCACAGCTTTTATGAAATTTGCCCAAAGTCCATTGTGCCCATTAAAATGTCCACAGAAACGAAAACATTCAAATTTTTTCATTGCATCTAACATCTGTTTTGAACGAAGTTTGAATATTTAATTAACTAAGTGCTCCGCGGCGGTCTATCGCGCTTGACACGATCGGAAATTATGAAACAGTTTTCAAACAAAAAATAGGTCAAATTTATTTTTAACGACTTCTCTAATAAGAAAAAAAGTCATAGTCACAAACCATTAACTATTCTAAACACAATAAACTATACTGTGTTTAGCATAGTTTATGGTGTTTAGAATAGTTAATGGTTTGTGTCCTTATGTGTTTGTATTTGTGTACCGATACATAAACGATTTACCATTTATCTTGGAATAGATTACTCTGAAACAAATAGTAAACTATTCGGAAAAGTTTGGAAAATATTGAAATATATTAAAAACAATGGTAATTCATTGCTTACACATAAATCTTTGTAACCATTGAAATTATTTAGGAGGTTGTTTCAATTAGGAATAGTGCTTTAATTGCACAATAACTTTAATATTGATGAAAAATATATTTCCCAAAATCTTACACATTTTATGTCAAATATTTTCAAGATAATTGCTTTGCTCTCCAAGTATTCGTAAATATATTGTTATCTATATTTATGAAAATATTGTATTTTTTGTATTAAATATGTAAATATTTAACATATGTTTTTCTGTATATTATACCCAAATTTTCGAAGAGATATATTAATTTTAATGGAATTGTCACCAACATGCAGGTACCTAATTTATCTGGAAGTGTTTGCGAGCTGAAACACCAACTAAGTCTGATCCACCTATAAGAGTGATTACATTTTATATAAACTTAAAGTCACTCATACTACGCCTTCTGTAAGAGTGATATGGAACATTTCATATAAACTTAAAATCACTCATATTAAATTAGTCATATATGTTTTGGTATCTCGTATAATTGTAACGTAGATTCTGCGTTTTGTGGTTTCGAGAATATTGAATCTTCTTTTACACATTGTTTACTGCGTATGAACTTCAGGAGTACCTCTCATTTCCAACGCTGACGGTCGACGTCCGTAAAACGTATATTTACTTTCACAAGGACTTCGACGTAATTGATTCTTGTTGCATAGGACTAATTAATTTATCGTTATCTTAATGAAAATTGAAAATATTTTCAAAATATTTTTTCGGCGTTTACTTATAAAATGTTGAGGCTGAAAGTTGATAAGAATTTCTTTTGAAGAGACTTTTTAATAAATTTATGAAAGTTCCATAGAAGTTTCTAAACATCGACAGATTTCATGAATGTAGTTTGTTGTGTAGTATATTGTAATAATTTACGCCGAAAAAATTCCGATAACCAAAAGTAATGGGCAAAACGGAATTTATTTTAAAAATTTCATATTGTAATCTCATTACGCCCAGTTTACATTAATACATACATATTTTCAAACAGTTGATTTTATGTATCATGAGGAAGATATCCTTAAATTAGTAAAAAATACTTTGGGAATTTGTTTGATATCACAAAAATAAAAAGCGATTTGCTGTTTATAGGCGGATGGGATTATAGATATGACATAAGGATGACGATGTTAATAAAAAATAATCGATCGATTAATCAAATTAATTAAATCGAATTGCGGACGATTCATTATTTTAAAATCTATTCATGTTATTTTAGTGTATAATTTGCATTGGATAAATTAATACAAAATAAATTACCGTTTTTAATATGTCACAATACGATAGTTATTCGTTATCTCAGATATTATTTAGCAAACCAGGACTGTCGGCGAAAAAAAGGAGTAAAATAAAGTTAATTGTGCTGTGTATTAGTCGTTAACGAATTAAAATAGAAATTAAGTGGATGAATTCAAAAGTACTTAAAACATATATATGTTTATTTTATGATTTATACAAAATAGTACAAGGGTAAATATCAATGAATTCATAAACAATTTATAAATATTTTATAAACGGTCTTCCACAATATTTATTAAATATTTAATAAATGGTCTGTTATCTATGTGTCTAGAGTAAACAAGTTTCCTTTTCTACAATCAGTGTCTATGAATAGTAAAACAATACTTGAAAAGTTTAAAAATGCTAAATGTAATATTATTTGCACAAAATAAACATAAATGAATAATTTTTTTCTTCGTTTTTCATTATCGGTATGATAAATTAGTTTTTTTTTAAATCACAGGTGAATGTCGTATGTTCTAGAAAGCCTACTTTAACTAACAGGTTAATGTATAGACCCAATGATTATAGAAATTTGAAATTTGGAGAAAATATTTCTTTCACAATGTAAGTGCGTATCTACAAAGCATTTTTTTAAATTCCAACCTACGTGGCAGTGAAAAAATGTAAATGTGTTTTACAGATTGACATATCCTGAATAATTTTCTTTCTATAATTTGTTGAAGCTCATTTCCCAAAAGTTTAATTTTATGATGTAAGTACGTATTTACAAAGAATTTTTGATATTCCAATCCATGTGGTAACGAAAATAGGTAAATATTTTTTTATAGATATAATCATCCTGAATAATTATTTTTCTATAATGTGAAAACGAGTTTCTTAACAATTTAACTTTCTAATGTAAATATTTGCAAATAATTTTACGAATTTTCAACCTATGTGGCAGTGAAAAGACGTAAATATGTTTTTTCCTGGATCTAATTATTCTGAATATATTTTTTTCCATAATGTAGAAGTCCATTTCCCAAATATTTACCCTCATAGTATAACTATAAATTTACAAAGAGTTATTCAAAATTCCAATTCATGTGGTAAATACATATATTTTTACAGATTTAATTATTCTGAATAAATTTTTTCTACATATCAGAACGAAATTGTTTACTTCGCATTACACATGTTTTAAATGCTAATCCGAACTAGCACCTAACCTAATCTAACTTTGTAAAAATCAATAGTATTATTATAAATGCGAAAGTTAGTTTGTGGTTTTTCTGTTTTTTTTTGTTACTTTTTCTCGTCTAAAATACTCAAAGTTCATTAAACTTTAGTACAAAAATCTGCGCTTAGATGAATTTTCATGGCGCCAATAATACACTAATTGATATAATTATAAGTACTATTTTCTTTAGTAAGTTCTTTTAATTAATAAGTTTTATTCCGTTTTAAATTCTGGAATTTCTACAAAGAAATACATCTTTCATTTGTTATTTTCTATCTTAAGTTTGAACTACAATTTTTTTGGTTAAGAAGCATAAAAAATAGGTTTCGGATCAATGTCACGCGAATTCACTATTTTACTTGAAAGCTTATTAAAACATAAACTGTTTTCAGTTTCATATTTTAGAATTATTATTAAAAAGGACATTTTTAAAGTGAAACTTTTATTGTATCGCCTCAGAATATTTCGTTTACCTATCGCATGTCGCATTACAGTCGGCCGCGGAGTGGGGGTAAAGTGAAAGGCGCTTGGCAGAGCAGTTGAAACCAATATGGCGGTACCTATAGCTCTCATCAGCTGTGCAGCGTTTACATTCTCACTTATTTTCGTGCAAGTGCATCGTGTTATTTGTATGATTTGATCTGTGTTTTCATGTAAATGTTCATAGTCACTTGATCGCGATGGACGCAAATATAGCTAATAAATCAAATAACCCGATAAACGAGGAAAAGACCGATACTTATTTTAGTTACCACAAAATATTATTTACATTTATAAACTGTGAGACTCAAAGCGAAAATGAAGTTAGTGATCAAATAATCGAAATTTAAAATAATTCAATGATTTATATAAATATTGATCTACGTTTTTAATATTTTAATATGTATATATATATCATACCGAACATTGTATTTATTTATGTATTTATGTATTATGTACTTTAGTACGCAGAGTAAAATAAACATTCATAGTTATATATCTTGTCTGCTATTATCATTCCCTTTTTCACGTCTTAAGTTAATATTACTTTTAAAATCCTAAATCAAGTAGCTTTCGAAAAATTCTCAATTAAATGCCTGAAAAAAAGTTTCACTTTCATCGTGGTTTCCTAAAACCACACAACTTGTTTCATTTAATATTTTTCCATTAAATTTAAATTTAAATTTAGAATCTTCTTTTGATTATGACAAACATATTCTAGATCAACATCATGAGCTTGTACCATTTGGCACTTCATCTTTATTGTTATTCAGACCTAGTTACTTGTCCGGCTTCGGCTGGATAAATTTATTAATGGTATTCCTAATGGTTTAGGTATTCAACTAAGCTCCATATTTCGTAATGTAAAAAATTAGTCACATACTTTCTGGATTTTTTCGGTTTCATTGTCATTTACAATGGTTATTTTGATTTTATTCTAAAACAATTTTGACGGTCCACCTTTCCAACAGATAACGTGTCGTAACAGACAGCTTATATTAATTAGCAATATACAGTGCTGAACGTGTTTAGTCAATTTTAAAATTATGTATTATATCTAAAAGTTTTAATTTAACGGTTTAAAATTTTATCTCCAAAAATTCACCCGGTCCACTTCTACTTTCTTGGCTTATTAGTAAATCAATACGCTCTAAAATATATATTTTATATTTATCTAAGTACAATAAGATGCACGATGGGGAAAGTTTGATATTAATTGAATAAGCCGTTTTTGTAAAAAATGCCAAAAACAATTAAAATTTTGCCTTTTTAAAAAAATTGGTTTCATTGACGTAGAAGTTAATAAGATGGCTGTGTTTGTCTAATTGTTCACGAAGAATAATTTTCAAAAAAGTACCGAAACAAAGTATTCTCATTAAACACAGAAACAACTAAAGACGCGACGGAGGAATATTTGAACAAAGCTTCTCAAAGTGACTTCATTGTCTTCACACTAAGAGTTCCCTAAATATATTCACCTTCTCTCGCCCTTGTTTGTTTTCGTGAACTTTCAGACGCGCTTTTGTATGGACGAGTTCGTTTCTCGAACTCTGACTAATAATTATTTCCAATTCTAATTTTAAATGTTAAATAATGGCACTGAATTTGAATTTCGAATAAATTTAACCCAGAGATCACTCAGTATCATATTAGAATGTAGAGGTGAAAATGAAATCAAAGAAATTATGAAATTAGGGAGATTCGAGTGTTAAAATGTGGGCGTTAAATATTGTCAGATAAATACATTTTTGAATTATTTGAAGAGTGATTGAAATTTTTAATCCTATTTTATTGTAACCTTTTGCATTATATGGAGAAGGATACTATGAATTTGCTACAAACGGAACTTTCCATCTATTACAAGTATTTTTACTAACGTGTTCATTGCATCGATCAATGCGTATTGAATCAGAATCCGGCTGGATGGCGTAGATTTAGTTGAAGTCGTCTCCAAAAGATGTTCATTAAGTGAGTAATAAAAATAATAATGTATTTTGTCTCTTGTTGAATGTTATTGTTATGATCTAGTAGTCACGAGTCAATCATTATTACGTAAGCATTGCAGCTATCTTAAGTTTGAACTACAACTACTTTGCACTTTGCATACTACTTTGCATAATGAACATTGCAGTCTAGTACTTAAAGTCAACGGACATTAACCGCTTCAAGGTTTACAGTCATATTTCATTCTTTTTAGTTTTTTTTGAGCCCTCTAAAAGAAAAAGTGGAAATCTCATAAGATCATTCACCTGCTCGTTTATCACATTCGTTTTCTTCAGAAATCGTTCGTTGTTTGGATAACCATGTAGGATATTAATCCGCATATTTATATAAATTTTAGAGGCGGCAAATTAAGTACTTGAATTTTTCCAGTGTACGCTAAAAGAAGGTGTAACAAAGATTCGAAAACTTTTCCTTAGAATTGTATTTTAGACACTCTTCTCCAGATATTCTTGAAAATATTCAGGGAATTTTTTCCCAGAAGCTATTTTACACATAAAAACTCGAAAATTGCCCTAGTGATAAAATATATTAACCTGCATTATTTCAATATTTAATACTGCTGCAGTCCAAAAATCAAGTTGACCCCTTCCCATCTCAGAATTACTAAATTAAAAATTATGAAAAACGTTTATCGGAAAGCTATAGCAATAATTCTGAATCTTAAAGATTTTGGGAAACTCGCGAATTTATGTGCCTAAGAAGAATATACTATGCAATATAGTGACGTGATGCATGAGTTAATATTAGGAAATAGTTTTTTAAAAATAATATTATTGTTTTAAACAATACATTGCAAATACTACATACCTTTAAATGTTTATATTCCTCTCGTAATACTAGCTCTATGCGTAATGTAGTACGAACAAGCTGTTACGAATCCTACTCGTACACTCGCGTAACAAATTTTTTTCTAGTCACCTATAAAAATAATTTATATAATGTTTACGTGCGCGAGCTTTTATGAAACTAGTGAAAAGTTCATTGTGTTCATTAAAACGTCGAGAGAAAAGAAAAATGTTCGAATTTTCTTTTGTATGTGACATCTGTTTGGAACGAAGTTATTTGATGGGCTAGTGCTCCGCTATGTTCATATTTGATACGATTAGAAATGATGAAACCATTTTCTCAAAAAATCAAGCAGATCAAACTCATTTTCAACGACTTTTATAATAAGAAAAAAAGTCATCGAACTAGGGTTACAAAGTTTATGGTGTTTAGAGTAGTAGTAATTGCAATTATACCATTTATCTTGGAATAGATTAATCTGAAATAAATTATAAACCATTCGCAAAATTTTGGAGACCATTGAAATATGTTAGAAAGAATGTTAATTCATTCTACTTGGTTACAAATAAATCTTTGTAACTATTGAAATTATTTAGGTCCGTCTTTCAATTATGAATAATGCTTTGATTGAACTTTAGTCTTGGCAAATAGGTCGTGGGTAAACATTTGAATTAAACTATTTTCAAGATCATTGCTTTGTCATATATATATATATATATGGATATATATGTACGTATTGTTATCCATATTTTTTTTTAATATTGTAATTTTTTAAAAATATTGGAAAAAATTGTCTTGTTATACTTTTATTAAATATTTAAAAAAATTAAATATATGAACCAAGCAAATCTAGTACGTCACCTGCAAAAGGGATATGGAACTTTTCATATAAATATAAAATCACTCGTATTAAATTAGTTACATATTTATCAGCATCTCAAGTAAATATAACGTAGATTTTCTACGTTTCGTGGTTACGAGAATACTGAATGTTCTTTTACACATTGTTTGCTGCGTATGAACTCAGTAGTATCCCTCGTTCCCAAAACTGACCCTGGCATTTGAATAGTAATCCTCTTGACATTCACTGTCCGTAAAATATACATCTACTTTCACAAGGACTTTAACGTAATTGGTACTTGTCGCATTGGACTGTTTATGTATTGTTATCTTAATGGAAATTGAAAATATTTGCAGAACATTTTTTCGTCGCTCATTTATAAATCGTTGAGGCTGAAAGTTGAAATGAATTTTCTTTGAAGATACTTCTTAATAAATTTATGGGTATTAAAAGTTATAAGTACTAAAGTTCGATAGTAGTTGCTAAACATAGACAGATTTCATGAATATAGTTTGTTGTGAAAGTATATTGTCATAATTTACGCCGAAAAAACTCCCATAAATAAGTCTCAGGCAAAATGGAGTTTATTTAAAAAAAAATTGAAATTGTAAGCTATGTTCAATTTACAGTAATACATTTTAAAACAATCAACTATGTATTTATTCAAACTTGTGACGTTGTTATTGTATTCTAGATTTTATGACCAGTTTACAGTAATAGGTATATATTTTAAAGCAACTGACTTCTGCATGTTTTCAAACTTGTGACGTTGTTATTGTAATCTAGATTTTTATGACCAGTTTACAGTAATAGGTATATACTTTAAAACAACTGACTTCTGGATGTTTTCAAACTTATGACGTTGTTATTTTAATTTGGATTTTTATGCCCAGTAATACGTATTTATTTTAAAATCACACTGACTTTTGTATCGTTTCAGACGTACAACGTTACAAAATTTTGTATTTCATTTGGAAGTCATGTTTCAATGGGTAAAAAATACTTTAGGCGTTTGTTTCATATTGCAAAATAAAAAAAAATTGCGCTCTATAAGATGGAATTATATATATTATACAGGGATGTGGATTTTAATAACAATAATCGTTCGATTAATCAAAAATAGTAAACCGATTTGCAAGCGATTCATTATTTTAAAATAGATTCGTTACTCAATTTTTATTTTCTGAGAATCACCGTAACGATTTATTTTAGTGTATGGTCTCCAATGGATAAATTAATAAAAAATCAATTGTCATTGTTAATATCATGTGATTTACTTTTCTAGATATTAAAAATAGTGAATCGATTTGCAGGCGATTCATTATTTTGAAATAGATTCGTGACTCGATTTTTATTTTCTGAGAATCGCCGTAACGATTTATTTTAGCGCGTGGTCTCTAATGGAGAAATTAATAAAACATAAATTGTCATTATTAATATCATGTGATTTACTTTTCGAGATATTATTTAGTAATCCAGGGTTTTCGAAGAATATACAAGTAAAATAATACTATTAATTGTATGTATTAGTTTTTAATGAATTAAAATAGAAATTAAGCAGACGAATCCAAAAACTACTTACAACATATGTGTGTATATTTTATGATTTATACGAAATGTGACAAGAATAAAATATCAAATGAATTTATAATGAGGTTATTAATTTTATAAATATATAATAAATGACAAATTTTGAATTTAACAGAAACTAATTTGATTTATTCAGGTTTATTTTTCATTAAATTTTGATGGTTGAAAAGAATTGGCAACAAGCGAGATTTTTGAGCAAAAATCACCATTTCCTATTGTTACACATTACAATCTTAATTATATGTTATTTATTTATATATTGTTACTTCAATGGTTTGTTACAGCTTTTTGTTAAGTTATCTTATACATGTGTTATATATTATCTGCTTTAGTAAAGAACACATACACAATTTTAGTTACTGGATATATTATTTTGATATAACGTAATTTAAATTTATTATTAATTTTTAAATTTTCTTGGAGACGTTTTCAAACATTTTTTATTACAAAAATAACTAAAAAATTCTTTAAGTGTAATATTTTTGAAGTAAAACTTCTTTACGCAAGCTTGACTTGGGGAGTAAGCTGGTGAATGCGTGACGAGAGCGTTACGAAAAGTGTGATCGGGCGAGGCGAACGGAAGTTGAGAGGGAGATATCAGTTAGTGAAGACAGAAAGAGAAAGAGGTACGTTTCGTATATTACTGTAGGGACAAGAGAGAGAGGTACGAGCGCACTTTTCTTTCTCTCTCTCTCATAGCCAGTTATGTTTCGTATATCTAAGACACAGTGCAAGTATATATATATATATATATATATATATACATATATATATACATATATATATATATATATATATATGTATATATATATATATATATATATATATGTATGCGAGTTTGCTAGCGTTACGCAAACAGTGATTTTTTGATTATTTTGTAATTTCATTTCGGTCTTGAACAATTTTATAAATGATTATTTTGTTCAATACATGAAATATTCTACGTTTAAAGTGGATAAAATTGTAAATTAATTTTAAAGTTCATATTTTGTGAATTTGAAGTTTTACTTCAGTTGTGTGGTCTAAAGCACACTCGTTTTTTTTTAAACTTAGTTTTGCAACAGTGTAAGATTTTACATTCCATTAATAAAGTTTACGGAAGCTGGAGGCAGTGCAACCTACGTTGCTTTCTTTTTTAAATTTACTATCATTTTTAACATTATATTTTTTAAATAAACAAGCCGTTTTTGCATGCAGTATTTGAATCGATTTCTTGAAAACGATATTCTATATAATATACGTATTAGTAATTTAAATCGATGTAAAATAGTTTCTTTCTTTCGAATCAACATCTGTCTTGTGGTACGTGTTTAGCCTAAATCGTTCTTAAAGGAAAGCGTCTGCAATAGAGAAATGTAGTCAGTTATGTAATCGGATACGGTATGTCTCTAAGTTCGCCATTGATTTAAGACTTACGCTAGATAAACGCTGGATATGAAATAAGATAGATCCTTAAAGGAACTATTTCGTGTCTAGAGTGAAATAGTTTCCTTCGCTATAATCAGGAATTTATGGAGTTTTTAGGAGTAGTAAAATGCTATTTTAAAAATTTAAAAAGATGAAATGAGATATTTACGTATAAAACGAACATAGAAAAATTATTATCTTTTCTTTTTCTTGGTATGATAAATGAGTTTTTTAACCATTGAATATATATGATATATTACGCATTTGGTATATACTCTACATAGTTACAAGAAAAAATCACAGGTAAATGTTGAATGTTCTAGAATTCCTATGTTAACTTATTGGTTGATATACAGAGCCACTGATTATAGAAACCTGAAATTTGGAGAATACATTCCTTTCACAATGTAAATACGTATTTACAAAGCATTTTAAAAATTTCAACTCACGTGGTAGTGAAAAAGGAATAAATACGTCTTTACAAATTTAATTAATTTGAAAATTTTTTTTTTATGATACAAAAATTTATTTCTCAAAGATTTATCATTAAGTGTGTACATGCAAAGAATTTTTCGAAATTCCAATCCATGTGGCAGAAGAAAGAGGTAAATACATTTTTTACAGATCTAATTATTCTGAATATTTTTTTCTATAACGTAGAAACTCATTTTCCGAAAATTTTACTTCATAATATAAGTACGTATTTACAAAGAATTTTTTGAAATTCCGACCCATGTGGCAGTGAAAAGAGGCCAATATGTTTTTTGCAGATGTAATTATTCTGAATAACGTTTTTTCTGCAATGTGAGAAGAAAATTATCGCATTACACATATTTTAATTGCTCATCTGAATTAGTAGCCAACCTAATCTGAATTTCTAACAATCAATACTAATATTATAAATGCGAAATTGAGTTTGTCTGTTTTGTATATTTCTTTCGTACTTTTTCTCGTCTAAGTACTCAAAGCTGATAGAATTTTAGTAGAAATGTTCGCGCTTGCTGTTTTTTATTTCATTTTAGTTTTTTCTATTTTTTTTCGTTACTTTTGCTTACAAGACTGAATGAATTTTGTAAAAAGGTCTGCGCTTAAATGTATTTTCATGGCAGCAATAACAACATTATTAGTATAATCACAATAGCTTATAATCTCAATAAATGGAAAATGCTACCCGTGAAATATCAAATTTGGTCATAAATTAATTTTTACGCACACGAATTCGCGAGTAATGTCTAGTAATATTATAAACAGGAAAGCGAATTTGTTTATTTGTTTGTCTTGCTTGTCTCAATTATTCAGTTTTAAATTTTTATAACATATATTTACAAAAATTTGATATATATATATATATATATATATATATATATATATATATATATATATATACATAACGTAAGTCATTTTTTATAAACATTTCCTGTATCTTGAAGATGAAGATGGCATACTTATCTCGGAATATTTTGTCTAAAATCGTTAAAAGTTAAATTATAATAACTCTAAGTTGTAAGAAAAATGAATGAAAGCCATATAACATTATATTTTCAATTGACGACAGCTGATATTCGAGATGTCACTTGACACTTAAATCTATTTATAAAACAATTTTCACTGTTGTATATATTAATACACTTACATTAAAAACTAGTCATTACGAAAAGTTTCATGTCCATACAAATTTCTATCTGCAAAATATAGGTATAACGGCTAATATTATAACAATAAATATGGATAGAATAGTATAATGTCTGTAGGATGAAATTAGGTGTTTTTTGGTAATTATAAAAATTTAGTATTATTATATATCAAGAGATGGCGGAACGAATATATAAAACTTATTATTCCCCGCTTGTTCCGAGGAACTAAAACCTGCATGTGCACCGTGTCACTTTAATCGAAAATTCACAGAAGCAAAGCCAGGGGCAACAGTAGTTTTAATGGGTCCATTTGGTGTCTGTCCGTCCATCTTTCGGTTTATTTTTTCAGAGAATATACGATGTAGAGACCAAAATTTTGGTATAATTTTACTTAGTGACATTCATTTGAGATTTAGATATAATGTAAATCTTTATTTACAATTTCAGAAGTAACCTTGCTGGGTTGGTTGAGATACCACATTTGTTATTTTGAAATATATATATATATATATATATATATATATATATATATATATATATATATATATATATATATATACATATTTATGTATATTTATGTATACTTAACTTGTGAGATATTAATGTACAAATATAACAAAGTTGAATATACTTGACGTTAATTTTATAGAAATTCATTATCACTTAATTTTTATTCACAACTATGACTTCGTCAATCTTTACAAATCGCCCACTTGAAGATGTTGTCATACAACGAAACCTAGATCGTGGCTAAGAATTTAAATAAAGTAGAAATAATACCACATGATGTAGTTCCATTTAGTTGTGAATAAAAGTTAAAGGTATAGAAAAAGTGAAAAAAGAGTTTTCCAACACATGTATTTTTCACAAAATAAAATGTATGAGATATGAATAACAATAAATGTATAACCAAAAAAAAAACCAGCGAAGCGGGTGTTTGCTGTTAGTATTATAATATTATTTTAACAGTTTAAATGGTTATCTCCAAAAAATCCCCAGGTCCACTTGTACTTTTTTGACTTGCACGTCAATAATGATTGCTCATTACCAGTAGGTTCTAAAAATATACAGTATACTTTTTATTCATCTAGGTACTATAAGATGTAGGTACTGTGGTGAAAGTTTTATATTAATCGAATAAGCCGTTTTTGTGACACTAAAAAATAAACAAAACTTTCCTCTTTCTAAAAAAATATTTTATTGAAGTAGAAGTTATTAAGATGTCTGTGTTTGCTTGTTAATTTAGGAAGGACAATTTCTAAAATAGTGCTGAAACAAACTATTCTCATTAAACATAGTAACAAGTAAAGACGAGACGGAGGAATATTTGAACAATGCTCTTCAAAATGGCTTCATTTTCTTCGCGCTAAGAGTTCCTTTAAATATCCTCACCTTCTATCGTCCTTGTTTGTTTTCGCGAACTTCTCAGACGCTCTTTTGTATAGACGAGTTCGTTTCTCTAGCTATGAGAAACAATTATTTCCAATTCTAATTTAAAATTTTTATTAATGGTATCGAATTTCAATTTCGAATAACTTTAACGCAGAGGTCACTCAGTATCATATTATAATGTTAGAGGTGAAAATGAAAACAAAGAAATTTTGACATTAGAGAGATCCGAGTTTGAGAATTGGGCGTTTGGTGGGCGTCAAAAATTGTTAGAAAAATATATTTTTAAATTATTTAAAGAAAAGTTATTCAAATTTCGATATATTTGATATTCCATTTTTAATCATATTTTATTGCAACCTTTTGCATTATATGGAGGCTGATACTATGAATAATCATTTGCTTTAAAACGTGGCTTTTGGGGATTCTCCAGCAATTAACAGTATTTTTGACCAACAAGTTACACTGGGTGACATAGTTTGGAATTGAGAATAACATAAATATTTTATCAGAAACCGTTTGAGGTTATGGGAATCTTCAAGTATCAATTGGAAAAGGAGTTACAATGATGACAAAACTATATCTTAAAACTGTACGTAAGACACTATTTTCGAGATATTCCTGAAAACGTTCACGAATTTTTTTTCAGAAGCCGTTTTACATGTAAACTCAAAAATTAGCATTATGTGGAAACTTCTTTTCCAAAAATTTAACTCATAATGTAATCCAAAAAATTAACTTCATAACGTATTCGCGAAGAATTTTTCTGACTATTTTTCTTTTACAATATGAGAACGAAATAGTTTACATCGCATTACACATGTTTTAAATGCAAATCCGGACTAGTACCCAACCTAATTTAATTTTGTGACAACCGATATTAATATTATAAACGAAAAAGCCAGTTTATCTGTTTTCTATATTTTTTCCTTACTTTTTACTTACGAGGCTGAATGAATGTTGGTACAGAGGCCTGCGTTTAGAAGAATTTTCACGGCGCAAATAATTCCATTATCAATATAATTATAATTGCATAAAATGTTCACATTTCAATATAAAATTGGAAAATAATAATTGCAAAATAATATCTGTGAAATGTGAAATTTAATCTTAAATTAATTTCTATGCAGATAAAGTCACGAGTAACAGTTACTATATTATAAACATGAAAGGGAGTTTGTTTATTTGTTTGTTTCGTTTGTCTCAATTACTTAATTGAAGCCCCTGAAATTTTATATAAATATAGTCTGTATATTGGAGATGGAGATGAAGTATTTATCTTGGAATATTTCTTTTTAAACTTGTTAAAAGTTAAATTATGTGACTCTAAGTTTTAAGAAAAATGAATGAAATATACCACAAAAGCAATGAAAAATATATTTAAATTTGACGACAGCTGATATTTGAGATGTCACTTGACGCTTAAATCTAATTATAAAATAATTTTCACTAAAAAACGAATATGTAAAATCTATTCCTTCCTTTTGCCGAGAAACCAAGACCTGCATGTGAATCATGTCACTTTAATTGAAATTATGTTAAAGCAATATCACGGCCAATAGTAGTTTTAATGGGTTGATTTGAGAGCTACCATTTTTTTGCTTAGATTTCAATCCGAATGATCTAGAAATATAAAATTAATTTATGTATCATAAAATTATTTGAAAAAAATAAAAAAAATAGTAAAAACAAAAATAAAAAAATTATCATAGATTCTTGTGATGGGGTCAAAGTTCAAGAAAATTTATGAGTAGGTTAAATTCGCAATAGATCGCTTTTTATTTTCTCCGAAACTAAGTTTTCAGATTTAGATTTCAGTTTTAATTCGAAGAAGTTTACATAAATCTCCTATATTCGTGGAATGCTGATAAAAATTCCGGAGCAATGTGGGAATGTTTACACAAACCTGTGCAAGGGATGCTGGGTTATAGAATTATTAGATTTACTAAGAGATAATTCAAGCCCCGCTATTTCTTTATCAATTTCTTGACGGCTATTTTATATTGAAAACTTCAATCCCAATACTTAATTACTGTGGAGCCATACTCCATTGTTGACGTCGAGAAAATAAAATAAACGCCATATTTTTAGATTTTAATTGGAATCGAAAATGAAGACTGCATTGATTTTACAAGGTCCGAAGTACACCGAAATAAAGGGCAAAAGAAAAGTTTGTGATAATCAACAAAGTTCTTTAAAAAAATCCATAAACCATTTTATAAGACAATTTATGGCACTTTTATTTTTATTGTTTAATTACAAAGAAATAACTAAATTCAGAGCAACAGGTTTTTGGGTAATATTATTACTGAACTATTCCAATTCATACGATTAATACTAAACAAATCATAAAACATGAAACACACACCAACACGTATACACCTAGCATATATACATAGATATTTGTTTGTGAAAGGTGACTGCACGTAGTCCCGTGCTTTCAGATGAAACCAAACAAACTTCAAATAATTTCACAAGTCCTTAATAAAAATCTTAAAATAAATTTACAATAGCATTAAACGTCAATGACCTGACGACGTATGCCTATTGTATCAGCGTCATTTAGTGGTCTATTTTTATTCAATACGTCGACATCAATAACTCAGAAACTAAAACGTTTATTAGTTTTTGATATTCAGAAATCGTCTTTAGGTTAAAATATAATAAAGAGATAACAAAAGAAATGCGAATAATTACAGAGAATAAAAAAGCTCTTTTCAGTTTGTTACAATATACTAGAAACTGACTAAGGGACCTGCCTTCAACGTGAATAAAATAAACTATGTCTTCTTAGTTGATATGTAAAAAAATTCATTTCAATTTTAGATGGTGAAATTTTATGGTTATCATCTTCATTTGTTAATTTTAGATTTTATAACATATTTAATCGCATGTGACTCAATGTGTTATCTTTCTGTGGGCTTCAGTTATATTTGTAGAATTATCTCGTATAAAATTCTGATAATAGTTTTGAAATACTAGATCGTTTAATAGAATTAGTGTGAATTATATTATTATTTAAAGATTTTTTAACTTCTAACTTATGTTGAGACGAGTTTGTTGATATGGTTTGTTTTATCAGTCGCTTTCACGTGTACGTTGATCTTGTTCAATTCTATATTGGACACGACTATTTTTTGCAACGATCGCAACGTGTTTACAAAGTTCGTGATCCAAGATAATTATCTACTTTCAATTTGTTTTTGTGTTTTCTTTTTTGGTTTTGCTACTGTTTGATTTTTTTAGGATTTAGAAAATTATTTAAAATACATATGCATATTTGCTACTTGTTGAACGCATTGATTTGCGAGCTACAATTTGGATATTTTATAAATAAATAAAGTTCTTTTTGATTTCACTGACAACCGTGAATGCATTTTTTTGAAAAAAAATACATATAGTTTAAAGTACAGATGGAATATTTAAATATACCTATTATGCTACGATAATTCTAGACGATAAAAGTTCTCGGCAGGATGTTAGAAGATATGACATGCGCCTATTCGTATATTTTGGGGTTTTGTAATCGATGGCAAAAACAGAACAATAAATAATTTCGTCATGCGCATCTGTCTATATGTATATCACGGCATCATAGTTATTTCAGCGTAAGACGGACTGTAAAGAAATTTTACAGAAAGATGTAGTTGATTTACGTGAACATGGCTTTAGTGGGTACTTTGATGATGGCATATAGTATTCATGGCGAACCATTGCTATACTTTTCCAGTAAACTTTAAGTGTACTAACGCTGCTTTTTCACAACTTTGATTTCAGCAGTTTCGAAGATGGGGTGGGGATATTTTTAGCAATATTTCTGAAACTATCATACATAACATTCTGAGAAATATAGTTTTGGGTCTCGAATGAAAAAAATATTTTCGAAAGTTTAATTTGACCCCTATAATATTTCCATATACGCATTTCAAGTATTAACTGTTGAGATACATAAGGGTTAACATACTTTATTTCTTCACCTTCACTGCTTCTTTTGCGTCCTGCAATTGTATTTCTAGTAGTTTATTTTTTGTTCTTGAAACTAAATACAAATCGCATAGTACTAGATCGGGGCTGTAGGGCAGATGACCCGTAATTTCTATAACGGATGTAGTTAAATATTCGACCGTTGGGCAGAAGCACTTTCGCGATGATGATTAGGGCGTATCTCTTCAGCTATTAATATTCCGTCAGTCCAAAGAACGAGACGATTATCTTTCGTCCATTACTTCGTCCTTTCTTTATATTTTTAGGCTATTCTTCCAAAGAAGCACCACTGCGCAGACTGTAATGCTTTAGTTTCGGGTTCGTAACAGTATTGCAAGCTTTCGTCACCCGTACGATGTCAAGTATTTGAGTGCCCTCCGTCGAATTTTTCTATCCATAACACATGGCTCCTGACGCCTAAATGTCGATGTAGAATGTTCTGCATTCGACTCATACTAATACCTTAATTTACTACAACTTACTGATAGGTTACACTTTTAACAGCTTTTATTTAAATTGTACAGAATTGGGGAACATCCCTAACGTTACCATCGCATCACTGTGATTGGTACGACTGTGCTTGAACTCAAAATAACTAAAATAATAAGGTGGGATGAGGCTTCATTACCAATTGACTATTGAAGTCGATTGTAATTTTGTCGTTAATTGAGATCATAAAGGAAATCATAAAACAGTCATTAAGCTAAAATTTCTTCATATTAAATTCTTCTTAACGTGATATACATAATTTTGCAATTGTCGCCAATTTATTATCAAAAAGCAAGTTGATTATCAAAGAATTTGATTTTCAAAGCTTTGATCAATTTTATATTATCATTATTACAAATGGTTAGTTAGAAGAACTTTCAGTATTACCTTCATACCTCAGGAAGTCAAGGGTTTGGCTATAGAATTAAGAATGGTGAGCTTTATTAAGATAATTTTTAAAGGTTTTGTATCAAAAAGTAAAATATGTACCCTTATAAGACCACTCGTGTAATGTATTTGTCCATTTTTATACCATATCCGTTTTTTTTAATTCATACGACATAGAAAAGACTATGATGACTTGACAAACTAGGTTTTAATTTTTTTTCTAAAAACTTCCTTTATCGAGAAATCAAAAGAAAATTATAGAAGTACTATGCATTGTTAAATGTTTCTATATTGCCTCCTCGTAACGCGAGCGCTACTTGTACTTAACAGGTTTTTATTATTAAGGATCCGTAGTAAAACAAGAAACCCTTATAATTTCGTCGTATCCTTCCGTCCGTCCGTCTGTTACATCCTCACTGTTTCTAGTTTTAGATCGTGACATTTTGCAAGTTAATGCTCCATATATAGATCTTAAAATGTGGCAAAATATAATTTTTTTGGTATATTGGATATTTGAAACAGTATTCTTCATATAAATAATTTTTTGCCTATTTCATCAATTTAATATTAAAATGAAGTTCCATTTATGATTTTGAGCCTTGTTTGGAATATATTAACCTTCAAAATGGTGTGCAACGTGTATGCCGTCTTAATGGAGCGAAATTCCTTATCGCACGTCACACACTTGAGAGTTAGCCCAAAAAAAGCGTAAGATTTCGACCGACACTTTTGCGACAGTATAAGAAAGTAAAATTCGACCGACACTTTTGCTACAGTATAAGCGATAATGTCAATGTACCTAATACAAAGTATTACTACTGTATATATGTGCGGCCTGCGCATGAGCTGTATTCGTTTAAATGTGCATGTAACAATCTCGTAGGGGCCATAGTACTCATAATGACCCCTACACTATTTTGAAACTCATGTTATTGTTAACAATAAAGAATGAATTGTGAAAGTCAGGTAAGTACCAGTGTTAAAGTGACACTAATTAGATGATTTATTTTAAACTTAAATTTTAGTATATTAACTGATACCAATATTAAATCATGTAATACTGTTCACGTATTATGTAAGTTTCGAGACACTTAAATAAAATTTAATGTGTTCGACTTTAATTACCACAAACCAATTATTACTAAGATTGAATGTACTGATTGAGTTTACGATTAGTTTATATTTTTATAATAATTAAATATTTATTTATTTAACTTTAAAACAATATTAATTACAATTTTATTACCATTCCTTCATTCATTTCTTTTAATTAATTACTCTCAAACCTTGTTAACTTATTTCATTGTGCATGTTATTTGTTACATAATACATAGCGAAAGCACCTTCATTCCAACCGGATGTCCAACGACACCTTTCGTTCTTTTAATATTTCTGAGTATTTGTGTATGCACGCGTGCACGCTTTCGAAGGCTTATAAAATCTCAAGGTAGCATCCGTTTTCCTCATAACTGATTTTATTTGATAGTTCCCAGCGGAATGATTAAAACGATAAGATTCCTAGCTCTGAAGTCCTTTTCGCTCATACCGACAGAATAAACTTATGTCCTATAAGAAACTAAATGAATTGGAAACAAATTGCAGGCTGTTTGTATTAGTTTCTAGATGGTACCATCTGTCCAGTAAAACCAGAAATATTTTTGCCCTATACTGGAAAGTCACTGGCCTCCTGTTTGAAAGAGACAAAGATGATTTATTTGTTGTAAGTGATATTGTTACATCGTTTGACAGCTTGTATCTCAGATTCTATTCTTTTTCTGCTATTTAAGTCTACTACTCTTAATACTTAACCTTCCAACCTATTTCTATTAGGAGATGGATTTTAATGAATTTGGTGCTGTGAATGAAATTAAAAAATACAAAGGAGGCTGCTTCAATGTACACTGAACTTATCATATTCCCCTATTTTCGCGAGATCTTGACTGTAATTGGTACTTGTAACATTTGAGCGTTATTTCGTCGCTATCGCAAAGGAAATTAAAAATATTTGCGTAATATTTTTCCAACGCTTATTTTTAAATATATTGAGGTTGATTTATTCATAATATTATTCCACGCGTTGTAAGGTGTAGGTCTAAATATAAAAAATTGTTATTTTCACATAAAGATAATTATTTTGTCGCCATCTCAAATAAAATAAAAATATTTGCGAAATATTCTTCCAACGTTTCTTATAAATATATTAAGGTTAACTTATTCATAAATAGTATTCTCCACGTTTCAAGGTTTAGGTCTAAATATTTATCACATAAAGAGTGTTCGAAATTAAAGTGCCAATGGAGTTCGCAAATTCTGAGATATTTCTTTATTGTTGCTTGTTAGGTAAGTGGATTGTAACGGATTTTGGGAAAAAATTTTTGAATGCGATAAAATTGAAAACCAATTAGAAATGGTTATCAATATTTTTAAATATTACGTATTAAATTACGGGCATTTTACGTGTAATTTAATATGTTTGCGAAGTAAGTCACTTTTCCGTAAAGAATTTTAGAAGATTTTGTATTCTTTTTGATCAGAAACAGACACATGTTTAAATATAATATTTCTTTTTGCGTAATGGTATAAAAAATTTACCAACTGTAAATTGAATTTTACTAAAAACGGCAAATTCAGGAGTAGCCAACTACCTAGTACTTTTTGAATTTACACTTGACTGATGATTATAATGAGTTATGAGAAAAATATAAGGGGGTTATGAGTTTCTAAATTTAATGACAGAAATAGTGTTGGTATATCTCCTCGTCTCGTCCACTCTCGTAGAATAGAATAAGCATTATAAAATATCATATCTCAATTCAATAATCCCGTCCTTATGTTAGTGATAAGTTTAAACCTTTATAGTTTGGCTAATTTCTAGGATTTATCAAAAATATTTTCACACCTTACACCATGAAATTATTTTTAAAAAGTATAAATCCTTTTGTCATATTGTCTAAAAAGGAAATATCGTCAACTTAAACTGTTAAGTATTTCTAAGTATTTCTAATTTTCTCTGACCATTACTTGATTATATTGAACTGTTAAGTATTTCATCTATAACTTGTTTATATTGTCGGTGTAGAGATTGGGCTCGTAGTTATAGGGTTCCGTAACGTAAACAGGAACCTTTATATTTTCGTCATTTCCATCTGTCTGCCCGTTTGTATGTCACAGTCATTTCACTCCCAAAATATTAGTGCTGTAAAGCTGAAATTAGGCTCTGTTATACATATTTTTGAAACATTTACAAAGTTATGAAATAAAAACTTTAATTTTGATTCGTATACCCCATTATGTAGGGTATCATTGAACAAGTTGTTGTAAACCTTGGGGTAAATCAGGGGCACTTTCAGTATAGGGATCTGCTTACGGAAACTAAGCTTTAAAAAGCTAATTTTTGTTAGAGTTACATGTCTCTAATTCCTACCAACTAAACTACTATTTTTAAATATATAAAATGTATTGAAAGTAGTAGCATATATAATGAAATTAAAAGGAAAATTATCACAGCCAAGTAGGTTCTATGGTTCACGATTAAAGGAAAGTTCATGCAAGTGACTTAAATCAACTGAAAAATTACTTTGCATTTTAAAATTCATATTTATTATCTATGGAAGACATACTAGGTTATATATTTATATATTTACGTGGTGAGAAATAATATTATTTCACAATTCACTGTCTCTTTAGGTTATAGTAAAGATATAGTAAGCCATATATTAACATTGTGAAAAATTAATGTTTTAGTAATCTGATAGAAATATTATGTACATTTAAATGTATATGAGTGTCTAAAAGTGTACAGAACGCTCGTTGTGCGAGTTTTACTCGTATTTGAAAGGTTTTTATAAAAAGCGCAAACGAGAAGATACCACTATTTCGTATAAATAACCTGTACCTATCGACTTTCATTTGAGATCTCCAGTACTAAGCCCATTGTATACTTTACATACTTTTGACACAGGAAGTTGACGACATTATGACTCATTATGTTGTTTTATTCACAGTTTTCTAATTCAATTTATGAAGTAGTTGGGTGATTCAGACCCCAGTATAGTTTTTAGTTACGTACTGTACGTGTTTATATCATTGTTCATTCTTATTGTCTTTTATTTTAAAGGCTTACTTCTTATATGCTAACTTGCTTCACGCATTAATACCAGTTCTGAGTTTGGCAGAGATTTGATTGGAAATAATAAATAAACACAAATAAATGTATGACATTTTTACTTAACACGTAAAAACACTTTAATTAGTTATCTTTTATATTATGCTGAACTTGATAAATTTTGTAAATTTAAAAGTCGACAATCGTTGATATTTAGAAACAAAACCAGTATGTTTATTTCTCTTTCATTTTTTAAGAACCTGGAAATTTTTTTTATATGTTATTCTATAGTAGTACTTTATTTTTTGGAAAATTTAACTATACATTTTCCAAAAAATACAGCACTACAATAAAGGAACATTTAAATTTTACAGAATATGTGCCTACCAACCAAAAATTATATATATATATATATATATATATATATATATATATATATATATATGCCTATATACACGGTGTCCGGGAATGGATATCGGAAAAAGAAAGACGCTATTCGTTGGCTATAAAGAAATAAATTGTAGTCGAAATAAAACCTAAAACATGCCCCTTTTCTAATTGAATACCTACAAAAAAAATATTACACATGACTCTTTTTAAACCCACCCGGAATACTTGCCCGGAAGGCGGTGTTTACCCGCAGTAGCTTTGTCTTCGCAGCTGTTCGCGGGTTATTCTCCCGAGCGGCGCTGAACAATGTGCGCAAGTATTGTGTGTACGAAAAAGACGGTAAATAATTATGAATATTGTTTTAAATTATTTGAAAAAGTCATCTTTTCAAATTTACTTTAACGACAATCAATTGTTTTTCAGTCAAGGAATAACGTCTTTCTTTGCCCGACACTTACTCTCGGACACCGTGCATAATGAAGTCTCTCATTCTGAGCTTATTTATACCGATTGGTGTATTATTTTTACGCATTAAGAAATGAGATGTTACTCACTTCCGCATAACTTGGCAACGGTTTCATAAATCGCTACCAAATTTGACAATTGTTGACTTTTGTCAGAAAAACTGCTAGTCGATTTTCTATTAATTTAACGCATACGTCAATATACCGACTAATGTATCCCGTCTCCGTCAGCGCGTGTTCAGTCGTGTGTTCTCACCTTTTCTCCGTTAGGGTGTTAGCACTCGTAACATTCGGATCGGCAACAATCGGCCAAAATTGCTCAGATTTTTTGTAAACTGATTTTTAAATATGGCATGTTCTATTATCCGAGGTATTAAATATGATATGTCCTTTTTCGGTTTTTATGTTTTCAACTTCAATATAATCTGCAGAAAAAAAGAATTACTTTTCCGCGGATTCATGTAAATATTTTATCTTAATTAATTCAATAGGTGGTAATAACATTTTTTTATTTTTAATTTCTTATCGCATGTTGATGAAGTCCCGGGTAGCAACTAGTAATCTATACTAAGCAGGTAAAAGTAGGGGAGGTTCTAAACTTTTTGAAAAAAATTATATTTTGAAAACAATAAATGTTATATAAATAATTTTAATAATTATTGACACAATCGTCCTGGATCTTCGAAATGGTAAATAAAAAGTAAACGTTTATTATAATTATACAAGAAAAAAATGTAATTTATTAAGCCTATAAGAAAGACGATATTTGCCTACGGTGTGGGATAATTGCTCATATGCATTTCTCGTGGTGAGGATAGTGGCCCTTTACAATAAAACGACGTTGGGGGTAAGTGTTTATCTAAAACGTTTTTCTTTTCAATTTTTTTCTTGTACAACCCCTTCTTAATGTTCTTGCTGGTATCCATATCGACAGGCTATTTTGTTTAAGGTAAGTTCGCCGTTATCCATAGCCTCCGTGGGTTTCATCAATACTTCTTGGGTCCACTCAACATGCGGTGGAGCATCTATTTCCCTCATGTACTTACAGACATTGTCTATTACAAAAGAAAAAAAAACAAATACTTATTTTTAATCAAAACGCGTTTATTTCTAATAGGGAGATAGACGCCCTTAGGGGTCTCCAAGGGTGTGTATTTTCACCGAAACTCAGGCATCTGTCTTTTTTTCCATGGATAGATGTGCTTTTTGTTTTAGAAAAAAAAACAATAAAGTACTATGAGAAAAAATAACACATTTAATAATTAGATATCAAAAATAAAAATTATTTACTTTACTCACCTCGTAAAATAAAAAGTTGCAATCCGGATAAAATAGTACGGATTCGTAATGCGCGATCGTCATTCTAAATACGATTATTTTTGGACGCCACCTAACGACACGTCTTGTCCTGTCCGTTGACTCGTTCACACTGAGGCGTGGGGCGCTAGCGGGGAGTACTATCCTAATATAAGGGGGTGGTTAAACGGGTCCTCGATTTGGTGACAGCATCTCGTCATGACATTGGCGGTAAATTTTTAATGTGTACAGCGACCTCTAGGGACAGCTATGTATCACTATGCAAGAGACGCTATGTGTTCATAGTGTCTCTTGCATAGTGATACATAGCTATCCCCTAGAAAATTCAGACAGAAACCACTCAACACTGAGGCTCAGTAAAAGTTGAAATAACTTACAAATCTTTACTGCGCTAAAACACATTTCACGTGTTTAATATTATACGTTTTGCATATTAATTAAGTGTTGTAGCTATTGTATTGTTTTATGTTAAGATCTTTGTTATTTAGTTTTGTTGTATATTAAGATATTTGTTTTATTATGTAATGGCGTATATGTCTTGTTCTGGGGTGTAATTCCTACATAAAGCCGGTAAGTGTTATCCATTATTGCTTATCATATAACATTTCAAAAATTAATATAAATTTTATACACTAACACCCTAAAGCAATTGGTGTCTTGCGACGTTGCAGACGTTTATTGTTAAAATATAATTCTAAAAGTTGCAAAGTATTCTGATATGTGAATATTAACCCTTATAATGTTGTGATGTACGGATTATATTTTCAAATAAAACGATTATAAAAATAATATTCCATGTAACATGTGCATTCTGATCAAAATGAATTTTTACTGTGTTGTTTGAAAGAAAACTTACACTAAAAGATGTTTTAGTTAGTTATAGGCGCCGATTACGACATAAATAAGAAGAAATGGATTTTAAAAATATTATCACACAATTTAAAGTTTCGTGACGAAGTTTTTTCTTGCAAGAAAGCTCCGTGAATTTATTTCAGATATTATTAGGTGTATTCGCCGGTAGTAAATTGGTTTTCCAAATTTATTTTGTTACTAAATAATGTGGTGATGTTTATATTTAATCAAAACGCAGCTTTTATATTTAAGCAAAACGTGGTCTTTATAAGTTTTCTTCCAATTGAAAGATTGATTGAAAAAGGCGGATTGAAATGATTATACCTAACTTAATGTTTTGTTTTTTTTTTGCAAGGCAAGAGCGTGGCTGAAATTGTGTAGCAGCGAGAATTGGGTAGTTAATTGGAATGACCTCCTTAGAACATAGAGTCTGCGGAAAACACTTTATTAGTGAACATTTTAAAACTTTCCAGCCTAGAAAATTATTATACAGTGATGCTACACTGAGGCAGTATTTGCCAACACCGACCGAAGAAATCAGAGCAGCAGTCGAATCTTGGTTGTATGAGCTCAGGCACAGTTGCGAGAGGAAACTACTAGCAAGACCTTAGCAGCTTTAGTAGGAGAATGTCTAAGATTATTTATATGATAATACCGTAATATCCTTATGCACTAATTTTTTGCTTGCACATCTGAATATGTCATATAAACATCAGTTATGAATATATAATTTTGAAATAACACATGCATTCATGAATTGTATTAAAGGAAGACATACACCAAGAGGCAGCTTCTTTGGGGTCTGGAGTGTTGAAGAGCGACAAAGGCGGAAAACTGAAGAAGTCCAAACTTGTACGGGAGATTCATCAACAGAACAAGATTCAGCAGCTCAGACGGAAGTTAAAAAGATTGTAGAAACCCATGTGGCATAGTAATTTAAAAAGTATACAAATTAATAAAATAAAACAAATGTTAAAACTTATCTTATGAAAAGAATCATATACTTTATTTGAACATGAATTTTATAATTATTATCGAAAACAAACAGCAGCCTCCCCTCCATATCATTCTAAAATAAAGAAATTTGTATGAATTGTATTATAATTCCCCAAAAGACTATAAAAATTTGGCTACAATTGATGATTTAATTAATGAGCAAGGTTTATTTTTTGTTAAAGATATTCCACATAATAAAAAATTGGGAAACCAAATTTCAATTAGTTTTTAGTAGATATATGTTTATTGATAATTTAAAAGAAAACTTGTATTGTTATTCAATGAATGGCATATATGTCATAAAGAAGATTATTCCGATTTCTTTAATAAAGATTACATTAAAATGAAGATTGAGTAGTCCCTTAGAAATTTAAATAGGCTTAAAGAAAGTAAACCGTTTGGGAAAAAAAATCAAAAATTACGAAACTTATGTAACTTGTAATAATTTCTGTCCCTTTCGTTAAAAATATTCTTTAGATCTTAATGTTATCTAGTGTTATTTATCTCCCAAATTATTAATTAACTCCTCTGAATAGTATTTTTTTTATTTTCCAGGGTCTTCTAACAGTATTAGGAAACATCAGCAGCAATATGGCTCATAAGGACCGCATCCAACCAGCCTAAGAGATAGAGCAGAGTTATCACATGTGGTCATATATCACAGTTTACATTTTTAGTAAAATTATTAACGATGGAAGTTATTGATGAATACAGTTGTTGCAACTAGAGTTGGTTATTCTGTAAAGTCGTTAATTAGTTGTCCTTAAAGTGTCTTAAATATAGTAGAAAATCATAAATATTATAATTTGATTACACCATGTTCATAATTGAAATATTTCATCAATCTGAACCTAATTGTTTGTAAAGTTATTTCAATTTAGATGTAGCATTTTTATTATATATATATATATGGACGTAGCTTGTGTTTGGTAGTGTGGCACAGCCTCCAGAAACAAACCAATCCAAAATAATTCAAGTTATATTGATAGAGAAGTAGTTGAATATTAATATTGACCCATGATTAAAGCAAATATTTTATTACATTGTTTTTTTAATACTACGTAAATTTAAAAAATTAGACGGTTGTAAACAAAATCGTTTTTTTGGCTTCGCCAGCTCCTACTAGCTTTCCCCACCAAAAATGCTGGCTATGCCAATGTCTATATGTAGTGTTATTGTATCGTGTTTTACTAAATTTTAATTCAATTCCTTAACCTAACCACTTCCTCTTTCTTTCCAATCCCTATGGAAGATACCCCCACCCTTCCGTGGTTTCCATTGAGAAATAATACTGATACGTGGCATTTTGAAATATATCAATTCAGTGAATATCACATGTTATTGGCCAAGTGTGGGGTTTTAACAAACGTTTGAAAATATACTTCATCCACTAATAGATATCACTATAATCATGTCTATCTTTGTATATGATTTTGCTTGTTTTCAGTTTTATGCAATTACCACTTCGTTGATTTATGCATTTACCAGAGTGCTGCCTGTAGACGCCTGATGCTATTTACAATTGTACTTTTCTGGAATTGTATTTTCATAGTAATGATAATTAAAATATATTAAATTGTAAAATAATGATATTTCAATATTTGTCTTTAGTGAAATATTTTTGTTATGATTTTAATAAATAAATTTATGAATAAAAATTACTTATTTCTTTCATAACGCCATCTATGAGCAATAGATAGTAAAAGATTACGCCATCTATGGACATTAATAATAATTACATAAGTCTGGTCAGGAGGGGTGAGGTAAGGAGAAAGGGGAGTTACTTTGGTAGCGTTTGGGCATGTATGAAAAAGTGCGACTTTTTTTCTGCATGGATTAGTATGGGTTTTGTCCGTTCTGTACCGTATTTGTTCTGTACCTAATATATTATAAAACTTATTAATGCGTGTTTCTAAACATGTCGGGTTACTATCGAGGCAATATCCCACTTGTTATCCTTTATAAAGCAAACAATTTTTTATTTGTCTATTCGTACTAATCGTTCGTATTCGTACTAATCGGAATCATAGGTCCGATATTAAACATTTATTACAGCTCAAATTTTGACAGCTTATACTTTGAAAAGGATTACAGGTTATAGTTACAGGTTATATTAGCACGCTACGATTCATAGGAGCATAGAAAAAACAAGAAATATAACAGAAGTCAGGGAACATTTCTTAAACGGTGCAAAGTAGACAGAGACAGGATTATGTATTGACTAATTATCCCGGTTATCCTCGCCGATATAGTCTAGACCTCAACGATCGATCCCGTTTGGCGAACGAAGCGGAAGCGTTTAATGTTAATTAAAATAACTCTTTGCTGGTGAAATTGCCAGTAGACAAATAGTTTTATAGCATATTTATATTTTCATTGTATTTTGTAGTTTTAAAGTATAGGCGTATTTAACTGTAGGGAGTTTTCGCACATCATTAAACTCGTTGAGATAATCTGTGTTTACAGGAATTATGTGAAGGAATTAAGAAATATTAACATAGTCTCAGTGTAAATGGAACTAGCAAATTATCGTGGTGGGACTGGGAAATTGGAAAAAGTTTTTCTCCTATTTTTTCTCGGGAATATTGGTTAGTGAGACGACGTGCAATTAAGCGACTCTTTATCCTGTACACACTTGTTCTATTTTTTTTATATTACTATTTTTTCCAAAAAAATACTGCAAGGAAAATTTCTCTGTCTAAATGTTTTGTAGATTCTTCTTCATACCCGAATGTAAGTATAATATAGAAGTCAGTGGACGCAAATCGTTTTTTGCATAATCTGTCTGTACTGTCCCATAATCTATCTGCTGTAGGAATGTTTCCAAGATACATTTCCACGCTACTCATCTTATAATTGTAATTCATAGGTAATCTTCTATAAAGATAAAAATATATAAAAACACCTAATTACGGCAAAATCAAAACAAGCTAGAAAGTATGTAGTGAGAATATTTTTTTTTAATTGTTTTTGCAATAAGTCGTTGGCGCTGTGGTAAAGCAGTAGCCTGAATTTGGAAGTCGTGGATTCGAATATAGAAATTAATCTTTTTTCTTTCTTTTTTAGAAATAAAATAAAAATTTTAAATTTAATTTTTTAAAATTTATTTTCAGAAATAGAACGATTTTAAAAAATCCTACAATCTAAGTTCTGGCCTTAAAGATCTCATACTAAGAATAAGAAAACATCTATCCTTTCTTTAAACTACTCGATAAATAGTTAAGTATGAACGCATCCCTATTTCATATTTTTTAGATAAATCGAATTATTTTGAAGTGCTCATAAGTGATCAGATATTTATTTAATTCCATTGGTTTTTATGTATAATTAGAAAACAAAAAACTATTATATAACGGATCACCTTTAAAAATTATATTTCTAATTAATAATGTTTCTGGCTATATGTTTATTCAGAATCGTTTATATTTCCGATTGAGAATAATGCCATCCAGATTTTTAGCTTTATTTTTCGACGCAACATTAATTTTCGACGCAATTGTAATTTTGGAGGCATCATAAGAAAATTAACTGTAGACTAGATATCGAAAGTAAAAAGAGTGGAAGCCAGGAAAATGGTTAAGTTTCCAACTAGAATATTTTTTAGTTAATATGATTGTTGTTTTTAATAAAATAAACTGATTCGCCAGTATACGAAATGAGTTTTAACATTGTGAAAAATGTTCACATAAATATTGTAAACAGTGGGTTCCTGTAATACCGATATCCTTAAAATAAGGGTATCGGTTAATTCAGTCACCAAGCATATCAGACTTATATTCTAGATTGTGAACGTTATCTCGGGAACTAAAATCGATGTTATGGCGGAACGCAGAAATAAATTAAGACGCGAAGAAGGAATATTTACACAAAACTTTGCGATCTGTCTGGAATTACGAAACGACTTTCAGCTAAGGATAGCCCACCTTTCACCCTCGTGATCGTCAACTTTCCAGACGACTTTTCTTGTCGGTGTGTTTGTTTTCAGAACTTGTAGACAAATAATTATATTAGGTTTTGATTTTCGAGACTTTATAATTGTTTGTGATTGTATTTGAATGGTTTGTATTTTACCGTTCAAGTTCATTTTTTTAAATGAAAATAAAACAAGTTTGACCGATTAACCGTAAAATGTAGAATTGTAATGTATGGATGATTGAAGGTTTATTAGTGAGATTAACTAGTGAAGCATAAAGTTATATCAAACATCAGAGATCTCATTTTTTATAAAGGAAAATATTAGCGGAATTATTTATTGGGTTTTGTAAATTGATTTGTGTAAAATCAATATTATTTATTTGTTATTAAATTTTTCTTGCCCAAGCAAAATTTATAAAATATATTCTACATAAAACATTCAAAAAGCTTTATAAAGCAAGAGCAAAAAACTGAAAGAATTTTTATATCTGCAAAAAATTCAGTTATGCAGATATAAATTAATAATTTTAATTTATGTATACTGGTAATTTACATAAAATATAAAACATTTATTGAGGTTAATAAAATTTTACTTTTTTTATTATGATAGTTTAAATAATTTAAAATAATATAGGAAAAATTTTAAGGCAAATACAAAGGCAAAATAAATTACGAGCACTATATGGCTTCAATGGGTGATTGATTGCATTATAATTTAGAATTTTTTAAACGTGATTAGCAAAAAAGTTAATTTCTTTCTTCAATCATGTTTATTCAATTGTTATTTATTTACTTATTACTGAAATTTTTGGCTTTTTGGAGGGCTAGGTGTTTGACAATTACAATTTCAGTATTTATATATTTCAGTATTACGCTTATATTTTAATGTTTTTTTTTCTGTTCCAGCTGTAAAATTTTGGAATCATCCGAGAGGACCTTTAAATCATAAAATCATCTATAAATATTTTTAAACGTTTTCTGAAAAAGTTACACACGAAAATAAAATTAAAATGAAACATTGATATTATATCAAACTGAACCTCCTACAACAAGCGAAAAAATTGCTTAAAGCCTCTGTTAAAAAAAAATCCAGTTGCACAATGAAAAGATATATTTAAACATTGAAATTAAAAATAAATTAATTATATTACTTAAAAGTATCGATAAATTAGTTCAGACAAGTGAACTTTAATATCTTAATAAAGATTTAAGACACACACCATAGGGATTAGCTAGTTTTCAGAGCTTTTTGGGAATATACATTGGAGAAATGACATATTTTTGAGTTTATATTTTGACAAGTTTTGATTTTGATATCCAATACGACGATATTGAAAAAGAAAATGTTTTTCCTTTCCTTTCCCACTCTTTAAAACTCTGCCCCAAAATATATGTTTCATATTTAAACATACCCCTCACTTTCAACAACTAAGCCAAACTTCAACATTGTATGTACAAAGATCTTCTTTAAAAATACTTGTTATTGACAAATATACAAATGAGATAATTCCTTAAGTGTTAAATGTTTGTTTTTTTATTCCAATTTTGGTACGAAACACTGAAAAATCAGGAACCAAAAATGTTTTATACATAGACGAAATTAATGATGAAATGAAAGGTATTTAATATTAAATTATTACTAATAGTATTCAAATATTTTTTTCTTGTAATGTTTTAGGGTCCAATAATAACATAAATTATTGTAAATTTCCTTAAATTGATCAAATTAATGTTATACACTATACCATATATTATAGAATATATTGCGTTATATCATTTCTTTTTTGAACAAAATCGTCAATTTTTAAATATGATAGTTGTAGTAATATTAGATACAACATACTAGTTGTAATAATGATATCTTTCTGCACCTGAAGAATTTCACTTTTATTATATCTACTTAACATGTAAAAGAATTCAACATGTAAGTAGTTAAGAGTTAATAGTTTGGTGTTAACACACTGAATTAATACACCAAACTAACCGCATGTTAGGGATTATCTGAGAAAAAATATTGAATATCCACGAGTTTATAAGAGGGGAGAAATTATTTGATATGATTATAAAATGATTGCATGTTGTGATTTTATTATGTGGTTTGATACATGAGATTAATCTCAGGTAAAACTGAAAGTGTTCAGTTTGGTTTAGTATGGTACTTCACAATATCCCTTGTCCACCCCGCACCAACGCTGACGCATGTAGGTACCGTTCGCTTCGTTCTCTTTCTATTTATATTAGTTAACTAACTCTGACCGCGACACCATTCACGTAGAATTCGGAGTAAGAGACGTTATTAGGATTTTTTTGTTTCTTTTTCTTTTTTCTCTCAAAGCTCTATGAGCATTAAGATTACTGAAGACGCTAATAGATGGTAGCCTGGTCGGTTCCGCCGGTTCTGATATTAGCGTGCACAAACGTAAATTAAACATTGGCGTATTTTTTTTATTTGTGAGCTGATTGAAATGAACGCCTAGAGTTAGCACTTGTAAGCCTAAATGTTACCTCAAGCTAATCCAAATACATTACTGAAAATCGCATCCAAATCGGTTCAGCCGTTCCTGAGATTAGAGTACGAAAAGCTCGAAAAAAAGACGAAAGCGCTTACAAACAGACAAAAATTCTAAATACTGTTATTTTAGGTTTAGTAGCGTGTCTTTAGTAGCACTTAGTTTTACTTAAAAATATCCAAGGTACACACTCAGTTTTTTACGATTTTATTACTATTGTATCGATGTCGTTGTTCATGTTGTAAATATTTTAGGAGACATTTTGCGCGAGTATTTAATTACATTATTAAGCCAGTCCTAGTTGAGTTAAGAATTTAAAATTGGCATTTGGATAACACACGATTCACAGATAACTAGAATAAACCTGTTAAATACCGGTAGAACTTTTATTAAATTGATACTTGTAAATATTTAAGAGCATTTATATAGTATTTTTATTAAACTAATAGCAAATATTAATATTACTTTTCACTATATAATTATATCGCAATAGCGTAGAAATCTTATAAAGTATTACATTTTGGGAACATTGTTGTTATTTTCCGGTGAACTTTAGATTGATTCCTTAAATACCGTAAAACGATTTAATTTATCTCAGAAAAAATATTAAATGTCCACGAGTTTATAAATTTACTAGCAGTTAGTGAGAATACTAATTATTAACTAATAATTATTGATTTAATACAAAGGCACGTCTTCATGGTTTACATACTTGTAAATATTTCTTGCTTACGATTTATATCCAATATTATATCTATTTGTTGAAATTTATTAAGTAGTTTTGTGAACGTATTTTGTTGGAAAAAAGTTAGATTTGATATTTGAAAAAGCAAATATAGAAGTAAAATATAATAATATGGTTTTACCGATGTCGTCTCCATATCGTTCCATTTGGAAAAATAAATACAATAAGCAATAAATGTTTAACAAGAATCCAGCTTATAATAGACTTATTCCTCATAAACGTAATCTTAGTTATTTTCTCAAAAACCTCGACAAATAGAATGGTCAGTATAGTTTTTCTATAAAATTTTCGCAAGTTTCTGGTAACCATCGGAAAAAGACATATTTTTTAGATATTTTCAACAATGTCTCTAAAACTGTCTCATAGAAAATTCCGAAAGATAGTTTTGAAATCTTTGTATCCAGGCAATAGACGAAATGAAAAAAAAATTAATACTTCATTTCCGTTTCAAATGTTTTTGTTATTGAAATGAGTGTTAGTTATTGAAATGCGTGCGTGTCAGCTTGCTTTATCACTACGCTAATTTAAAGTTTCCCGGTCAAATTATTTCAGAGAAAAATGACTACCACCGACTAATAGGTTTATCAGTGATCTTATAAGGGTCCCATTTGTCTCCTTTTAAGATATGTAGCCCTGAAAATTAGCATTGCCAATTTTTGTACCTAATCATCGTAAGTGAAAAAGTACTTGGTAATTTACTTAATAAAGGAAGTACTCAATATGAGCTCACCAAATTTACTGTGGTGCATCGCGTTACACTGGATTGACAGGTAAAATTCAAGATACTAGACTTACGCACCGAATAGTTCCTGGGTTCCGTCTTTAAGAAAAGCAAGTCGGCTTATATACGTATATGAATATGTTTAATATTTCATAGTAAGAATTGCATAGATTTCTATGTGATTGCTGTCAGTACTTCGACACTTAATGTCAATTAAGTTTAATAATTTTTCGGAAATATTTTCAAAAATTTAATGATTCTCTAATACAACAATTTTAATTTTGCCTTACGAAATATTTATAACTATATAGAGATGAACAAACTTGTATATAAGTATAGATTGTAGTAAACTTCGTACCATAAGTTGTACAACATTATCCCTAAGACAACCCTGATCTCATAAACTGACCCTTTATATCGAGCTTATCTTCCTCACGCAGCGTACCTTAATTATCCTACTTAACCCCATAAATTGTAGCTATTTTAGTTAAATTGGAATTATTTTATCTGCCGTACATTTAAGTATGTAACCCTTGACCTCGCCAGAGGTACTGCAGTTGGAACCATCACAAATAATATGTCTTTTAGTGAAGAAATAATATGCGATTCTGTCAGCGTGGATAATTAAAGGAGTCTTTTAGTTAACAAATTAAGACGTAGGTTTAGTTATAGTAAAACTTTTTCCAGGAGGATTTCGTACACGTTTAGATACTTATAGAAGTTTAATTAATAAGATAATATTGTATTTATATAAAACTATTTTATAATATTGATGTTATATTTCTCTATCTAAATATATTACCTCTGGTATTTGTATCACAGGCGGTAGGCAAAAATTACTCCACGCAAAATTATCTCCACTGAAGTCATTATTAAATGCGGTTAATCTAATTTTTGTAAGTTTTTGAGTTATTTTAAAATTTACGGTATTTTGGAGGCTAATATCTTGTTAAGGAGACGTCGTAATATTATTAGAATTGTTCAACTACACTTTTAGATATTTTCAATAAAATATTCACTAGACATTATCTTTAACATCAATTTACAAGATATGATATTCTATAATCCACTGGCTATGATATTCAGTAATAATCTGTGAGAAAAAAAAAATATAATTAGAAGTAGGATTTTTTTTTGAGGAAGAATTTGTTTTAATTTTTTTTAATTCAGGGAGATAATTAAAAAAAATGAAAACTATGTCTTTTTCAATATATTTCATTGTAATCTTAAAGTAGAAAAACGTTCATACTGTGACATGATGAAATGATTTCTTTTTTGCTATTTTCTACAGTATCCTAAAAAGTAGACCATTTATATTCTCACTGAAAACTTATTGATGTTAAAACACGACGGATTCATTAAGTGTTCGTGTATTTATAGAACCAGTCTATGTCGATTCTCTTCACGTTGGCATGATAGGCAGCAATGACTTAAGTAACTTTGTATTATGAGAACTGCAGAGATTACGTAGCTCTGAAAAAGTTTCTAGTGAAATTGAAATTTGCTTTAGTGCTTATATTATTACATTGCTATGTGCATCAGATACTTCTTCAAAGTTGCCACCTTAATCAGTCAACAATTTAGTCCTTTAAGTCACAAGAAATTTGGAACCTGCTATTTAAATACCACGAAAATAGCTTCGGCGTGCTTCACACAATCGTTCGTAGCTGTAGCACATTACTCCGATAAACTATAGTAGGACACAAATATTACAATATTTACTAATCTGTATCATGACATTCTTGACGCAGCAGTTGTGGTCATCATGTGGTACTGTCAGGGCTGATCCAATCCGCATAGCAAAGTTTCACCATCTATCTTTGAACTACCGTCACTCTGGCTCACCAGTGTAACGAGCCGCCTACAGCAGATTTGATGTGGCTAATCCTTCGCATGAGCAACTGTCCGCACTCGTTGGTGTTCTCTGTTGTACCTAGGTTGACAAAGCGCTCTATAGAGCTTTTGTTCTGCCACGTTATATGAATAAAGAATTTAAGAATAAAGAATTTTTTTTTATGATATTGTACTAAGATCGATAGACGCTGCTTGATACCGATTTTTTGGAGTAAAGAGTTAGTTCGGAATTTCTCCCAAGATATTTCCAGTAATCTTCTCCAGTATCATATCTGTAGGTCGATTCTTCTCGATTTCTAGAACTGTCCACGTCTCTGGGGCGTAAAGAAATATGGTGAACACAAAAAACTCAAATTATATGTATCTTAGTGATTTTGGTAATGAAATGTCTAACTCCATATTTTCTTAAATTTGTCCATTGCAATTTTAGTTATCACCAATAACACACACAATACATATAATCTATTTTCTATGCCAATGGGTTAAACTAGGTTAATTACCTAGTAAAAAAATGAAAGCTTTGGTTAATGTATACAGTAATATTTTTTTGGGATTCCTTTCGGAAATACAAGACGAAAACTATTCATGACATTTTTTTATATATTATGATATTTTTTATTTTCAAGTTTTTTCAATCACAATTTTTAAACATTTCATTATTTTGAATAGCAACTCTGTTATACAAAACTTAAGAAAAGCATCCAATTACCAGTATAATAGTTTTTCTTTCCGCAAAATAATACTCCTGAAAATGCGTGAGAGTAACCATACAACTTTATGTCTCGTGGTAAGTATACTTACTGATACGTATTTATATTTTAAAACATTCTTTTCTATAAAAATTGTTTCTACCATTTTCAGTAGTAAACATTTAGTTTATCTGACTATCTCTACTATTACCCGTGTGGTCTCAAAGTCTAAAATAATTATATACAGTAAGATAATCATTAGATTCCCTCTCCTGGGTCCCTTACCGAACATCCTAATGCCGCGCACGAGGGAAAGGATCTTCGAAAGGCCTCTCATAGAGTAACGTAAGCACGAAAAATGCTTTCACCTAACAGGGATGTAGACTGTCCCCATGTAACAAGCCATTTAGAAGATCAACGTTTTCCAGAACACAATTAGCAAAAGCTCTGAACAATTCGTAAATTGGCTTATTCTTAATAACCTTCTATTAAGCTATAACGTCTAGCATTATTATGATTCGATGTAAAACAATGGTTTCCTAAGACATGTGTTAATGGAGTATAATTATCTTGAAAATTGCTTACTATCGACGTAGGTATCATCAAGAGTCATGTAGGAGAAGGAATATTTCACGCTTGATTCTTCCAAATATTATTATGTAGCAGTTATCCTTTATATCGAGAATGTGCACGGTCTACACTAATTAGTACTTACTATAGAGTCTCCTCTATGGCCTTACAATATTAGTACATAGAAATATTTTAATACATCAATGTTAAGTAAGTAACATTGATGTATTAAACTTTCTAATTACATCAATGTTACTTACTTAGTTACATTTTTATGATATTAATATTATAATAACCGAAAATGTTAAAAAAATGAAATAATCGAAACAATGAGCCATTGTAATATGTCAAAATAAAAATTCGAATGAAAATAATAATCTACAAATAATATGTTTTTCTCAATAGAATGAAAAATAGGATAATAAAGAAATAATAGTCAATTAAAAATTATTAGGAAAATTTTATATAACATGGTAACAAATAAAAAAACGGAAAATAATAGAGTTTACTGAACTATACATTTAGTTTTTATTAAAATTCTAATAAATTTTTTTTATTAATTGTTTTTGTTAACAAAGTTGTAAATATATAAATAAACAAAGTTGACAATAAACAAATTATATTTTTGTGTCTGAACATCGTACATAAAATTATACTCTAAATTTGCGCTAATAATTAAATGAAGTCGCTTTTCAATTTGAATGCCTGTTTAGACATCTAAAATTAAACTAATAAAAGCATATTAATAAAATTGATTTCATCTTCATGCAAAATTTCCTCAACTCAGTTAATGAAATTAAGTTTTGAGTCCTAATATTCTTCCATGGTGGCAGTGTGTCTTTACTACTCAATGAAACCAACGGAAATTAATATTTATAATGAATACCTGAAATGATTAAAATTTAACGGACAAGACATTTGAAATGAAAATATTATACGGATCATATAAGTGTCGAATTCCAAAATCAATCGAGATATGGCCAATAAATATTTAAACAGATCCGTATTGAAAAGTAATTTCCATCAACTAAGAGTCCTTAGCTTCGACGGCTATTGTTTTCTAAAATTTTCGGATGTCTTATTGTGCTGAGAATTTTCTGAGAATGTTTCGAGAGTTTATTGTTAAAATATTTTATAATTTTAGAAGCTATTGTAAATAATAATAGAATAGTATGTAGCAATTATCCTTCATAAAATACTCGCTCACAATAGTCCATAATAATAAGTACTACCTCCCGTCGTCCTCCCCGTTTGAAGTGGTGTAAATAGGGATGAATTAATATGAAAAGTAAAGTAGAATTAAGTGGAGGATGTTTATGTTTCAAATAATAATTGCAATTGATGTATTTTTAGTTTATAAATAATTTAATTAACTTTTATACTTTAAAGCAATTTGTATTGAAATATAATTGATTTTCTTATCGGCTATATCGAATTTCATACAAATTGTGGTAGATATCTCCGGTTTAGGTTCGTTTAATTCGTTTGGAAAAGTATTTTAGTTCTAGATAGATGATGACTATATCCCTTGTATAACTCAAATGCGCTTTTACTCGGGTTCATTGGATCCATCCAAGTAATGTGAAAAGTAAAGTATAATTAAATGAAGTATGTTTATGTTTCAGATAGTAATTGCAATCGATACATTTTCAGTTTAGAAATAATTTAATTCGCTTTTATATTTTAAGGGAATTTGTATTGAAATAAGATTGATATTGTTAATGCCTATTGATATTCTTGTTGCTGAATTTCAATAATTTAAACATTTTTAAACGATTTTATTTAGGTTTATAGCTATCTAACTAACTGACAATCGAAATTTGTAATCGAATTTTCCCCGATCGTGATGAAATTTTGACAATATTAATACGTGATCAGGGAAACTCTTATACAAATTGTGGTAGATATCTCGGGTTTAGGTTCGTTCTAAAAAGGGTTTTAGTTCTGGGTAAATGATGACTATTTCCTTTTTCCCATCCACCCAAATAAAAGTATATTTGAGTAGTACAATGTAATCACCAGCGATGTCGTAATCAAAACAAATTACCAAACCAATAATCATAAGTATAAAGTTCTATCATGTCTGTTTCCAAATTTTCTTTACCATGTTTTTAGTCATGTTGACGTAATATGCACTTATGACTCGAATTTTGCAGCGTACGGATAACATAAAAAAACAAGCAAGTTTGTACTGTTCTGTTGGTCTTTTTCTTATTTTTTCTTTAAATTACTTATAATACCGAGATGCCAATATTACAAGACTAATTACAGCACAACATTATTACTACAACAACTATTTAATATAACGTACGACCAAACTTTATTATATTTTCTGTATCTTACATCTCCTACAATAAAAAGACAGTCAAATGGGAGTAGAACTCGCGCTCTGAGGGTTTCGTGCCGTTGTACCATATTATTGTGAAACTTAGTAAATTACCTTGTTACTTATTTTAATACTGAGATGGTAATAAATAGTATGAAATAGTTTGAAAGTTGTTTCAAGTACTTTTTAAAATTGTTTTAAATCGTTTTGTTTATTTTTTTTATTTACTTTATTGCACTAAATCATGTCATATACGGTCGTATTATTCGTTTCTGAAAGTATAATTTTATCGGAATACTAATGAGGATAGCAGCATGTTTATATCAAGAAAATCATTCGTAATAAAAAAGAGGAAAATTGGTTAAGTTTGAGATGAATTATACGCAACGAGCGTTCTGTATTCATATTCTTATAGACTTTTAGCATTGCTGAATTCATATGTTATTCAACTATATCAAATAAACTAGTATTCATACGGGACTGGCATATCAGTTACATGTAATGCGTCAAGGAATAGAGTTTTAGTATTTCATAACAACATATAATAAAATTCTAATGTTTTCTCTCCATTTTAGAAATATGTAATATGCTTTATATTACATATTTCTAAAATAGACAGAAAAAATTGGAAATTTTCCAATTTTATATCCTAGTTATAATATATTCCTCCATAAAAAAGGCATTTTCTACAAAGGACTGAATCACTTCCTCGGAAACGAAGTCACGTGATATTTTTTGCTTTCGGCTTTTATGATTCATCAAGTTGGGTTCAATCGATGTATTGAACTTCGTTTTTGCCGCCTCTTTTAGACAATTTTTCCACAAACCATCAAATTTTGAGGTTATTGTCGTCTTTCCTGATAAAGTGCCCAAAAAGAGGTACACTTTTTGAAGGAATTGGTTAATAAATTTGTCCTTATTTTGAGTTTCCGTAACACCTTTCTATGGTACCATATCTTAAAGTCATCGATGTGATTGTGATTCACAATTTTTAGTTCCATGTTTTCACATCGTAATAATATATTTAACTATAAGAAAATGAGGACGTAAGTGTAATAAGTAATTACAAGAGACAGAGCTTTTGGAGAAGATCCTTAAGTGTGTTTGTTTAGGAGAGGTATTATAGGATGTAATTTATTCCAGGGCTTAGTAGTGTATGTTCTAAATGAGAAGATAGTATTATATTTAAGTAAGAAGGGTAAAGAAGCTTCGAGACGTAATTCACGGTCAGCTTAAATAGTAAGTCTGGACTTAAGATACAATGGACAGCTGGAATTTAATGTGAAAATTACTCTGGTTTTATTTATCTAACCATGTAAGCAAGGATATGTGCTCAGAAATGTATTTACTATGTGGGAAATTATACTATTTTGCAAGAAAGCCGCCTAACAAATGCACCACGTGGCATTGAGAGCTTTTGCAATTTCCGCTTAACGCTATGTATTATGAGAGCTTTTGCAATTTCTGCTTAACGATATGTATTATATAATTATGAATATTTGTTCTCTTTTCCAATATTATAATTATTTGGAACAAAAATATTTAGCAAGTTTACATAAATTTTCTAATGTCATATTTATTAGTCTGGAATTAAAAATTAATCAAAATTTTAATACAACATGACAAAGTTCATGATTAAAACAAAACACCCATCAAATGAGAGTCGGGGTACGCGCGAAGTAGGGTTGCGTAGTTGTATATATTTATTGAATTTTTAAGTGTTAGATAACTGAAATAATTTGACTCGAAACTTCTAATCAAATATCAGTACCTAAAATAGAATTCAGAAAAACAGGTTTTTCAAAGCCAAAGTCGAAACATTAAAGGGTGGATAGTTGGGGGTTTTATACTCACATTGAACGTAATTTCGAAGCTTATTGCAAACGGAGTTTAGAGTTTATACATGAAAGTTTGTAAACAGAACCTTAATTTAATTTTAAAAAGCCTATCCAACGATATCCCACTCCGTGAGGTGTACGAAAAGCAAATTTTTATTCTTTCACTCTGAGAGGTGTACAAAAAACAAATTTTTAAATATTTTTTCATATTAATTCATAATACGAACTTATTGATACAAAGACAAACTCTTTCAGTCAATCCAAGCATTAACTAAAATTATAATGTATTGTGGAACACTGTGAGATATTGTGTACATAATTTCAAAAAAAGAAACAGTTAAAACAATAGTATGTTTATTAAACTACACTAATTTTTCTTATCACATAATTATATTAAATATATTGCCTACTGAATCTTCCACAGGCGTATTAAAAATTGTAAGATCTAGGAAAATCGTGAAGTTCCGAATTAATTAGACGGCGAGTAAGGAGGGGAGGGGTTCGGTTTTGGGGGACGTGTAGCCCTTTTTTGCATACTTTTTGTCTATATTTCCTATATTTAAATATGCAATTTACAATTATGAAAAATTGTTTTTGTATCCCTCATAACAAATCTTTTCAAATGATACTCGACATGATACATAAAAGTAAAAAAAAATTAAGAGCTTTATTTATCCCCTTTTTAATTTTTATATGAATATTTAAAAAAAATAATGAAAAATATATGAGTTATGTCCACTATGCTAAATTTCAAGTTTTAAATGCTTACGTTGTATGGTCTACATTGCGTGCCATATATTTCACAGGCCTAAAAATATGGTACATTTTTAAAAATATCACATCTAGAATCATCGCTATAGTTTTCCCGCAATCTTTACGTGGGGTTCTTAAAATTCATTTCAGGATGAGTAGTTTCGGAAATAAGGGGAGTGGGGGAACAATTTTTTTTCAGTATATCTCTTATGATTTAATACCTAAAATCATGAAAAAATATTTTTTAGATTCTTGTATCTAGTCGTTTCAAACGATACCCACACTATACGTGGAATAAATAAAATCGAGTAATTAATTTTACCCCAAAAATTTACAAATGGATATTTTAAAATTTTAGGCCATTGAGACATTAGCGGGTTAATATTTGTTATTACTATGCAAAATTCTAAATTCCTATGTCAAACGGTTTCTGAGAAAAATAGCTGTGACGGACGGATGGACAGACGCGTGAGGAATCTAAATATTAATATGTGCAGAGAAAACTTTTTAATCTTTTTTCAAGCATATTGCGCGTACAGAGGAGTGTGAGATTGTGCATACATTAAGTTATATACCACAAATACATTAAAAGATTCATTGCTTACGTTCAACAATAAAAAAATAATTGTTTCACCATCAACAGCAAACACATAATAGTCTGTGGTAAAACAGTCGCACAGAGTAGAAATTGTCACCAATGAAATTTAAGATGTTAGAATGACTAAATGAGTTTCGAACTGTGTATTTTGTGTAATTTCAAATGTTCCTTTTCCAGTAGTCTGTGCAGTGTACATCAAGGCAAAAAAGCGTTTATTTTATATTTTATTTAATAGATATATGTGTTTTATATATAAGTAAAATACAGCTTGCTTAATGTACATATGTTCAGCTGTTGCAAAAGTAAAATCTGTCAGCTGGCTTAACATATACCTGTTGTAAGAGGAAAATTTTATAGCAGCAATCTAAATTGATTTACTCTCGCCTTCCTATTAATGTTTAAACTAAGTGAATACATTTTATTATATAAATGAAATCCTTTTTTGTAATTTCAGTCTGGAGTTTCAAATGATTATGGGGTAATATCATAAAGGTTTGAATAAGGAACCTCAATAACGTATTAACTTAATTTTTTAACAAATTACGGTCGTATTTCGACCACTGGGCGACCACTAGTCTTAGTTCAAATTAACAAAAATAGAACAAATAACAAGTAAATAACCAAAATACATTAGGAAAAATAAAAGAAGGGGACAGAATTGAGGTGGGATAAGTCAGGGAGGAAACGATGGTGAGTTACGAATGGAAGTCAAGAAAGAGAGTTACGAAATTTCTTTTTCAGATGACTCTTGAAAGCGCGATTTGACGGCGCACTTTGGGTATCAAGTTCTAGCTTATTTCACATTTTGACAGCACAGAAAGTGAATGTATTTTCGTGGACATCAGGTTTGAGGGATTAGTAAAATGAGGAGATTTTCAGAGGTCCTTGTGCACCTTAAGTAAATTTTCTCTCCCATTTTATAGGTACGGACATAATAGTTGGTATCTCGATACAAAGTATCAATTTGAAAATCTAATGCAAATAGATCTACAAGAATAAATTGACATGATAAAATTACAAGTGTTGCTTGTTTCAATACAGAACCCTAAAAATATCGGTCTACTGACAATCATGATATAACCTTTGACTACATAACTAAACGATAAACAAAGGGCCGCTGGGAAAATTCTACTGGGTGAACCAAGTAGCCCCGAACAAAGAGCAAACCGGGTCAATCAAGGAGTTTCAACCGAAGAGTCAACTGGGTGAATCAAGTAGCCGTGGACAAAAAACCAACTGGGTCAGTCAAGTAATTACAAGCCAGGAGTCAACTGGGTGAACCAAGTAGTTACGGATGAAACGCTAATTGGGTTAATCAAGTAGTTAAGCGCAAAGAGCCAATTAGGTGAACCAAGTAGTTACAAATAAATAACTAATCGAATCAATCAAGTAGTTATGAGCAAAGAATCAACTGGATAAACTAAGTGGTTACGGTTAAAAACCAACTGGATGAACCAAGTACATACGGACAAAAAGCCAACTTGGTAATTTCAGTAGTTATGAACAAAGAACCTACTGGATGAATCAAGTATTTCCGAATAAAAGACCAACTGGGTGAACGAAGTAGCTACTGGTAAAATACAAACCAAGTGTGAACCAAGTGGTTACGGACAAATAACCATCTGGCTCAAAGCAATTGTGAGTAAAATAGTCAGCTGGGTGAACTAAGTAGTTTTAGGCAAAAAGTAAATATTAAATTGAAATGATTTAAGAGTCCGTCAATTATCTTTAGGCGGTAAAGGTCACTTCTCTATCATTCGAGTTTATTGGTATTTCTATTGTTTAAGAAGTTATAAATAATATCCTTTCTAGTCTTACAATAAAGAATATTCTTTATGTATGGAAATGTAGCGGGACTTAATTTGCCTAGCTAGTAAGCCAGCAAAACTCAAATTTTAGATACGTAAATCACAATAGTATTTTTGAATATTTTAACAGCTCTGAAAACCTTGTTAAAAGTATATTAGATTTACGATGAATACGAACGGTGGAAAAACAGCAGTAATACTTACTACAGATTAGTATTTCTGTTTTTATTATTACATTGAATTGCTAGATTTTAAATTTAAAAAATTATCACTTAGTTCTTTGTCACGTGCCTAACACGAAATAATTTTTGACCCGAATTAGGAAGTTTTCCTCGCTATGTGCAAATGATACCAGTGTTAGTTAAATTAAATTGGATTCAATATTTATAATCATATAATATAATTATCGATACAATAAATATGTATAAAAATGAAGGTTTATAATAAAGAGACGAAGTTAAAAAAAAAATTTAAGAGTATTGTTAAAAAGATAAAGTCCAGGGGCTTTGTGAGGTTTAGGAGGTTTTGCTAAATTTGACATTTTGGGAATCAAAATATATTGAAGTAAAACTTAATTGGAATTATAAGAGTTTCATTTTTACTTTTGGCTATGGAACTTTATCACATTAGCAGCGGAACCAACTTGGCTCTCCGTCTACAGTTTTACTACTTTAAATTGTTTCTTTTTGTATTTATCACGATTTCGAGTACTTGTCGAATCAAATAAAATATTAAATACGGTTTAGTTATATAAAGAAAGACCATTGGTTTTGGTTTAGTTGCAGAGATCCACTCTATTGTTGGATTCAGCAGTACGGTGCAGTACGACATCTTTAATATTTTCGAGTTGTAGCAAGTCCGCTTCAAATATGATAAAAAAACGTAACATAAATCAGGAAAATAGTAAAGTAAGGCTATAAAAGTTGCATATTTGTATATGGAAGTGCACATATTCTCAAGCTTATACTTAATTTATGAAATATCTAGTTAAGGGAAGAAAAAAAATGCCTCAAGCATGAAATTAAAATTATAATGTGAGGCAATACAAAGTTTTAGGCATATTTCCGAAACAACAATTACGGTTCTTTGCGTCATGTATTGTAAAAAATATGTCAGAGAATGTCGAATTATTTCAACAATCTTTACAGTAATAATATAATCACATAAGAAAAAAATTGTTTTGAAAGGTAAATTTCCTTCCATCTGTAAATAATAATGCGGTTCTTTCTGACAGCCGTTAGTTTTCCCTAAAATGAATCAAATATGATAAAAGTTCAAAGTGTTCGCGACAGAATTCATAAAATGACAGACAGCATTTGCTATAAGGCGAAACGCCCAGTTTTCCTCCTTAGGTGAAATGTCTCCTACTTGAACAATTAAATAAGTTCTAATTGAAATTGTTTAACTTGATCAGTAGAAAATGACGAAATTAACGTCTTTTTCATTTTTATGATAGAGTGAACATTTCAGCTAGAGTGACAGTGCAATAGATTTCAATGTATGTATATAAGGACATTTCGTAGTTAATTTGTTAACTTTTTCTGGAACCAATTCTTTCAAACAAATAAATATCACCAGGTTATCTGAACTCAGCGAATGTTTGCCAAGAGTGTACAATTGCCAACATAAAGTGAGTCGATATGAGTACTTTCTGATTTGTGAGATACCAAGTGTTCTTTTTTACACAACCACAGTTGGCGAAAATGATATTGTGAAATGGAACAATATCTTTCCACATGATAATCAAATGAAAGTAAATAAAGCAGTAACGTGTTCCAAGTATGTTATTATTAATTATAGAAAATACCTTTCTCAAAATAATTATTTAGTAAGCCTAAAGACTACATTTAAAACTTGATGAGTAGATTAGCCGTTTTTAAAAAGATGATGAAATGCTGTGTAATATTAGTATTATTTTTAGTTGGGTTTCCTCAGTTTTCAGAATTTTGTTGAATTTTCTAGTGAATATCCAATTATTAATATATGCTGCAATAAAAATTAGTCGATTGCTGAATAGCTGTATAAAAGGGTAAACAGCAATTAAGATATTCGCAAGTAGTCAGGAAGGTAAGTAAGTAAGTACGTACAGGTACGTATATACACAAAAACATGAAGCATCTAAGACATTAGTAGGTAGATACGAAAATATCTTAAAGATAGACGATAATCTAGATGTATTTCGAATGGCTTTAAATGATGTAGTTTAGTATTCATACTGGTTTAATATTGCCCACACAATAAAATACCTTCTAATGTAAGAAAATGTGTAATAATTTTAAAATTATACTTACACAAGATTTTCTTATAATACATGCAATATTTTCATTACTGTATTTTTCAAAGCTCAGAAGCTTGCTCAAACTCAGAAGTTTGTTTGGAAAAAGTCTTTTGTAAATTTCTGAAGGCCTATATTTTTTCTTTATTTTTAAAATGTTGAGTAGAGTTTATCTACGTGATTTGTACTTATTCAAAATTATGAATATATTTTGTTAGCATCCAGGAGTAAGTCAATGAAAGAAAGGGGAGAAGCGTTCTGTCAAGAGAAATATTAGTGGATAAGTACGATTCACACCGAAGTCTGTGCGTTTATATAGATGTGAGTATGATTGCTTTAAAAACTTATAAAACCTGAAGAGAGTATCCAATTATAACAGGAAAAGCATTTCTGGAAGTAAAGGCAAATACTGTATTTTCTGCTTGTCAGTTATTGATTAATTGCTGTTATTTTATAACGATCATGGAGACTTTCAATCAGCTATTGTCAAAACAACAATGCATATAATTAATTTTGTTTTTAGTTGAATTAACGTTAAATTTCGACTCAAAACATAAATAAATATTATTTTGATAAAAAGTTAGTCTGGCTTTACTCGAAAACACTCGCTGAAATCATGTCTATAATTTTTTGAAGAACATAAAATTCAGATAAGGCACTTTTTTTTTTAAATCAGATACATTCAAAGGCGGTGTAAAACAAAGTAAACAATGTATTTTTTACAACTCTTTTTAAATCTTACAACGTGAAATAAGTCTATTAGAACGTGAAAAGTACTGCATGTTTCAAAATTACGTGCATGTACTAATCAAGATGTTTCATAATTGACGTAATTGGCGAGTAGATAAATTTCATGTTTTCCATGCAAGCAGTAAACATTCAGACACATGATTGATCGTGAACGGGAGTAGAGAATCGGAATATTGCCTTTTTCATTAAGTAGTAATATATTGTTTTGAGGGTAGTTCCTCAGGCAAAAGTTATAAAGAAATTAATTACAAATATGATAGATATATTAGAATAAATTTGTAGCTATTGTTCTAGACTTCGGTTGGATTTCCATGAAAATTTCTTCTGGGGGAAGTTATATTATTTCGATATAGATAATGGAAATATTTAATTAATTATATACCAAGCTTTCGTGCGTATGATGCTTCAATTTACAAGTGAATGAAATAGTCGTCAATCATCTGTGATACATATTTTTGCGGACAATAAAACAATAATTTTAGAAAGAAGTATTTTTAAAAAATATACAACTTTTTTAATGCAAAATTATATATTGTTTGGTTTTCGGGTTATTTTTGAAGTCGAGATTTAATAACCATATTAATATGGTTTTTAAGACAAAAAACGATTCGACTTTTAAGTAAGTTAACTTAAATTTTCTTCGTATTTATGTTAAGGAAAAAAAAATCATTTTCTATATTGTGTTAATTTATTTGCCTGTTAATTTATTTTGTTATGGGAAATATTCCGAAATTATTGAGTTGAAAATTGTTTTGTGAGATAATTATTTACAATTGCACTAAAACTAGTAAGACGTACTCTTTTATTATACATCAATGATTCATATAATAAAACCTGGTGAGCTTTAACAAACTTTAATATTTTCTTCAACATATCAAATCGTTTAGAGAATTTGTTTTATACTCAGACACTTATATCGTCGCTTTACTATCAACTTAGATACCATGCTCGATAGATTCAGAAAATAGGTTCATGACGCCAATATATTTCGAGATTTATGTTTTATATCAAGATTTGCCAGTTTATTTATTAAACACAATCCAGATTTTTTCCTGTCTATTAAACTCAGTTCAGAGTCTTTCTGGCAAACAAGTTAACGAACACACATTGCCTAATCATTATACCGTCATGGGGACAGGCTGTATAATATTGTACAGTAATCGAGTATAAAAATAAATAATTATAAATTGTATATCCTTTCCGTTTTCACCACACTCGGTGAAAGAAAAAGTTTAATATCGAGCCACAGTCAAAGAAAAAGTCAACATATTGCCTCGAATGTGTGGATATAAATAAACGTTTTTCTCGTTCGCCCATGTATTTAATTGTATACTTTAACTGATAGTGTGCCTTCATGGGGTATTGTTATTTACTAGTAAATATGTTCATACTTTAAGTGGTTTTAAGCAATTAATATATAAACATACGCATGTTTGTACGTGTATTTGTGGGTATATGCAGAATGAATATATGCATCGGTTTTTTTGATGCCTTAATGTATGGTTTGTTTTTCTTTCTGAATTAATCATGCACAGATTAGATTATTAGGCTATAACGACGATAAAACTGTTATTTTTTTTAACATAACCTAAAATTTACTTAAATTTAATGATACAATTCTCCGTTTTGTGTAAAACTTGAAGTTTTGCATCGTCAAAGTATTTTCATATAGCTATAGAGAAGCAACTGTTTGGGTTTTAAATTTTAATATCACTGTTTGTTTGTTTTTGTGCACGTATATTACTCATGTGCGTAAAAAGAAACGAGAAAGTGCGTACAAACGCGTTTGTATTTTATCCACGTTAAAACTAGGAGACGAATTTTGAGGGGTTTTCAGTATGGTATAGCGTAGGATCCTCAAGAGCAAAATGTGGTTTCTAGCAATTTTGGGATTTTAGTGCGTCGATCTGTCTCCTAGTATGATTGTTTTCTTTATTTGTAATCACATCACTTAAACTATGAAAGAAATTTAATTCAATTTTGTTGTATGAATATTTACAAGTCTAGGAAAAAATTATAGGTTTTTTAAAACAGAAGTAATACAGTGTATACTTACAATCGCAGTAGGGTTAACACTTAATTACATATCTAACTAATTTTTGGTTATCTCTGTTATGATTGTCAATGGGAGTTCTTTTTGTTTTAACAGCCATATAAATCAAATAATCCACGTGATTAAAGTCGCTGGTAAAAAGCTTGTCCCCATATAAGTTAAAAACTGCCCAAATTTTAAACAAATCTATGAATTGTTACCTACGCCGAGTAATGATACAGTTAAAAAATTATAACTTAATCTGAATTGCTCCAAAGTTAATATATCCTTCCGTCAATTTACGATTGCATAGAAAGATATCGAAATCTTAGAAATTTTTCTGAATTCATTTAAAGCCCATTGTAAATCTAAGAATGTAGAAGTTTATTATTTTTAATTTTTAATCTGTTTGTATACCTGGCCATTAAAGAAAAAATATAAACAAATTTACAATTTGTAAAGGAAAAACTTTTTTTTCAGTGTAGTCTTAATAGAGCCAAACTAAGCTTATTTTAAGTTTTCCCACTTCAAAAGGAAAAAAAAACAGAATTCATATAAGGCCTTTTCCCCATTGGTTCATCTACCTGTCTGCCCTAGCCGTTTTAGTTAGAAATTGTTCGATGTACAAAGTTCAAATTTGCCTTACTTATAAAGATGTTAATCCGCACATAACTGAAGAGATAATACTCAAAGATATGTGTGTATGTGTGTGTGTGTGTGTGTAAATTTTGCAGGACAAATTAAGTAATTAAATTATTTTTAATACCATGTATGTCGTTTAAAAAGAATAATTTTAAAGATCAATTTTTTTCATAAATTGGATTGCGTGTCTTCAAAATAATACTAAAAATAACTTTTCAAATACACCCTTTTCCTCCATTTTAGATATCATTGTGCTTAAAATTATAAAAATAAGAGACTGTAGAGATGTTTATTAAAATTAAGAAAAAGGAAATTCTTTCAGCGCAGTTGTATTACGTTTAATAACTTTTTTATTTTAATTTTCTCCTTACTGAGTTAAACATTTGAAGAAATTCATGATTGCAAGATTTCTGTAATCTCGTTTGCAGTAAATATTTAAATATTGAATATATTTGGCGTTAATTTTGTAGAAATTCATTATTCACAATTAAATGAAACTACGTGATGTAGTATTATTTCTACTATATTTAATTTATTTGCTACGACCTAGGCTTCGTTGTATTACAACATCTTCAGGTGGGATATTAGCAAAGATTTCTTATCTAATATCTAATATTTTTTTTATTAATTTCTTATCTAATATTCTTTGCTAATATCCCACCTGAAGATGTAATACAACGAAACCTAGGTCGTGGTAAAGAAATTAAATATAGTAGAAATAATACTACATCACGTAGTTTCATTTAATTGTGAGTAAATATTTAAATTATTATGTTTCTGTAATGTTATTTACAGTTAATATATAAATGACAAATAACGTTTTAAGTTTATAGAAAATTGAAATACTACTAGTTAAATAAAAAATAAGGTTTTCGATCATATGGAATCTTGCAAATGTATATATTACAAAGGTTCTTATGATTTGGTCACATGACATATATAAACAAGGCTGATAAAGAACATAGAGGAGGATACACGTAATAATAATCTACTTCTTTCTCCACCGTTTTTAGGTCAATTGACTGAGCTCACGTTGCATTAATGATATTATTGGCCGACTGTCGGTGATGTATCCGCAATTATTAATTAATAACACATGCGTGTTCGTTTTTTTGGGTCATCCGGCACACAAAATGGGCAAGTAATGTTTATAACTTAGATAATTTCCACTTAATATAATGAGATTATTTATATATGACGGTTTAGTACGTATATGTGTGTATACTTGTATGAGGGTAGCAACTAAAGTTGCTAGAATGGGCCATTTGAAAGAACTGGGTATTAAAATAATTGTTAATCGTAGTAGAAATCGCACTACGAGAGTTTCGTACGCATTTAAGCATTTGTAAATATTTAAGGTTATGTAGTATTTCTATTAAATTATTAACAAATATTAATTTTTCACGGCGGTAATATTTTGATTACTATTTTAAATATGCCCAGTGTTTTACGCCTATGAAAGATTATAGGCGTAAAACACTGGGCATATTTAAAAAAATAAATGGATATTTCACCCTTTTTAATTGTTACGAGTATGTGAATATTTTTAAAAAGTTAGCGGCAAAATTTGCAGGGTAATAATATGTATTACTATGCCCAATTTGATACTTCTACAGCTTATGATTTCTAAGAAAATCGGCTTTCATAGTCTTAATAACACGGCGCATATTTCAATAACTATGACATCTAGAATGTATGTCATGAGGTATTAAAATGCTGTGTTCGACATCATCTGGGATGATGAAAGAGAGATACAGTTACGAATCTGAAGCTAATAGGCAGTCAGCGCAATGAGTTTCTCATTCTGAAAGTTGCCTACAAATATGAAGAAAAGGCAAATCGCTAGAAAAATATGGTTGCCTTATTCCTCAATAATATGGGCTATCATCTAGCGATTGTTATGGAAAATAAAAGAAGAGTTACCGCAGACCAAGCAATACCAGCAATAATTGTTTTCCTGCTGTTTCTAAAAAAGCCAGACAGCTCAGACGTCGCACCATGCTATTCCTATTTGTTTTCAATAAGAATAGATATAATGCGAGGAATTCGATTCCGGTACGCAGAACAAGCGGTGACTACATTCGAAAGACCATGAAAGTTTTGGTGGGGGGTATTGATTGCTTGGATCGAATTGATTTGCATCGGATGAAATAACAACATGTAGTGGTATGGAGACTATTTTGGAAACCAGTAAATAAATTAGAAACTTGCCAGTTGGTTCCATTTTTGTTATTCTAAAAACATTTCAGGGTTACCCCTTCTGTACACAAAGTTCTATTTTCATTGATTCTATGTAATTGTTTTTCTTTATTTATGATGAGGTTTATCCATTCATTATGAAATTAATGTATGAAAATTGTAACTAAAAATACTTTAAAGTACATTTCTTGCATTTTAAAATTTATGTTTTTTCAATACACATTCCTGTCATATTTTTTTATTTCCTACTATAGCATCCGGTCTTTTTAAGTATTTTTCAAAACTATAGTAATCTTATTTCCGAAACTACTGAAAAAAAATCACAAGATACTAGGGCAACTAGGAGAAATAGGGCAATTATCACAGTATTATGGTTTTTGAGATCTGTGAAACACTTATTATATGAAGGCAAATACTATTATTATTTCTAAATAAATTGACACTAATTATAAATAAATTTTTAAACTTTTATATCTATATCCTACACATAACAGTTTAAAAATACTTATCTTTAAAAGTATCTACCGACCCTCGAAGTGCGAACTTTATTCGTACTTAGTAGGTTATTTTGTGTTCCGATACCTTGAACTATAGTGGTATACGCATTAATGTATATGAATATCTCTGGAACATATTACCAACATTTAAAATAAATGATATCAATTAGCGCTAGTGTGAATTGTTATACCCGTAACAGAACAGATAAACATATTACCTCTAAGTCAAGTAAAACACTGTAAGTAAAACATTTTAATACATAAAATGTGACATCATAGAATATTTTCGAGCCTATCTTGTCTTTTCCGTCTTATGTTAATCTTTATTTCATTATTTATAATAATTTATAACAGTACTTTTGGAACATAGCATCAGCATTGAGAATGAATGAAATCAATTAGCGCTAGTGTGAATTGTTACGCCCCTAACAGAGCAGATACATGAACGTGCTTATATATTCCATGATAGTAAGATAGTTGTTTTTTTATATCTTAGAAAAAATAAGATCATGATTGTTCAAGGTTGATAAGACTGATATAACTTAAGATTGCATTGAACAAATAATGTTTTTACCGAAAACATTGACATAAATGAATGAATTTTTACAAAGTATAATTATAAATATTTAGTATAACTGATACATGTGCACAATTAAAAAAATTGTTTGAACCCCTTTCATAATTTTCAGTACTCTAAGGTAAGTAAAGTAATACTGTAAGTAAAATATTTGAACAAATAAAATATGATATCATAGAACATTTTTGAACCTATGTAGTCTTTTTCGTCTTATGTACTTAGTTAATAATTATTTCATTATTATTCGATAAACCAATACGATATCAGAGAAAAATTGAAGATAGAGAAACTGGAATTATTTAAGGTTCAAGAATATACTGAGAATTTCAAGAATGGACGGATAAACGTGCCACTAAGTAATTATTTCGACCTTAAAAGGAAAGACAAATTGAACACTTTGAAATTGGAAGTCTAAATTATTTCACTTATCCGATTCCTATCCGACGAAATAAAATCTCTAGCAGACATTATAATAATACAGCATTCCTAGCAAAACAGAAACAATTGCATCTAAATAACTTTACCGCAATAGAGCTTCGATTTGCAACAAAGACCTCGTATAGGTCCCACTCAAACCGTATCTGGACACAGTGGTCGCCTCACTTGGTAATACCGTAGAAGTAAATCGAGCCGGCTACAGAGCGCTACATCATTCGCTACGGCGTAGCGGAGCTGAACGGTCGTGCCGCGTGTGGTCTGTGGACCTACGTTTACGTTTTCTGCATTTATTTATTTACGTGAATTGTTGAACGAGGTTTCGAGTCGGAGTGATTCTGCTATTCGGTAAGTAGTTTGTGTTAAAATTTTCACCATTTTTAAATTTAAATATACTTTAATGAATTTATGTCAATAGTGCCGATATGGTGGTGAGTTATCCAAATTTTTATTAGTTTGTGCAGTCATAATAATAAAAATACATAATAGTCACAATATATAGAGTTTTTGCATCTAATTGTTTCTTTTTATCAAGTGTGATAATTAACTTACACTAAGAAGGAATTCTAACAAAAAGAGAAAATATAAACTTAATTTATCGTTGCAATAATCAAAGTTTTAGACTTATTTTATGAATGACTCAATTATTTTATTACGTTATGTACATTAATTTATAATCACATCGTTACTAAATTAAAATCTCTAAAAACTTCCTGTCATTTATCAAGCTTAATGTAGCATAGAATAACTAGCGTATACGACTAAACCGAAGTGGCTTCATTAATTACTGAAGCCGATACTTTGGAAGTCTCAGAATAAATTTTTGAAATATTATCATTGAATGATTCAGCATGTAAAAATATAGGGATTTCTAAAGATATTCGAACAATATAGGTAAAAATTGGTAGTTTTAAAAATACTCTATTGGTACAGTATTTAGTTTCATGCTATATTGTGATTTTTTTCTTTTGTCATTCTGAATGATAAGTTATTATACGAGTTTTAATTATATTTTTTAAGAAAAAGCTTTCGGAATTTTAAAAGAGCATTATTAAAAAAAAACAAATGGTTTCTTCAGGGGATTTTAAATATGATAATGTTACATAAACTTCTTAAAATACCATTAGTTAATGTTCAATTTTAACGGAAATATTAATAAGTATCATTATAATAATGCGTAAAACATTTATTGAGAATATTGAGCAATGTAAGGAATCTTAAAAATAAAAGCTCTGTTGTGAGATTTTACATTAATAAAGAAGAAAAGCAACGGTGTAATTAACGTGGTACTTTATTACATCATGTTGATGACATTTGTTTTTATTAGGATAGTTAAAAATATTTTCAGTATTAAAAATATTATATTGTTTAATTTGAAAGTAATAAATATTCTACTTTTTAACAATAATTATTCGTTAAGACAAAGAATAAATTTTAAATACTAAAAAGTTACAATAATTTTGATAGATATTATTTTCACTGTTAATTTTACCAGTATGTTTCCTTGAATAAAATCCATTATTATTTTCTTCATTTAATTATGACAGTACATTACAATTAAAGTAGAATTTATTGATACGAACTTCGATTAATTATTGGCGACACGTGTTAGCAACGTTGTCTTTACATCACGAGAGACTGTCTCATTATTATGTGTTGAGTGTACTTGGGTGAAGCATCCTTCTAAGTTCGCACTTCTTCAAAGACTTGTGTATCAGTTCATTAAAGTCTATTTCTGTTTTGAATATGAAGCTATATGTGTACAATGAAGGTTGTGTGTTTATTTCTACTATTTTTTTGAGGCAGATTTTGAGGTATATATTTGAGTCGTAAATTTTAGTTTGTAATTTATTTATTTTTTTACTGTATATTAGATGTAGCAGCAACAGTGTATAGGCTAAAAACTATGATCCAGAAAAATCTTATATTTATAACAATGTACGTGTCATTTGTAACATAATATGGGTTTATAAGTTTGCTTTTGATTACAAAACAAATATACTGTTTCTTTACATTTTATACAGTTTAATTCAGTAAACGAGTATGCATTTTAATCAAGTTATACCCGTATTTGTTCAGTGATATGAAATTTTAGTATCATAAACTGACCGTTTAAATACAAATTAGCTGATTTCAAACATTTCGGATCCATATTTCATATAATATTATAAAAAAATCAGTGTGTTTAAAAATTTAAAAAAAAAACGATATGTCTATTTGAGATCAAAATTTTGAATGAAATTGTTTTATAAGTTTGTAATTATATCAATTTTTAATGTTCATTTTAAGTAAATAATATGTTATTAATTTTTTTTTTAAATTTCTTCATTTTCTTTTGATCATTTTCTCTTAAATTTCAGCCTTTGATGCTCAGAAGATTATAATAGTGCATCGACAAAAATAGTGTCATATTAAGGATTTAGTTTTTGATATTTTGAGGTATGGAATCGTGTTTTTGAGTTATATAAATTTAAGACCCCAAAATGACGGGGTATCGTATCGGTTACTAAGGACGTAATAGTTATGACTGTTTTTTCCGTTGGGTAGAAGATGTACTTATTTATCCCTTATGATTATCCGGTTTTATTAAACTAAAATTAAAATCTTACTTTAAACAAATCAATAAGATCGAATTAAGTTTTAAATAGATAGTTAAGCGTGAAGTGGGTCTTTTATAACTCAAAAGTCCATTGTATCCGGAATGTGAAGAAAACTTCTCTCGGTTCTAACAACCGAAAGAAAATTTTCTCTCTACCGAAGGATGGTTTTCTCTCTGTTCTAACAATCGAAAAAAGATGAAAATATTTTTAAGAATCAATCATTTATTATAAGAATTACCACTCTAGCTTTACAAGCGGCCATGCGTATCTAGAATAATGGCTTCGATCCGCGGCTGCTCTCGCGTGGGAAATGGAAAAAAAGCTGCTGTAATTAAAAAAAAATAACGTTCTCATAAAAATAGTATATGTTAGCATTGAAATGGTTAAAAAGTCTGATAAATATATATATATACATAATTAATAGATTTATTTTTTAATTAAAAATATTTTTTTTTAAATTAATATTTAGAAATTAATTTAGAATGAAAATCATAGATTAATGTCCATGATATAGGCTGAATATGTGTTTTAATGAGATCAGTTGAACAGTTGCGGCGTAATAGTGATATAAATAACCAAACAAACTTGTTTTTGTATGTATAATGTTAATTAAGACTTACCAGAGCATTTGTAAACATCTAAATCTTATAGTTTTTGGACCAATTAAAAAATAGTTTATCTCCGGTATTATTATTTTCCCTCCGTTTTATAACAAAAACTTCGCTATTATATTAGTGAGCTTTGAGGTTTTATAAAACAGAGTTGAAATAATGATATCTACGATGTTTTCTAATAATTTTATAGTTGATTTTTTTACACCACACCGGAGGCACTGGATGAATAATATAATTTATTTTATTTGATAAAAAAGTCTCTCAAACTAACCAACTTTTGAGAAAGAAAAAAAATTATCTTATTTCAAATTTAACTCCAAGCTTTTCATTAGTTTACAAGTTATTTAAGTTTAGAAGTTTACAACTTATTTAGTTTACAAGTAATTTAAATTTAGTTTAGGAAGGCCAGGCTGTTTTATTTCAGATTATGATCAGTGTTTTGCTTTTTTGGTGCTTTAAAACTATCTGTTCTTTGCAGATTATTTATATAGATTTCGTTTATAATTTATTAATTATATGATAAGACATATTTAGGAGTTGTAGAGTTGGTGATACCTATGAAAAAAAAAGAAAATGTTTATTTTGAAAGATTACAAAACACGCTTGTAACCAAAGAGCCCAAATTAAATGGTTTTAACGTTAGCTATTGAGATGTCTCCATGTTTAAACGAATACAGCTGATGCGCACACCGTTCCTCTATACTATAGTACTATATCTATACATTGACAAACGCTTGTAAATACGCAAACGCTTACATTGTAGCAAAGGTATCAGTCCAAAACCGACACTTTTATACTGTAGCAAAAGTGTCGGACAAAATTTTCCACTTGTTTCGTACTAGCTCTCATTCGCCACGTGTATAACGATAAGGAACTTCATTCCAATATTCTAAAGTACTCATCGTAAATAAATCACATATTGATATTATTGCGACCAGTTGATTGAATAGGGAAGGGTAGAAAATTCCGATAAAATTCATTTCTAGATATAAAGGCATTATAAAAAGATTAAAAGTAGGCAAACGCAGGAAGTTTTTAGGTACATAAAAAGGCTTTACCTTTTTATGTACCTAAAAACTGAACTATCACTGATGATAATTACTGACTCACTTGACTTTTTACGAATTTAATACTTGACTGCTAGACTATTAGTTCACTTATTGTTTATTAACCCCTAATTTAAATTATGATCTATGGTGAAACCTACTAATTTGCACTTTGAAGAATATCGACTTCTAGGGGATAGAATTTATAACTGAACATAGCATAAATTTATATTTTCTTTAAATGTTATTTTTAAATAATAAATTCAATTATTACTGATCTGAGCGACACTTGAACCTGTAACCGTTTTGTCATTATGCAAGTAATTATACCATTAAGCTACACCAGCTACAAACCGTTCGTGACAATATAGACCCACCTCAACTCGGTAGGAGACAGCTTAAGCCAGATAAGACATATATTAAAACGTCGGACGGTAGCAGCTGAGGTGTTACTCGTTTGTTAATCGGCACTTACAAAAACGTTTAGCTTAATAATATTATATTTTGTGTTATTATATTGACATATTTTATTATAGCTGCTTCAGTGTTTGCAATATGTATCTGAAGACATAAAAAATTAACCCTAATAGGTATTCTCTCTCATTTATTTGTTGGTATGCCATATTTTTTGAGTAATTTGATTGTGAGAAATTTGGAAACTATCGAACAATTGGCTAAACTACTCAGAAGAGAAAGAATATTTAAGAAAGAAGAGATAAAGGAAGAAACCTTGGGTGTTCAAGAAAGAGGAACTTGAAATAGATTAAAGATTTCGTAAAGGACAACAGTGGATGTGGTAATGTACGTTATATATATTAACACATGTATTCGTGAAAAGAAAATAGAAAATTTTAAGTAGATACGAACATATCTGGATAGGGGTATATGACTTTTATTTTTACTGTTTGTAAATATTGAATATATTTGGCGTTAATTTTGTAGAAATTCATAATTCACAATTAAATGAAACTACGTGATGTAGTATTATTTCTACTTTCTTTAATTTCTTTACCATGACCTAGGTTTCGTTGTATTACAACATCTTCAGGTGGGATATTGTAATACAACGAAACCTAGGTCGTGGTAAAGAAATTAAAGAAAGTAGAAATAATACTACATCACGTAGTTTCATTTAATTGTGTTTACTGTTTGTATTATCCACTGGTTGGACATCATGAAGCAGTATTTGACTAATTTATTCATAACGTAAAACTAACACATTTTTAAACCGGAAATTGATATAAATGTTTAGTTTTGTATAACATAATTACTATTTTCCATTTGGTACCAAACTACAGTTCTATATTGACTGTTCCACTGATTTTAAGTAACCGCGATTAAATCTAAGGCTATAGAAAATTGGAAAGAGAGCTCTAAATTAAGTATTTTAAAATCTACATGTTTGTTAACTCCCAAATATTGTCAGCAGAAAAATAATAAAAAAAAGAACAAACAATGGTGTCGAAAGATAGGAATAGAAAAAACATATGTTAAATAAAAATAATAAGCACCAGCCAGACCTCGTGAAATTTGTTTATGTTACGAGTATTCCGCATTGGTAGAACTGTGTTATATTAACATTATAATAGCTCCATTTGGGCAGTTAACTACTTATGAATTATTGAAAAATTACAAAAATTGAATAAAAATAAGCGAATTATGAGCTTTTCAATTTAATGGTAGGGATAGAATGCTGATATCTTCCTATCTCATTCACTCTCGTAAAATGAATGAGATAGGAATTTATAAAAATTGACGTCACAAGTTAGTATCACCGTCCTAATCAAAACGCCAAATAAAACAAAAAAAGCTTTATAACTCGGTCAAATTGTAGGACTTGTCCAAAACTCTTCTGCTTATATCTTGAAATTATGATTTATGAATAAAATAATCATATACAATGAAAAACTATTTTAACATTGTTTATGCAATTTAACACAAGGTATTCAAATGAATTGTAAATGTTTGGTTGTCTAAACATAGAATAAAAGAGTAAGTTTAAATAAGTTAACAGGTTAGTGGTATTTGAATGATATTTGAATGATTTTGATGACTATAAATAAATTATTAGGAATGATTCGACCGTTTTTGTAATTTCTGTCTGTATGTCTATTTGTATGTTTGTTACGTGCTAATTTTTTTACAGCATAGGACCATAGGGGTTAAATAAAGTATGTACCAAGACGATGGAATATAATAGAGATATGAAAAAATAATATCCGTTTCTTTATTTGTATTAATATAACATAAAATAACTATTTACTTAATTCAAATAACGATTTACATTATTGTATTTCTCAACATCTAAATAGAAAAGTAGAGTATGTTATATGTATAATATTTTATAACTACCTCAGAAAATAAAAAAAAACAATAGAGGTAATAAATCTTGGTTTCATTACCGGTTCAGTCATTGACCATTAGCACTCAATCGTGTAAATGAAGAAGTTTAAACGAGTTAAACTTCGGAAAAGCTGGTCGTTAATAGTTTATTATTTTGATTTATGTAATTAAATTGTTGATAACAAATAAGCTGGTAAAATTTAAGGAATTGGAAATAATTTCTCCTCAATCATGAGGTTATTTTACGTAATTTTGAAAATATTTTTTAATTATATTTTACATTTTTAATAAATGAAAGTTGATTGAATGCATATTTGAGTAGGTTGTCCTTTTTGATTTGAGTGTTAGTGTAGAAATATATTTTAGCACAAGCTTAACAAAACACAATAACGATCCGACCTTAATAATAAGATTTTTATTCAGAACTACAACCTTTTTCTTGAAAGGATCACTAACTTTCTTGATAAAAAATCGTGAAATCGCGATTTTATTAAATTAGTTGTGTCGTACGTGATCGCAAGGACGCTCTACGCTTCTGGCAAGGAAAAAAACTTTGACAAGGACAAGCTCTGATCTAATGTGGAAATTGAAAAGTTTTGTTTTTGAACCCGTTCGGAGTCCTCATGAACAAAATTGTGAATAAGTTTTGTCATGTCTTGTTACTAATCGAGTGTGTCAGTTCAAAGAAAGGCTAACCTTTTAAAAATGTTCGCAATTAAATTGGTCCTTTAAATGTATTTGAAAGATTTAATAGTTTTAGATATTGGTTTATTACTTTACAAAATATGAAGAATGAGTTTTAAGTGTTTGTGGAAACTGAGGGGTTTTTTAGGGTTCCGTACCTCAAAAGGAAAAAAGGAAACCTTATAGGATCACTTCGTTGTCCGTCTGTCTGGCTATCAAGAGCTCATGAGATTTCAAGTTGAAACTAATATGAAATACTATAGTCTATGGATCCTTGGAGCTGTAACGACCATTTATGCCGCTTATTCTGACACTTGCAAATAAATCAAAGCTATTTTCCATTAACCTACAATCATGAAATTTAGCAAAAAGCAAGGTCTTATGGCACAAGTAAAGAAAAAGATCCGAAAATCGTTAAGTTGCAGTTATATCACATATTTTTTTAAATACGCGCCTGTGAAACATATAGTAGGCAATAAATATATTTTCGTTACTTTAATAAAAATATGTACCATTAAATGATTATAAATGCCTAAATGTGTACGGAATCCTCGTAGGGTGAATTCCACTCTTGCTTGACAGATTTTTTATTAACACATTGCACATCCCACTAGTATGTGCTTTATTATCGACTAGACTGACAGCCTAGAGTTTTAGCGAGTAAGTAATTATAACTTGTGTAATTTTACAAGTAATCATAATTAACATAGCTTTTTGGAAAGAGGAAATCTTCCACGAAAAAATGGTATTTTTTTTAAAAAATGGCATTTTTTTATCTTTTACATATTTACTATGATCTAAATTTGCCTTTGAAAAATTATATGCGTTACCGTCTATTGGTCTGTAGTACGTATGTGTACGTATGCCGACACATTATAGATTTAAATTCTTGACAGATTTTCGTGATTATTTTTTCTATAGATTTATTAACTATCAGAATAGAAGTCGACTTAAGTTTAAATTGTTGATGACATAACTCAAGCATTAATACATAATAGTAATAATGAATTCCGCGCTCGGAAACTTTTTGTTTTGTTCATTTCGCTAAGTATTTTCAATTAAAAGAAGTCAGTAGTCATCTGTATGCTTCGGTTAGATGTCATAAGCCTCTGAAGGTGTACACACATAGATATACACAGATTCCTATACGATTCGTCCTCATACCCTAACATTTCTTTTCAAAAAATTCTTCTTCTTTGTATGGTCTTGTGAAAAGTAAAAGATAATAATTTCGGTTATACTACAGTCAGTGCGTGAAATAGCATTATATTTATTTAACATTGTTACCTATTTAATTAAAACATAAATATTTGAATTAGAATATAAATAAAAGTGAAGATACAACTATTACAAAGTCAAACTCTGACGTCGATTTGCGTAAAGTTTCTGGCTTTTACAAAAACCAATGAATACAAAATATACATATAACGTAGAATAATTTCGCTTTACCAGGCTTGCTAATTACGTAGTAGTGATTAAATAAAATAGTTTACTTTTACAGTTTTAGTTTGCCTGTTAGTTAGAGCAGCACGTACAAATACTACATCGATTTGAAGGAAATTTTAGTTTGCCTGTTAGAGCAGCGCGTACAAATACTACATCGATTTGAAGGAAATTTTAGTTTGCCTGTTAGTTAGAGCAGCACGTACAAATACTACATCGATTTGAAGGAAATTTTAGTTTGCCTGTTAGAGCAGCGCGTACAAATACTACATCGATTTGAAGGAAATTTTAGTTTGCCTGTTAGTTAGAGCAGTACGTACAAATACTACATCGATTTGAAGGAAATTTTAGTTTGCCTGTTAGTTAGAGCAGCACGTACAAATACTACATCGATTTGAAGGAAATTTTCGTGGCTGATTATTGGGGAGTTAAGTGTCATAAAAACTAGATTACCGTTTATCCCGATCAAATATTCCGTACAGAACATTTTGTTTGTTTTCCGCCTTGTCTGTTTGTTAGAAAATCACGATTAAAGAGCTAGACCAATTTGAAGGGAAATTCTATTACTATGACCATTGGAGTATAAATCAATATTAAATCTAGGTATATCTAAGTAGAGAATGGTAATATTCCCTAAATAATATTTGTCTCTACTTCTCTTTGCCTATTTGTTTACATATTTTATTATAGCTGCTTTAGTGTTTGCAATATGTACATGAAAATATAAAAAATTAATCCTAATTGGTATTCTCTCTCATTTGTTTGTTGGTATGCCATATTTTTTAAGTAATATGATTGTGAGATATTTGGAAACTATAAATTAATATATTATTAAATACAAAAGAACTTGAAGATAACTGTCGTGGATATTGGACATCAAATTATTGTAAAATTTAAATCACCTTTTATTTTGATCGAATATTACCTATAGGAAATTTGCATGTTTTTCTTCTTGCCTATTAGTTAAATATTCACGAAGATACTATAATTTTGATGGGAGCTTCCATTGGTATGACTATTAGAATTTAAATTACTTTATAATCTAGTTTACACTTTTATCCAGATCGAATATTCCCTGAAGGACGTTTAGTCTGTTTTGTCCTTGTCTGTTTGGGAGAGAATCACAAAAACTATTTATATATTCCAGTGGGATGTACATTGAAAACTATTTCCAAAAATGGCTTAGGTTTCAGATTTAAATTAAGGTCTACCTATGTTATACACAAATATTCTACGGAGTTGAAATTTAGATTTTGGTGCTTGCGCAGTAAGAACCGTTTTGCAGCTTATGTTTGACTAGTTTTGTAATTAAAATAGAAAATAAATTCGTCAATAACTGCCATCAGCAGAATATACCGACAGAATCTTTGTACTATTAGAATGAAGAAAAGCGAGTTTAAAGCTGAAGAATAGAAATATTGTGACTGTTCTGAACGATTAAGCTTAAGATTTGGCAAAAATAAGGGATATTTCTACTCAAGGGTACTTTTGAGATACAAAAAATATTAATGGGGATAAATTAACAATATTATAAAACTAAAACTAATTACACTTTCATAAATACTGCACTAAATAGCAAAAAATAATTATCGAACCTGTTTTCTCCGACTACCCTCTAAGGGTTTTAGTGTAAGACATGCTTTTTATTGATTATAATATTTGAGTGTAAAAGGGCGTGGCGATTTGTCTTGGAATCTAACTGAAATGTTAAGCATTTTCAGTCATGTAATATCAATTTGAGATGCAAAATCTTTTTTTTTTTCAAAAAGCCCCTCACGCTCTTACACTCAAATATTATACTCAATAACAAACATGGCTTACACTAAAGCCTTTACAGAGTAGACAAAGAAAACAGGTTCGATAATTATTTTTAGTTTTTTAGTGCAGCATTTACGAAAGCGTGTTTTTTTAGTATTTTAAGCTATTAATTTATTTTCACTTTTAGTCTTACATTAAAGGACAGAATATTTTTTTGAACTTGTTTTGTATTATATTTAGAAATAATTTTACAAATATTAACAATTCATTAAAAAAAATTTTCTACAGAATTCAAATTAACAGAACAGCATTTTTCATTAGGTTGATGTATCTTTTTTAATTATATGTCTTTGGGCGATTGAACGCTCATCGTCTCCAATGTATCATTATTGCCAAGCGTATTATCGTTAAGCTTGGAACAATCTCATTCTTCTATTTGAAGACCACAAAGTAAGTTTACTTTATTTAGAGCTACGCATGCTTGCCTAGGCGCAAAGGTGCTCGATCTTAGACTACTGCGTATACAACAATTAGAAGCCCAAAAACGGTTAAGATACGTTGTTCCCTTATTGAGTTCAGTGTCTAACTTCCAGTTCTATCTTATAGTAACAGTCCAATCTTACCATTTTATTGTGTTATCATGAGAATTACACACCACTGTAACGTTTCATGTTGATAAAATAATTAGAAGCCTAAACACGGTTAGGATACATTTTTCCATTATCGAGTTCAATGTCTAACTTCCGGTTCTTTTCCATGGAATCAATTTGATGGTGCCATTATATTATGTTGTCATCAGAACTATACATATCTGCCAAATTTCGTGATGATATAATAATTAGAAGGTTAGGAAACATTGTTCCTTTATTGAGTTCAATGTCTAACTTCTAGTTCTATTTCATTGAATCAATCCGAATAAAATTTAATGTTGATGCAAAAATTAAAAGTGCATGAAATTTAGTTTCGAAGATTCCATGACATAGTTATTTAGTTACAGGTCGATTTAATAAAAGTGTGCTAAAGATGCTCTGTCAATAATATATCGAAACTAAAGACTTCTAAATAGTTAAAGTATGTAATGATATACGCATTACTCATCAATTTATTTGTGAGTAGTAATAAATTAATTAATTAGGCTGACCAAGAATATATTACGATGTTGTATCAGTATCGGTGTTTTAAAGTTTATACTTCACAATCTGGCAATTAGTCTCCATTTCATATAGAGTTACTTTTAATCTTCTTGTCCATTCTCTAAAGCAGGTATGTCGCTTGCTCCTTTTTGTATTGTTTGAATTATTTTATTTCTTACTTTAATTCATAGCATAATTAAATTTGTAATATAAACTTATTAATAATTTATAAATCGTTTTATAAATATATTTATAAACTTTATTTATTAACTTCTTTGAACTAATTCAATTATTATTTTTATTGCAGTTTTCAGTTACTTTCGTAAAATCTAATAACCTGCTAGTATTTCAAAGTTTTTTACGTTGTAGTTGGCTGTCTATGCATTTATATTTTTGAGTTTATTATAAAGTTGTTAAATTATTTATTATAAGCCAATAATAATATGGATTACGTAGTGCAATGAATATTTAATAATACCTAATATAATCAAGCAAGAGATATATATTATGAATATTTCAAAAGCTATGACATCTAGAGTCATCATTATAATTTTCCTACGATCTTTGTGTGAGTTTCTAAAAGTGTTCTGTATTATTGGCAATAAGGACCGAAAAATATTTTTACCCCCATATTTCTCAGTATACCTCTGAAAATTTACTGATTAAAGTTACGAAAGAAGTACTTCTGCGACATTAACAACTAGCCCTTTCAAACAATATCTTGCAAACAATATGGGCATATTAAAATTTCAAAATTTCCAAGGAGATAATTTCGAGTTTTAGCTGTTGAGAAATGCGCGGATTAATAAGTTTTATTACTATGTCAAATTTCAAGTTTCCACGTTAAGCGGTTTTTCAGAAAAACGACTGTGGCACGGACTGACACGTTTATGGCCTTATAAGGGTTCCGTTTTATCTCTTAAGATAAGGGACCCTAAAAACCGTCAAGTGCATGTTGGAACATGCGTAGAGTGAGGTTCGGTGAAATCTTAATTTAGTTTTAAAAGATAAGTTCAATGATATCCAACTAAATAATACTTGCAAGGAAAAATTTTTCCAGTCCCAAAATATCTTTGTAATGTTTTTCTAAATTTTAATTGAGATCTCTTTATTTCACACGCGAATTGTCATTACAGTTTAAGATCTATGTAACATCTTGTATGAGAACTACAAGGGTATTAAAGATAGTGATTTAACAATAAAAATGGGTTCGGTTTTTGACATTTTCCTACGTGACAAGTGAAGAAACATGTAACAATTAATCGTTAATTATAGGTTGATTTCAATAACGAATGAAGAAATGAAATAAAAACGAAGTTATAAAAAATTAAAAGCCATTTACGTCGAAAAAAAATGAAAAGTTGGAAAACAAGTTAGATAACCATAATTTTACTTTTGAGATGTCAATATTTTTTCTAGCAGAACATGTGTCAAAACTGAATGCTATCCACGGTTTCCCAATTCAGTGACGATAAATTTTTAGTGAAATTATGATTATCTAACTTGTTTTTCTACTTTTCAGTTTTTTTCGATTTAGTCGGGTTCTAGTTTTATACAGCTTCGTTTTAAAATGTTTTCTTCATTCTGTTTTTTATTGTCTCAATAAACTTAGTCTCTGACACTCGTACACCAAATATAAATCGATCGATACCTTATTCGTTAAAATCAGTTAAGCAGTTTTTGGACTATTATCAAACATTCATACAGAGATACATGCACACATACATACACAGATTGTTAAATTCAATACCCTGATACCCTAAGTTGCTGCACCGTACTCGGGTAGAAAAAAAATGCAATCAAAAATTAATCGGTATTGGCAAAATATACTCGTGGTAACACTGTGCTGTTAGTAACTTTTACAGAAGCAAAAGAAGTACGGCTTCGATTAGCATGTAAGTATTTATGTAGATTTCTTTCGGAATACATATCATAAAAGAAATAGTAAATAATTAAAATGAAGAGAGTTTTCTTCGTTTGATTGCTTTCCTTTTTACAAAGAAAATTAGATGCATTTAGCTTTTTGTCATCAGACTTTCTCACGACGAGTGTAAAATATTAGCTGTCAGTTGTAGTATAATACCCGAAATAGAAATTTATCTACAAATAGATTTATCATATACAAATATTGAATATATTTGGCGTTAATTTTGTAAAAATTCATTATAATTTAATTTTTCACAATTAAATGAAACTACGTGACGTAGTATTATTTATACTTTATTTAAATTCTTTACCACGCCCCAGTTTCGTTGTATTACAAAGGTGAAGAAAGGACGAAGTGCTGGAAAAAAGGTAATCGTCTCGTTCTTTTAACGGACGGATTATTGTGCAACAATTGTTTTGGAAGAAAATCCTGTTGTCTGTTGTTTTAGAAGAAAATCCGAAAGAAACTCCCTCCCAATAGAATTCACTTTATCAAGACAACACTTATGCTCATTTAGCCAGACGAAGGAACGAATATTTAACTGCTTTGGGTGTTGAAATTACATGGTGGCATCTGTCATATAGCTCCAGCCTCGCACTGAGCTGTTTCTATTAATTCCAAAAACTAAAAGATAAATTGCGAGGAATACGAAGCCGAATGAGTGGTAACTGCCTTCTAATAGGATGTGGAAGAGACGTCTACGAAAGATGGGGCTGATTACTTTTCTCATCGGTTCCATCGTATGTAATGGTGCGTAGAGTGCCACGTTGACTATTTTAAAAACAATAAATAAATTGCAAACTTGTAAAATGATTCCATTTTTGATGTTATAAAAAATTTCCGTGCTACCTTTCGTAACGAAATCTCGTATGCATCCCGTTATATGGATCCCATTATCTGCATAAACGAACTTTATGCCTTGTATGGAACATATCTTCGAAGACTCGTCTCGTCTAAAATACTCACTCTTACCGATATCGCAATAAAATTATTGTGAGCATACCAATTAAAGATCCCATTTACACATAATTAACTTAATTCAAATTCGTTTTCCAGATAAGTTTAAAAGAAAGAATTCGCATTATGCAATATTAGCAGCGTAAATAACATTTGCTACCATCTACATCTTTTAAGAGCTTAAAGCAAATATTTGCATTTAAATAGTTTTTTTAAACATATCCGTTTGCGTTTACTCCTCAGGAATTTACGTTGCATAAATCCTGCCGACTGGATTAAGATAAAGGACACGATAAGTCGAGTTATAAATGTCTATCTATGATACTTCGTTTTAAGTAATGAGAATGTATTTATGTAAATCCTTGAGATCTGGACAGGATTCTTGTAAAATACTTCGTTATCTAAAAGTTTAGCAGCCGAGTGAGTTCATAATGGTAAATTTTCTCTCGCAGTCGTCAAATATTTCAGATTACTGAATAGTTGACATGCGCTTTGGAATTTCTACTAACATAAAATATTGCGGTTTACTCCTGTCCGTTGTTATTTGATTGCAAAGTATATTTTTGCATGTATGCGCAAAGTTGGTAAGTTAAATTTCGAAATTTTAATTTGGACAATACGAAACAAATAAAATACCTCTCTGGTATTGTAATTAATAAATTTGTAATTAAAAAAAAACAAAAATAAAATAACAAGTCACGAGCCAAAATAATTCGATTGAGACGCATGTGAATAAATATCGGTATATTATATTTCTATTAGAAATTTTTTGTTTTTTATTGAAGTACGAATTTTTTCTACTGAACATAACGTTTCTCCTATAATTAAGTGTCTTGAAGCTTTTAGTGGAAAGATTTGTTTTAAAAGAAAATGTTTTTATTATTTTTGTTGAAATTTGTGATAAAAGTTTTCAATTTTGATTGAATGACGTCGACATTTTTGAAATAGTCTCGTATTTTGAAATATTGGGCGAAAAATGTTTTTACTTTAAAAAAAAATAGCTACCAAATTTTTAATTGTTATAAACGAAATAACATTTTGTTAGGTACTTTTTTTAGGACATTATTACGAACTAATTTGTGAATAATCTTCATCCAAGGATAACTCCTTGAACCGTCGCTTGGAAAATGGGTTTTAAATTTAAATAAAAATATCGCCTATTTAAAGAAAAAATATGAAAACTGTAAATACTAGCGGTCTCATCCATAAAAAAACACTAACTTAAGTTTAAAGCCCACATTAGTTAAAACGTTCATTAAGCCTAACGAACTGTTATAAACCGCTGTTAAAATTTGTATTCATAATCGTTATATAAACCTCTATTAATTAACTGAGCGCTCATTTGCACAGATCATGGACAAAATAAAAAATATTTATGGCAGTAAACTGTCGACCTTGAACTACAAATCTGACATTAAAATAAACTAAAGTTATTGCCCTTTTCGAAGCGTGTTTTAGGATTTTATAACAAGAAGTGCTTTTCGAAGTATTTTGGGGAACGTGCTAGCGGTTCTTGTATGTTTCACAAGATCAGTTTCAATTAAATTTATAATTTCCCGAATGGTTTCCTTGTTGAATCTATATTTAAGTTTAAAATTTAATTCACGAAGGTCGAAAGGGTTTGTATGTTGGTGGAAAACTATTGTTCGTCGTTCTGTAGCATCTTTTCCAATCGTTTCAATTTTGAAAAGTTAACCTAAGGAATTGTAAGTTAATAAACCAAATTTCAGATGTAATATATCTCAATCAAAGCTACGTTAAAATTAGTTTAATAAGTCTTTAAAGAAGGCCTGAGCTCTCATTAACTTGAAGACATTGATAACGCATGTTTTAACATTATCGGACGTTCATGAATAATAATTTTTAACAACATAATTTAAGCTTACTTTAAGCCTGTTTTAAGGTGCGTAATATTTTTATGGATAAGACCGTAGGTATTTAAAAAAAATCAATTTGATTAATTTTGACTCTTTTAATAAAATTAATGCCTACGCGTTTCAAAGGTCCTCAAAATTTTCAGGAGATAGAATGGAGAGGATTGGTATTTATTTTCTGACATATCAAAATAGAGCCTAGAAGTACGGGGTCGAGAAGTCTAGAAGTGTAAAATTATAGTTGTGTATAAGTATTTACTAAATAAATTTTAAATAACAATGACATTTTATGGAGTTACCATTGGAAAGATGAAAAAGATAGAATGATGTCAAATTAATTAAACCCCGTCTGAAATTCTATTTGTGTATTTAATTTTATATATATATATATATATATATATATATATATATATATATATATATATACGAGTGTTTGTTTATGTGATTCTATAGTTGATGAATATAATCTGAATTAGTTGATGAATATAATCTTAACATCCTTGCGTGATGCTTATAAATTGTATATTTAATCGCTTTTATCGGTAATAATATTGAACGTGTTAATTTATTTGAAACTATTCATAAATATTATGTAAAATGATATTTTAAATATTCTTTGCACAACATAACGTATATTATATTATTCATTTTAGTCGTTTATAAGAATTTATATTTGATACATGTTGTATATAACACGAGTAAATAGGTTTGAAGTAGATATTTTTAAACATTTTTATCAAGTGTCGCTCTTGTCTGAAAATCATGTCTTTAGATTGATTTTTCATCTGCTCACCATTATCCCATTAAGCTTAAATTTTATAAATGTTTGGATGATAATACAATGCTTATAGACATACATTTTTTTTAATTTTGTGTCAATGTCACCTACTTACATAATCGGTAACCAGAAACATTTTAGTCAATAAAAATCGCCCTTGATTTTATATCCGAATTGAATATGTTGAATTATTTAATGATTGGTTGTCATAACACCTTTACATTTTCGTTACGAGATTAACGAAAATATGACTTTAACTCACAAATGGTAATAAATAACTACTTGGCACGAATGGATAAAAATCATTTTTTTATCGTTCAGTGAAAAGTTTTTAATGTTTCGTTATCGTTTAATGAAAAGTTTTTTCTTTTTTTTCCTATATTAATCGTGCAGATAAATTTTAACTTTTCAACTTTCCGTGACTATTTCATAATTTGATTTTCGTTTTGTATACCAAAAGTACTAATAATAATTATCTAGTTTTAGTAAATACCAAAAGGATTAATAATGATTATATACTCTTAATCACCAAATTTCACTAAGATAATAAAAAATAAACAAATTATTCGAATTCACAAATTAAAAGTTATGCTTTTATCAAGTGTCTCTTGTAAAATTGAAAATGATGCGTTGAACCTTGTGAAAGAACCGACTTAATAAAATATTACAAGAGTGCTTACTCGCACGTATACGTAAATTTGATTTCATGATTTAATAAATAATATTATTTCTCAGCAACAGCAAGTTAAGGGCTCAAACTTTGTTTGCTTACAATTACCCCACTTGTCATCTTAAATTTAATTTTTTACCTCGTCTCTAGACTTGAAAGTAAATTTATTTTTCTTTATATATAACAAGACTATAGCAATGTATTGCTTCTGAAGTATTAACTAATATGATAATAAGATAATTCAACATATTTTCTATTTCGAAATCACTACGATAAACTACCCTTTTTCATTGGGATTGCTGATAAAGGATTTTATTTCTTGTAAAGTATATTAAGTGAAAATTAGCTTTTGCCTGCAGCTTTGCACGTGTAGTAAATTTCTTTAACATGATTTGAGTAATAGAGGCCATATAGACCTAAATAATTAAGCATATCACTAATTAATAAAATAAAGAGTAGACAATAATTTCCGTCACATTTTTGTAACTTATATAATTCATTAAAACAAACTTCTACTGACTAATTAAATTTCGTTGTTGATGAGTTATTAACATATAATTATATATCGTTATTGATATTGTACACCCCGCTTGTGTGGTCTTTATAATCTACTAGTCTAGCGCCAGCCTCGAGTTTTGATGATGAAGTAATTATGACTGGGGTAATTTTACAAGTAATTAATTTTTAGTGCTATAGCTTTTCGGAAAGAAGAGTTTTTGCTCTAAAAAAATGCCATTTTTAAATTTTTTAAAAATATTTATTTATATTTTATTATATTTCAATGTATATATATTATTGTCTAAATTTGATTTTGAAAAATAAAATGTGTTTTTCCAGTGTTTCATTCGTATGTGCATATGTAGGTATGAGGAAATGCTACAGGGCACAATTATTGACTTGTCTAGGCGATTCTTTTTTAAACCAATTGATTAACTATCACAAAAGAACTCTATTAAAGTTTACAATGATTTCTAAAAGAGTTTAATTTTTAAAAATATATTTTTAGAATAACTATCTTTCATCGCGTTGGTAATTGTTCTCGGCATCCGTTTTAAGTGGATCTTTTTGCCCCTACTTTCTACTTCCTGTGGTTTTAAAATTTTAGACTTGTTAACTATTTTATTTGGTATATGACCAAAGGCCTCGTTGATGATTCTGTTTTTCGCTGATTTTTTCCCGATTATTATTTACAATTAGCTAGTGTAAACCTATATTTTTACAGGTTAAGTAGATATACAAATACAGGAAAATTAATTGCGTATAACTCAGTACATGTGAGAGAAGTGAAACTTCTTTGACCATCTAAATCTCAATTTGTAAGTATATAGTAAGGGTAAAAGGGAGAGAGAGATAGAAAGAATATAGTAAGCGTAAGTCCATGGATTCCACTGAATTCATATAAGAAGATTTTAACACCATACATTCAAAAAAGTAATGTCATTACAAATTACGATGTATACATCTAATAAAATCTTCATATAAATTTAGATAATTGTCAATTAAAAAAATGACCGCGATGCCAATACCTGTACACCGCTAAATGTGGCAGAAGGAAGTCGAGATATATTGCTCCTGTTGTAAATTATATTTACGATAACTATACGTGCCGGTTCATTGTTGATTTATAAATAACTTAAGCACGTATGTTGTTACTCTTGTAATGGATGAAGTGTATACAAAATTAGTAATAAATCAATCATAAATAGATAGATAAATCATTTTGACAGCTTGCTTTTGACACATTAACGTAAAAACAGCTGAGAATAGTAGTGAACGCCATTTTTGTTTGTTTTCGCGCATGCTTACCCTTCTGGTCTTATTCTATCTTGTTCATCTATCTCTCTCGGTTCTTCCCTAAATACTTCCCGTCTCTTTTGCGATCGATTTGCTAGACTTCAATGTCCCAAAAACGTTTTATAAAAACCGTTGCGACCTTGAAAATTTAACTTGCACAGTTAGTGCGGTACACTAATCAGCTCTCCATTAAAAGCCAATCAGCCCTCCAATCAGCCCACCATTTAAATAATAATATACTTTGCGCTTAAAAGGAGCTCACCTCCGTGCTTCTTGCCACTCACTCAAAACGTATAAGGACAAAAGGTGTTCCTTCCATATGAGAATAATTTTTTATTGAAAATTTTTTTCTCGAAACCAATGGTCCAGCAGTTATAAGAAAATAAGCAATTGAATAGTTTAAAAATAAATTGCGCTGGTTTCTTCAATATTGATAATTTTATTTTAATCTCTGCCTACTTTTCGATGTTCATGAATTTTTTTCAGATTTTTCTGAGTGATCCTTTTGATGAAAAAAGTGGGGGACGGTCTGTACCGTAGACTTTTCGTGAAAACGTTGGGGTAAAATCATGACAAGTGTTTCGTATTATTAGTATTATTATTAGACATTGCGATCTCTTCCATTTGCCTTAGCTTAGGTAAAGTTTATTTAAGTTTGCCGCTCACAATAGGCATGTTTGCAGTGCGTCTTTCAATGGAAGTCCAGTAGAAAGGTAGCACATCGAGCCTCGAGGATACGTATAGTTCCGTGCTCAATAACATCATCGTAACACTCTTCATTTACGTATGCGCATTTATGCCCGATGATGATAACACAACTATATTTGACGATATTAATATATACTCGTTGGGTGCTGTCACGTTGCCATCGATCTCTATATAATCATTATCTTCTGTATTGACTTCCAACAATGCTTGCACATGCTTTGTGGACGTTTGGACAGTTGCTGGATGCTATGTGCCTGACGGAACAGCTACTTAATTGCTTTTTGTCGGTTTTCATTTTCTTTTTGATGCTCTTCCATTTACTTGGTACTGACTTTTTAAGTTTCCTTTTAACGCAAGATTTTTTCTGATTTATGTCTTCTGTAATTCTGAGTATATTTACGATTCATATCGCCCTGTGGGCCAGCTTCGTAATCGCTTTGCCTCGTTTTTTCATTTTCTTTCCAGCGCTCTCGTAGCTCCCGTATTTGCTCGACCTTAGACTTTTTAGGTTTCTTGGATTTCGTTTGATTCGAACTTTCTTCTAATTTATATATTATTATAGCATATTTATAATTTTAAACATATTTACGACTCATGTGACGTTTCATATCTTACATCTTTATTTTTTTGGAATTTTTAATTTTATATCGATTTTCACTCATATTTTGGTAAATATTTTTAATTTATCATTTTGCTTTCTAATAGTGCTACTCAAGCTCTCCATAAAGACATCCTAGCTAAATGCGTTTTAACTTTAGGCAACTAATTCAGGCTTCACGTTACTCTAATTTATCACATTACACAACGCTAACTCGTAACGATCATGCGAATGCGTCTACACTAGTTTGATGACATTACAGACAAAACACATGCTACACAACACATATACGGACAAATATATTTTATCCGTTGACGGTTTAACTATTATTAACGCATTATTAGTCTTGTAGTTATTAGCGATTTAAATCTGTATATATTTTGTGATACAAGAAAGTTCGACCGGTTATTACATTACGAGCGAAATAGACTAGAATAGTTTTCACATAAAATCGTAAAGAAATGTCATCTATATATGGTTGAATTCGAGATTCAATAGGCTCACTTTTGACATCCTACGCAATAAACTTGAAAGAATTCTTTTTTTATAATTTTTAAATTTACCTCCTGAATTTAGCCTCCAAAGCCAAAATTCATTTTTTGATTCTCATCTGTAATTGGGCCATCGTACTCTATCTCAGTGCTAAAACTCAAAATTGTGCGGTGAATAATTTTCGAGAAAACTCCCTGTGGCGGTCGGACAGACAAACGGATATCAAACTAACTCCATTAGAGTTGCGTTTTAGCAATTTTGCTGCGGAACACTAAAAATGACGTCCTAATTCTTAACTACTTAATTGACGTCTTCTCTATTGACTTCATTGTCGTCTTCGCAGTTGATTTTTTTACAATTTTCCAATATTACAGTATATAAAAAAGAAAAAAAAAAGAAAAAAAAATGAAAGAAATATATATATATATATATATATATATATATATATATATATATATATATATATATTTTTATATATATATATATATATATATATATATATATATATATATTATTTTGTTCATTTTAAGCTTTTCCGGATTTGAAATTTACGCAAAGGAGATATGTCTCTTCCATATGCCTTCCTTCCACCTATTCATGAATTACCTATCCTTAATATGCCGTATTTTTTTATTTTGGAGAATTGAAACATTTTAAATTTATTTCTTTTATTTATTTTGAATTGTGGATAGCGACCAGCATCACTTCGCAAGATATGCATTGCGATCGTTAACCCGCCGAAAAGGGTGACATATGGAAGAGACATGTTTTCTTTGCGTAAATTTAAAATCCAGATAAACTTGAAATTAAGATAAACAATAATTTTTTTAAAAACAATTTCCATACCACATATACTAGCAGTACATAAACAAGTAAAGGTTATCGAAATGTCAAAGTTCTGTTCTCCATCTATTTTTCAGAATATTGACGTCTTTAAAGGACGACCACGCGCAAGCTCTTCGAGCTAATTTATTAGAGACATAATATGAAGTCGTTTTCTTTTGTAAAAATCTAAAATTAATTTTGGTTCCAAAATTTATTTGAAATCGTAATGCGTGTACGCAAGGTTGGAAATATTTATAAGTACATTTGAAGATTTATATTAAATTATATTCAAAATTATATTAAATCCACTTAAATACAATTCTGACAGAGACACGCGGCGAACACTCAATTCCCGTCACTTAAATCTCTCATGATTGACAAACAAATATAAACAATTTTATTCGTTTCAAATTATCGAGAAAATTCGCTTTTACACTTGAATAACTTATAAATACGCCACTTCTTCCGGCCTTTATTGAAAATGTTTTCAATAACCGTTCACATTTTCCAAACGCAATTTGCGGCTTTCAATATTAATTTATTATTTCTATATAAACACGGTCTTATATTGGCTCTGTAACAATATCACCCTTTTTCGCTACTGAACGTTGAGTCGAATGAAAACTTCGTCGGTAGATTTAAATAAATTTCCTGAATGACGTTTATTTGACGCGCAGTTTACCTTCCAACGTTCGAAGTTATTTCAAACGCGGTAGTTATGAATTCGTTCATAAGAATTTCCTTGAAATTTTATAAATATATTATTCGAGTTTCAGGTCTTTAATTTGTTTAATTTAATTTTTAATCATATTCTATTAAATTATAACACGATTATCTTTAGTGATCTTTCTTCTTCTGAATTCGCGATTGATTCACGAAATAAATTTAAGAGTATTAAGCGACTACGGAGAAATTAAAAGAAAGAGTTTAAAATTCATACTAAATATATGTATATATATATATATATATATATATATATATATATATATATATATATACATATATACATGTATTTTATTTTACATATATATATATATATATATATATATATATACATATAAAATAATATAGTATTAGGTACATATATATTTGTTATGTTATATTATTACAAAAGATTTGATAACATTTTAAGTTTTCACACAATCTAAAGCCAGATATAGTTTTTAAGCTTCAACAAATAAGTTTTCCTTGTGAAAGCCCCAGACTAGTGTTCCGTATTTTTCGATTGCATTATAAAAACTGTCTAATTTTAACCAATTATTATGAAAATCGGTAATGGAAGTGAAACTATTTTGGCCATCTAAATCTCGATTTGTAAGTATAGTAAGAGGTGAAATAGCAGAGAGAGAGAGAGAGCGAGAGAGAGAGAGAGCGAGAGAGAGAGAGAGAGAATATAATAAGCGTAAGTCCATAGAGAGAGAGAGAATATAATAAGCGTAAGTCCATAGATTCTACTGAAATCGTATAAGACGATTTTAATACTAACATTCAAAAAAACGAATGCCATCACAAATCGATGTATAAATCTAATAAAACCTTCATATAAATTTACATAGACAATTAAATAAAATGGCCGCGATGTCCATACCTGTACATCGCTAAATATGGTAGAAGGAAGTCGAGATATATTGCTCCTGTTGTAAATTATATTTATGACAACTATACATGCCGGTTCATCGTTGATTTATAAATAACTTAAGCACGTATGTTGTTACTCTTGTAATGGATGAAGTATACACAAACTTGCTCTTGCGATATATTTGTTACATTCCAACGTCACAAAAACGTTTCATGAAAACCGTTGTGACCTTAACAAATTTACTTTCATCGCGCCCAAATTTAATACCTTGTAAACTCCGTAATAAAAAATATCGGTCAAGTGTAAGCACAGTTAGTGTACCGTTCAATCAGCCCTCCTCTTAAATAATAATATACTTTATGCTCAATAGGATCTCTCTTCCGCGCTACTTGTCACTCATCGCAAAAGTACCGTGTCGCAAATTTCAAATTGGAGATTTTGAAAAACGTATAAAGATAAAATTTGTTCCTTACAATATGAGAATTATTTTTTACCATTACAATATGAGAATTATTTTCAACCATTTAGTATGCTTTACCAACCAGGTTAAGTAATAACCTGATTTCATTACATTTATTTAATGACTGTACTTATTCTTTGTGACTTACTTTATAAAGGTGAAAGGAGCATATTATCAAGTCCCGTGATTTAGGCAGTCCCTAAAGTGTTAGGGCTGTGAAGTTGAATTCCGGAGGACAAAGACAGTTGAGATCCATAATACTAATTTAAAACTAGCAGATCCTCAAGTTTAGGCAGACAGTATCCCTGCAGCATCAGAATGATAGTATCGACGCATGAATTCATCATAATGATATATTATCATGGATACTGAATATGTGTATAAAGTTTCTTGAGAATCGGTTAAGTAGAAGCAGTTGAAAACTCGATCGCAAATTCGAATAAACAACATACCAAATGTTCGAAACACGTAAAAGTTTGCAGCGTGGAATTAATATCTTTTTCTTTTGTTTTCCTATTCACGTATTGCATTTATTGCTATGTGATATACCTCGCAGTGAAAATGCTTTTTATTTGTAGATAAAATGATGACTCGTAATTCCATAGTATTTCATAGATATACGACCTAATCCTATTGTCATTTTTGTGTCAATTGAAGGAAGGATTTCCATATTATGGTGACATCCCTTAAAAAGAATGTTGACATTTAAACTAAACATTGTAGGTGATGAATTCCGTTATTTACAAAACTTGGTAAAGTAATTATTGGTTTGAGTTCAGTTCAGGCAAACAATTTTAAGTTTAATGGAACTGAGTGTTTTTGTTGATATTAAATGAGACAGACGTCCTCTAAAATTACTTTATAAATTCTAATGTCCTTTTTTTTATAGATTTGTTTGTTACTAACATTTCTATTTATATGTATGTTATGTGTGTGGTATCTAATTATAAATTTAAAATTAAAACAGTGAAAAAAGTTTTGACAAGAAAAAATGGAGTTAATAATTGTTAGTAAATTTTAAAAAAATCATCTTTTAGAATAACGTGATTGCGATCTGAGTCGATTTTTTCTATATGTCGTTTGTTGTGTATAAGTATTCCATTAAAAAAACAGTGAAATGAACATTTTTCCTAAACTGCACTTGTTCCCAAGATAGTGTGAATTAATATTACACCGTATAATATTAATAATTATTCTAGAGTTTACAACGAAAGTGTAATCAAATTGGTGGCCATAAGTAAATTATTCACTGTAAAAAAAGTCATTATAAACCAGATTATGATTGTAACCCCATTCTATCTTAATTATACACTCTACTTGATAATCTAATTAAAATAAATTTAACGAGTTCTAACTAAACCAGTGTTTTAAATAATATTTTGATTTGAACAATAGTTTTAAAAGAAGCTTTCTGAGAAGATTTATTATTAATTGGAAATGAGCAGGGGGTATTCCAATTTTTGAGATTTCTTGGGATCGATCGAAACTTCAACATTAATTTTGATTATCCGATTTAAAATTAATATTATTATTTAAAATTGGGATAAACTTATGTAGCCATTAAAATCTTAGTCATTTAAAAGAACATTCGGTTTTCTGGAGAGCAAAAAAAATTTAAAAGCTAAAATTTACCCAATTAGTGATCGTCTAATTAAGCCTTTAATTAAAACTTTACAGACGATATGATGTACTTGTATTAAGTCTAGTACACTAATTTTTGAATTGCAATAATTAATTATGTTTGTTTACAATAATTTTCAGTGTGAAATTAAAACCTTTTGAATTTTCAAGATATTATTTGGATATTGTCCTAGAAAATCTAAATAATATTTGAAATTTTAGTTATCAGTGTCAAGTTTTGAGTTGTTTGTTGAATACTAATATCTCGTTTTGCATATAAATAAACATAGTTAAATGTTTGAAAATATTTTCGGTTAATGAAACATATAGATTCTTCCAATTCAGATACTGAATAAAAAGACAAAAAAAAGTGTGCGTGTCAGCTCTGTGTGCGTATGCGAGTCTACTCCTTAATTACGACTGTCTTGGAATGTACAAAAATATATAACTCTGTATATAAATATTAATATCAATATAATCTGTCAATATATCAGTTACCGTTAAGTCAGCGTTCATAAGAAACGCATTCGCTCGATTGTTTTTTTGTTGCAAAACTGGTCTCCGTGAATTCTTTTTTAACAGGATAATATGCAACCTATATCCATCCTATATCCATCCTATCTAGATATTGGTGAAAGAAGTTTTGAAATTGGATGAACAGTTTCGGAGATTATCTCCTACATCCAAACTTACAAACAGTTATACTACTGAAAATTTAGATTCCATCAAACGAGAAAGTCAAAATAATATTGTGAATATTAGCTATTAGTATCAAGTTTTGAGTTGTTAGATGAATCCTAATATCTCGTCTTGCAAATAAATAAACATACTTAAATTTTTTAGAATAGTTTCGGTTAGTAGAGAACGTTGATTCCTTAAAAACTAGAATAAAGGTGGAGATATGAATGATGCAACGGTTATCGTGGTCAAAAAAGGAATGCTTTATGCAGTAGTTAATTAAAATATTTAAAGACATTATTGCAAAAGTGAGTAACAATATATTAAAATCCTCTTTTAATGGAAAATCCCATTATAAATAAAAAAAATCTTTACATCACATGTCTGTCAAAAAATATTTAGAACTATATAAACGATATTGAATTTATATTTTATAACTTGTTCACAAAAATATTTTATTTATTTTTAGGTATTGATATTCATTTGAGTGATTGTGTACGTGAGTATTGGATAATTTACGTGGTTCTACGTGAAAAGCTCCATGGTAACGTTACTTCACAATTAGGTACCATGTTATCCATAATGAAAACGTTACCAAGTAAATACAAAACAACATTATCAGTTGAACTAATATTAAATTGAATGTTATAGATTTTTCCTTAACTCTCATTAATACAAAAGGAATGGACACACCAAAAATAAAGTTCAAATATAATTTATATAAAATAATTCATCCAATGTATGTCCAAAGTTAGGAATTTTGGTAAATAGTATTGCATCACCAAGAACTTTCGAGCTTTATTACCGGATACTACACCATTTACCCAAAGCGTTTTATAGCCATTATAACACCCCAATGAATAATTTCCACTAAAGGCTAGAAGTATACAATTCTGATCTGTTTATAATATTGAGAACGTAATTCTAGTTCAAAAAAGAATACGTTAATTGTCCGGATAAAAATTGAGCCAGCATTATATTTATTAAGTTTATTATCACAACCTTAAATAATGTACTTATTTGTTTTATTGTTACTTTTTATTTGCACAGGCTTCAACAGCAGACTGCAAGAATTGAAATGTAAACGGACGCTCGCTGTTACCAATTTCGTATTTTATTGCATGGTTCAGACAACTTATACTATAATAGTAGTTTTAAATACAAAAAGTTACATATACAAATTTACAACCTTAGCAACAATGGAAAAGTACTTACAAATAATGTAAAAGTCGCCAAAATATTTAATTTTTTATGTCACATAAATTATTATTGAATATATTTGGCGTTAATTTTTTAGAAATTCATTATTCACAATTAAATGAAACTACGTTATGTAGTATTATTTCTACTTTCTTTAAATTCTTTACCTTTCATCTTTGCTAACAGCCCACCTGAAGATGTTGTAATACAACGAAACCTAGGTCGTGGTAAAGAACTTAAAGAAAGTAAAAATAATACTACATCACGTAGTTTCATTTAATTGTAAATTTTTTCTCCCAAGCTCTACAGATGCAAAAAATACGCCATAAACGTTTGATTTATTTTTAGTTTCTTTGTTTTTATTTTAAATTTGTGATCGTAATTATGTGCTGCTAGGTAAAAATTGACATTTAATAATTCATAAAAATAATACACAATTCAATGTTTTAAAAATCGAACCTCCTATTCACTCGTGATATAGCTTCTTTATATTTAATGACCTTTACTACAGTTAGCCAATAAAATAGTTTACTGATCTGATAATTAACAAACATTCAAATATAATTCTCTTGTCATTAGAACACCACGTATTCCATTATATTTATAATGTATTTATATTGTAACTATAAAAATAAATGGAGTAGTTTTTAAATTGATGTGGAAGCATAATTTATAAAGAATTAGATGACGTAATTCAAGTTGATATAAGAACTACGTAACAATGGAAAACTCAATTAAGGAGTTTATATGGTTAGTGGATAACTTAGGGAATATCAGTAATATTTTTGTTATTTTATTACTACTTTTGAGGCAGGTAGACAGAAGACAATTTAGTAAGTACTGTACAAAAGAACTTCAATGACATTTTTTACAGAAGACTTGATTCATGTGTAGGTGCCGACAGTTCGTATTTCGGTTATTTGTTGTTTCCAAATAAGGAGTCTTCTTGAATGATACGTGTCAAACTTTCAAACTCATCGAGACACTGGATGTAAAATGAAAGCAAACTAAGTTATTCCCGAGAGTTGATTACGTATAAGCTCACAAAGTATGTCGCCTTAGTAGAATAAAATTATTTTGTTCAAGTTGAGAGAAGAGTATTTTATTTTACATGTTTCAAATTTGAATATGAATTTATGTTCCTACGGTCGTAACTTTAATTTAATGAGAAAACCATATTTCACGAGACAATAGAGTTTTAGTAAGTTTAAAATTCTCAAGGAAAACAATAAAACTTTACGTGAAAGTTTGTAAATTTTCTCTATATTTTTATTGCTTTCACAATTTTAGTTTTATGAATTGTAATTCTAATTGACAGTAAGAAAGATAGTCATATAAATACACTTGTTTCTTTGTAATTGAAAAATGGTCTCTTCTTGAAAATGAAATATTGTTTCCAGTAAGTTACTGGCAGTCTGTGTTATAAATTCCATTAAATATTCAACAAACAGAGCTTACAAATACTCTGGCATATTTTCTTTTGGGAGTATAATATGTTTAGCATTGTACAGCGTGAGTTATACATGTCGTTTCGTGTTTTATATTCGGGCTTTATCAAAATGGCTATATATTTGTAGATATCGACAAGAACTCAATGTGTAAAAATTTCTCTGTTAATAATCTCTTACATGGCACTAACACATACATTTACATGCCAGTACTTATTATCTATGGCTTTGCTGTGGCTTTGATGTTGTGAAACTGTAAAAATAATTTTTATTGTATAGTTTGTTTTTTTAGTGTCTATGCCGAATTTCATTGTCATATGTGTATTGATTTTGGATCGTAGTTATATTTTATGAAATATTATAAAAAACAATTTGTAATTTTTACGATTCCGTATCTTAAAAAGAAAAACGGGAACTTTATGAGATCAATTCCGTATCTGTTGATCTGTTTTTGTCAGAAACCGGTTGAAATATAAATTTGGAAAATGGTATGGTAATAAAACATATTGACCTGCAGATATCTCAATAATTAATATTCAAAAATATTTAAATAAACAAATTAGTTGGGTGGGGGGATTTGAGCAAATTAGACACTTGAAAAAATTGCATATGTGCGAAGTATCGATTTAAAAGGGCTAATGATGAGGGTTTCAAAAATATTTTAATCACAGTTTTACATAGTTTATCTTCAAAAATATACTGAAAAATACGCAAATAATATGTTCTCCTTATTTCGAAAACTGCTCAATTCAAAAATAGGGCTTTCTGAACCCTACGCAAAGGTTGTAAGAAAACAATAGCTATTTTCTTAGATTTCCAATTTTTTTAAATATACATCATATTTTACCGTCTGTGAAATATATTATGGGCAATATATTTACATAGTAAAATAATATTTGTAAATAGTACATTTTGTAACTTAAATGTTTATAAGTTCCAAAATGCAGTGTATTAGTCTCGTAGTGCGAGTTCTACTTGTGCTTGAGGTTTTTCAATTATATTCACGATACACAACTGATATTTAAGATTTACAGAAAACGGCGTTATTTATCGGGAATAGTTTTCGGTCATTATCTAATGAACTACTTAATATTCTCCAATAACCTATGTACAAGTTCGTAACACTGTCTTGGCAATAATTCAAATAGTTACTACATTATTGGGTAATATACGAACAAAGTTTTGCATTTCTAATAGTGTGAGTATATCACCAATATGCTTTTCTTATGTTTCATATATATTTCCAATGTTTTAAATGATATATTAATGAACATTTTCCGATAGTATCTTGGTCCTAGGTGTCTATTAAATAAATTGGTAAGCCTTTATAAGTGGCCCATATTTGGTACTTGTTGGAATTTCTGTTCTAATAAAAGGGTTCAGATTATATCTACCGCTATATGTATTATATATTTGTAGTTTACATGGTATATATGTTACATGGAATTTCCATTAAAGGGTTAAACATTAATATCGATACGTTATATTACAGTTAAGTGCCGGTATGCATACCGGTTACTTTGGGAGGTCGTCGTTTTCCTGGAACTTTGTACATAGTATATGTTTTCCTTTTTGCAACCACTATAAACTCCGAGGTGTAAATATGACTGAAACATTTTGCAGTTTGATACTTGACTTCGGGCAAGTTGTTGTTGGCACGGTTAATAATCATCATTTTAGTTTTTCTGCGATTGATCTTAAAACTAAACTCGAGGCTTACGTCCTTCATCTTGAGAAGTAAGTCCGACATATGGCGTGCACCAAAATTAAAAAAGATGTCATATGCATAGAGCAAATTCGATATTTTGTAAACAACCATGCCAATGCCGACTATTCAGTTCTCGAGTGTAATTCTCATTATGAGCTCGGTGTAAACATTGAACAGTAGTGGAGATATTAAGCACCCTTGATGAACTTCAACGCCAGGATGAAAATTGTCTGTCAAGATTTCAGATATCTTTACTTATGCTTTTCCTTCTTCATAAAATTGTCTCAGAAGATGTACGAGATGTTTTCGCGTTCTCATTTCAAGTAGTATACTTCATAGTGTTGGCTATTTCACTGAATCAAAAGCCTTCGAGAGCGAATAAAACAGATATAGGTGGGTTTATAGAACTCTCGAGCCTTTTTAATGACCTGACGAGCTATAAAGACCTGTTCACGAGTACTCTTGCCTCTGAAGTTGTTGCATTTCTTGGTTAAGCCTTTTTGATGTAAGGTCACAAATATTGTATGAACCCATTCTTTTGGTCACATTCCTGTCTGCCATATTCTGTTGCATATGGTATATCAACTCCTTGCTCTCTAATAGCCTTTATTCTTTCTTTAGGTATCGCATCTTTAACAACGGCTTATCCATTTTTAAGACGCTTAATTGAGATTCTAACTTCAGACTTAAGAATATACTGTTCCACTTATTTTTCCCCAGACTTTTTGAAAGGAAAGTCTTGCGACTGTGAGTCTTCGAACGGGGACTGTCTGTTACCATTTTGCCACGAGTGTTTTTGATAGCCCATGTTTTGGAAAACAGCGTATTTGTAATGAATCGTATCTTGCGATAAAAGATCCTGGGCTCAAGTTTAACAACACGCGTTTCAACTTGTCCAAATAGCTGTGCTGCGGTCTCACTTATAAGCTGTTTGTATTTGTGCCGATTTAATATTGGGTTCCTTAACATTCGCGCCTTCTGCTTACATCCCACGTCTTTCCTCAACTACCGCGTGTGGGTCTACAGTCCTTCAATATTGTTGCATGTGTTTTTCAGTCAGTGGCGGTCTGAAATCTACTAGCGCAGTCCCAATCAAACTCTTTGCTCGGTTCCAAAGTATGCCAGGCGGCTCTGTGCAATCCGAATCCACACAATCTATCCAATTACGTTCTAGTGTTTCAATGAACTTTGATTTATTCCTTATTGACCTTTTTTGTGCTTGTTGTGAGTTCTGGCAGCTTGTAGTCTCAATTTAACTTTTGAAATGAGTATTTGGTGGTCAGACCTACAATTCGCATCGAGCACTGTGAGAACTTCTTTGATGACCTTTCTCCAGCGTAACCAGCTCAGTCTCCAGCGTGATGGATGTAGTATGTCTGATTAGGTAGTTGCCATCTGGAGATCCGGTAGTTGCCATCTGGAGATATCCAGGGGTAAAGTCTTTGCGGATGCTGTTGAAAATTACTGTAAGCTACAGTAAGGCTGTTTTCTAATGCGAATAGTAACAAGCGTTCACCTCTTTCTTTGCGCACATCAAGTGCAAACCTCCTTGTTCAGTTGCTTGTCTGATGAGAGTTAGCAACAATTAAGATTAGAAGCAGCTCTCTGTTGCGGACATTTGTGATGGTGGTCTGCAATTCTGAGTAGAAGTTCTATATATCGTTCTCGCTTGCAGTACTTGTAGGGGCGTAAACTTATAAGGATTAAATTTATAGGCGACGCCTTAAATTTGATAAGGAGTGTTCTGTCATTGACTGGCTCTGAGGCATGCCGAAAATGACACCCATTTCGACTGTTGGTGTCATTTTCGGAGAAATATACGATGTAAGTGTCAGTAAGGAAGTGTTATTTTTCTAGTGGGTTTCACTAAGGGCACAGATATTTAGTCCACATCTGGAAATCTCACTCTCTAAAATCTTTAGCTTCCCGGGGTTAAGTAAGATTCTACGTTCCTTTCTTTAGGACTTGTCGTAGATTGATAGTATTTCCAGAGGCTGGATTTCAATGAGAAGGCTGGTTGCTCGCTCCAGCATGGCCGGTAACCCATTTTTCACTACCTGCCCTAGATGCCGGTCGCTACTCGCTTCGCGTTATTTACTAACTTGCACTTCCGTGTAGAATTTCGTGGGAATATAGTTGTTGTATAGTTTCCCGTTGCTTTTTGCATCTGTCCATTTAGAGGTTATTTTGATCTCTAGGTAATTATTTAGGTCTTCCAACCATTTGCCTGATCAAGCGTGTGTGGTTATACCGCCATATAGCTCGATCGCCAGAGCCTCGTTGAGCCGCAGCGGTTGAGCTACTTCGCGAGCATGTGAGGATAATTGTTGGGGCTGGAGCGATCGTGATACTTGATCTTTTTAACATTTCGTAATCATTATATGAATACGTATTAAGTTTTAAATCATCATCTGTAGTAGTCTAGTAACTTCGCCATTTTGCAAGGTTTTGCTATAAAATTTTGCAAAGGTACTTTTTTTAGTATTCGCAATAGTAGTCCTAAAGAAAAATTCTTAATATTTTAGGGACACCCTTCCACACAAATAAAGTAAACACGAAAAGCATTTCGTTACATTTTAAAAGAAATCATAAATACGAAAACGAATGGAATAACTCACTCCACATTTATAATTCAGTTTGAATGCTGATGGTATATGAAGTGAATAAATTATAATATGGGGCTTTCAAAAGAAACGAATATAAAATTTAATAAATAAGCATATTATTACTAAAATTCAAACCAAAGCTTTTCATCGCATCACATACTTTCTAAAAAAACAGCTTTTGTCCGCGAACTGGTCTAACAAGACTATTGCGCACATATCCATAAATCATGTCAACAATTTTACTGCATTCAGAAAAAACATATAATTTTTAGGCTCCCGAGATACATGACCAAAAATGTTATATACACGTTGTACCATATTGTAATACTAAAATTTTATTATTAAGGAAAATACACCAAGTTTCATTCTGCAGAAATATGCTATTCCTCGCTTTGAAAAGTAGTCTTTATTGGGACCGTGCAAGATGCTAAAGTGTCTTAGGGTGAAAAGTTATTGAACGTTTGATTACTCTGCTTTCATTTTCAGTAAAGTCAATATAGCGTATATAGTGTGGTGTAATGTGATGTAATATTACGTATATATATATATATATATATATATATATATATATATATATATATATATATATATATATGTATATATATGTATGGCGTTGAGTGCTGTAAATGATATGGCCACTTTTTGTATTGTTTTGTAATCCTGTGTATTTCTAAATGAATATTAAATCAGTTACAGGTTTCAGGAGGTCGGTACTTCTTACACACTGTAATGCTTCTTACACGCTATAAATATCAATAGTAGTGAAAAGTTTTGTCTTCAAATTATTAATAAATCTTTAAACATAAACGGTCTTTTAATATCGAGAGAAAATTAAAATATTAGAAAATATTGGAATAAGATATAAAATATAACACAATATATGATGAATATAAGCGTAACAAAGAGTCATCCGTCGCTGTCATAGGTCAGTGTATTAAATTTCAATACAAGTAAGTCGTATAATAATGCATTTGAGTTGATTAATGACATAATTGTTATCTTTTAGATAGAAAGTGTTGTGTCTACTTAATATAAGCATTAGCATAAATTTAAAACACAACGAATACCTTTCGCGTTCACATATAACAAATGCTATATTCTCTATTTATAAAATTTAGAAAATAACTCTTATTTAAAATCGATAAAAAATATCTATAAACATTTAGGCAGCAATATATTTAATCATTTAATATCACAGTCTTGAATAATGGACTTAATCATTTTAGTGTAACTTTTAAGTTACATAGGCTCAAATAAGAGATTACAGGAATGAAAATGTAAACAGATGCTCTCTATCTTTTGTTAGCGATACCAACTGCCAAATTTAAAATGTAAACAGATGTTTGTTGTCATTTGTTAGCGATGCCAACTGTCAAAATAATTCCGTCATAACGCTTCATTATTTTGTAATGATACCGATTTTATATTTAATGGCTTGGTTTGGATAACTTTTATACTATAATAATATTTTAAAATAAGTTACGTCAATATGAAGTTACTTGATTTTAATATAAAAATATATAACCTTAAAATATTCGGCTCACTTTAAATGCGTCGAATGGATCGTCAAAATGCTGCAATACACAACATAAAAGTTGCCAAAACAGTTCCTTTTTATGTCACATAAATTATTACTGCCGAGCTCTACAGATGTAAAAAATGTGCCATAAACTGTTAATTTATTTTTAATTTCTTTATTTTTATTTCAAATGTATTGTCATTATGAAATGCCACCAGGCAAAAATTAACCACGTTCTTTTAAACATTCAAAAAACAATACAGTGTTTAGTTTTTCAAAAATCGAATCTCATACACTCGTAACATAACCACGTTTTATCCAACGACCTTTTATTTTTAATGTAATCACCATTATATTTATAATGTAATCATATTGTAACTGTAAAAAATAAATGGAGTAGTATTTAAATTGCTGTGGAAGCATAATTTATAAAGAAAAACTAGATAACGTTATTCAAGTTAATATAAGATCCATTATATTCATAATGTAATTATATTGTAACTGTAAAAAATAAATGGAATAGTTTTTAAATTGTTGTGGAAGCATGATTTATAAAGAAAAACTAGATAACGTTATTTAAGTTGATATAAGATCCATTATATTTATAATGTAATTATATTGTAACTGTAAAATATAAATGGAGTAGTTTTTAAATTGATGTGGAAGCATAATTTATAAAGAAAAACTAGATAACGTTATTTAAGTTGATAAAAGATCCATTATATTTCTAATGTAACTATATTGTAACTGTAAAATATAAATGGAGTAGTTTTTAAATTGATGTGGAAGCATAATTTATAAAGAAAAACTAGATGACGTAATTCAAGTTGATATAAGAACTACGTAACAATAGAAAATCAATTAAGAAGTTTATATGGTGAGTGGATAACTTTAGGAATATTAGTAATAATTTTGTTATTTTATTACTACTTATGAGGCAGGTAGACAAAGAAATATTAGTAGGTACTGTATACAAGAATTCAATTATATTTTTTACAATAGACTTGATTCATGTGTAGGTGCCGACAGTTTGTATTTTAAATTATTTCTTTGTTTCCAAATACGCAGTCCTCTTGAATGATACATGTCAAACTTTCAAACTCATCAAGACACTGGATGTAAGATGAAAACAAACTAAGATATTCCCGGGAGTTGATTACGTACAAGCTCACAAAGTATATCGCCTTAGTAGAATAAAATTATTTTGTTCAAGTTGAGAGAAAAGTATTTTATTTTATATATTTCAAACTTGAAAGTGAATTTATGTTCTTACGGTCGCAACTTTAATTTAATGAGAAAACCATATTTCACGAGACAATAGAGTTTTAGTAAGTTTAAAATTCTCAAGGAAAACAATAAAACTTTACGTGAAAGTTTGTAAATTTTCTATATATTTTTATTGCTTTTACAACTTTAGTTCTATGAATTGTAATTCTAATTGACAGTAAGAAAGATAGTCACGTAAATATAACTTGTTTCTTTGTAATTGAAAAATGTTCTCTTTTTGAAAATGAAATATTGTTTTTAGTAAGCTACTGGCCGTCTGTTTTATTAATTCTATTAAATATTCAATAAGCTGAGCCTTTAAGTACTCGGGCATATTTTCTCTCGGGAGTATAATACGTTTGATATTGTACAGTATGAGTTACACATGTCGTTTCGTGTTTAATACTAGGGCTTTATCAAAATAGCGTTATATTTGTAGACGTTGACAAGGACTCAATATGTAAAAACTTTCCTGTTAATAATATCTTTCATGACGTGGCTTGTACGTTATGATACTGGCATCATCATCTTTTAGATTTCGCAGAAAACAGACGAAAAATTAATTTTGATTGTGCCGATTATTTTTTTTAAATTCTGTGCCGAATTTCAAGGTCATATGTAAATTGATTTTTGATCGTAGTCATGTTTTATGAAATGTTATGAAAAATATTTAGCAATTTTTAGGGTCCCATATTTCAAAAGGAAAAACGGTACCCTTTTAAGATCACTCATGCGTTGGTTTGTCTGTTTTTCTCAGAAACCGCTTGACATATAAACTTGAAATTTAGCCTGGTAATAAAACATACTAACCTGCACACATCTATATAATTAATGTTCAACAATTGTGAAACGAAAATTTTGTGGGGCGAGGGAGGGGCAAATTAAATACTTGAAAAATAATTTATATGTCGTTTTTTATATGTCGTTTTAAAGGTTAAATGATGAGCTCCTCAAAAATATTTTTGTCTCCATTTTAGTTATCTTATATTCAGAGATGTACTAAAAAATACGCAAAAAATATGTTTTCCCCTTATTTTCGAAATTGATTATTCCAAAATAGGGTTTTTGGAAACCTACGTAAATATTATAGGAAAACTGTAGCAATTGTCCTGGATTTTCAATTTTTTTAAATATACGCCATACTTTAACTCCCATGATATATATTGTAGGCGATATATTTATGAAGTAAAAAAATTAATATTTGTGAATAGTTTAATAGAAGTACTATGCAATCTTAAATGCTTATAAGTGTCAAAATATGTATGGAACTCTCGTGGTGTGACATCTACTTGTACTTGACAGGTTTTTAAATTATAGTCATGATGTACCACTGTATACTTAAGATTTAAAGAAAATAGCGCTGTTTATCGGGAATAGTTTTCAGTCATTGTCTAATAAACTACTAAATATTCTACAATAATCTACATATTCGCTTGTAATACTGTCTTAGCAACAACTTAGTTACTGAACGATACTTGTGCGTTTATAATAGTGTGTGTGAGCATTTACACGCAAACAAGCATTGTTTCACATTTTCAATGTTTGAAATGATATATTATTGAACATTTTTCGATAGTGTCTTTGTCCTAGATTTCTGTTGTGTCTAAGATCATACGTACTGCTCGGCGGTACACTTCACACAGTCTTAACTCTTTGTTATTTACATAATATAAAAAAATACTTTAATATATTGCTACATGGAATTTCCATGAAAGGGCGCGAATATTAATAGCGACATTTTACATTGCACATAAGTGCTGATATGTCAACTTGTACATAGTTTATGTTTTCCTTCTCTCAACCACTATAAATTCTACCTTTTCAGACCCGGTCCTAATGATTGGTTAAAATTTTGATTCGCAGCATGGTGTTAGGTTTAGGTTCTTCTGTAGAATACATTCAGTAAAAATATATTCGACCGTTCATGACCTTCAAAACTGCAGTTCAGATCTTTCAAACTTTTTATAACATTTAATTGATTTTGAATATTTGATCTAAAAATATGTTCACATTTTCAAATTTACATCACGGCTTAAATGGATTGCGATTCGTAATTCGCTAATTTAATATATTTAAATCATGTACACATGTCTTTCCCTCTTAGTGCCCGATTCTCTAATTATCTGCCTGCTGCCTGGTATTCTTTCAAAAAACCTAGGGACCTTAGACTATTCTACATTCGTAAATATTGTTCATCATTTTATAAATAATCACTCTCTGTTTACGCCTATAAATTATGAAATGCATTATATACGCACCGTCCAATCTAAGTCTGAAAAATCACGTCTCTCCTCATTTCAATTTTATTTTAATCCGTTTGTTTATAACTTATTTCCTAATATACGAATATGCTTATTTTGAAATATAATTTAATACTTTCTGTTTAAGAAAGATTTGACCATTTAGGTAGAAATAAAATCTTTTGAAACCTACTTCACAAATCATTGTTTAAATTTCTTGACTTGGTTTAACTGAAAAAAATTTGCCATATGTTAATTTATAAAATACGATATTAATGAAATAAACAAAAAAATACATATACATTTTTCTGTCAATAATATTCCATATCTTATAATGAAAGTAAATTTATTTTGGTGGCAGGTAAGCTCATAATTTTAGAGCTGTAATTTTCGTTTGTCAAAAGTTCTTGAGGATTGAAAATAAATTTCAAGTTTGCTAGAATTAACGATCCAAGTTCCAGGTTTGTTAAAAATAAACACAACGTTGAAATAACGGCTTCCATTATACAATATCCGTTACTCATTTCATTAAACCGACAAATATATAAAAATAATTTTCATTCGTTTAAAATTTTTGAAAAAAATCGCTTTTACACGATAAGTTATTTAAAACTATATGAAGTTGCCGTTTTTTGTGGTCTTCATTAAAAATGTTTTTAATAGCTGTTTATAATTCTGTAACCCATTTTTTGGCTTTTGATATTCGTTTATAATTTCAATATAAACATGGTTTTATGTTGGTACTTTCACAATCACCCTTTTTCGCTATTCAGCGCTGTTTCAAATGGAAACTTCAACTACAGACTGAAATTAATTTCATAAATGACGTTTATTTGACACACAGTTTACCACCTAGTATTCAGAGTTATTTTCAACAAGGTTGTATTTGCTAGCTAATTTGATACCCGACTTTAGCGAGCTTGTCTTGTAACGCTTTGGCACCGTCAAAGGGTTTTATTACTTTTATTCATTTTTTTGTCAATATAAACTATTCAAGCAGTTATGTATTTAGATTTATCATAAATTATGTATTTCATATATATTTGTGTCTAAATTTAACCTGATTAGTTCTAGGATTTTCCTTGTACAATCATATATGTCATGGATTCGATTTGTGAAGACTGGGTGGTATGAAAACTGATAACTCTGAGTCCTCTTGTTTTGACAACGTTGTTTGTCCATCCATCTGCCAGAAGTTTCTATAACCTAAATGAAATCATTTTTAGAATTAAATTGCATATATATTATGTATTTTTTGACTAAAAATGGAAACATTTTGAAACATTTTTTTTTCATTATGCATCCATGCGGGAAGGGAAATATTTGTGGTTGGAAAATTTCCTTACATATTCAAATTTTTTCAAAACTTTTGAATCAAGAGTTTCGGACACATGGTGGTGGGCATATACAATTTTCCATATAAACCCGGTAAAGCTATTGTAAAACATTTAATATTAATTATGATTATTCCTTTAAGGGCACCAAATAATTCTTTCAAATTATCTTGTGTTTAAAATGTTATCTGTGTTGGAATATAGATTAGTACGATGAATTAAGAAAAAAAGTAAATTGTATTGTTCGAATTTTCTTTGGAAAATTTTTTCAAGACAAACAAATTTTTATGGTAATTTCTTTGACGCTTTGAGTGCGAAATCCTATTTTAAATTTATTTATTACACATAATAATTCATTTGAAAGTTTGAGTACGTCCTGCGAAGTCTAAACATAGCTGAACAAAGAAAATCTATTTATAAATTGAGGAAAACTTGTAAACTTTTATTTTATTAAATTCACGGTCATTTGAATAAATATTTCTTCAAATATCTCCGAACATTATTATTTGAATCACAAATAACTTGAATTATTTAGGCTAAATAAAGCTTTTATTCGAAAGAACATATTGAATATTGTTTGCGCAAAATTTTTTCATGGATATATTAATGTTATTATAAGTCCATCATTGAAATAATAAGTTCATTCTATTACTAGGATGTAGTTACTATGATAAGTGAATAATTATTCTTACCGCTTTCCACGAAAGTAAATTATTTGCAAGACTATCGCAGTGAGACATAAATGCGATAAGGACTTCTTTATAGCTATCTTACGAATTTCACGAAACGTTTGACGAAGATATGGTGATCAATTTATGGAACACTATAACTTGGACGTTTATAAAAAGTATAGTTATTCAAAAGTTTAGATGTATTACTCTTGTCATAAAAAATAAATAAATGTAACAGCTTTGAGGGTTTGAAGAAGCAAAAAGTACATACAGACGAATCAGGTTTTTTTTATATTTTTATCTAAATCAAGTTGAAATGGCGTCTTTTTATATCGCAAACAACTCGTTGTAGTATTTTGTAGGACTGGAAATTTTCGTCCACTTTTTCACGGCACGTGCTCCCCGACGCTTGGCCTACATCCTGTAACACTTGCGAGCGAAATAAAATTGCTCACGCAAATAAGTTGGCCAAGGAATGAAACGACCTTGGCGGTTGGAAAGGTTTAAGGGTCTTGGAATGCTTAAGGAACCGTAATAGGGGTAAGTGTTAGGTTAGATAGTAAGCGCTAGTTTTGATTACATTTATTATTGAGGAAAAAAATATAAGTAGAAATAGGCTACGGAATAAATATCGTTCATATGAGTTATGCAAGAATCCACCTTTGAATTGGTATTTTTATTTGCAAAAAAGGAAATTCGTTTGCCATTAAAATATTTGAAACTGCTGCTAATTTTAACAAATGAATCTTGGAAATATAATTATATATTTTTCAGGTTTTTTTCAGAATTTTGCACCTATTGCTGTAAGCACATTATTTTTTGAATGTTTTTTTACTAACAATTTATCCGTGTCCAGAATATCAATAAATTTCAACGAGCTCATTTTAGAAATACAAATATTGTTACCAATAAACATTATTATAATAAGAAATCATTTTTAAATTAAAAAAAAATGTATACTTACCTCGTTACCACAATTAATTACAGCTGGAAAGTTATGTTTAGGAGAAATACTAATAAAACGCGTCCTTAGTTGTCTATATTTCTCGAATTTTTGACGGAAGTTAATCTAGCTAATTTTGTTTATAATGAAATAATTAGATATTATTTCATATTTTTCAAACCCATGATGGAAAAAAACAGAGTCGAAGCTTCAAAGTGACAAAAGTTACATGGACTCTCAATTTAACTTTCTAATACCTATTTAATTATTACTTCACTTGTTAAGAATGGGAAAAATAAAACTTCACTTCCATTTTGTATGTATGGAGGGGAATATTAAATTTTTTGAAATGTTTTGCTACTTACTATTTGAGATCTGCATATGAAGCATTTACATGCTATTTGTGGGTGTTAAACTTTAGAAACTTTATGGCTATAATAGACGGACATTTGAATGGATGTGATGAAAGTAGAAGGGCTCCAGAGGATCTTAATAAAAATGACTCATTACTATAGGAAACTTTTCACCACAACATGACTTTTCTATCCAAATTTATTTGCTCACATATTTATTTTTCTGTACATTGGTATAATCCAAAAATCAATTATAATTTAAACAATTATGCTTTTTTAAGGACAGAGGATTTTAAAATTAATTCCTTATTGAAAAAAGCCAACAGTAAATGCTAGCAGGAAATGGATTTCCTTAAGTTTTTAATTAATTAAAGGAAAGAAATAATAATAACAAATAGTGCATCAGGGACAAATATTTCGTATTTAATTAATCAAAAAAATATTTATACGAAAAATACAGTGAATCAATTGAAATATAGCACTATCTTCTTAATAATGATTAATTTCGTTACACGACGTTTTTTATTTATGTAGTTTAGATGGCATATTTTATTCTAGATAAATTAAATGTTATTAATTAAATACAGAGATTTTTGTTAATATACGCACCAAACTTAGAACCAGACGTACCTTTTCTCCAAGAACGATTTATTAAAATAAAATGACGTTTTACGGAGATGGCATAATATATAGATTGAAGTACAGTTCAGGAAGTTTGTCCTTCCAATAAATGTCTAAAAGAAAACAATTTCGGGAAAAAGTTGTGATGCCTTAAAACTTATTTTTAAAAACGTATAATTTGTATATAATTATTGTAAGACAAATTTTTATTAATTTTGTTTAAATTTGGAACCACCGACGAACTTAAGTTATATTTTAATGTAAGCGAGTTTCATATTAAGTTTTATTCCGATATAAGAAATGTGACTTAGAGACCGAGTAAAAATGATGTTATATGGTGTCTGAGGATCATGATTGGTGAAGATATTCTAAAGTCTTGATCTTCGCAATATATATATTTCTGCAAAAATCACTCAAAATTACACATGTAACCATACTGCGAAGAAATTCATAACGATTGTTTTTCTTTCTTGTTTTTATATGTTCCCTTTCTAATCCCCTGTTTTACTCTTACCCTTTCTATAAAATATCTTCTTAATTACAAATTTTCCAAAGCAGGAAAAGTATATTCTCCTTTTCACTTCATTAGGGATAGAATTAAAAAAAAATGTTTGTTAGTCATTGCTTAGGTCATATAAGTGTTTGGAAAATTATATTCAAATATATATATATATATATATATATATATATATATATATATATATATATATATATATATATATATAGTTAAATGATTAACTCTAAAATAGTGGAAATTCGTCAAGAAACTAAAAGGTAAATCTGTAACACAATAGAGATATTTCCTCCTTATTGTTAAAAAGCGGTTATGTGGTTTAAATTTACTTTTGCATGAAATAATTTCATAGTATAGCAATTTTGGTTTCTTTATTTTATTTCATGAGCTGATTTGTTAATATCAGCTTATGAATTTTTTTAAGAAAAATGCTTAAAGCATAATTCTGTAAACCATTGTGTAATTCTTTAAGTATGATATACAAACTTCGAAATGCCTAAAAGATTGAATTACGTATTTGAATCATCCTTTTAGTAGGATTTTAGGATGACGCTTAATCCTGCTCTACCGTTTACTATTAGTTTAAAGAGTTCAAGTGTGCTTGTGTCAATTTCAGTGAAGATCTGCGTGAGGGATGTCCTTCAACAGCGACATTTGAAAAATAACATTAATCGGGCAAGTTAAGGTATTAATATGAGTCAAGTATATTAAATACTACATTTATTTCATTTCAAAAAAAAAATTGAGAGAAACGGGCTTGCACATGATTCCTGGAAAAGCAGTAACTGTAGGCAGTCACCACTTTTACGGAGTTGAAGGAAACTTGAAGGTTATGGAGGAGGCAACCAAGAAAGAGTAGATTGACCCTGCTTCGCTCAGTGGTTCCATCGAATAGAATGAGGCACAGAGTGCTATGAAGACTATTTTGTTTTAATTATTTAAATAAATTTCAAACTTGCCAGTTGATTCCATTTTTGATATTCCAACTACGTTTAAATTTTACCATACATATTACTGTTTTTCGCTATGTTTCCTTGTTCGACCTGCTTCTACTTTTCTTTCAAGAGTGCGACTTTTTCTTTAATTGAATTTCCTCTCTTAGTTTTTTTCATTGTGACTTAATCCGGTTCTCAAAAAGCTCTTTTTTCATTGTTTCTAAATATTTAAGTTCACATTTTTATGGCCTAATGCCAAAATATGGTCTACGATCTAAATTTTGCAACTGATTGGTAAAACGTTGCTTTTTGTATGATAAACACATTAAAAGAGTTAAATTTAAGAGCTCGGTTGCGTGTTGACTAAATGATAATAATTTAATGTGCATGGTGAGACGTGATAAAGCAAAAGTTAAATATAAATTCGATCTTTGTTCTGAGCATTGTGAAGCGAATTAAGAAATTAATCTTCGTAAACATGTATCTATTTTATTAAAAAGTGATCTTCAAGATATATATTTCTTTGTTCCTTTAAAAAGTAACTTCTTTAGAACAGTGTTTTCTAACTAATATTTTGGAAATGTAAATTTATGTTTTACCTTCTCCCCTCAGAGAAATTGAATATATTGTAGCGTTTACGTCATGATTATTATATTTTTTTCGCTTCTTCATAATTTGTCTCACTTTAATTTTAGATGTACAGTTCAACGTGGCCAAGACTTGGGTACACATTCTTCAAACATTCTCATACTTCTTATCGTTAAATATAATATTTCCTTCTACAAAAAATACTTCACCATTTACGTTATAAAGTTAGAAAATTAGCTGAACTCTAACGCTGAAAATTCACAACCGATTTATGCATTAAAAAATCATTTGAAAAATCATACGTACCTTAATTTGTTTTGTGTTAGTTTTTCCCCTTCATATCACCTTTTTAATCTTTTTTCAAGTCCCTTCTGACAGTTCAACGTTATATAACAAATTCTATATATCTTCGTAGCTTGTGCTCAATAGTCATTTTATAAAAAATTATATTTTATATTTATTTTCGTGTAGTAGGCAAATTGTAGAGAATTGTAGAAACTCCTATGCGTGTACCTCAAAATTGGAGAAAACATTTTTAAAAAGTATGTCATAAATGTTAATTTCAATTTTCAAATATAGTTTCAAAAATATTATAACAAAAAAATTAGTTCTATTATCTCGTTTGTAGCTAGACTATTCAATTTAGAAACAAAAGCATTTCCTTAAAACCAACACTGTTAAAGAGATAATTAAATAAGCAAGACTTTCCACCCCTTGTCGCCCTGTCTTAAAGCATAATAAAAATACGGCATCCCGTTTATTTACAGTAAAATCCTCTTATCAGAGGAAATGTGCGATTAAACGAATCGCTAAGTGTTAAAAAAACAACCCCCACTGAAAAGGTGGGATTACGGCCGCCTTCCGGTGAGACACTTAACAAAAAAGTTTATTGAAATTATAGAAGTAAATAAAAAATATTAGAGGATTTTAAAGATCCGGCGTTACCTTATCATTCTACGAAGTATTTCTCAGTTTTTGTCATCGTAGCGGGACGTAAAGTTCAAGGAAAATCCCCGGAGCTTTAATTAGATTATAAGCTTTATAAACTTATGTACAGGTGTTAAAGTTTCAGGAACATATAAAGATTTAAAAAGATACATGGATAGGATGTTGAAATAACGAATATCGTTGATTATATCAAGAAGTGTTGACATCATGACGAAAAAATTAAATATATGAAAAGTATTAAATAAATGTGTTAAGTATCAGAAGAACTCACCCTAGGGAGATCGGAGATTACATACAAAGTGTGGCACATATAGTTAAATTAAAGCGTAAAATACATGTGGCATCTTATCTATTTACGGGTACATGGTATTTCAATTAACCTATGAATATAATTTTTGATCGTGTGAATGTATGGCGTATTACATTTTTCAAAAGTGTAGGAATCAATACTTTGATTTTTTTTCACACTAGTCGCCTGCAACTTCGTAAGTGTAAATCACTGAAAAATGTATATTAATGTATCTATGTTTAGGTGGAAAACTTCATCGCGCTGTGCTGTCTGTTGCTCTGCGTCATATATATAGCTAGGCGCTTCTTTGTTGCACTAATGCAATGTAAACAAATTTTCAGTCGCATTCTGTAATAAATTATTCGGATTGTAATTACTTGATTAAGTAAGTATCAACGATTTTATAAGCATTTCCTGAAAAATATCTATCAAACGCAGCACATTACAAAACAGCTTGACATAATCTTGGAGAATCCACTACCAAAGCTCTGCAATCAGTTAATCTGTGTCATTAGAAACCATTGGGCTGTTTTCGAACCTTGTGTTTATTCTGTTATTATGGATGCTGCAGAATAATTTGTTAATTTTTACGTTTCATTTTTATAATCAAGGTTAAGAACATTTACTTTACGAAATTGCAAAAGTAACATTGCAAATCCTTCCAATGATCATATGAAGTACTTGTATGTTTACTGCTGTAATGTTACGGGTGACATTGTATTTATCATATCGATAAATGATCTACTTATATAGTCATGGCGTATTAAAAAATATGTATGAAAATTTCAATATGTGATATTTTTGCTTTAACGAACAGTATCATGCATAAAAATGTAGATTCTTGACGATTTTATTAGAAATATTGTATGTATTAGAGTATATTATATTTTGATTTTAACATATTTTTAACAATACTGTTTCTATTTGGTAGCATTATGTCTACACATAAACTTAATAACATGTAATTTTGAAAAAGGTACATAATACCAACCATATTTTTATTTTTGGATTTTTGGAACGATTAAAAACGGTTTATTAGAAAACTTTATTGTATTGGACAGGCACATAGGCAGAAAACGCGACACTGATTATGTAATTGTTTTTAAAAGGATTATTGGCAGACGAACTGTCGTGGAATTCTATTATGAATTTGCACTTCTACTATAAATTATATAGTTATTTAGTTTCCATTTAATACAAGAACTCGTTACGTAATATTTTACCAAATGTTTTGTGAGATGCCTCATTGGTACGACGTTACGTTATGTGACCTGGTGTTTTAGTGCGACCTTGCAAACGTATATTTTGCCTTTAGTTTTATTAATAAACTAGCGTGACCCGTGCGAAGTCTTCGCATTATTATTTATTCCATTATGAAGCTCTGATGACAGATCAAACAAATATTTTACTAAAATTGACATATAGAGGCGCAAGTATCAAAAGCATTGAGCTAAAGCGCCACTTTATTTATACGTGAGTGGATTTGAAATTAAACAAAAATTTTACCGACCGTCAATCATATTGACGTTGAGCCGTTAGATGGCAGTATTGCTGTTTTGTGTATATAATTTTAATAATTAATTAATTTGCAAAAACAATAGCAACAATAAATTTTTTAGTTGTGGATGCCGGTAGAGCAAGCAATTATCTATAAAATGATATATAATTTATGTGGATTAGTTGTGAGGTTTTTTATAAAAAGGGAGTGTAACATCTTAACCTTAGCGTATTAATATATATGATGATGATAACGTGTAGCTGCACTAACAGCTACCTACCAAACGTCCACACATTGTAAGCGCAGAAGACGACTTCAAATAATTAAATTGTTCAAGACAATGCCAAACCCATGCAGCCCCCGCATCGCCACACAGCACCCGAAGAGGTCGACGGCGAACTGAGAAACGCACCAGCGCTGGGGGCCGTTTTGTCGACACTGCGGTGCGAGGCGCGGAGCTCGCGGGTTATGCCCTTGCTCGCCGTCTCTATCGCCGTGCTCTGTCTCGGCTTTCGTATATGGCTCTCTTGCACTTGGTGGCGTGTTGGTAGTGTATAAAGTGCATGTCGCAGAACCGAATTCACCCAATATTTGCTACATGGACTTCTGTTACATTTTATTGAATTCTACATCTCACAATTACTGCTTTAGTACTCGTTTCAAACGCATTGAGTTTTTTTTTGTTTTCACAATATTTGTTTTAAGTATAAGTCTTTACTATAAATTAGTAAACATTTAGCCAGTAATTTTTCCACTGATTGCTTAAATATTTGGAAATATTTGAATTGAATTGGTTTAGATAAACTCATAATTTTGGTGGTGATATTTTTATTTGTCACAAGTTGTTGTGTGTGTTAGTCCTAGGTTTTTCACTAATAATCGCAACATTAATATCAGGACTCTTATTTTAAAATGTTAGTTACTTGACTCTCTTAGATTAAATTCATTTATTTATTGAAAGGCTCACAAAACAATATATATATATATATATATATATATATATATATATATATATATATATATATATAATAAAAAGAAAAAAGCGTAAAACTAAAATACAACTTTAATTATGTGTGCACAAAATCGTTAGAGTACTTATGTATACATTTTCAATGGTTACTTGTGTTATTATGTATATATATATATATATATATATATATATATATAATAAAAAGAAAAAAGCGTAAAACTAAACTACAACTTTAACTATGTGTGCACAAAATGGTTAGAGTACTTATGTATACATTTTTACTTGTGTTATTATATATATTACAAAATGTATCAATATTAAAGTTAGTATTCAGTTATAATTATGTTATTTTTTACATACTGAACAAAACATCAATTCTACCGTAACTAGTTTTAATTTATAAATAATGTATTTTGTATCTCCATTTTAAATGATAATAATTTCGGTTCAAAAATATCCAAGGACGGATGTTGAGAAACAATATCGTAATATTGTATTATCGGCACGTTCGAATTATGGGATTGTAAAAAGAGGTATTATCGTTATAAACTTGTAGTACGGATAATCTCTTTTATGTTATACGGGATCTGAATCGAGTGTCGAAGTTGAGTAGAGAGAGGAGATAGCGATTTTATATAAATATAATAGATCAGCGCTTTTTTTCCGTTCAAGGAGTTGGAATGAAAGGGAAGATTTGAGGAATAGTGTTTCTAGCAACTATTCTAAATAAATATATGAAAATATATTTCAATAAATTGCAAATCAAATATATGTGAATATATTTCATTCGTTTAAAATTGCCGAGAAAATTAACTTTTATACATATATTATTAAAAACTTGTGAATTTGATGCTTGTTATAAATTTGTTATTGAATATATTTGGCGTTAATTGTGTAGAAATTCATTATACACAATTAAATGGAACTACGTGATGTAGTATTATTTCTACTTTCTTTAAGTTCTTTACCATGACCATCTTCAGGTGGGCTATTAAGAATGATTCATACAATTAGCAAAGATTCATACATTGTAATACAATGAAATCTAGGTCGTGCTAACAAACTTAAAGAAATTAGAAATAATACTACATCACGTAGTATCATTTAATTGTTTATAAATTTGTTGAAAATATTTTCAACAATACATTTTCCAAACGCAATTTGCGGCTTTCGATATTCAATTGTAATTTCAATATAAACACGGTTTTATGTTATTTCTTTAACAATATAAAATCAACTTTTTTTATATTCAGCCTGCGTCACATGAAAACTTCAACTACAGACTGAAATTAATTTCCTAAATAACGTTTATTTGCCAAACAGATTACCTCCTTCTATTCAGAGTTATTTTCAACGAGATCATACTTGCTAGCTAATTTGATACCCGACTTCAGCGAGCTTATCTTTTAACGCTTTTATATCAAATCGTCAAATATATTTTTATAAAATTTCTTTTTCAATATAAATTACGTAAACATTTATGAAATTAGATTTATCATTAATTATGTATTAAACTCAACCTGATTATTTCTAGGACTTTTCTCGTATAATCGTATATTTTACAGATTCAATTTGTGATTAATGGGTGATATAAAAACTAATTAAGTGTGAGTTGGACTAAATCATAGTGAATTTATCGACCTGACTCCATTTTCTTTTACAAAAATGCAACTGATTTATTGACAAAGGGTACGAAAGGAACCCAAATTTGTTGACCCGAAACGGAAATTTTTTTACAATTTTATGTCAAAACGCATCTATATGGGATAGGAGCTATAGGTTGCTAGAAGGAGACTTTTAAATTGATAATGAGATGGAAAATGTTTTTGTAAAATTTTGGAATTGTAATCTTTGTGGCACGGTGCTTATTAAATGTTAAAAGTTTTATATTCATCTAAATGTATACGGTCTCTTCTTAGCGTGAGTTCTACTCGTTTTTAACTGCATTTGAAATCTGTTATCTCCTTCCTATTTTTTATTGTAACTTTTTTCTAAAACGTTTCAATCAATAATTTTTGAGACATGATTGTAAATTTGCTTTAGGACCAATAAACTAACGTTGTCAAGAAAAAGTTATTTCAAATAATTTTCTGTGTGAATTATTTTCTACATTAAAATATAAATTAGTAGAAATATTAAAAAGAAACATAGTTTTGTTTGAATTCTTACAAAAATTTCAGAAGAAAAGAAACATATCTTGTGCAAATATTGTTTTTAAAAATTTCTTTACACTTTAAATTCGGAATCTAATTTTAAACGTATATATGTAATATACCTAATAAACTACTTGAACGTTTGAATTCGTCTGCGAACCAATGCTTAAGGAAACTTTGGCATGTTAATATAACTTTTATTCGTATGAAAATCTTGAATCGTATTCGTTTAAAATGGTTTTACTGTCGATATTAGTGATATATAATTCTAATGTATATAATATCATTGCATGTGTAATTTCACCTATTACTAGGATTATGACAAGTTAACCATCATCCTTACCCCTTTCTATGGAACCAAATTATTTGCGAGGTAATGGACCATCGTATCAAAGTGTAAATGCAATAAGGAGCTTCTTTATTGGTGCCAATCTCTTCAAGTTTGAACTTTGCGAAATGTGAAGAATTGCAAAGTTTCAGATGCACATCTAGTAAATTAAAACCATTGAGGGCTTGAAGAAACATAAATTATGCACAGACAAACTCGTTTCTTTATATTTGATATAAAGAAACGAGTTTCTTTATATGGTGATACGCTACTATTATATATATATATATATATATATATATATATATATATATATATATATATATATATATATTATGTATACGACACGCTCCTATTATACGTATTATGTATACGTATTATGTGATACGTATTATGTTATATTCATACAGAAAAGCAAGTTTTGAATTTCGTCAATTTCTTGATTGACAATAGTATTAAGGAAAAAATAATAAGAAAAAATGTAAGCACAACAAATGTCTAGCATTCAAGTTATTCAAAAACAACTTATGAATTAGCACTGTAATTTGTGAAAAAAAATAATTAAAATACCCCGCCATCTTTTTAACAGTATTTAATTTGGTTCTATGACGTCATCTACTTACCTACTTTAGTTAGCGTATCTATCTCCCCATGCGAGATGAAATGAATATTAATTAATTTATTAGCGAAATCTTCGTTAATGTACGCAATAACATATAGAAACAAACGTATCATTTGTGAACGAAATATTTAGCAGAATTAAATGGTGTTGTTTGGAGATGCCGCAAGTATTATAAGCACGTAGGTTGAAACTGAGTTTAATATGCTTTTCCTATGAGTGATGGAAAAATGTTCGGACAAAATTTTTTCAAGTTATCAGTTGTCGCATTCCAAAGCGCAAATGTTATCGCTAATTATAATGATTCCTTCTACAAATATTCATTTTCTATTTAAGTTATGTACTTATGAAGCGAATTTTATTCAGGTACTAATTCACTACTGATATTATTACATTAATAAATCTGGGAAAAAAGAAAATCTAATCTGTCCTATCTTATTTTAATCCGTCTGCATTAACATCATACTTCTTCACATTCTTCCAACGTCCTTTCTGATCCCTTAACTTCACACAAATTACTTCTCTATGTTTTGATAGATTGTACATAACAAGCATTTTTATAAGCGCTTAAATGATATTGTATTCTTAATTTAGTATAGTAGACAAATTGTAAAGAACCGTGGGAACATCAAAATTATAATAAATATTTTAAAAATATATGTGGTAATTAAGTTGTAGTTAATTAATAACTTTAGCTTTCAAATACGTTTTGAAACATTACATTATTTAAAAAAAAAACAAATTTTTCATATCGTCTTCGGCTAGACTTTTTAATTAAGGTCATAAAATTCAACGCCACTGAGCAGATAATTGTATATAAAAGACTTTCCGCTCCTTATTGGCAAATAATTTCGTTTCCACAGGTGAATTAAATTAAAGCATAACAAAAATACGGCCCTCTGCCTATTTACAGTAAAATCCTCTTATCGGAGGAAATGTGCGATCACATGGATCGTTAAGTGTAAAAGAAAAAACAACTCTCACCGAAACGGTGGAATTACGGTCGCCTTCCAGTAAGATACTTAACAAAAAAGTTTATTCAAAATGTAGCAGTAAATAAAAACGGTTATAGGATTTTCGAGACACCGTGTTGCCTTATCATTCTACGAAGTATTTTCCAGTTTGTGTCGTCGAATGGCGAGGTGTAAAGTTTAAGATAAGTTCTAGGAGCTTAATAAGATAATAAGTTTTACAAATATATTTGGCGACGTTAACGTTTTAGGAAAATACGAAAAAGTAAAAAAAGCACGGATAGGATTTGAAAACAACGATATTCGTAGTGCTTTGGTTATTGCAAGAAATATTGTGTAACATTTTTATTCCGAAATACGAGAAAAAAATTATATTATAGGGGTTGCGTAGGGTATTTTATCGTACCTATGGACGTATGCACCTTTAAATAGTAATTACTACAGCTATATGTATTATATCACATACACTCGGCACCGCCAGTGAATGATTCAGTAGGTGTCGTGTAGAGTGTGAAGTCGTTACGAAGATTTTTGTGTTAAAAAGCAAGTTTTAACACCAATTTTTTATTTTCTTTGTTTATACATTACATAGAAAAATTTATAATTTAATATCATTTGTTTTTTCACATTTAGTATTATTTTTTGACTAAGTATTAAAACAAACTTTTTAACCTAAAATTAAATTTTCAAACTTTTTTGGAAACTTAGTATCGTTTGTACGTTTGGACACCAATATATTTGTACCTATGGACGCGTCCAAAGGTAAAAACAATGTTTTTACCTATGGTCATTGATATACTAAATTATTACAAATTTATCCAGTTAATAGCAATGCTCTTAATATGGTGGGAAAATTAAAAGCATTACTAATTAAAAAATTAACTTTTTATAAATGTATCATAGCTGCCGGAAGCAATTCCATGCCAGGATTAATTAGTTTAATTTCAAACTACTCAGTTAAAAGGCTTTTTTTATGACGAAGAAGAAAAACTGTTGTTAGAACAAGATAAAAGCTGTAAAAATTAACTACTGATTATCTGTAAGAAAAACGTATGTATTAGCTTATTAATATGCAGTTGTAAGAAATTTGATTAATATTTCTAAAGCCTGGTCAAGAGATGGAATGAATTATCGTCAATTTCTGTATACACTTTAAATTATTGTTTTGTAAACGTGAAGCAACCAGTTTAGCAAGAGCAATATCCATTAACATAACTAACTCTCAGAATTTATACCCTAATTTAAAAGAGTTATATCTATGATATGAATTTACTCCATAACACATAATAACTTAGATGAAACTGGTTACCCAACTGGTTGCACGTAAGCCTGAAAAAGTTTTGGCACTGAAATCATTAACATTATTATATAAAATGGTATTAGGCGAACATGGAGAAAACGCTACTATGATTGCTTGTATAAAAACAGCAGGAAACTCAATTCCACTAATGATTATATTTCCTAGATCCATTTTAAAGATAGCCCAATGAAAAATGTATCTCCTGGATCTATTGATGAAGGCAATCGCTCTAGTCTATCTACAAATCGAATATTCCAAAAATATTTAGATCATTTCATACATTACGTGAAGCCATTAATCAAACATCCAGTTTTCCTTATTTTAGACAATCACGAAACCCACAAATCGTATGATATCATTATAAAAGCCAAACAAAATGTTCATATGCTAAGGTTAGCTTTCAGCATACATCTCATAGATTGCAAACATTAGAAAAGTAAGATCTTCAGGAAAGAAATTTTTTCTTTCAGAAAGGAAGAAGAGTATTTCGACTTTTCAAAATAGTTTATGGCAAATAACTATTTTGGAAGATAAAAAACTTAAAAAAGTCTTAAAAAAACATATAAGAAAGAAAATTCAAATAGGAAGGAAAAAAGGCAGTTCACATGTTTTAATAAAAGACTCCAGAAAAAGAGGGACTAGAGAAGCAAAAGTTTGAAAAGGAAAAAATTTAAAGAGAAGGGGAAAGGAAAAGGTAAGAAGAATAGCGCCATAGTTATTTCGAAGCTTAATTTTGATGCTACAGGATCTGTTAAACGTACTGCTAGTAATAACGTTTCTGCAAACGAGTAAATTTAAGTTAGTCATAAAACAGATTCCAAAAAAATGTTCTACAATGCAGATCAAGTAAGTTTTACTACTACAGAAAATGCGTTCCTAAAATATTTCGCTGACTTTTTCCAGATGAAGATGATTCTGAACCTTTTATGTGTCTAGGCTGGTTTTCTTTAGATGATGATAGTAATGACCAGTTTACTGAGGAGTTATTAGTATGATTCACACGTCCAAATAGATTTAATATTTATTATTATTAAAGTTAATAGTGAGTTTTATTTTGTTGTCGTATTACATTTACGATAATAATTAAAATTTATGTTGGTTATAAGACTGATATTGTTGATTAATGTTTTGTTTTATTTTGCCAAAAGGTACACATACGGTCGCCCAAAGGTACAAACTTGTGATATACGATTGGATAAAACGATAGGTTTAATAAAATAGCCTGAAAAATGCTGGCCACGCACACGCGTTCTGATAAAAATATGGTAGATTTAGTCTATAAATATAGTGATTCCCATAACCGATTCTTTATTTTTTGCGGAGATATATTGCTTCAAAGTTAAAGTAGTATAAAATGTCCTTAGGTACAATAAATGATCCTACATACGGCATCATGTCAAGGAATACAAATTATTTCATTCAATGTATTGAAAAATATTACTTTTCACTATTCAAAAATCTATGTCTATCTAATTTTTTGTTATTTACTCTTTAGCTTCTTTCATTCAGGATTTAAATATAGGATATTTCAATCATTAATGTATAATTACAGATTTTTATGTGATGACGTTTTTAAGATAGATTTGATAATAAAAATGAGTCTAAAAACGGCAACGTAAGTATTAATTTGTTTGAATATACCCCATATTTTTTTACATTTTGGCTAAATTTCACATTCGAGTCATAATTAGATATTTGACTAAAATCAAGTCCTAACTTTTATAATTAACGAAATAATTGATCGTTATAACCACATATATATTTTCGTTCGTTTCACACAAATATTATACAATTTCTGGTTACGTACCTTACGAATATTGAATGTAAAATTCCTTTACAAGGGTTTTGAAAAAAATGCTAGAGCCTTCAAAGAATATTTAATAATCTATTAGAGTGGCATTAATAAAGATCAAGTATGATTTAGATTTTTGCGTCAAAAAGTTCGTAACTATGTTAACCACTAAACTGCTATTTCGTTACAGATTGTAAAATTCATTCCATAGTTAAAAGGCTAAAAAAATAAAAATGTATTTTTGAAACACTCAAGCCTCTTTAGAGAAACTCTTATAAGTGAAATCTTAAAAAAAATATTTTTATCTCATCTTAATTTTAACTTACAGAGAAATATAAATAAATATATTATGAACACTAAATAGATCGATAGAGAACGATAACTATGGCGTACTTAACATCTATTCGATATAACTTGAAATTCCAATGTCTGGCTAACTATTAAGTTTTCCGTCTTCTGCGCTATTAACGCTATGACCTGTTGTTCAGCGTACCGTTTCAAGGTTGAAGAATTGTGATAAATATTTTCTCTCAGTTTCTCTGTTTTTCTTCCAACTTAATATTAGAGTCAATTAATTTTCTTTAATAAATTGTTTCATGTTTTTTCTCTAGAAAAGTAAAATTCACTCCTATCTTATCGTGTTCGTTATCCTGTCCTAAGGCATTAAATTTTTCTCGGATTTTTTTCCGAAAATAAAATACACAATATCGGTACTTTTGGTACTTTAATTTGCACGGTTATGAAATTGTAACCATGGATGAACCCAATATTTTTTCTTTACTGACTTATATAATTAATTTAATTACCTTTACCGATTAACCTAAAATCGATATGATTTATTACTAAAGGATGAATTGTTTTTTCACGTAATTAATATGGTAAAGAATATAATATTGCTAGTAGGAAAAATAAGAAAGGTTTTATTGTATACATTTTTGTGTCTGATTTTTAAAATAATCTAATCTAATCTAAAAAATACCAGTAATCGTGATTAGCGTTTTTTTATCTTTATTGTGACAAACTTTCATGTCTCTATAAAATTCAATGCCAATTTTCATAGGCTTTTCCGAACTCCGTTCAGGGACACGTGTATAGAATACTTTAGAAGGTTATTCGAATTTGGATGGGCAATAAAGTGCCACGATGAAAGCTTTCTTTTATGGTTATTAAAGATATGAGACCCTAATTTACTGAAGTTTACTGTTTGGAGAAAAAAGACGAACCCTTGATCGCTCTTAATTCCTGAATTCATGATAAAACACGAGACAACGTACCTTCTACGGGCGTATCACTTGCTATTGTAAACTTTTTCTTTTCTGATATTGAATTTTATGCCAAAAGGCAGAACGGATCGACCTTTTCAGTCGGTTAAATCGATAAAGGCAAATTTGTGAGGGAAAGTCTATAGTCTAGCGAAAAAAGATTCGTGGAAACCTTTTCAATGATTGAAATACTCGTAAGGGTATGTGGTAAGATGTAAGGAATAGTTTCAAGATGATAAAATGGAAATCTTGAGAATTTTTAGATATATCTTGTTTATCCTTTTAGACAATCTTTTATGACTGACACATGGGAGGCATAGTTTTTACTGAATAATTTCAAAATTTTATTCCGAAAGACATTTTTCCAGTCACTGTTTTCATAACTACTTTCCATTGAAATACTAATAATATAGTAAGTAATTCTAAGTGAATTGACACTTACACACACATTAAAGGCAGGTCGATAAAAGCTGATAAGCTATACAATTTAATTTTTAGCGCTATAATATATTTTATTAAAAATACAACTTGAAATTATCTCGATAATTGAAAATGTAAATATTTCCCACGTTCAGTTTATAAATTTGTATATTTTCGCACACTTAAACAGCAAGTAAAATAAGTTATTTTGTATTACAAAATGTTTAAACTTTTATATGTATGTATGATTTTTTTCTGTGGAAGGATCGGAGTCGTAATTATCAGGTTTTGTAAATGGGAATAACAGTAAAATAATTTTTTTTCATTTGTTAACTTATATATTGATTTCTAGGGGTAGTGTTGTTCAATAGGCTATTGAATATTAAGTGGTAACATTTTGTTTAACAGTCTATTATTTGATTGTTATCTTTGAAGTAGGATATGTCTAATCGTTTTCGTTCTTTTTTGTTTTCATGTTTAAAATAATTAGGTCATTTAAATATGAAATGACCGACAGTGGCGCGCAGTGTCTTATAAGCAATTATACGTAGCTTGTCTTGAATATTTAGCATATGTTCATCACATATTACGAAAATTTAAACATGTTAAATCATCAAGCGAATTTCATACTTCAATATATGATTTGCAGTTCACGTGCACAAATCGAACGTACGGGTATGTGGTATTTTAGATAAAACGTACAAACTTCATTTCTATATTGTATCAAATTACAAAAACTTTTCGAAACAGAAATTGTCCACATGAAATTAAAATTGATTACCTCACTTCAGAAAAATATGCTAATTCTGAAAAACATTTACCGTCCACAGTAAAACTACAAAAATTAGCTAATACGTATAGAAATTTGTATCGAAGGACAGTTGTCCTTTGATCTATTCTATCCAGCTATTGCATATCTGGAAGATAATGACATATAAATACAAATAATTTAAAAATGTTAATAGATACTATCGCATTTTTAGGTTAGCGTGAATTTGCTTTTTATGGCCAGGATTAAAGTCGTAGCCCGATAATTCGGGGTAATTACGTCGAAAGTATATTGTGTTTGTGTGCTTATGATGCAATTATTGAGACACTTTTCAATCTATTACACTTATAGTGCCGTTATGTCAGGGTTATTAGGGCGCTTGTGCGCGCGTGTGTATATCCATATAATTTTTTATGTGTCCGTCTCTTCGCAGTCTGCCATTCCCAAAAAGCACTGCACGCCACTGATGACCAATAACGTCAAATACCAATTTGATTCTCGATATTTTTGAAGTTTCCCTTTCATACTATTTTGTTTTTCTTTTAATACGAAAATGAGTCATTATCCTTTCAGACGTATGTTTTGTTTGTCTGAAATGTCTTTTGCGTTAAAATTTTGTAAACTACGGGTAAATACAAAATTCGCATTTTATGTAAAATATGAGTTTCTTTGCGGAACTAAAGCAGAGCAGATAGCTGTGTGTGCTCAAATATCAACGAAGTGCTCGGCAAGGATTTGGTTATAGAACTTATAAGTACGTGAATGGTTTGAAAAATGTTTAAACTACAAAAACTGGACTTGGAAACGTTCTGCCGTGCACTGTATTCTGTAAACTTTGCCGCAACTGACTGCCATCTTTTCCCGGACTTGGATCACTTCTTGCAAGGAAATGTATGTGATTCCTAACAGGCTGTATAAAAGGCCTTTTGTGATTTTGTCATTGTTCACTCTTCAGTTTCTGCACTGCTAGCATTATTAACAAGCTACCATTAAAATAACAAAACTTAGTGGACAGTTTTAGTGTATACTTTGATTAATTGTTTACGCCTACCTTGGGATATAGTAAAATAAACTATCACTTCGAAATCGGACATTTCATACTATATAATCAAATATTCTTTAAAGAAATCCGCATTATAATTGGCGCGAACGTGTAATTGGTAATTACATTATTAATGATCATAATCTTATTGAGGTCGATCGTTATCATTCTGAGCTAGGATATAATCATCATTATATTAAAAAATAAGACGTATTTCAAGTCCAAAAATGATTAAATTTGAATTAAGTTATAAAATATTCAGAAGTTAGAATGTACGGAAAACTAAATAGAATAATTTATTTTTACTTTTTTTTACTCCTATATTAAATTTAAGTAGGAAAACTAAAACCCGACAATGAAAAAAAATACAATACGTAGCCTGCGAAATTCAAAATGTTATATACACTAGAAAATGTTATATACGAATAAAAAAAAATCTAAGTACGCCTTGTAAAGTTTTATACCCTAGGACACTCTTTGGATGAAGACAAATCTAAGTACACCTAATTTCTTGAAAGCATTTTAGTTTTTTAGTCTATACAAGGGAACAAACTATGTACATACATACATCGCCTGTGAGATTCATAACCTTCCTCTACTGTAGTCGGTTAAAAAATAAAAACCTTGTCCAAGTTGCCAAGTTGTTAATGAGAAATTTGATTGTATTAGAAATATGCGGGAGCAAAGAGAGAGGAAATAATATCATCTTGTCAATGTTTTTATGATTCTGTATCCAACCGACAGTTTTTACAATGTTGAAGTTGGCTGCGCACACTTTTGCAAGAATATACTCTAGATGGTTGTGTATATGTAGCGATTGATGTAAAACCAAGCTATTAAATAATGCTCCTCTTCATACTTGTAAAGTGGTTAAACAGTTTAATGCTGTGTAGGTTCCATCGAGTGTGATGTCTAGCGATAGGTATATTGAAATGTAATTAAGGTTTCTTAGGAAATATTAAATTTTATCTACAATTTTGCAGATTGAGTAAAATATTTTTTTAATATACCTCCTCATAACTAAAATGACGGTAGAATATTTTAATTCATCCATTTATTCGTACAACTGAAATGTTATTTATTAGGTATTTTGAAGCAAAATTCAGGTCTTTATCTTACGCAATTTGCATTTACAATTTTGTTACAAAACTACAAAAAGATTGACGTTTAAAGTAAAATTTTAGTTCGTAAATATGATAATATTTGATATATTTATTCCAAATTGACATTATTAACTTTATCACGCAGGAATAATGACTAATCTATGAACGTGTCCTTACGCGAATATCTATTAAATTTAGGTACATTATAAAATAATATTAAATATATAACGTAGTTTATAATTAAATTAATTGTTCATTTATAAACATGTGAACATGATGTGAAGAGTGCGCATTATGAAATTTACAGGCCATTAGTGACAATGATAATTTCAAGGCGGTAACGCTTAATTGTAACAAAGCACGCTATCCCTATTGTGGTCTTACCGCTTCTATCACATAATGTTGTGATGCTTTTTATATAATTTATGCTCTATCATAATAAGTTCTCTATAAAGAATTGAGGTTTTCAATCCAAAAGGCTGTTATATGTTAATAGACGAACAGACAGGCCTAAGCTAAAATAAGTTTATGTGGAAAGACATTATTTTAGTAGGAATAATTACTTCACATTTGCAACTTTACTATCGCACATAATTGCTGATAACATGGATACCGAAAACAATCTTCGAATTATAATTTATCGATTGTATACATATAAATCATTATGTTGGCTCATTTTAAAAAAATGTCTATCAAGTACAGTATATAACAAAAGCTGAATATATTCTTGGGAAATCCGCTATCAAGCTGCTGCATTTTGTGCGTAAGGGTTAACTAAGTTTCCATAATGTGTGCCATTTACTACCACTGGGCTCTTAGGGTTTGCGTTTATTCCGCTATTGTGGATGTTGTAGAATAGTTTGTTAAGTTCTACGTTTCAGTTTCACAGTCAAGGTTCAGAACATTAACAATTATAGTTTATGGAAACCCAAAATTAAGCTCGTTTTCCCTTGAAATAACAGTATGACTTATTTGAATAATTACTTTTGGATTATTGAATATACTAGGCGTTAAATTTGTAGAAATTCGTTTTAATTTATTTTTCACAACTAAATGATACTACGTAATTTAGTATTATTTCTACTTTATTTAAATTCTTTATCACGACCTAGGTTTCGTTTAGATAAGATATCTACTTAGGTGGATCTACTCTGGTGGGCAAATGTGTAGATAAGGTACCTAATCTACACATTGCCCACCTGTAGATGTCGTAATGCAACGGAACTTAGGCCGTGGTTAAGAATTTAAATAAAGTAGAAATAATACTATCGTTTAGTTGTGAAAAATAAAATTACTTTTGGAAGCTTAGGGTGGTTTTTTATTTATTCATGTATATATCATATAATCATGGCGTAGTAAGAAGATACGTGAAAATTTCCATTTGTAATACTTTTGCATTAACAAACAATATCATGCAAAACGACATGGTATCCAGATAGTTTAAAAAAAATTATAATCAGGATAATATTATGAGGTCATATTATATATGAATTTTGACATCTTTTCTTTATTGGCACTATTTACAGTATTATCCCTAAGCCAACTGGATTATGTAAGTGCCTTTATTGGAGCCAACATCAATTACAGAATTGTGGGTGGTTTTCTCTGAAGGGTTAAATCTGTCCCTGCACAAGAAATCATTCAGTCATCCAGCCAAAAGCATTTTGTGAACGTTGTGAACTACTTTAATATCGATCCACTTTTAATCAAGTGGCAGTAGCGATTAAGGATTCACTTCATTGTAATCTGCCATGCAGACGACTTCGGTTATGCCTTGGTATTTTATAGTAGTAAACATGTAAACATGCGTTTACTTCATAAGACACATATGCCCATAAAATGTTCCCGTATTTATAATACTTCTGATCATTTATTTTATTTTTCGATTTAAAACCGTAGAGCTTTACCGGCTTCTTTATTTGTTGATTTTCATAAATTTGAGGAAGGACAGTCTTCTTTAAAAACAGTTTGTATCCTACAAATCTGTCTTCATCCTATTCTCGAAATCAATTTATACCTTTTAATGGCACAGAATTATTATTTTATATTAGAAAACTAAAAACAGAAACAATTTTACAAACGGGAATGATGATAGTTATATGTTGTCTCTATGAATAAAAATTAAATTGAAATAATTCACATAATACATTATTTTTATGAATGTGAAAGCCACTCACATTCCTCCGATTTTTTGTCAGATATCTTACGTGACATGGTGTCTTAGTACGAAATTTGTAAAGTTAAGTTTGCGTTTTGTTTTACTAATAAATTACGAATATAATTTTTTTTTTAATAATCTGTATTTTTCCTACTGATTACTTAAATTTATGGATATATTTTACGGTTAAATATATACTGGTTTCAGCAAACTCATAATTTTGGTGGTAATTTTTTTGTTTGTTACACGCTTTTATGCGTTATATGCACACAATAACTTTGAAATTCGCTAAAAAGACAATCGCAACGTTAATATCAGAATTCCCATTTTACAATATTAGTTACTTGAATTAATCGTTTCAAGTTACCAAACAAATTCGCTTATATATATATATATATATATATATATATATATATATATATATATATATATATACATATATATTATTAAAAATTATAAATATGACACTTATTGTGATTTATTGAAAATATTTTCAATAACTGTATACATTTTCCAAACGCAATTCGCGGTTTTCGATTTTAATTTTTAACTTCAATATAAACACGGTTTTATGCTATTTCCTTAACAATATTAAATTAAATTTTTTCTATTCACCCTACGTCACAAGACAACTTCATGTACAGACTGAAATTGATTACGTAAATGACATTTATTTGACACACAGTTTACCTCATTGTGTTCAGAGTTATTTTCAATAAAGTTGAATTTGCTAGCTAATTTATACCCGATTTTAGCGACTTTATTTCTTAAAGTTTTTTTGTCCAAATTGTCAAATTTATTTTCATAAATTTCTTCTTTTTTTAATATAAACTTCCTAAACATTTATGAAATTAGATTTATCATTGATTTTTTGCAAGTATTTATGCTTCTAAATTCAACCTGATTATTTCTAGGACTTTTCTCGTATAATCGTATGTTTTACAGATTCAATTCGGTATTACTGTGTGGCATAAAAACTAATTAAGTGTGAGTTGGACTAAATCATAGCGGATTTACCGACCTGTCTCCACGTTTTTACAAAAATGCAACGGTCTTATTGACCAAAGGTATGAAAGGAACCCAAATTTGTTCAAAACGGAAATTCTTTCACAATTTTGTTTCAAAGCGCATCTATATGGGGAAAGAGCTATAGCTCGTTGGAAAAAGCCTTTAAATTAATAATGGGATGGAAAATGTTTTTATAAAATTTTTGAATTTTAATCTTTGTGATACGGCGGTTTTTAAATGTCAAAAGTTTTATATTTATCTAAATACGTACGAAAACTTCTCAGTGAGGATTCTATTTATTTTTACAGTATTTATTTCGTTATCTCATATCATTTTTTTATTACGATTTCTTCCGAAATGTTTGAATAATAATTTTTGAAACATGGTGGTGACGTAAAGTTTTCCAATCAAACCGGATAAAACTAATAGAATACATGTAGTAATATTAGGACAAAGAAGCTAACGTTTTGAAGAAAAACGTGTTTGAAATAATTTTCGGTTTAAATTATTTTCTACGTTGAAATATAAATTAGTGGAAAGAATTAAGAAAAACATAGTATTGTTTGAATTTTTATAAAATTTTCAGAAGGAAAGAAACGTATCGAGTATATTTTCAAAAATTTGTTTACACTTTAATTTTGGAATCAAATTTTTAAATGTGTGTATATAATATACCTAATAACCTACTTGAATGTTTGAATTCGCCTGCGGACCAATGGTTAAAGAAAACTTGACATGTTAATATAACTTTTATTCGTATGAAAATCTTGAATCGTATACGTTTAAAATTGTTTTACTGTGGATATTAGTGAAATATATTTCAAATGTCACTTATTACTAGGATTATGACAAGTTAATCATCATCCTTACCGCTTTCTATGGAACCAAATTATTTACGAGGAAATGGACCATCGTATCGAAGCGTAAATGCAATAAGAATTTTGATATAAAACGCTCTGAAAATAAAAATTATAGAATTGTTCAGTTTGAACTTTGCGAAATGTGAAGAATTGCAAAGTTTCAGATTCACATCTAGTATTATCAAGATAAATAAAATTAAAACCATTGAGGGCTTGAAGAAACATAAATTATGCACAGACAAACTCGTTTCTTTATATTTGCATGTGCGTCGAGTTGAAACGGCGTGATTTTATGCCTTCGTTGTATTTTGTAGGGCTGTAAATATTCGTCAACTTTTTCACGTCACACGCTCCCCCGCACTCGATCCTGTAACACTTGCGAGAGAAATAAACTGCTCACGCAAATAAGATGGCCGAGGGATAAAATGACGCTGGGGTTTGGAAAGGTTTAAGTGCGTTGGATTGTTTAAGGTGTCGTAATAGGGTTACGTATTATGTTAGATATATACAGAAAAGCAAGTTTTGAATGTCGCCAATTTCTTGATTAACTATAGGTAGTGTTAAGGAAAAAATAACAAGAAAAAATGTACGCAGAACAAATGTTTAGCATTCAAGTTATTGAAAAACAACTTATGAATTAGCACTGTTATTTGTAAACAAATTGAAAAAAAATAATTAAAATACCCCACCATCTTTTTAACTGTATTTAATTTGGTTCTATGACGTCATCTACTTACTCACTTTAGTATGCGTATCTATCTCCCCATGCGAGATCAAATAAATATTAATTAAATTATTATCGAAGTTTTTGTTAATGGACGCAATAAAATGTAGCAACAAACGTATAATTTGTGAACGAAATATTTAGCAGAAATCAATGGTGTTATTTGGAGACGCCGCAAGTATTATGAGCATGTAGGCTGAAACTGAGTTTAATATGCTTTTCCTATGAGTGACGGAAAAATGTTCAGACAAAATTTTTCCAATTTATTAGTTGTTGCATTCGAAAGGGCAAATGTTATTGCTAATTATAAGGTTCCTTCTACAAATATTCATTTTCTATTTAAGTTATGTACTTATGAAGTGAATTTTATTCAGGCACTAAGAATTCACTACTGATGTTATTATATAAAAAAATCTGGAAAAAATAAAATCTAATCTGTCTTCTCTTGTCTTAATCCGTCTGCATTCATATCTTACTTCTTCACATTCCTCCAAAGTCCTTTCTGACCCCTTAACTTCACACAAATTACTTCTCTATGTTTTGATAGATTGTACATAACAAGCATTTTTATAAGCGCTTAAATGATATTGTATTCTTAATTTAGTATAGTAGACAAATTGTAAAGAACCATGGGAACATCAAAATTATAATAAATATTTTAAAAATATATGTGGTAATTAAGTTGTAGTTAATTAATAACTTTAGCTTTCAAATACGTTTTGAAACATTACATTATTTAAAAAAAAAACAAATTTTTCATATCGTCTTCGGCTAGACTTTTTAATTAAGGTCATAAAATTCAACGCCACTGAGCAGATAATTGTATATAAAAGACTTTCCGCTCCTTATTGGCAAATAATTTCGTTTCCACAGGTGAATTAAATTAAAGCATAACAAAAATACGGCCCTCTGCCTATTTACAGTAAAATCCTCTTATCGGAGGAAATGTGCGATCAAATGGATCGTTAAGTGTAATAGAAAAAACAACTCTCGTCTATATTGTGTAATTACGGTCGCCTTCCAGTAAGATACTTAACAAAAAAGTTTATTCAAATTGTAGCAGTAAATAAAAACGGTTATAGGATTTTCGAGACACCGTGTTGCCTTATCATTCTACGAAGTATTTTCCAGTTTGTGTCGTCGAATGGCGAGGTGTAAAGTTTAAGGTAAGTTCTAGGAGCTTAATAAGATAATAAGTTTTACAAATATATTTGGCGACGTTAACGTTTTAGGAAAACACAAAAACGTAAAAAAAGCACGGATAGGATTTGAAAACAACGATATTCGTAGTGCTTTGGTTATTGCAAGAAATATTGTGTAAGATTTTTATTATTGATTTTTATTTTATTTGTAGGGTATATGATTGTACATATGGACGTATGCACCTTTAAACAGTAATTACTACAGCTATATGTATTATACCACATACTCTCGGCACCGCCAGTGAATGATTCAGTAGGTGTCGGGTAGAGTGTGAAGTCGTTACGAAGATTTTTGTGTTAAAAAGTTTTTACACCAATTTTTTATTTTATTTGTTTATACATTACATAGAAAAATTTATAATTTAATATCATTTGTTTTTTCACATTTAGTATTATTTTTTGACTAAGTATTAAAACAAACTTTTTAACCTAAAATTAAAATTTTCAAACTTTTTTGGAAACTTAGTATCGTTTGTACGTTCGGACACCAATATATTTGGACGTGTCCAAAGGTAAAAACAATGTTTTACCTATGGTTATTGATACACTAAATTATTAAAAATGTATCCATAGGGCCAAGGAGAAAGTAGGTGTTAAGAGAAATGCTCTTAATATTGTGGGAAAATTAAAAGCATTACTAATTAAAAAATTAACTTTTTATAAATGTATCATAGCTGCCGGAAGCAATTCCATGCCAGGATTAATTAGTTTAATTTCAAACTACTCAGTTAAAAGGCTTTTTTTATGACGAAGAAGAAAAACTGTTGTTAGAACAAGATAAAAGCTGCAAAAATTAACTACTGATTATCTGTTAGAAAAACGTATGTATTAGCTTATCAATATGCAGTTGTAAGAAATTTTAATAATATTTCTAAAGCCTGGTCAAGAGATGGAATGAATTATCGTCAATTTCTGTATACACTTTAAATTATTGTTGCGTAAACGTGAAGCAACCAGTTTAGCGAGAGCAATATCCATTAACATAACTAACTCTCAGAATTTTTAAACTAATTTAAAAGAGTTATATCTATGATATGAATTTACTCTATAAAACATAATAACTTAGATGAAACTGGTTACCCAACTGGTTGCACGTAAGCCTGAAAAAGTTTTAGCACTAAAATCATTAACATTATTATATAAAATGGTATTAAGCGAACATGGAGAAAACGCTACTATGATTGCTTGTATAAAAACAGCAGGAAACTCAATTCCACTAATGATTATATTTCCTAGATCCACTTCAAAGATAGCCCAATGAAAAATGTATCTCCTGGATCTATTGATGAAGGCAATCGCTCTAGTCTATCTACAAATCCAATATTCCAAAAATATTTAGATCATTTCATACATTACGTGAAGCCATTAATCAAACATCCAGTTATCCTTATTTTAGACAATCACGAAACCCACAAAGCGTATGATATCATTATAAAAGCCAAACAAAATGTTCATATGCTAAGGTTAGCCTTCAGCATACATCTCATAGATTGCAAACATTAGAAAAGTAAGATCTTCAGGAAAGAAAATTTTTCTTTCAGAAAGGAAGAAGTGTATTTGGACTTTTCAAAATAGTTTATGGCAAATAACTATTTTGGAAGATAAAAAACGTATAAGAAAGAAAATTCAAATAGGAAGGAAAAAAGGCAGTTCACATGTTTTAATAAAAGACTCCAGAAAAAGAGGGACTAGAGAAGCAAAAGTTTGAAAAGGAAAAAATTTAAAGAGAATGGGAAAGGAAAAGGCAAGAAGAATAGCGCCATAGTTATTTCGAAGCTTAATTTTGATGCTACAGGATCTGTTAAACGTACTGCTAGTAATAACGTTTCTGCAAACGAGTAAATTTAAGTTAGTCATAAAACAGATTCCAAAAAAATGTTCTACAATGCAGATCAAGTAAGTTTTACTACTACAGAAAATGCGTTCCTAAAATATTTCGCTGACTTTTTCCAGATGAAGATGATTCTGACCCTTTTATATGTCCAGGCTGATTTTCTTTAGATGATGATAGTAATGACCAGTTTACTGAGGAGTTATTAGTATGATTCACACCTCCAAATATATTTAATATTTATTATTATTTAATATTGAGTTTTATTTTGTTCTCGTACTACATTTACGATAATAATTAAAATTTATGTTGTTTATAAGACTGCTATTGTTGATTAATGTTTTGTTTTATTTTGCCAAAAGGTACACATACGGTTGCCTAAAGGTACAAACTTGTGATATATGATTGGATAAAACGATAGGTTTAATAAAATAACCTTAAAAATGCTGGCCACGTACACGTGTTCTGATAAAAATATGGTAGATTTAGTCAATAATTATAGTGATTCCCATAACCGTTTCTTTATTTTTTGCAGAGATATATTGCTTCAAAGTTAAAGTAGTATAAAATGTCCTTAGGTACAATAAATGATCCTACATACGGCATCCTGTCAAAGAATACAAACTATTTCATTCAATGTATTTAAAAATATCACTTTTCACTATTCAAAAATCTATGTCAGTGATAATTTTTTGTTATTTACTCTTTAGCTTCTTTCATTCAGGATTTAAATATAGGATATTTCAATCATTAATGTATAATTACAGATTTTTATGTGATGACGTTTTTAAGATAGATTTGATAATAAAAATGAGTCTAAAACGGCAACGTAAGTATTAATTTCTTTGGATATACCCCATATTTTTTTAAATTTTGGCTAAATTTCACATTCGTGTCGTAATTAGATATTCGATTAAAATCAAGTCCTAACTTTTATAATTAACGAAATAATTGATCGTTATAACCACATATATATTTTCGTTCGTTTCACACAAATATTATACAATTTCTGGTTATGTATCTTACAAATATTGTATGTAAAAGTCCCTTTACAAGGGTTTTGAAAAAAAATACTAGTGCCTTCAAAGAATATTTAATAATCTATTAGAGTGGCATTAATAAAGATCAAGTATGATTTAGATTTCTGCGTCAAAAAGTTCGTAACTATGTTTGCCGCTAAACTGCTATTTCGCTACAGATTGTAAAATTCATTCTATAGATAAAAGGCTAAAAAAATAAAAATGTATTTTTGAAACACTCAAGCCTCTTTAGAGAAACTCTTATAAGTGAAATCTTAAAAAAAATATTTTTATCTCATCTTAATTTTAACTTACAGAGAAATATAAATAAATATATTATGAACACTAAATAGATCGATAGAGAACGATAACTATGGTGTACTTAACATCTATTCGATATAACTTGAAATTCCAATGTCTGGCTAACTATTAATGGTTGCAAAGTTTTCCGTCTTCTGCGCTATTAACGCTCTGACCTGTTGTTCAGCGTACCGTTTCAAGGTTGAAGAAATGTGATAAATATTTTCTCTCAGTTTCTCTGTTTTTCTTCCAACTTAATATTAGAGTCAATTAATTTTCTTTAATAAATTGTTTCATGTTTTTTCTCTAGAAAAATAAAATTCACTCCTATCTTATCGTGTTCGTTATCCTGTCCTATGGCAATAAATTTTTCTCGGATTTTTTTCCGGAAATAAAATATACAATACCTGTACTTTTGGTACTTGAATTTGCACGGTTATGAAATTGAAACCATGGATTTATACGAAAGCTTTATTTTCCCCAATATTTTTTCTTTATTGACTTATATAATTAATTTAATTACCTTTACCGATTAACCTAAAATCGATATGATTTATTACTAAAGGATGAATTGTTTTTTTACGTAATTAATATGGTAAAGAATATAATATTGCTAGTAGGAAAAATAAGAAAGGTTTTATTTTATACATTTTTGTGTCTGATTTTTAAAATAATCTAATCTAATCTAAAAAATACCAGTAATCGTGATTAGCGTTTTTTTATCTTTATTGTGACAAACTTTCATGTCTCTATAAAATTCAATGCCAATTTTCATAGGCTTTTCCGAACTCCGTTCAGGGACACGTGTATAGAATACTTTAGAAAGTTATTCGAATTTGGATGGGCAATAAAGTGCCACGATGAAAGCTTTCTTTTATGATTATTAAAGATATGAAACCCTAATTTACTGAAGTTTACTGTTTGGAGAAAAAAGACGAACCCTTGATCGCTCTTAATTCCTGAATTCATGATAAAACACGAGACAATGTACCTTCTACGGGCGTATCACTTGCTATTGTAAACTTTTGATATTGAATTTTATGCCAAAAGGCAGAACGGATCGACCTTTTCAGTCGGTTAAATCGATAAAGGCAAATTTGTGAGGGAAAGTCTATAGTCTAGCGAAAAAAGATTCGTGGAAACATTTTCAATGATTGAAATACTCGTAAGGGTATGTGGTAAGATGAAAGGAATAGTTTCAAGATGACAAAATGGAAATCTTGAGAATTTTTAGATATATCTTGTTTATCCTTTTAGACAATCTTCTATGACTGACACATGGGAGGCTTAGTCTTTACTGAATAATTTCAAAATTTTATTCTGAAAGACATTTTTCCAGTCACTGTTTTTATAACTACTTTCCACTGAAATACTAATAATATAGTAAGTAATTCTAAGTGAATTGACACTTACACACACATTAAAGGCAGGTCGTTAAAAGCTGATAAGCTATCAAATTGAATTTTTAGCGCTATAATATATTTTATTAAAAATACAACTGGAAATTATCTCGATAATTGAAAATGTCAATATTTCCCACGTTCACTATATAAATTTGTATATTTTTGCACACTTAAACATCAAGTAAAATAAGTTATTTTGTGTTACAAAATGTTTCAACTTTTGTATGTATGTATGATTTTTTTCTGTGGAATGATCGGAGTCGTATTTGTCAGTTTTTGTAAATGGAAATAACAGTAATATAATTTTTTTTTCATTGGTTAACTTAGATATTGATTTCTAGGGGTAGTGTTTGTTCAATAGGCTATCGAATATTAAGTGGTAACATTTAGTTTAACAGTTTATTATTTGATTGTTATCTTTGAAGTAGGATATGTCTTTTTTTGTTTTCATGTTTAAAATAATTAGGTCATTTAAATATGAAATGACCGACAGTGGCGCGCAGTGTCCTATAAGCAATTATACGTAGCTTGTCTTGACTATTTAGCATGTATTCATCACATATTACGAAAATTTAAACATGTTAAATCATCAAGCGAATTTCATACTTCAATATATGATTTGCAGTTCACGTGCACAAATCGAACGTACGGGTATGTGGTATTTTAGATAAAACGTACAAATTTCATTTCTATATTGTATCAAATTACAAAAACTTTTCGAAACAGAAATTGTCCACATGAAATTAAAATTGATTACCTCACTTCAGAAAAATATGCTAATTCTGAAAAACATTTACCGTCCACAGTAAAACTACAAAAAGTAGCTCTTTACGTATAGAAATTTGTATCGAAGGACAACTAGCTATTGCAAATCTGGAACATAATGACATATAAATACAAATAATTTAAAAAGGTTAATAGATACTATCGCATTTTTAGGTTAGCGTGAATTTGCTTTTTATGGCCAGGATTAAAGTCATAGCCCGATAATTCGGGGTAATTACGTCGAAAGTATATTGTGTTTGTGTGCTTATGATGCAATTATTGAGACACTTTTCAATCTATTACATTTTTAATGCCGTTATGTCAGGGTTATTAGGGCGCTTGTGCGTGCGTGTGTATATCCATATAATTTTTTATGTGTCCGTCTCTTCGCAGTCTGCCATTCCCGAAAAGCACTGCACGCCACTGATGACCAATAACGTCAAATACCAATTTGATTCTCGATATTTTTGAAGTTTCCCTTTCATACTATTTTGTTTTTCTTTTAATACGAAAATGAGTCATTATCCTTTCAGACGTATGTTTTGTTTGTCTGAAATGTCTTTTGCAGATAACATTTCGTAAACTATGGGTAAATCAAATATTCGCATTTTATGTAAAATACGAGTTTCTTTGCGGAACTAAAGCAGAGCAAATAGCTGTGTGTGCGCAAATATCAACGAAGTGCTCGGCAAGGATTTGGTTATAGAACATATAAGTACGTGAATGAAAAATGTTTAAACTACAAAAGCTGGACTTGGAAACTTTCTGCCGTGCACTGTATTTTGAAAACTTTGCGTAACTGACTGCCATCTTTTCCCGGACTTGGATCACTTCTTGCAAGGAAATGTATGTGATTCCTAACAGGCTGTATAAAAGGCCTTTTGTGATTTTGTCATTGTTCACTCTTCAGTTTCTGCACTGCTAGCATTATTAACAAGCTACCATTAAAATAACAAAACTTAGTGGACAGTTTTAATGTATACTTTGATTAATTGTTTACGCCTACCTTGGGATATAGTAAAATAAACTATCACTTCGAAATCGGACATTTCATACTATATAATCAAATATTCTTTAAAGAAATCCGCATTATAATTGGCGCGAACGTGTAATTGGTAATTACATTATTAATGATCATAATCTTATTGAGGTCGATCGTTATCATTCTGAGCTAGGATATAATCATCATTATATTAAAAAATAAGACGTATTTCAAGTCCAAAAATGATTAAATTTGAATTAAGTTATAAAATATTCAGAAGTTAGAATGTACGGAAAACTAAATAGAATAATTTATTTTTACTTTTTTTTACTCCTATATTAAATTTAAGTAGGAAAACTAAAACCCGACAATGAAAAAAAATACAATACGTAGCCTGCGAAATTCAAAATGTTATATACACTAGAAAATGTTATATACGAATAAAAAAAAATCTAAGTACGCCTTGTAAAGTTTTATACCCTAGGACACTCTTTGGATGAAGACAAATCTAAGTACACCTAATTTCTTGAAAGCATTTTAGTTTTTTAGTCTATACAAGGGAACAAACTATGTACATACATACATCGCCTGTGAGATTCATAACCTTCCTCTACTGTAGTCGGTTAAAAAATAAAAACCTTGTCCAAGTTGCCAAGTTGTTAATGAGAAATTTGATTGTATTAGAAATATGCGGGAGCAAAGAGAGAGGAAATAATATCATCTTGTCAATGTTTTTATGATTCTGTATCCAACCGACAGTTTTTACAATGTTGAAGTTGGCTGCGCACACTTTTGCAAGAATATACTCTAGATGGTTGTGTATATGTAGCGATTGATGTAAAACCAAGCTATTAAATAATGCTCCTCTTCATACTTGTAAAGTGGTTAAACAGTTTAATGCTGTGTAGGTTCCATCGAGTGTGATGTCTAGCGATAGGTGTATTGAAATGTAATTAAGGATTCTTAGGAAATATTAAATTTTATCTACAATTTTGCAGATTGAGTAAAATATTTTTTTAATATACCTCCTCATAACTAAAATGACGGTAGAATATTTTAATTCATCCATTTATTCGTACAACTGAAATGTTATTTATTAGGTATTTTGAAGCAAAATTCAGGTCTTTATCTTACGCAATTTGCATTTACAATTTTGTTACAAAACTACAAAAAGATTGACGTTTAAAGTAAAATTTTAGTTCGTAAATATGATAATATTTGATATATTTATTCCAAATTGACATTATTAACTTTATCACGCAGGAATAATGACTAATCTATGAACGTGTCCTTACGCGAATATCTATTAAATTTAGGTACATTATAAAATAATATTAAATATATAACGTAGTTTATAATTAAATTAATTGTTCATTTATAAACATGTGAACATGACGTGAAGAGTGCGCATTATGAAATTTACAGGCCATTAGTGACAATGATAATTTCAAGGCGGTAACGCTTAATTGTAACAAAGCACGCTATCCCTATTGTGGCTAGTCGCTTCTATCACACAATGTTGTGATGCTGTTTATATAATTTATGCCCTATCATAATAAGTTCTCTATAAAGAACTGAGGTTTTCAAACCAAAAGGCTGTTATATGTTAATAGACGTACAGACAGGCCTGAGCTAAAATAAGTTTATGTGGAAAGACATTATTTTAGTTGAAATAATTACTTCACATTTGCAACTTTACTATCGCACATAATTGCTGATAACATGGATACCGAAAACAATCTTCGAATTATAATTTATCGATTGTATACATATAAATCATTATGTTGGCTCATTTTAAAAAAATGTCTATCAAGTACAGTATATAACAAAAGCTAAATATATTCTTGGGAAATCCGCTATCAAGCCGCTGCAATTTATGCGTAAGGCGTAACTAAGTTTCCATAATGTGTGCCATTTACTACCACTGGGCTCTTGGAGTTTGCGTTTATTCCGCTATTGTGGATGTTGTAGAATAATTTGTTATGTTCTACGTTTCAGTTTCACAGTCAAGGTTCAGAACATTAACAAATATAGTTTATGGAAACCCAAAATTAAGCTCGTTTTCCCTTGAAATAACAGTATGACTTATTTGAATAATTACTTTTGGATTATTGAATATACTAGGCGTTAAATTTGTAGAAATTCGTTTCAATTTATTTTTCACAACTAAATGATACTACGTAATGTAGTATTATTTCTACTTTATTTAAATTCTTTATCATGACCTAGGTTTCGTTTAGATAAGATATCTACTTAGGTGGGTCTACTCTGGTGGGCAAATGTGTAGATAAGGTACCTAATCTACACATTGCCCACCTGTAGATGTAGTAATGCAACGGAACTTAGGCCGTGGTTAAGAATTTAAATAAAGTAGAAATAATACTACATCACGTAGTTTCGTTTAATTGTGAAAAATAAAATTACTTTTGGAAGCTTAGGGTGGTTTTTTATTTATTCATGTATATATCATATAATCATGGCGTAGTAAGAAGATACGTGAAAATTTCCATTTGTAATACTTTTGCATCAACAAACAATATCATGCAAAACGACATGGTATCCAGATAGTTTAAAAAAAATTATAAACAGGATAATATTATGAGGTCATATTATATATGATTATATATTTTGACATCTTTTCTTTATTGGCACTATTTACAATATTATCCCTAAGCCAACTGGATTATGTAAGTGCCTTTATTGGAGCCAACATCAATTACAGAATTGTGGGTGGTTTTCTCTGAAGGGTTAAATCTGTCCCTGCACAAGAAATCATTCAGTCATCCAGCCAAAAGCATTTTGTGAACGTTGTAAACTACATTAATATCGATCCACTTTTAATCAAGTGGCAGTAGCGATTAAGGATTCACTTCATTGTAATCTGCCATGCAGACGACTTCGGTTATGCCTTGGTATTTTATAGCATGTTTACTGTTTACTTTTTAAGACACATATGCCCATAAAATGTTCCCGTACTTATAATACTTCTGATCATTTATTTTATTTTTCTATTTAAAACCGTAGAGCTTTACCGGCTTCTTTATTTGTTGACTTTCATAAATTTGAGGAAGGACAGTCTTCTTTAAAAACAGTTTGTGTCCTACAAATTTGTCTTCATCCTATTCTCGAAATCAATTTATACCTTTTAATGGCACAGAATTATTATTTTATATTAGAAAAGTAAAAACAGAAACAATTTTACAAATAGGAATGATGATAGTTATATGTTGTCTCTATGAATCAAAATTAAATTGAAATAATTCACATAATACATTATTTTTATGAATGTGAAAGCCATTCATATTACTCCGATTTTTTGTCAGATATCTTACGTGACATGGTGTTTCAGTACGAAATTTGTAAAGTTAACTTTGCGTTTTGTTTTACTAATAAATTACGAATATAATTTTTTTTTAATAAAAATTTAATCTGTATTTTTCCTACCGGTTGCTGATGTATATGGAAATATTTTACGGGTTAAATGTATACTGGTTTCAGCAAACTCATAATTTTGGTGGTAATTTTTTTGTTTGTTACACGTTTTTATGCGTTATATGCACACAATAACTTTGAAATTCGCTAAAAAGACAATCGCAACGTTAATATCAGAACTCCCATTTTACAATATTAGTTACTTGAATTAATGAAAACATAAAAACAAATAAATGAAAATATATTTCATTCGTTTCAAGTTGCCAAAAAAATTCGCTTTATATATATATATATATATATATATATATATACATATATATATATATTATTAAAAATTATAAATATGACACTTATTGTGATTTATTGAAAATATTTTCAATAACTGTATACATTTTCCAAACGCAATTCGCGGTTTTCGATTTTAATTTTTAACTTCAATATAAACACGGTTTTATGCTATTTCTTTAACAATATTAAATTAAATTTTTTCTATTCAGCCTACGTCATAAGACAACTTCATGTACAGACTGAAATTGATTACGTAAATGACATTTATTTGACACACAGTTTACCTCATTGTGTTCAGAGTTATTTTCAATAAAGTTGAATATACCGATAATATACCCGATTTTAGCGACTTTATCTCGTAAAGTTTTTTTGTCCAAATTGTCAAATGAGAAGAAATTTATGAAAATATCATAAATTTCTTCTTTTTTCAATATAAACTTCCTAAACATTTATGAAATTAGATATATCATTGATTTTTTGCAAGTATTTATGCTTATAAATTCAACCTGATTATTTCTAGGACTTTTCTCGTATAATCGTATGTTTTACAGATTCAATTTGGTATTATTGTGTGGCATAGAAACTAATTAAGTGTGAGTTGGACTAAATCATGGCGGATATACTGACCTGTCTCCACTTTTTTTAAAAAATGCAACTGTCTTATTGACCAAAGGTATGAAAGGAACCCAAATTTGTAGACCTAAAACGGAAATTCTTTTACAATTTTGTTTCAAAGCGTATCTATATGGGGAAAGAGCTATAGCTCGTTGGAAAAAGCCTTTTAAATTAATAATGAGATGGAAAATGTTTTTATAAAATTTTTGAATTTTAATCTTTGTGATACGGCGGTTTTTAAATGTCAAAAGTTTTATATTTATCTAAATACGTACGAAAACTTCTCAGCGAGGATTCTATTTATTTTTGACAGTATTTATTTCGTTATCTCATATAATTTTTTTATTCTTCCGAAATGTTTGAAGAATAATTTTTAAAACATGGTGGTAACGTAAAGTTTTCCAATCAAACCGGATAAAACTAATATAATACATGTAGTAACATTAGGACAAAGAAGCTAACGTTTTGAAGAAAAACCTGTTTCAAATAATTTTCGGTTTAAATTATTTTCTACGTTGAAATATAAATCAGTGGAAAGAATTAAGAAAAACATAGTATTGTTTGAATTTTTATAAAATTTTCAGAAGGAAAGAAACGTATCTAGTATATTTTCAAAAATTTCTTTACACTTTAATTTTTGAATCAAATTTTTAAATGTGTGTATATAATATACCTAATAACCTACTTGAATGTTTGAATTCGCCTGCGGACCAATGGTTAAAGAAAACTTGATATGTTAATATAACTTTTATTCGTATGAAAATCTTGAATCGTATACGTTTAAAATTGTTTTACTGCGGATATTAGTGAAATATATTTCAAATGTCACTTATTACTAGGATTATGACAAGTTAACCATCATCCTTACCACTTTCTATGGAACCAAATTATTTACGAGGAAATGGACCATCGTATCGAAGCGTAAATGCAATAAGGAGCTTCTTTATTGGTGCCAATCTCTTCAATTTTGATATAAAACGCTCTGAAAATAAAAATTATAGAATTGTTCAGTTTGAACTTTGCGAAATGTGAAGTATTACAAAGTTTTAGATGCACATCTGGTATTATCAAAATAAATAAAATTAAAACCATTGAGGGCTTGAAGAAACATAAATTATGCACAGACAAACTCGTTTCTTTATATTTGCATGTGCGTCGAGTTGAAACGGCGTGATTTTATCCCTTCGTTGTATTTTGTAGGGCTGTAAATATTCGTCAACTTTTTCACGTCACACGCTCCCCCGCACTCGATCCTGTAACACTTGCGAGAGAAATAAACTGCTCACGCAAATAAGATGGCCGAGGGATAAAATGACGCTGGGGTTTGGAAAGGTTTAAGTGCGTTGGATTGTTTATGGTGACGTAATAGGGTTACGTATTATGTTAGATGCATACAGAAAAGCAAGTTTTGAATTTCGCCAATTTCTTGATTGACAATAGTATTAAGGAAAATATAATAAGAAAAAATGTACGCACAACAAATGTCTAGCATTCAAGTTATTCAAAAACAACTTATGAATTAGCACTGTAATTTGTGAAAAAAAAATAATTAAAATACCTCGCCATCTTTTTAACAGTATTTAATTTGGTTCTATGACGTCATCTACTTACCTAGTTTAGTTAGCGTATCTATCTCCCCATGCGAGATGAAATGAATATTAATTAATTTATTAGCGAAATCTTCGTTAATGTACGCAATAAAATATAGACACAAATGTATCATTTGTGAACGAAATATTTAGCAGAAATAAATGGTGTTATTTGGAGACGCCGCAAGTATTATGAGCATGCAGGCTGAAACTGAGTTTAATGTGCTTTTCTCATAAGTGAAGGAAAATTGTTCAGACAAAATTTTTTCAAGTTGTTAGTTGTTGCATTCGAAAGTGCAAATGTTATCGCTAATTATATTGGTTCCTTCTACAAATATTCATTTTCTATTTAAGTTATGTACTTATGAAGTGAATTTTATTCAGGTACTAAGAATTCACTACTGATATTAATAAATTAAAAAATCTGGAAAAAATAAAATCTAATCTGTCTTCTATTGTCTTAATCCGTCTGCATTCATATCTTCACATTCCTCCAAAGTCCCTTCTGACAGGTTAACTTCAGACAAATTATTTCTCTAAATTTTGATAGGTTGTTCATAACAACCATTTTTATAAGCACATAAATGATATTGTATTCTTACATTAGTATAGTAGACAAATTGTAAATAATTATGGGGACATCAAAATTACAATAAATATTTTAAAAATATATGTCGTAATTAAGTCATTGTTAATTAATAATTTAAACTTGCAAATACGTTTTCAAACATCACATTATTTTAAAAAATACATTTTTCATATCGTCCTCGGCTAGACTTTTTAATTAAATTCATAAAATTCAACGCCACTGAGCAGATAATTGTATATAAAAGACTTTCCGCTCCTTATTGACAAGTCATTTCGTTCCCACAGGTGAATTAAATTAAATCATAACAAAAATACGGTACCCTGCATATTTACAGTAAAATCCTCTTATCGGAGGAAATGTGCGATCAAATGAATCGTTAAGTGTAAAAGAAAAAACAACTCTCATCGAAACGGTGGAATTACGGTCGCCTTCCAGTAAGATACTTAACAAAAATGCTTATTCAAATTGTAGCAGTAAATAAAAACGGTTATAGGATTTTCGAGACACCGTGTTGCCTTATCATTCTACGAAGTATTTTCCAGTTTGTGTCGTCGAATGACGACGCGTAAAGTTTAAGAAAAGTTCCAGGAGCTTAATTAGACAATAAGTTTTAGAAATATATTTGTCGACGTTAACGTTTTAGGAATATATGTAAAATAGGCATGGATAGGATTTAATGCAACGATGTTCGTAATGCGTTGATTATTGCAAGAAATATTGAGTAACATTCCTTTTCAGAGATACGAGAAAAAAATTCACATTACAGGGGTTGAGTAGGGTATTTTATTGTACCTATGGGCCTTTAAACAGTAATTACTATAGCTATATGTATATTTACAACTATATATACCTACAATTATATCATATACGTAGTATTTTTATCACTTGGCACCGCCAGTGAATGATCCAGTAGCTGTCATGTACAGTGTGAAGTCATTACAGAAGATTTTTGCAATGAAAAGTGAGTTTATACACCAATTTTTTATTTCTTATATTTATATATTACATAGACATATCTATAATTGAATGCCATTTGTTTGCCACAGTTAGTTTTATTTTTTGACTAAGTATTAAAACAAACTTTTTAAACTAAAATTAAAATTTTTAAACTTTTTTAGAAACTTAGTATTGTATTTACGTTCGGACACCAATATGTTTGTACCTACCGACGTGTCCAAAGGTAAAAACAATGTTTTTACCTATGGTCATTGATATACTAAATTATTACAAATTTATCCATAGGGCCAAGGAGAAAGTAGGTGTTAAGAGAAATGCTCTTAACATGATCATATAAACCACACATAAAAATCTGTATAATTACAGATTTTTATGTGTGTTTTTAAGATAGATTTGGTAATAAAATTGAGTCTAAAAACGGCAACGTTAAAAACGTTTTTTTTAATTTTGTCTATATTTCACATTTGGATCATAATTATATATTTGATTAAAATCAAGTCCTAACTTTTATAATTTACGGAATAATTGGTTGCTATAACCACATATGCATTTACGTTCGTTTCACACAAAGATTATACAATTCCTGGTTACGTACCTTACAAATATTGTACGTAAAAGTCCATTCCAATGGTTTTGAAAAAAATACTAGTGCCTTCAAAGAATATTTAATATTCTTGAATATATTTGGCGTTAATTTTGTAGAAATTCATTATTCACAATTAAATGAATGATTTCTTTACCACGATCTTTGCTAATATCCCACCTGAAGATGTAATACAACGAAACCTAGGTCGTGGTAAAGAAATTAAAGAAAGTAGAAATAATACTACATCACGCAGTTTCATTTAATTGTATTTAATATTCTATTAGAGTGGCATCAAAAAAGATCAAGTATAATTTGGATTTCTGGGTCAAAAAGTTCGTAACTGTGTTTGTCGCTAAACTGCTATTTCATTATAGATTATGAAATTCATTCCATAGTTAAAAGGCTAAAAAAAACAACAATATATTTTTTAAACACTCAAGCCTCTTTAGAAAAACTCTTAGAAGTGAAATCTTAATAAATTTATTTTTATCTCATATTATTTTTAACTTACGGAGAAATGTAAATCAATATATTATGAACACTAAATAGATCGATAGAGAACGATAACTATGGTGTACTTAACATCTATTCGATATAACTTGAAATTCCAATGTCTGGCTAACTATTAATGGTTGCAAAGATTTCCGTCTTCTGCGTCATTGCCGTTCTGACCTGGTACTTTAATTTGCAGGGTTTTGAAATTGTAAACATTGATTTATATGACAGCTTTATTTTCTCTTATATTTTTTCATTAATGAATCATATAATTAATTGCATTACCTTTACCGATTAACCTAAAACCGATCTGATTTATTACTAATGCATGAATTGTTTTTTCACGTAATTAATATGGTAAAGAATATAATATTGTTAGTAGGAAAAACAAGAAAGGTTTTATTTTATACATTTTTGTGTCTCATTTTTAAAAAAACCTCGTAAAATAATTACGAAATGCCAGTCATCGTGATTAGTGACTTTTTACCTTTATTGTGACAAACTTTCATGTCCCTACAAAATTCCTAGTCAATGCCAATTTTCATAGGCTTTTCTGAAACTCCGTTCAGGGACACGTGTATAGAATACTTTAGAAGGTTATTCGAATTTGGATGGCTAATAAAGTACCACGATGAAAGCTTTATTTTATGATTATTAAAGATATGAAATCCTAATTTACTGAAGTTTACTGTTTGGAGAAAAAATACGAACCCTTGATCGCTCTTAATTCCTGAATTCATGATAAGAACACGAGACAATGTACCTTCTACGGGCGTATCACTTGCTACAGTAATCTTTTTCTTTTCTAATATTGAGTTTTATGCCAAAAGGCAGAACGGATCGACCTTTTCAGTAGGTTTAATCAATAAAGGCAAATTTGTGAGGTAAAGTCTAGCAAAAAAAGATTCGTGAAAACATTTTCGTTGATTGAAATACTCGCAACGGTATGTGGTAAGATGAAAGGAATAGTTTCAAGGTGATAATCTAAATCTTGAGTATTTTTAGATATATCATGTTTATCCTTTTAGACAATCTTTTATGACTGACACATGGGAGGCTTAGTCTTTACTGAATAATTTAACAATTTTATTCGGACAAAAAATGGTTTGGTTACTGTTTTTATAACTACTTTCCATTGAAATACTAATAATGATATAATTCTGAATGAATTAGGTTGGTCGGTCGTTAAAAGCTGATAAGCTATAAAATTTAATCTGTAGCCCTGTTATATATTTTATTAAAAATACAACTAGAAATTATCTTGATAATTGAAAAATTAAATATTTCCCATGTTCGCTTTATAAATTTATATATTTTCATACACTTAAACATCAAGTAAAATAAGTTATTTTGTATGTATGATTTTTTTCTTGTGGAAGGATCGGAGTCGTAATTATCAGTTTTTATAAATGGAAATAACAGTAATGTAAATTTGTTGATTGTTGTAACTTATAAATAAATTTCTAGCGGTAGTGTTGTTCAAGAGTTTAGTAACATTTTGTTTAACATCCTATTATTTGATTTTTATCTTTAAAGTAGGATATATCTTATCGTTTTCGTCCTTTTTTGTTTTCATGCTTGAAATGATTAGGTCATTTAAATATGAAATAACCGACAGGGGCACGCAGTGTCTTATAAGCAATTATACATACGGTCCTGAATATTTAGCATATATTCATCACATATTATGAAAATTTAAACATGTTTAATTATCAAGCGAATTTCATACTTCAATATATGATATGCAGTTCACGTGCACAAAGCGAACGTACGGGTATGTGGTATTTTAGATAAAACGTACAAACTTCATTTCTATATTGTATCAAATTACAAAAATTTTCGAAACAGAAATTGTCCATATGAAATTAAAATTGGTTACCTCATTTCGGAGCTTTAGTACATAGTCTCAAGGCAAGCTGAAGTTTGCTTGACAATCTTCGGCTATATTCAGACTGAAACAATCTCGTAATTCTTATATTTGCATACATTGTGTTATTATACGATATTATCATAAGGATTTCTCTGTGGTCAGTTTATCATTCTCATTCGAAAATAATATTATGAATAATTTAAATACACAGATCTTAAAAAACACGTATTATATTTCGTAAATCAAACACTTGCTATGTTATCCGTTTACTTTGAACATTAAAATTAATATTTTATTATTTCATTTTTTGGCGTGCATTTTTGTCGTGAATGTAAATAATGGCGACTATCGAATGTTGCTCTGTTTATTATGTGATTAAGGTAGGATTTTCAATTTATATTTTATAGAAAATAATAGTGTAATTGAGAAAGTTAGATAGAAGGCAATTTTGAAACTATATGTTCGTAATAAATCTAGTTTATGGCATTTTCACAGTAAGTTTTACGATAGTGTTGGTGACTAATCAGAAGTTTTTTAAATAAATTTTTTTCTGGTATTGTTTATTATTCGCAACTGGTTATAGTAAATGGAATAAAGGTGGTTTTGATAATTTACGTAATTTCTCAAATTCTTGTAAAAAATATGCTAATTCTGAAAAACATTTACCGTCCACAGTAAAACTACAAAAATTAGCTATTTACGTATAGAAATTTGTATTGAAGGACAGTTGTCCTTTGATCTATTCTATGCAGCTATTGCATATCTGGAACATAATGACATATAAATACAAATAATTTAAAAATATTAATAGATACTATCGCATTTTTAGGTTAGCGTGAATTTGCTTTTTATGGCCAGGATTAAAGTCATAGCCCGATAATTCGGGGTAATTACGTCGAGAGTATATTGTGTTTGTGTGCTTATGATACAATTATTGAGACACTTTTCAATCTATTACACTTTTAATGCCGTTTTAAGGGTTATTAGGGCGCTTGTGCGTGCGTGTATATATCCATATAATTTTTTATATGTCCGTCTCTTCGCAGTCTGTCCTTCCCATAAAGCATTGCACGCCACTGATGACCATTAACGTCAAATACCAATTTGATTCTCGATATTTTTGAAGTTTCCCTTTCATACTATTTTGTTTTTCTTTTAACACGAAAATAAGTCATTATCCTTTCAGACGTATGTTTTGTTTGAAGCTATGTATTGAAATGTCTTTTGCAGATAACATTTCGTAAACTATGGGTAAATCAAAAATTCGCATTATATGTAAAATACGAGTTTCTTTGCGGAACTAAAGCAGAGCAGATAGCTGTGTGTGGGCAAATATCAACAAAGTGCTCGGCAAGGATTTTGTTATAGAACTTATAAGTACGTGAATGGTTTGAAAAATGTTTAAACTACAAAAGCTGGACTTGGAAACTTTCTGCCGTGCACTGTATTCTGCAAACTTTGCCGCAATTGACTGCCATCTTTTCCCGGACTTGGAGGAAATATATTCTTGCAAGGAAATATATTTGATTCCCAACAGGCTGTATAGAAGATCTTTTGTGATTTTGTCATTGTTCAGTCTTCAGTTTCTGTACTGCTAGCATTAAACAAAAAGCTACCATTAAAATAACAAAACTTAGTCGACAGTTTTAGTGCATACTTTGATTAATTTTTTACGCCTTCCCTGGGATATAGTAAAATAAACTTTCACTTCGAAATCGGACATTTCATACTATATAATCAAATATTCTTTAAAGGAATCCGTTTTAGGATTCCTGCGCGGACGTGTAAATGGTAATTACATTATTAATGATGATATTCTTATTGAGGTCGATCGTTATCATTCTCAGCAAGGATATATATCATCATTATGTTAAAAATAGGACGTATATCACGTCTAAAAATGATTAAATTTAAATTAAGATGTAATATTCAGTAGTTAGAATGTACGACAAACAAAATAGAATAATTTATTTTTACTTTTTTTTTACTCCTGTATTAAATTTAAGAGGGAAAACTAAATCGCGACAATGAAAAAAAATGATTGAAAATACAAAACACAACAGTAGTAAACAGTACGTAATTTGTGAAAATCATAATGTTGTATACACTTGGAGCCTCTCTGAATCAAAATGAATCTAAGTTCGCCTCATTTGTTGAAATCAGTTTGGTAGTTTAGTCTGTACGAGAGAACAAAAAAAAATGCTTTTATACGTGCATACGTAGCCTGTGAAATTTATAAATTTTTATACCCTAGGATACTCTTTGAATCAAGGCAAATCTAAGGATACCTAATTTCTTAAATGCATTATAGTATTTTAGTCTGTACGAGGGAACAAGCGAAGTTATTTACGTACATACGTACTGTAGTCGGGTAAAAAATTAAAAATCTTGTCCAAATTGCCAAATGATTAATGAGAAATTTGAGAGTATTAGAAATCTGTGGGAACAAAGAGAGATTTAATATCATCATGATATAATATCGAGATGATATTATTATCATCATATGATTCTGTATCCAACCGATAGTTTCTATAATGTTGAAGTTGGCTGCGCACACACATTACATTAATAATGCTCTTCCTCATACTAAAAGTATGAGTTCAAGTACAAGTATAAGTTGAAGTGGGTTCAACAGTTTAATGCTTTGTAAATCCCATCGAGTGTGATGTCTACGGGTAGGTCTTATAATATAATATAATGATCTTATAATATAATTAAGGTTTCTTAGGAAATATTAAATTTTGCAGATTGAAAAAAATGTTTTTTTAATGTACCTCCTCATAGCTAAAATGATGGCAGAATATTTTAATTCATGCATTCACTCGTACAAGTGAAATTATATTTATTAGGTATTTAGAAATAAAATTCAGGTTTTTATCTTACGTGATTTGTATTTGCAATTTGGTACAAAACTACATAAATTATTGACGTTTGAAGTACAATTTCACTTTGTAAACGTAATAATAGTTAATATATTTATTCCAAATTAACATTTTTAACTTTATTACGCAGGTATAGTGACTAATTCATAAACGTTTCCTTACTCGAATGTCTATTAAATTTTGGTACATTTTAAACTAAAGTTAAACATATAACGTAATTTACAATTAAATTAACTGTACACCCCAATTATAACCACTTGTACATGGCATGAAGAGTTCGCATTATGAAATTTACAGGCCATTAACGACAATGATAATTTCAAGGCGGTGACGCTTAATTGTAACAAAGCACGCTATGTTGTGATGCTGTTTTTACAATTTATACCCCATCAGAATAAGTTCCCAATCCAAAAGGCCGTTGTATGTTAATAGACGAACATATAGGCCCAAGCTAAAATAATTTAATGTGGAAAGACTTTATTTTATTTGGAATAATTACTTCACATTTACAATTTTACTATTTCACATAATTCCTGATACCAGAAACTATCTTCGAATTATAATTCATCGACTGTAAATCATTATGCTGGCTCATTAAAAAAATGTCTATCAAGTGCAGTATATAACAAAAGCTCAATATATTCTCGGTGAATCCGCTACCAAGTCTCTACAATTAGTTACAATTAGTTCGTAAAAACATAATTTATATTAAAAAAATAGTTTTCATAATGTGTGCCATTTACTACCATTGGTCTCTTGGAGTTTACGTTTCCGCTATTGTGGATGTTGTAGAATAGTTTGTTAAGTTCTACGTTTCAGTTTCACAGTCAAGCTTCAGAACTTTAATAAATGTAGTTTATGGAATGGCAAAATTAAGCTTGTTTCCCCTTGAAATAATAGTACGACTTATTTGAATAATTACTTTTGGAATATTGAACATACTTGGCGTTAGTTTTATAGAAATTTATTTAAATTTAATTTTTTACAATTAAATGAAACTACGTATTGTAGTATTATTTCTACTTAATTTAAATTCTTTACTACGACCTAGGTTTCGTGTAGATAAGATACCTACTCCGGTGGGCCTACTCAGGTGGGCAGATGTGTAGATAAAATACCTACTCTACACATTGCCCACCTGAATATGTTATAATACAACGAAATCTAAGTAGTGGTAAAGAATTTAAATAAAATAGAAATAATAATACATAACGCAGTTTAATTTAGGTGTGGAAAATTAAATTACTTTTGGAATGTTATTGTGATTTTTTATTTACCTATTTATGTAATGGCGTACTAAGGACACATGTATATGAAAGTTTCCATTTTGCATTAACAAACAATATTATGCATAAAAATATGGTATCCAGATTGTTTAAAAAAAAATTATGGACAGGATAATATTGTGAGATAATATTATATAAAATTTTTGACATATTTTATTTATTGGCACTGTTTGGAAGTATTATGCCTAAGCCAATTGGGTCATGTAAGTACCTCTATTGAAGCCAATATCAGGCCACCTCATACCACAAAATTATGCGTTGTCTTTCGAAGGCACCTTACGGTAACCTGTGACGGTAAATGCTTCCTCTCAAAAATCAGGTGGGATATTAGCAAAGATTGATATCCCAATCTTTGCTAATATCCCACCTGAAGATGTTGTAATACAACGAAACCTAGGTCGTGGTAAAGAAATTAAAGAAAGTAGAAATAATACTACATCACGTAAGTTTCATTTAGTTGAAATAATTCATTATGTGAATCATTCATCATTTTTAAGAATGTGCAAGCCACTCATGTTACTCCGATTTTTTGTCAGATGTCTCAATTGGAATATATGTAACATTGTATTTTAGTACGAAATTCGTAGTTAATTTTGCGTTTTGTTTTATTAATAAATATCGCATTTAATTTTTTTCTTTTCACCATATTTTGTTTTGTTAATAAATATCGCATTTAACATTTGATTGAAGTGTAAACTGTTGCTATAAATTTATGAAAATGTTATCTGTATTTTTCCTACTATTGTTTAAACATATGAATATATTTAATGGTAAAATATGTCTTGGTTTAAGTACACTCATATTTTTGGTGGTAATTTTTTTCTGTGTGACTAGTTTTTGTGCATTATATTCAGACAATGATTTTTAAATTCGCCCGAAATAAGGACTCAAATCCCAAGTTTTTTTAAAGATGATTGCAACGTTAATATCAGGACTCCCATTTTAGAATATTAGTTACTTGAATCTCTTAGATTGCCAAACAAATATATGTAAATATATTTTATTCGTTTCAAGTTGCCGAAAAAATTCACTTTTATATATATTCTATTAAAAACTTATAAAATTGACGCTTGTTGTAATTTATTGAAAATATTTTCAAGAACTGTATACATTTTGTAAACGCAATTTCAATATAAACACGGTTTTATGTTATGTAATAGTATAAAATCAACTTTTTTTTCATATTCAGCCTGCGTCACGTGAAAACTTCCTCTACAGACTGAAATTAATTTCCTGAATGACGTTTATTTGACACACAGTTTACCTTCTTGTGTTCAGAGTTATTTTCAACAAGATCGTACTTGCTAGCTAATTTGATACCCGACTTCAGCGAGCTTATCTTTTAACGCATTTATATCAAATCGTCAAATATATTTTAAAAATTTCTTTTTCAGTATAAACTACATACACATTTATGAAATTAGATTTATTATTAATTATGTATTTCACATATATATGTTTTTAAACTCAATCTGATTAATTTTAAGATTTTTGTCGCATAATCGTGTCGTATGTTTTACAGATTCAATTTGGGATTACTGGGTGGTGTAAAAACTAATTAAGTGTGAGTTGGATGCGATCATACAAGATTTTCCGAGTTGACTCCACTTTTTTATAAAAATGCAACTGACTTATTGACAAAGGTTACAAAATAAAATTCAAGTTTGTTGACCGGAAACGGATATTTCTTTACAATTTTATTTGAAAACGCATCAGTATAGGTTGTCAGAAAACAAATTTTAAACTGATAATGAGATGGAAAATAAATTTTTGAATTGTAATCTTTGTGATATGGCGCTTTTAAAATGTCAAAAGTTTTATATTTATTTAAATATGTACGGAAACTTCCTTACGTGGCTAACCTTAGTGCGGGTTGTATTTGTTTTTGACACTATTTTAATTTGTTATCTCGTTTTACTTTTTTATTATAATTTATTCTAAAACGTTTGAATAATAATTTTTGGTGACAAAGTTTTACAACTAAGTCATATAAAATTAATAAAATATATGTGAACTTACTATAGGGTAAATAAGCTAACGTTGCCAAAAAAAAATTGTCAAATGATTTCTGGTGTAAATTATTTTCTACGTTGTTATATAAAATAATAGAAAGAATTTAAAACAATTTCTTAACCTTTGATTTCTCATAAAAATTTCGAAAGAAAGAAAAACATATTTTATGTTACTTTGAAAATTTTTAAAAATTTCTTTACGCTTCGAATTCTGAATCTTATTTTAAATGTATATAACATACCTAATAACCTACTTGAAGAGTGGAATACATGGGCGAATCGATACTTGGTTTACGTTTATCTTGTCAGGTGTAAAACGTTTATAATATGAAGATGTTAAATCTTGTTTGTGTAAATTTGGTGATATGCCGATAAATTTGTCAATATTATCCATATAAAATTCAAATGTTATAAAAATACATCAATATCATTTAAATAGGCTATTTGACTTGAATTTTTAAATTATTTCAAATTATTCTATTTTGTATTATAAGTACACTACATTTATATTTCTAGGATATATGTCCTGCTTTTTATATAAATCACTTTTAAAGTTTGAATTTTTGGACTTGCGTTAAAAACACAATTTCTTTAATGGCGGCTAATGTGACGTAACACACAATGTAAACAAACAGTCCTGCCCGCTGAAGGGGATTATTATTTATTTTCATATTAAAATGGTGTATAAATGGTGTGCAGTGTCACAATGTCTATAAAAAGTCGACACAAAGTGTTCGTTTCAGTGCCAACAAATGTTAAAAGACGAAAAAAGTGGCTACAATTAACTCAAAAAGATCCAAACAGGATTGCAGCTCACTCAAATGTTTTTATGTGTGAAGATCATTTCGATATAAGTAATATTTAAGTTTTAAACATTATTATCGATATCAATGCCTATAAAAACAAAAAGAATAAGAATATTCAATTTTGGTATGAACGCGTTTTAGTACCAATGATATTTTGTTTTACAATTGTTAGTATTTATATAAATTTAAATTTTTGATGTGATATGAAAGAAAACACATTAGAAACGATATTTTAAAAAAAATTCTGCAGCAGACGATTATTTATTATAAAAAAAATTAATTTAAAAAATTTTACAGCTGATGACTTTTGTTTGCGAAGGAACATGTTTTAAAATGTGTTTTCCAGTTAGTTCACTTGATCTTTTATCGTTAAGCATTTATTACACAATTAAAAATATAATGTCTTACAAATTGTTTAGTATTTATAATATAAATATTGTAAATTTAATTATCCAACTTGAATATTTACTTAATCTGTCAATTTTAACAATAACATCTTGTTTATCCATCATCATTCAGGAAAAGTCTATTTGTCTATGATTCATGTTTGGAAAACTTATAGTCCTGATATATAAATTAGCATATGCATTGCATGGGAATTAAATAATTTTTTTTATACATTAGTTTTTAACCGGAAGTTATTTTAATTAAATATATCATTTGTAATGTATTTCTTTTTAAATAATATAAGTAATGAATAACATACGTAATTCATATTATAAAAAAATATATTATAGTAAAAAGGTGATAGTTATAAATTTAAAAAAAAAGAAAAAAGACCATAATTTAAAGATTTAAAAACTTGTCTATGACGTCATCGGACTTTTAACCAATAACAGGGCGTTTGCGACGCTGATTAAATTAAAAAAAAACAGTGTGATTTCTTTACTTTTTTTATATAATTTAAACTTATTCTTCCGAAAATTAATAGTAGTGTGCTTATTTACGTTATAATCTAACAGGATGACACCAAATTGTAGCATATTTTCGATGTTAGCAAATAGCCTATTGCAATTTCACCTTATTGTACGATTATGACAAGTTAATCAATATCCTTAACATTTTCTGTGATCAAAATTATTTACGAAGTAATAGACTATCGTATCGCAGCTTTAATGGAAAAATGAGCTTCCCACGCCAATCTTTTCAATTTTAATACAAAACGTTCTGGAAATAATAATTTAATAACAGTACAATTTAAACTTTACTATATACATACACACACACACACACACTTATATATATATATATATATATATATATATATATATATATATATATATATATATATATATATTGCATTATGTTAGATGTATTACTAGAGTTATCCAAATAAATAAAAGCTTTGAGGCTTGAAGAAAAAGAAAATATACACAAACTTGTTTTTTGTCATATTTGTATGTGTAGCGAGATGAAATGGCTTGTTTTTATAATGCTAATATCCCTTCGTAGTATTTTGTAGGGCTGTAAGTATTCGTCCACTTTTTCACATCACGTGCTCCCTTGCGCCCAATCTACATCCTGTAACACTTGCGAGAGAAATAAAACTGCTCACGCAAATAAGTTGGCCGCGGTATAAAACGACGCTGGGGTTTGGAAAGGTTTAAGTGTGTCGGATTTCTTAAGATATCGTGATAGGGGTAAGTGTTAAGTTAGATACAGACAGCAAGTTTTGAATTTTCTCATTTTTTTGATTACCTCTATTGGTAAAGAAAAAGAAATGACATGAAGCGGTGTATCGAGAGCAGATATTTTGCATTTAAGTTATTCAAAAGTCGTCTTTTGTATTAGCACTGAGATTTGCGAAAGAAATAGTAAAAAATGAAGTAAATTAATTAAAAAGCCCTGCCATCTTCTTAACTTATTGTTTATTATTGTAGTACGACCTTGTATACTTGTTTAGTTTAGACGGCTTATCTATCTATACTATGCGAGATGAAATAAATATTAATTAATTTATTAGTGAAATTTTCGTTAATAAAATATAGAACCGAATGTATAATTTCTGTAGGAAATATTTATCGGAAATAAATGGTGTATTATGGGTATGTAAATTGAAACACAGTTTAGTGTGTCCCTATAAGTGATGGAAAAAAAGGTAATGTAAGTGTATTTTTATTGTAAAATACATTGTCAGCGTTTTTTTTAATTTTTCATCACCGTTATTCGGAAAATATTAGGCTAATTTTGCCTATCCACGAGCTTAACTTAGATTTGATATAAGTAATTTTATGTTTAGTTTTATCTCGATCTAATAAGAGATGTAGCATCCAGTGTGACCACAGATTTTTTTATGTCCATAAACTTCCAAGGTGACCCTGATTTTATGGTCTGGGGTTCATAATCGATAAAGATATAATTACAGTACGTTAAAATTTAAAAGTTGACATATCCCTATTAGGTGTGTTTCTGGCAAATTCACCTAAAAGTACACATACCGAGAAGCAACATGCTACGATAAAATAATTCGAAGAAATTCATAAAGGTTTTTCTCTTTTTGTATCATTGTCTATTTTGCATCTATATGTTCCTCTTTCACCTCTATCTTTGAATTATTTTCACAATTAAAAGGTTACCAAAGCAGCGTGAAAAAAGTATAGTCATCTTTCCACCTCTTTGAGGATAGAAGTTAGGAAAACCCCTTAAGCACAAGGAGAACTCGCACTGTACTCATAGTTCCGTACACATTTCGACAATTATAAATATTAAAGAGTACATAGTATTTCTATGAAACTGGTTCCAAATATTAATTTTTCAGAACCTAAACATATTGTAACGAATTATATAACACAAATTTTACGATATACATATCAGGCGTAAGGTATGATGCGTATTTCAAAAATTAAAAGATTGAGGATAATCGCTGTAGTTTTCCTGTAATTTTTTGGTCAGATTTTATTCAGTCGTTTTGGAAATATTTTGGGCCTTATTTTCATGTATTTTTTAGAATATATTTTTAAACATGCGATATAAAGTTGTGAAAAAATGTTTGCATTCTCACAAGGCTTTTCAGGATATATAAAATGAGAAAAAAAAATTGTTTTATGTCCATTATTTATATCCTCTTCTACGCAAGTATTTTAAAAAAGTTGGTGGTGGGAAATATGCACAAAATATGTGGGTTAATGAGATGTATTGCAGTGCCAAATTTTAAGTTTCTACTTCGCATGATTTTTGGGAAAATCGGTTATGAAAACAGAAAAATGTGATGGCATTGCTTGCCATAACTTCCGTAGGCGTAAAAACACGGGGAAGATTGAAAAAATTATGACATTTACAAACATCGCTATACTTTTCCTACAACCTTGTGCGGGTTTCTAAAAACCCATAATTTTTCAGTATGTCTCTGAAGATAAGATCACTTTTCATAAGCAGCTTTGTTAACATCGCTTCTACAGCACGTTTTAGTGTAAAGAATAATGCTTACAGCACCTAACCATTGTGTATTTCTAACTTCCCACACAAAGAAAATAGTTAATATTTTGAGTATGATATTACAATTTCTAACTACGTGTATGGACCAGCCTTAATTTGAATCATCCTTTTAGAGGAATCCTTATAAAAGCATCACTTTGGATTATTTTCAGTATTAGACACAAATAGGAGATGAAGCACGGAGAATATAAATAAGATAAAAATAGATGATATAATGGAAAACACTTTAGTGAAGCACTTTGAAAATACTTTCTTCTAAATTGTTTGCGTATTTATAATAAATAAAGATGGAGTAGCTGGTTTTATCATTTTTGATGTAAGAATTCAAATTACTTTTAAGTAATTATTTATTGGTACGTTATAGGAGTTTAACACATAATGATAAAGAAGTCTGTAAATAATTGAACACATAAGCAAAAAATGATTACATAAATCTCTCGCGAGGAATATGGCATTCACGTAAAGTGATGTGATATTTATAACTAATGTACAGTATATTTAAAGAAGCCAAATTTATATATAATAAGAAGAACCAAATGAAATTTCTTCTGAATATATTATACATGCACCTATTGTATCAAACCAAGCGACCTGCACTTATTACTGTCTTTCTACATTTTTAATTCAAATCACTCTATACATTTTCTTTAGTTTCATTTCTGTTCTTGGTTTTTCTCATTCACCTTCATTCTTATGGATTACATTTGAAATTCTCTTTTTTCATCATTTTTCAATATTTGAGTTTATATCTTCATGCCCCAATCCCAAAGTGACTAGTACAGTATTTAAGTTCTGCAATTGGCTTAAAAAATCTTGTTTTCTGCCTAAAAAGCACTTTAGAAGAGGTATTTTAAGAGCTTCTCAATACGTCGGCTAATTGGGTACATTTGAACGTGCAAATATTATTGCTAATTATAATGTTTCCTTTTACAAATATTCGTTCTATATTTATGTTATGAAATAAATTCTATTTAGACAACAAAAATTCACCACCAATTTAGGCATTCAAAAATCGTTGGAAAAAATTAAACATAACTTGACTTCTCTTATCTTAATCCTATTTCTTTCATATCATACCTCCTTAAACTTTGTCCAAAGTTCCCTACATCAGAGGTTAACTTTAGACAACTTGTTTCTCTATATTTTGATATATTGTACACAACAACCATTTTTATAAGCATATAAATTATATTGTATTCTTACTTTAGTATAGTAGACACTGGTCTACTATAGAGAACTGTGGAGACATCAAAATTGCAGTAAAATATTTGAAAATGTAAGTCGGAATTGAGTTGTTAAGTAGTTGTTTAATAATATACGTTTTCAAATACGTTTGCAAACTATACACAATACAAACAAATACATTTTTTCATATCTCGTCCTCGGCTGGACTATTTAATTTCGATCATAAGATTCAATGCTACTGAGTAGATATTTGTAGAGAAGAGACTTTCCGCTCCTTATTGACAAGCAATTTCGTTCCTACAGGTAAATTAAATTAAAGCATAACAAAAATACGGCAACCTGTCTATTTACAGTAAAATCCTCTTACGGGAGGAAATGTGCGATCAAATGAATCATTAAGTGTAAAAAAAACAAGTCTCGCCGAAATGGTGGAATTTCGGTCGCCTTCCGGAAAGATATTCAACAAAAAAGTTTATTCAAATTATAGCAGTAAATAAAACGGTTATAGGATTTCGGAGACACCGTGTTGCCTTATCATTCTACAAAGTATCTCGCAGTTTGTGTCGTCGAATGGCGAGGTGTTAAGTTTGAGATAAAGTCTAGGAGGAGCTTTAATTAGACAATAAGCTTCGTAAATATATTTGTAAGCGTTTAAGTTTTAGGAATATATATATATATATATATATATATATATACACACACATATATATATATATATATATATATATATATATATATATATATATATGTATATATATAAGATATTCTTTTAACCTTGTCCCTTACATCTATGGTCTTGTAAGCTGTTTTGAATACTACTTTTAGTTTTGGAATTTGATCTAAAACTACAAATTATGAGTGATTTTCAAGATCTCATTTCGTTTTGTATAGAAGTTAGAAGAATGTGATAGCTAAACAGTTGGAAGGTCAAACGGATGAACAGACAATGGTTGAGAATTTATTTTAAATTTTCCTAGCTCAACTTAAATAAAACATTCCTACATATTTTGTTGATTAGGTAATCATCATCAGCCTCTGCCTATCCACTCTTTGACAAAGACGTTCCTCAAGGCGCACCATGTCTTCCGGTCTTCCGGCTTCCGCACTCAGGTTTCATTCCATCTGGGCTTCAAGTTTCGTAGTGTCGAGAACTGTAGAACTCATATACACATGACCTACCCATTACTCCTTTAGTTTATCGATGTTAAACTACTGTTAATGTTGACTAATGTTAATGTTGACTACTTCGGATTTCTGTCGGACTCTCTCATTTTGTATTTTATTTTTCAGCGATTCTTTGAATATAGCTCTTTTTATTTCTCGATGAGTTTCCATTGTTCATTGACTATGAAGTTATAGATTACACTAACTTAGAGTTTCCATGTTTTGACGGCGTAAGTCATTACGGTCATTACGGTTATTACTCTTGGCTTTAATGGACAAAAACCTTTGCAGAAGGATAGAGGATAAGAGCATTCTACGTAACTACGTAAGAGGAATGAAGTATATGCATTCGATTCGGACATTATTTCACTATAAAACATGATTTTCGTACTTATTATAGAAATTGTCAGATATGGAGCAAATTAAATATTTTCGTGGGTTCCAGCAATAGCGAAAATGCTGATCTTCGTCTGTGTTGAGACTTTGGCAGAAATTTCTTAATATATAATATTATGTAATATTGTGATATTATGATATATATAATATTATGAATAGAATATTATAAACATATCCATTTTTCGTTTTCTTTGTTATGTATAATAGCTAAATGATTGCAGCCTATGTTATAAATCATGAACTATCAAAAATTGCAATGTAATACTTTGTTGATCGATTTATTTGCTCATTTCATATATATTATAACATTTCTCAAAAGTATTGTAAAATTTCTGGTCATGTGCCTTACAAATATTTCGTATGTAAAAATCCGTTACAAATATTTTGCAAAGTACTGGTGCCTTCCAAGAATATTTTATAATCTTTAGTAGAGCCTTAAAAACAGTTCAGGCATAGACAAACGACATAGAATTCGTTATGTGTTTATGGCGTTCACTTCTTAGTTTAAAGAATATATGTTTGTGAAATACTCAAATATCTTTACAAAAACCCTTAAAAGCGAATTCCTAACATACTAATTTTTATCGCATCTTGATTTTAATAACTTACAGAGAAATGTAAATCAATACATTATAAACACTAAATACATAGGTAAAGAACAATAATTATGGTTTGCTTAATATATTTGAAATATTTAACGTCTTATACTCCTTACTTACCTTACCGCTGTGAATTGTAACCTGTAATTTACTGGAATTTTTGCTTTCAGTATACCTTTTCAAAGTTAAGGTATGGTGATTAATATTTTGGTCCACTTTTTCAATTATTTTCCATTATAATATTTAAGAGTTAATTAATTTTCTTTTATAAATTGATACATGTTTTTTTCTAGAAAAGTAAAATCTACTCCTATCCTATCGTGTTCGTTATCCTATCCTATCGTGATAAGTTTTTTTCAGAATTTCTGCCGAAAAGTAAACTATACAATCAAATGAAACCAGTACTATTGGTACTTGAATTTGCAGGGTTATGAAATTGTAACCATTGATTTATATGAAAGATTTATTCCCCTCCTATGTTTTTTCATTGTCTAATTATATAATTAAGTGAACTACTTTATCGGTTAACCGAAAACCAATATGATTTATTACTAATGAAAGAATCGTTTTTTCACATAATTGATATGGTAAAGAATATAATATCGCCAGTAGGATAAATAAGAAAGGTATCGTCTCAAACATTTTTGGTTTTTAATTTTAAAATAATGACAGTTACAAAATTTCATGTCACTACAAAATTCATTATCAATTTTCATAGGTTTTTTGAGACTGTTTAGGGATAAACATGTATATATATTCAGAAGGTTATTCGAATTCGGATGGCCAATAAAGTGCCATGATGAAAGCTTCCTTTTAGGATTATTAATTATATGGAACTCGAAAAAGTTTACTGTTTGAAGAAAAAATAGACGAACTCTTGATCGCTCATAATTCCTCAGTTCTCGATAACAGCACAAAACAAAGGTTTTTCCACGGGCATCTTACTTGCTACAGTAGCTTTTTTATATATGATATTGAATTTTGTGCCGAAAGTCAGAAAGGCTCGACCTTTCTCAATCGGTTAGACCAATAAAGACAAATTTATCAGGGAAAGTCTACATTGTACCGAAATATCACGGAACCCGTGGAAACATTTTAAACGATTGAAATGCTCGTAACGGTATGCGGTAAGATAAAAGGAATAGTTTCAAGGTGACAAAATCTAAATCTTGAGTATTTTTAGATATATCATCTTTGTCCTTTTAGTAAATCTTTTATGATTGAAACATAATCACAGTCCGTGCTGAATAATTTCAAAATTTTATTCCGACAAAACATTTTCTAGTCCCTGTTTTTATGAATGCTTTCCATTGAAATTCTAATAGCATTGTAAATAATTCTAGGTGAATTGATCTAGGTAGGTCGTTAAAAGCTGATAAGCTGTAAAATTTAATTTTTATCGCTATAATATATTTTATTGAAAAATACAACTGGAAATTATCTCGATAACTGAAAATCTAAATATTTCCAATATTCAGTTCATAATTCTGAATTATTTCGCATACTTAAATTGAAAGTAAAGTAAAATAAGTTGTTATGTATTATAAAATGTTTAAACATTTGAGTTGTAATCATCAGTTTTGGTAACTAGAAATAACAATAAGCTGAACTTTTAATGTGTTAACTTATATATTTATTTCTAGTCGAAGTGTTGTGTAATACTTTATTGAATATTACGTGGTAACATTTTACTTAATATCTTATTATTTGAATGTTATCTTGGAAATAGGATATATCTTACGGTTTCTGTCTTTTTCGTTTTCATACATAAAGTGTATTAGGTTATTTAAGTATGAAATAACATCACATACCAATTTGATTCTCGATATTTTCGAAATTTCACTTTCATAATATTTTGTTTCTTTTTAATACGAAAGTAACTCATTAGCCTCTCACACGCATATTTTGTTTGAGGCTATGTAATGAAATGTATTATACAGATGAAATTTAGTAAACTATGGATAAGTCAAAAATTCGCATTATTTTCTAATACTAGTTTCATTGCGGAAAAAAGCAGTGCAAACAACTGAAAATATTAACTAAGTGTTTGCCAAGGATGTAGTTATAGAATGTATAAGTACGTAAATGGTTTGAAAAATGTTTAAACTACAAGAGCTGACCTTGGCTGACTCTGTATTTTACGAACATTCCGACTTGGCAAGAAAAAGTAATTGTTACCTAACAAGTTGGGGAAAACGCCTTTCGTGATTTTATATCATTCGTTCTCCAGTTTCTTCAATGCTAGCATTAATAAGCTACCATTAAAGTAGCAAAACTATGTCGATAGTTTTGATGCATACTTTGTTTAATTGTTTACGCCTTCCTTGGGATATAACAAACAAAACTTTCGGTTAGAATTCGGCCATTTCATACTATGTAACCAAATATGTTTTAAAGGAATCCGTTTTAGGATTGGCGGGAATATGTAAATGGTAATTATATTATTAATGACGATATTCTTATTGATGTCGACCTTTATCATTCTGACCAAGAATATAACAATCACTATATTAAAAAAGTGACGTATTTCACATCAAACAATTATTAATATTGAATTAAGGTGTAAAATGTTCAGTAGTTGGAATGTACGATAAACCATTAGAATAATTTATTTTTATTGTTTTTTTACTCCTGCATTAAATTCAAGAGGGAAACCCAAAACCCGATAATGAAAAAAAAAAATAATTGAAAATCGCGAAATACATACACAGCTTGTGAAATTGATTATGTCTGCTAGGACTCTGGATAAAGAAGAATCTAAAGACACCTCATATGTTGTAATCAATTTAGTAGTTTAGTCTGTACGAGGAAATAAACTTAGTTACATACATACAGACATAGCCTGTGTAATTTATAACTTTTTTTATCCTAGGACACTCTTGATTAAGACAAATCTAAGGACATCTAATTTCTTGAAACCGTTTTAGTAGTTTCGTCTATAAGAGGAATCAAACTAACTCTTGTGAAATTGATGATCCTTCCTCTACTGTAGTCGGGAAAAAATAAAAACCTTCTCCAAATTGCCAAGTGATTAATGGATATTTTCAGAATATCAGAATCAAAGAGAGGGGAATTAATATCTTCTTATTATTCAATATTTTTATAATTGTGTAACCATGCGATAGTTCCTACAATGTTCAACCTATCTGTGCAAATTTTGCAACTGATACTCCAGACGAGTGCGTATGTGCAGCGATTGATGTGCAACGAAGTCATTACTTTAATAATGGTTTTCTTCATACTTGTAAAGTGGGTTCAGCTGTTTAATGCTGTTTAGGTCCCATCAAGTGTGATTCAGACTTCTTTCATCTGCAATTTTGCAGATTGAACAAAGTGCAAAACATTTTATTTCATGCATTCATTCCTGCAAGTGAAATGTTATTTGTTAAATATTTTGAAATAAAGTTCAGGTTTTTACATTACATAATTTGCATTTGAAATTTTGTTAAAAAATTGCAAAAATATTGACGTTTGAAGTGATGTTATTACTTCGTAAATATACTTATTCCAACTTGATGTTTTTAATTTTATTACGCAGATATAGTAACTAATGTATAAGGCCAAGTCTTTACTCAATTATCTTTTAATATTTTGGTATATTTTATACAAAAATAAGTATATAAAGCACTTTACAATAAAATTAACTGTATTACCCATTTATAGCCACGTGAATATGACGTGAAGAGTGTGCATTATAAAATTTACAGGCCATTAGCGACAATGATAATTTCACAGCGTTAACGCTTAATTGTAACAAAGCACGCTATCCCTATTGTGGTCTTGTCGCTTCTATTATACAATTTTGTGATGCTGTTTGTATAATTTATACCCTATCACAATAAGATCTCTATAAAGAACTAAGGTTTTTAATCCAAAAGGCTGTTGTATATAAATTGACATACAGATAGACCTAAGCTAAAAGAGTTTTATGTGGAAATATTAGAAAAAGAGACCACTAACCCTGTGGTTTAATAATTAAAAGAACTTAGATTTGCAGACATAAAAAATACTGTATTTTTTATATGTCTATTAAAGGAAAACTTTCTAAACAGCAAGAATGTTAGATTTTATTTTACTTGGAATATTAACTTCACTTTACTATTGCACATAATTTCTGATAGCATGGATTCTGGAAAAAATCTTGGAATTATAATAATTCATCGATTATACACATATCAATCATTATGCTGGCTTATTTAAAAAAAATATCTATCATGTACAAATACATGATAAAAGCTCGATATAATCTTGGGGAATCCGCTACCAAGCCTCTACAATTTATGCGCAAAGCGTAACTAAGTTTCCATAATGTGTGCCATTTACTACCATTGGGTTCTTGGAGTTTACGTTTATTCCGCTATTATGGATGTTGTAGAATAGTTTGTTAAGTTCTACGTTTCAGTTTCACAGTCAAGGTTCAGAACATTAACAACTTTAGTTTATGGAATGGAAAAATTAAGTTTGTGTTTCGTCGCAATAACAGTATGACTTATTTGAATAATTACTTTTGGAATGTTAGGGTGGCTTTTTGTTTGTATATTTATGTAATCATGGTGTATTAAGAATAGGTATACGAAAACTTTCATTTGTAATACTTTTACAGTAGCAAACAATATAATGCAAAATAACATGGTATATATATATATATATATATATATATATATATATATATATATATATATAAATTTTGATGTCTTTCATTTATTGGCCCTATTTAGAAGTATTATGCCTAAACTAACTGGGTCTGTAAGTACCTTGTAAGTTGGTCTATTGGAGCCAATATCAAGCCCCCTTATACCATAGAAGTGTGAGTGCTCTTTCGAAGGAACCACAGTAATCTGTGTAGGTAAATGCTTCCTCTCAAAAATGTTAAATCTGTTCCTGCATAAGAAATCATTCAGTCATTCGGCCAAACCCACTTTGTGAACTTTGTGAACTACTTGACGGTTGGCCCTTGGCGGTTGGACTTGATCGTAATCTACTAAGCAGATGAGGTCGGTTATGTTTTGATATTTTGTGGTATATTTACTATTTACTTTTTAATATATATATATATATATATATATATATATATATATATATATATATATATATATATATATATACAAATAAAATATTTCCGTATTTCTGATCATTTATTTTCTTTTTAAAACCGCATATCTTTACTAGCTTCTTTATTAGTTAAGAAAGGACATTAATGTATTAATTGAGGAAGGACAGCCTTGTTTTAAAACAGTTTGTGTCCTGCAAATTTGTCTTCATCCTATTTTTGAAATTAATTTCTATATTGAATACATTTGGCGTTAAGTTTGTAGATGTTCTTTATTCACAATTAAATTAAACTACGTGATGTAGTATTATTTCCATTTTAATTAAGTTCTTTACCACGACCTAAGTTTCGTTGTATTACAACATCTTCAGGCGGGATATTAGCAAATAGCCCACCTGAAGATGTTGTAATACAACGAAACCTAGGTCGTGGTAAAGAACTTAAAGTAATTAGAAATAATACTACATCACGTACTTTCATTTAATGGTGATTAATTTCTATATTTTAATGGTACAATATTATTACTTTATATTAAAAAATTTAAAAAAAATTAAACATGAAAGAACAGATGATTGTTATATGTCGTCTCTATGAATAAAAATGACAACGGCCTAATCTTCACATTACATCATTTTGAAGAATGTACATAACACCGCTCACATTTTTTCGATTTTTGGATCATTCGGTGCTATTAAAAACAGTTTAAAACAGCATTAGAATATTTGATTAAAAACAGTAATATAAAATTTTATTAAATTGGTCAGGCACATAAGCGCTAGACACGGCACTGATTTTAACTTATTCCTTTTTAAAAGGCTTGATTGAACAATAATCCATTGCGGAATTTTATTATAAATTCATGCTTTTACTGTAAAGTGTTTCGTAGTAATTATTTAGTTCTCATTAACCCTTAATTAGGCGCATGGAGTCAAGACTCACGCTCGCGCTAGTTTCCTGCCTCCCCTAGGGGTGCACAAATTAGTCGCGCCGGAACATCAACGCATACGCATGTGTCGCTGTACTCTTGAGTGCTAACCCCATGCGACCACTTATGTAACATTTTTTTGGTGGGGGTAAGTTTTTGTAATTTATGCTTTTACTTGGATTATTTATGGATATCGGTTTTTGTTTTCATTTTATTCGTATATTACTATATTACATATATATTTCTCTTATTTTGCTAATTTTTTTCATTGCCTTTTTATACTTTTTTTCAGTTTGCAGTTTCAAAATGTATCCAGAAGGACAAATAAAGGAATAGCTAGGATAAGTGTAATGATGAGTAAGATGTTGCTAGTTCTACCTTGGAAGATGAAATTTCAGACGACGTAGTTATAGTGACCGTAATTGAAGAGTTCGAAGACAATGAAGACTTTCCTGAATCATCGGAGGGTAACTATCATTTATCGAAACACACACAAAGAAAGACCCGAAGTTGAAATGGTTTCAAAAACCACCATAAAACGTGGCAAGGATCCGTGCACAAAATATTATTCATCTACCGAGAGTCAAATATTATGCCAGAAATACTATATCTCCGACAGAATGTTTCCAGCTATTTTTTGACAGTGAAATTACTTAACTTCTTGTTATGAATACGAACTTACATGTTGACAAGATAAAAGATAACTTTCAGCAGGATTGAGATGTACTCCCTACTGATGTTGTGGAAATAAAATCACTTTTAGGCTTATTGGTTATGGCTAGAGTCCTTAGGCTCACAGGAGTTCTCACTTGAATTTTATTGATTTATGGCCACAAGATGGGTTAGGCATTGAAATGTTTCGGCTGACAATGTCTCACAAACTCTTTTTACTTTTACTAATATGTTTACGACTTGATGATGCTTTCAATAGTGAGGAAAGCAAGAGATTTGATGACTTAGCAGCTGTTGGAAATCTATTTATAATTTTACAAGTCTTTGACAGCTTATTTCCCGGTGAAAATTTAATTATTGATGAGCAGTTGGTTGGTTTTCGTGGTCGTTTTAAAGGAAAAGTTTACATGCCTAATAAGCCAAATAAATACGGCATAAAAGTCCAGGCAATGTTTGACTAAAAAATTTATTACTTATGTAAGTTTGAGGTATATTCTAGTAAACAACCAGTCGGAGAATACCAAGCATCGAATTCTCCAGGAGACATAGTAAAACGTCTAGTTAATCAAATAAAACGCAGTGGCCGTAATATTACAACGGCCAACTGGTACACTAATATAAAACTTGCCAAGGAGTTACTTACACCTGAATACAGTTGACTTCTAGTTAGTACTTCGAATAAAAGAAAATCCGATATTCCATTTTTGCCTAAAAAATTAACAAGAATTTTCTTCACTTTTCGAATTTTACATTCAAATTACTATGGTATCTTATGTTCCTACAAAGCTGTCATTTTACTTTCCACCATGCATAAGGCCATCGATTTCACAAGCGGTCGCGCTTATAAACCAGAAATAGTTACTCTTTATAATGCTATAAAAAATGGTGTTGTCTGTAATGACCAACTTTGCGCTAATTACAACGTTGCAAGAAGAACAAAAAGATGGCAGTTGTCTGTCTTTTATCACCTTTTAAACAAATCCGGCATCAACGCCTCGGTCATACACAGAGCGAACACTGATAAGAGTAACACACACAGGCGGAATTTTTTGGATAAATTAGCATCATCATTAATAGAAGAACGACAAACAGTCCCAATCAAAAGTAATAAATCTGGTAAATTTATTTAATAAATCAACAACACTTTAAAGTATCGGTATACTTTGGGTGCAAACCAGAAGAATTTGATTCTGAATCTAATTAATTTTTTTTTCAAAGTTGATCTCGAGTCTGCCAAAAATTAGTAAATTTAAGAGAGTTTGAAACTTTTATTATTTTTTTATACATTAAAGCCAAGGTTTAGTTTTTGTACTTAAAATTAGTTCCTTTTTATCATTTACATATTTTTGGAAATATGTATATTGTTTTATTAATTTTTGACACTCCATTTTTAACTATCTTTTTGGTGTCACTGATGACACCATGTGACGAATTATGTGATTTTTAATGCGTTTAATTAAGGATTAATATGAGAACACGTTACGTAAATTTTTCCCAGAATTTTGTCAGATGCGTCAGTGGTATGACGTCATATTAGATGACATGCGGTTTAGCACGAACTTTGAACTAATAAATTTTGTGTTTAGTTTCATTAATAAATAACGTATTTGTTTTTTTATTTTGATTATGTTTATTTCAAGTATACACAAATCTCAACTATATGTCGACGAAAATTTAACCTGCAACTTTTTCGTTGATTGCTTAAATATTTGGAATAATTCTACGTTAATTATATTCTTTATTTTATAATGAAGGAAAACATAGTCTGTAAAATTTTAGTGTTATATTTTTCGTTTAACAGAATTCCTTGAATATTGTCTGTACTTCAAAAAATTCAAGTTTCCTCGAAACATAAGGACCCAAGTTCCAGGTTTGTTAAATATAATCATTAGCTTAAAGTAACGAATTCTATTCAGTAATATCCGTCGGTTATCCTCCTAAATTGACAAATAAATATGTAAAAATAATTTTTATTCAATATATGAAAACAAATCTTACATTGTCGAACAAATACACGAAAACAAGTTTCAAGCTATCGAACAAATTTGTTTTTATTCATTATTTATATAAAATATACAAATTTGTCACTCCTTATGTTCGTTATTGAAAAAGTTTTCAATACCGATACACATTTCCAAAAACAATTTTCGGGTTTAAATATTCATTTATAATTTCAATTTATAAACGTGGTTTCTTGTTCTTTGATTCTGTCTTTGATTCTTTCACAATAAGGCTTCACCCTTTTTCGCTATTCAGGGCTGGGTCAAATGAAAGCTTCATCTACAGACTGAAATTAATTTCCTAAATGACGTTTATTTGACATACAGTTCAGTTCCATGTGATCAGAGTTTTTTTAATAATATTACATTTGCTGGTATACCACTCGATATTAGCAAGCGATGAATTTATTTCGTATGGCCTTTGTATTCAATGTTTGAATGTATTTTTATTGATTTCTTTATCATTTATTATGAATCTCATGTACATTTGTTTCTAAACCCAATCTGATTAGTTCTATGATTTATCTTGCAAAATCGTATGTATTACCGGTTCGATTCGTAATTACTGGGAGTTATAAAAACTTATTCACATGATGACAACCTGACTCTTTTACAAAAGAACAACTGCCTTATTGATAAAGGGTACGAAAGGAATCTCTTGTTGTGATAGCGCTGTGTATCCATCCGTCTATCAGAAGCTTCTGAATCCTAAACGGAATGAGTTGTACAATTAAATTGTGCATATGTTATATAATTTTTTGACTCAAAGACGGAAAATTTTGTATATTTTTTTCCAAGGTGCATCTATGCGGAGCTAATAATGAGTTAGAAAATGTTTTTATGAAACTTTTGAATTGTAATCTTCGTAGCACGATGATTCAAGCCCAATAAAGCTAATAGCATACATAATTTAGTTTAGGATCAGTAAGTTAGCGTTGTCGATAAAAAATTGTTTCAAAAATAATTTTTGGTTTAAATTATTTGCTACATTAAAATATAAATTAGTAGAATGAATTAAGAAAGAAACGGTGCTGTCTGAATTCTCATAAAAAAATTCAGATGAAAAAAAGTTTTTGACATTAACATTTTAACATTTTTTTTTCAATTCGAATTCGGAATCTCATTTTATATGTGTATAATGTACTCAATAAACTATTTGAAGGATTAAATACGCCTGCGAACCATTGATTAAAGAATATTTGATATAGCAATAAGACTTTAATTCGTATGAAGAGGTTGAATCTTGTTCGTTTAAAATTGTTTTCGTGCTGATATTAGTGATATATAATTCAAATGTTACAAAAATATGTCAATATCGTTGCAATTGTAAGTTCACCTATTACTAGGATTATGACATGTAATCATTATCCTTATTGCTTTCTTTAAAACCAAATTATTTGCGAGGTAATGAACTATCCTACTAATGCAAATCGTTCGTATGAAGAGGTTGAATCTTGTTAGTTTAAAATTGTTTTCGTGCTGATATTAGCGATATATAATTCAAACGTTACAAAAATATATCGTTGCAATTGTAAGTTCACCTATTACTGGGATTACGACATGTAATCATTATCCTTATTGCTTTCTTTAAAATCAAATTATTTGCGAGGTAATGAACTATCGTACTAATGCGAATCGCTTCAATTTTGATATAAAATATCTGAAATTATTAATTATATAATAGTACAGTTTGAGATTTACTATTTTGTATGGTTATGAAACATTTTAGATCTATCATTAGTATTATCCAAATAAATAAAGTTAAAAACTTTGAGAAGTTGAAGAAACAGAAACTGTACATAGATAAACCCGTTTTTTATTATATTTGTATCTGTATAACCCTTTCGTAGCACTTAGTAGGGCTGTAAATTTCCGTCCACTTTTTCACGTCACACGCTCCCCGGCGCTCGATCCTGTAATACTTGCGAGTGAAATAAAACTGCTCACGCAAATAAGTTAGCCAAGAATAAAACGGCGTTGGGGTTTGGAAAGGTTTAAGGGTGTTGGAATGTTTAAAGAGCCGTAATAAGGGCAAGTATTAGGTCAGATACAGACAGAAAAGTAAGTTTTGAATTTCGTTAAGGTTCTGTTTATCTATTTTGTTAAGGAAAAAATAATATTTTCTTTAATGTACGCCCTAAAATATAGAATCAAACGTACTATTTCTGAACGAAATATTTATTAAAATTAAATAAAATTGTACGGAAATGCCATAAGTATTATGGGTATGTGTTGAGTTTAGGCCTATTTTCCTTTTTCTTATAAGTAATGAAAGAAACTTCTTGAGACAAAATCACAGCTATTTCGCAAGTATTGAACTAATCTTTCCCATCTACCAAATTAAATTAAACTTTGTTTTAACTAATTTCATGCTTAGTTTTATTCCAATGTAATACGAAATGTGATTTTCAGTGCGACCAAAAATTTCTTTACGTACATAAACTTCCGAAGCGGCCTTGAATTTGGTGACTTGGGACGATTACCGATGAATATACGAGTATAATAAAATGACAGTACAAAGTACATACAGTACAAAGTATGATGTTAAGTAATTACAATCCGGAGAAATTCATAATGGTTTTTCCCCTTTTGGGCAATTTTGCATCTATTTATTTCTCTCTCTCTCACACTTTAACCTCTTTCGTATTAGTCTCATCTATGCTTTTTTTTATAAATTTTCTTCCCGCTTAAAAGTTTTCCAGAGCAGCGTGACAAAAGTATAGCCTCCTTTTCACCATGTATATATATATATATATATATATATATATATATTTCTTTTTTTTTATTTTTTTTTTTTGAAAAATAGAAATATTAAAGTAGTACATAAAGATACATTACAAAATTTATACATGTCTATAACAGAATTAACGTATTCTTCGATGATGTTTAAAAGGCGGTTATGTAATTTTGTATCTATTAAAAAAGTTTTCATATTCCATGTATTTAATTTTCAAGCTTAACAGCTTGAATGTCCTTATTAGCATCGATTACATTAGTATTTTTGGATTTAATATCTCTTATATACGAATCACTGGTAAGGATAATGTTTATAGTGCCTACACATTGTGTAATTCTAACTTTCCAGACAAAGAAAAAATATTTACTTTCATAGTTATTCTTTCGGGTATGATGTACAATTTGGAAGCGCTTGAATGGGCGGACTACGTGTATGAATCAGCTTTGGTTTGAATCATCTTTTTAGAGAATTCCTTATAAAATCATTATTTCGCATTATTTTCAGTGCGTGAAAAAAATAGGAGACAAAATATAGATAATATAATAAGTTGGTACTTATTTATTATAATGTTTATTTATTTATCAACTTTTATGCATAGTACATATGGTGGACTTATTGCTACATGAGCCATCTCTTCCAGTCAAGCATACCAATTGGTATTGAAAATTAGTTGGTAAAACGTAAGAGATTTTACAATGTAATACAAGCTATTGCCATGATTTAGGATGGGAAAGACAGGAAAAGACAAGGGCACAAAGGAAAATGTTTCAGGAGAGAGAACTTTTCACTTGATCTTTGAAAATGTTTAGGTACGTGATTTTCCTAGTGTCAGGATCCAGGGGATTCCAAATTTTTGCTGCTTGGGCAGTGAAGAATGTTTCGTAAGAGGTAGAGGTGTGTTTAGGAAGCAGTAGGGTGAGTGAACTTTCAGATGGTAGTCCAAGGCCGTGAGCAGACACATCTTTAAATTTTCCAGTAAGATAATTTGGGCTCTGAGGATTTTTTCAATATTTTAAAAGATTAAATTTAAGAGACTGCAGCGCATTGGATTGGTTGGACATTCGAAAGTGTACGGCGAAATGTAATAAGGTCAAAGCGATATAAAATATATTTTAAGCCCAGAAACCACAAGTATATTGTATACTTCAAACGGTACAGCTAGAAAACGTGGTTGGACCCAAACTGAGTTCCTAGGGAAGAGAGAGTGTATATCTTTTTATTATACGGGGTAAAACCAGCCCAAATATTGTTGGTTAATATCAGTTTTTCCATTTTAACCGAAATTATTTCAGAACATAGTTTAAAAATAAATAATTATATTTAGTAATTTATTAAATAATAAATTATTAAATGTAATTATATCGCATAATAATTCATATATGAAACTTATTTTCAAACATATTCTCAAACATCATTCAATATAAGCAATAATTTTTCACATCATCTTTCAGAGATTTTGAATGTGAAGTACATTAAACAATAAAGCATTTTCTTGAATCGAACATTACCGAGCAGAAAGTTGAATAGAAAAGATTTTCCACCGTTTTTCGTTTCGGGAAAATTAAATTAAAGCATAACGAAAATACGATATCCCATCTATTTATAGTAAAGTCCTCTTCTTATAGGAAATGTGCGATTAAAAGAACCGTTAAATATAAAAAAGAAACAATTTTCACATAAAAGGTAGGATTAGGGCTACCTGCGGGTAAGATACTTACAAAAAATTCATTGGAATTATAGAAGTAAATAAAAGTATTAGAGGAGGAAAAAGATATTTCTCACTTTTTGTCGTCGTAGCGGGATGCAAAGCGTAAGATAAGGTTCAGGGGCTTTAATTAGATAATAAGCTTCGTAAACGTATTTATAGATATAAAACTGTTAGGAATTTACAAATATGTAAAAAGAGACCTGGATAGGACGTTGAAATAACAAGTATTGTATTATGTCGATTATATCACAATATTTCTTACATTGAGATAACGACGACAAAATTAAATATGTTAAAAGTATCAAATAGATTTATCAAGCGAGAGTAGGACTCGTGCTAAGGGAGTTACACATTTGGATACAAGTAATTAAAAGCGTGAAAAGCATGGCATCCTGGCTATTTATAGATACATGATATTTCAATTAAACCAATTATAAATATTATTTTCCCCTAATAATTTACGTAATATATTTTTCAGGAGCGTAAAAAATATTTTGATTTTATTACTTACTAACTATGTTGGGATTTCATATCCGTAAACCACTGAAAAACTTATGCCAATGTTTGTTCAGGTGGAAAATGTCATTGCGCCATTTAAATTCACTTAGTATTTTCTACTCACGTACGAAGGTATACTATGTATACATTTGTGTAATTATTACGCGTCGAGCAGTTGGGCGCTACTTTTCAGTTGTTCAGTTGTACTTGAACTTTTGAATAAATTTGATTCACGTATCTTGATCGAGGGATACGATTACAGCGAATAAGTGTTACTTCAAGTTGACCATTGAAGGATGTAGCGCTGTAAGTATAGTGAATCTACACCCTGATTTCCTCCGATATTATTTGTTGGCGCTCCTTTTGTGATGAATATACTTTTTGTAACCCAATTATTAGTTTCTAAGAAAAATCGGTTTAGTACTTTCTTAGATATAAACTGTTAAGTGTATTACCAGAGATTTTTTCTTGATAAGCATATTATAAATTTTTTGCGCAATTCTCACAATTCTGAATAATAACAATAATATACATGGGGGTATAATATAATAGTATTATTTACTAATATAAATATAACTAGTATTATTTACAAATTTACTCAAACTAAAAGAGAGGAAATAAAAATCAATTTAAAAAAAAACTAAACCGGCTTCAAACATACGTGCTAAAAATTATTAAAATAACGAAATAAATAATAAATAAAAATACGATTAACTAAAAGGAAAAAATAATTATTATTATAATAGGCACAAAATCAATCCAAAATCAAAATACAAAGTAGGCATTGACCTAAATAGATATGTAAATTTATTTTTGAAGTTGGTGCCAGCTAAGGCCTGTCAAATGTGAAAACGAAAAAAAAATTATCTTGGCTGGCACGAACCTCAAAAAAATTTGTTAACATACCTGCTTAGGTTAGTACTTATTTTTGATTTTGATTTTTGAATTATTTCGTGCATATTATATTACTTACAAATTCTTTCTTTTAATTAAACGTATTTTTGTTTATTATTTATTTCGTTGTGTTAAATGGTGTAAGTACCTACCTACATTTTTTTTAACTAATTTTTATTTACGATGAGCGACGATTCTGTTTATACTGCTGATTGCCACCAAAATTAAAAAGATCTCTTCAGTCTTCAGATAGATTGTATCTTCATAAAAACGAGTGCTTAATAAATAATTGTCGTAACATCGATCATCATGTGGAATGAAAATTATTTTATATGTGCTTAAAGTCTAGTTTCTAAAGGTATTCGTTTTAGTCTAGCAGTAGATCGACAAATGTACTCGTACAATATTTGTAAATTAAGATACCTCTCTTCATAAAAATTTCAACATTGCGTCCCGATCATGGATGCTGTTATAATTGTATATGAAAATCTTAATCATGGAAATTCCCTGGAGTTTCAGCATTATGTATGTCGATTTGACTATTTTGTTTAATACTGTTAGAATTTACTAATTCTATTTAGGAAGATCATATTGCATTATGATTTTTTTATCTTTGCTGAAGAAATCAATAAGATATTAATCAGTATTTGTTTCGAAAAAAGTAATGAAAAAGGGACTTTAAAAATAATGTGTTACAATAGCATTAATTCAAAATAGTTTTATGTAGTTTGATCTTGTTAGATGCGAAGAAACGAAAGGTCCGAATACTTGAATGGGATGGTTGTTGACCAACAAAAGGATATTGAGCAGATCACCAAATAATAAGATCACTTTCACTAAAGTAGATGATTGATTATACTTCAAACTGTATGTAGGTAAACGAAGAGAGATAAAGGAGGTCCTTAAATAATTAAGATGAGCTTCACTGAAATAGCTCGTTAATTGATGGAAACCCAAATCGATCTTCGATAGTTGTATACATTCGTTTTACATGCACAATAATAATTAATTTAATTCATAGCTCGATAGGCATAATACTTGTTACTTATGCATATGTTATAAATATCTATACATATTTATGTATATATTGGATTCGAGAATCTTCTCGCAAGTAGTAGTCGGGCGTTGACAAAGTAAAAAATTGTAAGAGATCGAGACACATGCAAAGCATCTAATTTTATATATTTTTATACTGAAATATTAGAATTTGAGTGAATTAAAAAGGAAAAAAATAAATATTCAGACAGTTGTTAATAAAAAAATATTAATTTAAATTTAAAATAAAAATATTAATTTTTATTTATGTGAAATAATTTAGCATAGAAATATTTCCTGACAATCTATTGAAAATATATTTATAATTTAATAATACTATAAACCGACAAGATTGCCGGCGAAGGTGGTCGAACGGCACGACGCAATGTGCTGTCAGAATGTTTTCACTCCCATTCAAACGCGCCATTAGGTGTTTCACATCAATATGTTTAACAGTTTATTTTGAAGATGATTTTCAAAAAAAAAATAACAATCATATATGAATTAGATGATTTTTTAAACTTTATTTGAATATATGTGAATAAACAGATCTAAAAAGTGTCAGGGCTAGGTGATGCGTCAAGTATTGTGTAACTATTGTTTGTGGCAACAACTTGATAGCGCTGTAATTATTAAAAAAATGATAATAAAAACAAGTAAACTGCACTCTTTTACGTTCAGAACTTCACTTCTTTCACTACTTTAACGCACGAGTTTAAACTTGTCGAAAGCAACATTTAAAATAAACGAACGCGATCATTCACGATGTAGGCATGGCGGCATCCATATTTAGTATTGTATTTATAGTGTATTAGATTCACTATAAAAAGACAGTAAGTCAAATGTCTAACTCGCACTGAATACAAATTTTGCTACCTACCTCAATTTAGTTGCCAAATACGTAGAAATTGCGATCGATTCGTGGCTATTAAGTAGATCCATTGTACAGTCCACAGCACCACTGTACAGTCAATGACAGATTTAACGTGATAAATACAGCTTAGTCGTAAATATTAATTTTAATACAAATTTACATATAATTAGTTACTTGTATTATCAACGAGTAATTGTAATTCAGAGCCAACCAGCGATGAATTTATAAGACGGTGATTTAGAGATAATAAACAAAAATTAAGCCATTACTTAAATACGTTATAATTTAAAAAAAAATAGGTAATATTCTTCTCAATATTGTCTATCCTTATGTTTTGAAATTATTTCTCCAGCTTTATTATTTTCAGAAGAAATAAAATTTTATAAATCCATAATTTTCATGACATATTTCAAGGTCACTCAAAAAAGGTTAAAGATATGAGATTAAAATATATATGACTAGTAATCTAACAATAAAGCATTTATAATATTTTTGTCTGGGGGTATATTCACAATATTTAGTACAAGAACAGACAAACATACCAAAAATTATCTATCGCTTATGTTTCATCCGCCCAATTATTATTTTTGCAAATATCTCAATATGCAGAAATGTAAAGTTAACAGTTTTCTTATATGTACAGACAACACTTTGTTATTTAATAATTAACCCCTTTTTGTATTTACTAGCTGACCCGTGCGAAGTCTTCGCACTATATCGCCATCTAGCGTGTTCCAAGTATACAATTTGGCTAAGATATTTGATGTGTCGCCCACAGATGGCGCTCATGCCAATTGTTATAAAAATTAATTTTTTTATTAACAAAAAGATTTTTTTCGAATTCTTTTATATTTTTCGCCCAAAGTGGAAAACATAAGCTTTAAGTGGGTATTTTTTTTATTTTTTTTGGTGCAGTAGTTAAAGAGATCGAGCCGCTCGACCAAAAAACACCTTTTAGAAATAATATATTTAGATTGTTTAAATGTAAGAATTTTTAAATATATCTGGTTACAAAAAGGGCTTATAAATGGCAAAACGAATGAATTATTATTGAAATGAATTATTCCACATCAGATAAAGGTTGTTCAAAAATTTTATTAAATTTTGAGCGCGACTGTGTAAGCTGTTAAAAATATTGCAACAAAACTGAATCAAATGCAGCATTATGTAATTTTTGTGCCTTCAAGCAATATAACAGTGAAAAACCATTTAAAGTTCGTACGATAGTATTCGCGTATAAATGTTTGCATAGAGATATTCTACTATTTCTTGTTTTAGATTCTGTCAGCTCTTAGTAATATTTTCTAATAATTTTATTGCAAAATTGTGCAGGATATTGGTTAAATGTTGCAATAAAATTTTTTTTGGGTTTCTCTCGAAAATAAAGGTTAGCCATTTCATAGTGGTTCAGATGAGGTGTGTCGGTGGTGAGAATCGTAATTATACCTATGTAACTGTCTGATAGGTCGAATAAAGACAAAAGAAATGTTTAGAAGTCGGATTTTTTTTATATTTATTAGTATTTTTTTGTATTCTTACCTTCATTGCAGGAGTCAACGCCATAAGAGGGCCGGTCATAGATTGAAGTGGGGTTTGGAATGCACTGGATCTTATCAATTTATTATTCGCAAACGTCTTTTAAAATTGTTTAAAAATAATACTTCTTTCAAGAGTGCTTAATAATATGATTGTGCGGCATTAAAAAAATATCAAGTGAAACTTAGATTTCTACGTCAAAAATTTCGTTACTATATTTGCAGGTAAATCGTAATTACGTTATAAGATTATGCATTTTATTCTATAGTTAAATGCGAATATGTTTTTGAAATAATCCAACCTCTACAAAACCCATCATAAGTGACGTTCTAGCACAATCATTTTAATTTCATTTTGCTTTTAGGAACGATTTAATTTGAAATTTCAATGTTACTATTAATTTTCAAAATGACTACCGTCTTCTGCTCCGTTACCGCTGTGATCTGTACGTTTCAGGAAGTTTTGCTTTCTGTATAATGTTTCAAGGTTAAGGCAACGTGATATATATTTTCATCCAGTTTTTTTCTAATTTCAAATTAATTTCCTTTGATTAATTATATTATGTTTCTTTTAATACAAAAGAAAAATGATACCGTCCTTCGTGTTCATTATCCTATTAAAAAATATATATATACTTAAAAGAAACCAGGAGTTTTGGTATTTGAACTTCTCCGGTTATGAAATTGTAACTACTGGTTTATCTTTCCCTTATATTTTTTATTGACAAATTATATTATTATTGGACTAATTTAATAGGTTATCATAAACCAATATCATTTACTAAGTTGATGATTTACTATGGTTCCTTTGAAAATAATTATTAAATGCAGGTAATCGTATTGTTTTTTTTCTCTTATTGTGAGGAATTTCGTGTCTTACAAAATTCCCTATCTATTTCTTTTAAAAGGTTTTTAATAGATTCCTTTCATATATTAATCATAAAGCTTTCTTTATGATTAATAAGATATTAAACCCTGAGTTTTACTGCTTGGAGAAAAAATTTACGAACTTTTCATCATGAAAATCGCTCACAATTTCTCTATTCTTGATAAAAAATGATACAAAGGCCCTTCCATGGGTAATTCCTTTATTACAGCAGAGTTCTTCAATAGTAATATTGAATTTTGTGCCAAAAGGCCGAAAGAGCCAGTCTTCTCAGTCAGTTAAATCGATAAAGGAAAATATGTCAGAGAAAGTCTAGTGTATCGAAAAAAAACTTCGTGGAAATATTTTCAAGGACTGAAATACTCGCAACGGTATGTGGTGAAGGAAAAAGAATAGATTCAAGGCGATAAAATTGAAATCGTGACGATTCTTAGATAAATCACTTTTGTCCTTTAAGTAAATCTTTTATGATGGACGCATAGATATTTACAGCAGAGCTTCAAAATTCTATTACAACAAAACATTTTCTAGTCATTCTTTTTATGATTATCTCCGACAGAACGATTAATGGTAATATAAGCAATTACGTGAATTGATTTAGGTTGTTAAAAAATTATAGGTTTTTGAAAAATTTAATTTCTCTCGTTATAATATATTTTATTAAAAATACAACAAAATTATGACAATTAAAAAGCTTTCACGCTTTACATACGATTTTTTCTGTGCACGGATCTGACTCCTAATTATCAGGTTTTGGAACCTGAATTTACAGTAATTTAAAGTTTTAAATTGTACTTACGTATTAATTTCTGGTGTTAGTCTTGTGTGAAAATGTATTATAGATTACTTGGTAACATGTTAGTATTTGGTTACTATCTTAGAAGTAGGATATGTCTTGTAATTTTTGCTCTTTTTTGTTTTCGTGTATAAAATGATACTCTAAATGGATGTTCATGTGGAGGTATTGATGAGCAATAAAATTATTACTTTTATAATGCTCCTCTCCATACACAATTTGGGTTCAGCAGTTTAAAGTCATGCTGGCTCCGTAGCGTGTGGTATCGATGGATATTTATTTTGAAATAGAATTAAGATATTTAAGGAAATCTCATATCTTAGCTACTATTTTGCAGTTACAACAGGGTTTTCTTAACATACCTCCTCATAGGTAAAACGATAGCAAAATATTTTTTTTCTGCGATCGTTCGTGCGAGTAGAATGCTATTTATTTATTTTATTAATTTACTTTAATGTATGTAATTGATACATATTGCAGACATATTTCTACGTGAGCAAACTCTGACAACCAACCAGAATCTTCTTTTGACGAGCTATTAGGAATCGAACTCGAATACCTTTGGTGCGCCGTTTCAAAGACCACATGCCTCGTGATCAACCCAACAAACCACGGTGACGATATTAATTCTTGTAATGCATTCATTTGCGCAAGTAAAATGCTATTTACTAGTTATTTTGAAATCAAATTTATGTTTTTTGCCATTTTAGTACGAAACTATAAAAACATTGGTATTTCCCAAATGCAAAAATATTTCATTCACTTATAACAGTTAGCATTTTAACTTTATTATTAGATATAGTGACTAATTATGACAGCTTTCCTACTCGATTATCTATTAAATTTTTGGCATATTTCATATTAATAGTGAATATATATTTCAATTTATAATGACATGAACTGTACTTGCAAAATATCATTACGTGACGAGGAGGCGAAGAGTGCGCATTATAAAATTTACACGCCATTAGAGACACTGATCATTTCACGTGGTAATTTTCAATTATAACAAAGCACGCTATACCCATTATGGTCTTGTCGCTTCTATCACAAAATTCTGTGATGATACTTGTATTATTTAAGCCCTATCGCAATACCTCAGATTTCTATAAATAATGTTATAAAATGCAAGAATAATAAAGAATGTGTCAAAACGATAAGAATGTGTCAAAACGATGTTGTAAGATGCAAACTAAAAGAGTTTTATGTGGAAATATTGAAAATGGAAATTGGTGACACTACAGTGTAATAATTATGCGGATATTATACATCGCAAATCTGAAGGCATAAAAAAACTATATTTTAATATATCTATGAATAAGAAAATTGTTTTTGACAGCAACACTTTATTTTATTTGGAATATTAACGTCACATTTGTCGCTTTACTATTTTATATAATTCCTGATTCTACTATAAGTTACACGTATTATAATTTCTTAATTTTTATTAATTAATTTAATTTCTTAATTTTTATTATTTTATTAATTAAGTATTAATCATAAAATCTACTTTTTCAGAGAAATATCTATTCAATGCAGGACATGGCCAAAACTCGATATACTCTTGTGGAATCCACTACCCTGCAATTTGTACCCAAATCGTAACGCAGTCATAAGTTTCCACATATCAGTTAATCTGTGCCATTTACGACCACTAGGTTTTCCAAGCTTATGGTTATTCTGCTATTATGTATGTTGTAGAATAATTTGTTAAGTTCTACGTTTCCGTTTCACTGTCACCGTTAAGAACATTAACAAGTTTAGTTTATGTAATAGGAAAAGTAATGTTGTAGGGGTCGCGAATAATGTTAGTTGGGGTAAATGTGTATACTTGCAATGACGGTACTGATATATTTGAATAATTACTATCATTCCAAACGGATGGCGCTGTATTTACCCTTATGTTTTAAGAAATTGTATAGAAGTTTTGATATTTGCATCGACGAAATAGCAGTGTAGTATAGTGACGATTTTATTAAAGGACAATGTGTGTGTGTGATCACGTTATTCTCCAGTATGTAAGTTCATTTAAGCTGTTCGGAATTTTGACGACTTTTTATAATATTGGTATTATTTAGGAATATGTAATATTTCTATAATCACTTGAATAGCACCAGGGCTCTTATTGATTTTGCCGTGTTCCGCGTAAAAAATGTTTCCACTAAATAGAGTTAAAATCTATTCCCGCGCAATGAGCCATTACGACTTTCAGCCATTGGGCCGAACTTATTTCTGTACAACTCAAAGATCGACCTACCCTTAATCTGGTCACAGAAAAAATACCGTACCCAAAGGCATCCTGTTTATCAATTTGACATCATGGCGGGTGATGAAAGCTGAACATATTGTCATAAACACATAACGCAGTCTCCGCTGTAGGCATTACCTTCTGAAAAGTAGAAGAAAGGGCAAAGTACTGGAAAATAGATGATCGCCTCTTTCTCCAGATGGATGGGGCTAGCAATTTTTCTAGAAAATAACAGAACAATTACCGCAGACTGATATATTAGCAATTATTTGTCTGTTGTTTTAAAAAAACTTTGAGATCAACGTTCTCATAATAGAATTCTGCGTTATTATAACAACTTTACTGTACTCTCAGCCAGATTAACAACTGAATATTTGATTATATCGGATGTAGAAATTATACGCATTCCACCATACAACTCCGATCTCACACTATGGGAAATTTATTGACTCTCAATAATAACAGACAAAATGCGAGGAATATTATTTTCGGACGCTGAAGAAGCGGTATCTTTGGTAAGGCCACGGAGGGAATGTCCAAGGATGAGAGGGCTGACTGCTTCTCCAAGTCGTTTCATCGAATGAAACGATGCATAGAGTACCATGTAATTCAACAATAATTATCGAAATTAAGAGGAAAATTATCACAGCTAAGTGTTCGTGAAATAGTCGACCAACATATCCTTATGGCTTGTGGTTGAGTCTCTAAAAAGTCCATGGAAAGTTCATACAAGTTACTTAAATCGAATGCAAAAATTACATTGTATTTTAAAATGGATATTTATTATGTGTGTGAAAGATTTATTAGGTAATATATTTATATTATGAGAAATTATAATACTGAAATATGCATCATTTTTTCATGGCTGTGAAAGACAAAGTAGGCAATTTTAAATATATTGCCAGAATAAATATATTGTAGGCAATATTAAATATATTCGTTGTGAAAAATTAATATCTGTAAATAGTTTTATAGGAAATCTTAATCTTTAAAAGTGCTTAAAGGTATATGGAAAAAACCTATACGGTCCCCTTTTAGCGGGAGATGTATTCATAATTCATAGTTTCTTTGTTCATTTCGAAGCCTCATTTGCTATTTAAGTGTTTAGTGTGGTTTATATTTATTTCTTTGCCCGTTATTTTTTAATTAAAAATGTATTTAGCATTTAGAGAGCGAGTATATTTAAAGTGATTCCGGGCATGTTGTATTAATATTGTTTTATGAAATTATTCTTGTATTCCATTTTCGCGAATACATGTATTACTGATTAGTTTTTAATCAATTTTTTGAAACATAGATTTAAAAGTAAGAAGGCACATTTAATTTATCGTGACATTTGAAATTACATTGTAATTTCGGTGTAGACCTATGTGATGGTGAGTACCGAAGGTAAAATAAGCCCGAGTTTTTAAAAGTAAAATTAAAAAAAAAATATTTTCTTTTCAAAACATAAATTATCATTTTGCTACCGAAAGCAGTTATATTTTTATGAAAATTATTTTCATTTTAACGTTTATCATACTGAAAATAAAAATGAGTTTGTACTTTTTCTTACAACCTTAATAAAGTGTTTTGAAATTCAATCTTAAATATATTTTACAACTACCATTAACGAACTCTTAAACTGCACAACAGTTTGAGTAAATGTTAACTTAATATTAATTCAGAAATAAAAAAAAACATAATTTAAGCAATATAAGGGTAGCCTCCTTAAACTTAAACCATTTTTACCACAAGCCCCGCTATAAATTTTCCTGAAACATTATGTTAAGTACCCACAGGTCGGTATTTATTACACAAGTTTACCGAATACTGGATGGTTATTCTTTAGCAATTCTTTTAGTGAAACCATTTAGCCAATGAGAAAATATATTTACACATTAAAAATAAATTTATATCTATTACCGATAATAACGGGAATGGCTAGTACTTTGTCTTTTAAAAATTTTCAAATACAAATTTTTAAGTTAGCCGACACTTAAAAATTAATTAATTTTTTGCCAAATTTCTAGTTCCTAAGTCAAACGGTCTTTGAAAAAAATTCGTATATATTTAGCAGATTCTCTAGAACTATCTTACATAAAAATGTAAAGTAAATCATTTTAAGTTAATATAAGTTGTGTTTTTTAACTTTACTTTAGCAATTTTTTTAACTTAGAAATAAAAATATCTATTACCAAATATTAACCACAAAAAATCAAGAAAACTTGAAGGTTATTAACTGCTAGGAAAAGTTTCACGTTCGACAGACGTTTGTCAATAGCGATAATCTTTTGAAACGGTTTTTTAAAAAAAATAATATTTCCTTTCTAATAAAGCCATTAGTTTTTTGGAGTATTCTTTGATTTAAAAACTAAAACACCGAAAAATACACCTTTACTTAGTTATCGCTGTGTATGTTCAGACTTTTGATAGTTTCTGAATTATAAATTTGTTTATGTTTTTTAGCCAAACTCACAGATTAAGGACAAAATGATTTTTGTGAAAAAAACAATTGTGATAGCGACTCATTTCTTTTGTCAACTTGTCTTGACCTATTTGGGATAACAACTTTCACTTACATATGTCTTAACGTGGGCTCAAAATATTAATAAAAATACAGTAAAAATACAACTTAATTTTTGACGTCATTTAAAAAAAAGGTCACAAAACTTTAATCCAAAATGTACTCCAAAAACTAATATAAAATATTTTTTTAAAATTTGACATTGCTACTTTTACGAAGTTATCCAAAAAATTATGGGTCCATTCCATAGTGTGTAGTGAGGAAAAATTATAATTTTGGTGAGTAATTAAAGAAGTAAAATTTTGGGAAAAAAAGTAATCAAGTTTAAGCCGTATTCATTATAAAGAGTAACAACAAGACCTTATTGTAACTTCTTTTCCGATTATTACTACTCGTGTGGGCCAAACTAACCGAAGTAGTTATTCACTCGTCTACCTACTCTTGTGCTTACGGTTACACCACACTTGTTTTATGGTTTATTTTCTTGGACACCTTGATTAGTGTTATTACATAAATTGAGTATCTTGGTAAAACTAACGGAGTATTGAACTGCCTAACGTTTTTATGCTTTTACTTGGAACTGAAAATCACTTTATTTCCGTTATGAGTAAGCCGTCATGATTTTTTTATAAAAAACTTTACAGAAATGCATTATTATTATAATTACGCGAAACGGAACATCTTGGAAGTAGCAAGAATGCACAAGGCATATGTGAAACGTAGAAGTGGATCTCAACCCGAGCGGTTCCCTGACCACTATATGACCTTAAGAGTGCATAATGAAACAGATCCATCAGCAAGTGTCAAAGCATAGAACCTCAAACTGGAGTCCCAAAATTTGCGAAGTCAGTTCAGTTTCAGTCTAATGTAATTTCTAGATGATATATACATATATATATATATAAATTTTGTCTCAAATCAGTCTAATGTAATTTCTAGATGATATATATATATATATATATATATATATATATATAACGATGGCGTATTTTGTCACCATATCTTGAACATATGAAATTATTTACAAGTAAACGAAAGATTCCCTTGCAATCAATTGGTCTTGGATTAAAAGAAAGTCGCAGTTTAGAAGAATTGAGAAGAATAAAGAGGGAAACAATTAAAAACGATTCGACGGCACTAAGAGGTTTAAATGAACATTGTTTCGGTGATGTTTTGAAACAGGTGGTCATAACTTTGAAACATTTTATTTAATAATTTCTTTAATTATACATACAAAAAAACTTTTGAAGCATGTTCTGGAAAAAACTTATGTGAACTTTTTATAAATGACGTCAAAAATTAAGTGCCAAAATCTCGTTTTTAGAATATCGCTTTCTGTTAATTTTTTAAGGCCATTTTAAGATATACATAAATTTTTATTCCAAATAGGTCAGTTAGTCAACTAGTTGGCACAAAAATCCAATTTTTTTATTGTATTTAAGGTGATGTTTATTTCATTTATTGTGTTATCGCCTTCATTGTTCTGTCAGCTGGCAGGATAAGTTCTCGTTTAATAGCAGGGTTCTTCGTTAAGGCACGTAATAATGTAATTAAAAAAAATTAATTTGTAGCCTTACCAATTCGCAGGTAAAGCCTTGACCTATAATCGGGTGCTTCTTAAGATTTACATAGACAAAATAATAAAAGTGGATTTAGGATTTTTACCAAAACTGTTTTTATTCTTAATCGTATATTATCATAATTATATCACATTTTATGACTTAAAGTGAACTTGAATATATATTACGTACATACTAAACACATTATAATTAAGGACTTAATCTGTTAAAAATGTTTACCGCATATATTTTATATATCGATACTGCATATAAAGAGTTTAAATTTAACACACCCTAGGGAAAAATCACTTGGTCATGGAAGTGGAAAGTAAATACAATTTCTCATCCACAAATATCGCAGAAACGTATTTCAGTAACGTTAAATTATTTGGCTGTGCTTTTATTGGAAAATTACAACAAAGCTATCATCTGTCGTATTTCAATTAATGAACTTACTATGTCTCCAATTAATGTAATTTCACGCACACAGACCACAAATTACACTAAATAAAATACCATTATTACGTGAATACGTGAAGTTCAATCCGATTACGTTACGGTGTGTAATAAATATACTCATTAAAACGTTACAAAATTGCCTTTGAGCAACTGAAATACTGAAGCACCGATCACGAAAACATGTTATTTGTTGTTACGTACGCGAAGCGAATTTATAAATGAGGAAAAAATGAGTAGGAAAAAATAAAATTATGAAAATTTTATCGCGAAGTTACGCCGTAATTTAATTACGCAAGTTCACATCAGAGAACACAGCCGGACACTGAAAATGCTTTCCCTTTTAAGTGTATTTTAATTCATTTATAAAGTTCGGTTTACACATAACGGCGTGTTTAAAATGAACATAATACGTTAAGATTTTAACCAATTTATTTCTTTATTCGTTAAATTAATATATCGTAAAGACAAGATATAATTAAAGAGTAATGTCATAGAAAGATAATAAATAAAAAAATATACTCCGATGGCTTGCGCTAGCCGAGCCGGTAGATTTTTTAGAACGTTTTCCTGTGGAAGAAAAATAATAATAAATTAAATTTATCTGAAAATACACCTTTGAATTTGATACTTTTGATACGATTAAAAAAATTTAGAGCGACCCAAGTACATACTTCTTTCATGTTAGCACCGGGTGTAGGACTTCGAAGGATAGCTAATATTAGCAAACAAAGATTTAGAGAATTCAGTCTATGAGGTAAGACCGAAAAGCTTTGAATCTAGGACATAAAGAGCCGAAATAAAATTCTAAGATTGTTTTATGTAGTCGCTCTCAACTTATATTTTCGATGTAAAGTTTTTAAGGCAGTCAGAAAATAATTTGTTTCTTTGCTCTCAAAACGTACTCTGTCGCCTTTATCTCCCTTTTAATCTTAAATCTCTTTCCCCAAGTTATTGAATAAAAAGTAATTAGTTGGAGTTAGATCATGACTATAAGAAGGGTGTTTAATTTTTAACAAACACGGTTTCCTCGAGCCTTTCCTTACTACTCGCGATATGTGACACGCTGTGTAGCCTTTCAACTAAAAAAAAATTCTTTTAGCAACTTAGTCTCTATTTTTTCCACAATAGCTTAGTGGACCTTTCATAAGATACAATGGTGATGACTTTTATTCATTTTAGAACTTTTTAAAAGTAACAAATTGGAAGTATTCATTTGAAATTAAAAAAAAACCATGACTTTGAGAATGTAGGCTACATTTTTACTTTTAGTTTCTTTGGAAATTTTTTGTTGTTTTCGAACCATTACATGGACTTAGGTTTTGACTCCGGATTGTTTAGTCGTATCGACATTTCATCTAATGTAACGATTTCAGAATCAATGTTGTCCAAATCATCTTTGTAGGTCTCTAAATGTTTCGTAAGCGGAGCAAGAAAACCACATGCGCAAAAAGCTTGTATTTGTTCTTTTTGCGCAAATAAATAGCTATGCAAAACCTTCCAACTCTTTATTTACTTACATGCCATTCTTCAGTAATAATTTCTTAATTTTTCCATGTTTTCAACGGTTACCTTCGTGATTGGTTAGTCTACCATCTATCTAAACAGGTATTTAACCTGTTAAAATAGTAGAGTCAAACGTTTATTGTTTGACAGTAAAAGATTATGGGTCAGATTTCTCATAAATTACGAACATCTATTTAAAGAATGTCTTGGGTATTTTCCCTTTCTTTGTGAGTTGTTTGTTGCAGTTGTATGATTCAATGTCATTCATTGTAGGGATTTATCAGACATGGTTATGTTTAAGGTACAATTGCCCAAAGTAGAATGATGATAATGACGTCAAATTATTCTTGCAAGCTAATTGATAATTTTTCTGCTAAGGTGAGTTGGACTATTCATCGTGACTGCGAATATCTTAAACTTCAAACTTTTCAGCCTCTCTCCGTACGTACTTCAGATTGAATAGAATCAATCAAATAAGAAATGTGGCTTCTGTTGTGTTGACAACTTATGTTATATGTGTGTATATATTGTTTTTAAAATCTTTTATTCTTATTTTTGGTGACCAAATAAACTGGCAGAAAAGAATTTGCTCCCGAAAGTATGCTATTAAGACCTATCTATTTCGTAGTGAAAGAAGTAAAGGTTTTCTTTATTTATTATTTTCACATAGGTGTGGCAAAAAAAAATTTTTTAAAAGTCTAAATCGTGACATATTCAATATATTTTGAAACTTTATGACCTGTTTACCTAGTGATAATAGATATATGTCATCGTGAACTTTTCCTTTAGTTTTAGCAGTAGTTTAGTAAATGATATATGTATATATATATATATATATATATATATATATATATATATATATATATATATATATACATATATATTTTGTCATAGTCTGTATTTAATTAATAATATATATTATTTATATGAATTTCCAAACCCAGAAAACATCCTTTTTATTATTCCGCTGAATGTTATTAAATACAAAAAAGCGGTAATCAATCGGATGATCCCCTTAGATTTCATTTGAATTGTTAAATACGAGTATATATATATATATATATATATATATATATATATATATATACATATATATATATACCTACGTACATACAGATTTTGATATCATTAGCGCTTCTCCATTTATATTTGTTTTTAATACACCATTCTTCCCTAACTTTTATTGACCCCGTACAGGATAGCAATAAGTTCATTTGTACTTTTACCGTTTTGATGAGATTACAAATGTTTACCCATTTGAACTTCCAAAGACTGTTGAAATTACGTTTATAATTTTTTTCAACGTTACGACTACATTTGGGTTTTAATTATTCAAAAATTATCTAAACGCAGCTTCCTATGTCATATGACCTCTTGGTTGATTGTTTTTCAGTGTTTGATATAAATACTGTTTTGACTGTTTTTGGTACAGAAAACCAAAAGCGACACAAGTAAAAAGAAGAATAAGGTGTTTCTTTTATATTTATGTTTGTTCCTTACTACCACGTTCGCTGCAGCGTGAATTTTAAAAGTTTAAAATAACTTAATCGCTAGACATATACACAACTTTTTTATTAATGTAGAAGATACTGAAGTGAATGTATCATAATTAAAAATAACATCATATATTATACAAAAACCGAAAAATAAAAGATTTTCTCGAAGCGATGATGACCTTCCACCAGTCATATTCTTCAACGTGAATGTTATAAAAGTTTCAAATTTAAGTTTCAATAGCTTTAAAGCTCGGAGCTTAAAAACTAGTTCAGAGAGCGTTATACTGTAGGTGGTCTGTTTCCCGAGTTACAGAGAGGAAAATTGCTGAATTATTCAGCATTACTTGTTAACGACCTCTCAGTCTGACGTTTTGATTGATTAATGATTTAGTTTAATTTTTTTTTAATGTTACTGAACATTTGAATAAATTCACATTATGGTTTATAAAATCCGTATTTAAAAGCATCTTAAGTAGTTTTAAAATATGTATTTTTTTCTGTTAAAGAAAACCTGGTAAAAACGGATATTTAGTGCATTACCCTTGTTCAAAAATAAATAAAACTGTTGAATAAAAGAAACATCGATTTTTAGAGTAAAGACAAGATTTAAACTCTCAGCAGAGAATTGATGAAATTATGAAGGTTCAGACTGTCAGAAAAATATCTATCTATTCGTCTGTATGTCACAGCACCGCATCTCTTTCAGTTAAAAATCGATTGTAACGAAATATTATATTAAAATGCAGTAGGTAAATTACGCAATCACGTAGAAATTTGTTAATAAGAATGTTTTTTTTGTAACTAACTATACATCGAACTGGAAAATGAAATATTTTTAAAATGCTTTTATTAACTTCATTTGTAGTCGATTATGAATGCAAAGAAATTTATCAAATCGATTTTTGCGAACTTCTAATTGACTTCATACTTTTACACATACGATAAACACATGTTGTACAATTAAATATTAAATATACGAGGGGGGGAGGGGGATATTATGTAGAATTCTTTTTATCACGACAAAAGTCTTGTTTGAAACTGATAAAAGTGCACAAAGTGCATAAGGAAGCAGCGTCGCAACAGAGCAACAGGTCAACGTGATTTCCTGAACCGTTATTTTTTTTAATTTTCTGAATCGTTTCCGAAAATTTATTGAATTGTTACATACACAATATAAAGGAGCATCCGGATCAGTACCTATGATATTATAAATGCGAAAGTATACTTTTTATTCTCTTTTAAAATCACAGCTGAACAACCCTTCAACATGATTTTTTGCCTAAAGGCTTACCGGGAAATGAGATAAGCTACTTTTTGTGCCGGGAAACCTCATTCCAACAACTGTTATAATTCTAACTTATATTAAAAGTATTGAATAGATTTGGAGTTAATTTTGTAGAAATTCATTATTCACAATTAAATGAAACTACGTGTAGTATTATTTCTACTTTATTTAAGTTCTAAACCACGATCTAGGTTTCCTTGTATTACAACATCTTCAGGTGGGCTATTAGCAAAGGTATTATATTATAAATGCAAAACTGTGTTGACTGTCTTTCTTTCACGTCGCAACAGAGCTAAGCATCGACGTAATTTCTTGCACAGAAATATTTGGCGAGCCGGGGAATGACATAGACTTCCTTCAACCTGGGAAATCTCATCTTTACTAATATTACAAAGCTAATTAATGTTATAAATGCAAAAGTGTGTTTGTTTGTTTATCTTTCATGCCGCAACGGAAGTATAGATTGACATAATTTCTTGCACACAGATGGTTGACGGGTCGGGATGTGATATATACCACTTTTCATTACGGGTAATATAATTACTTTAGATAAATTTTAGTTCGAACAAAAAAGTACACAGTAGGAATAGCAAAGCAACGTCGCAGCGGAGTAACGGATAGACATAATTTTTGAAACGCAACATGCGCAAATTCTATTGCTACCCTAAGCAACAGAATTCCACCCTTTAGTCCCTAATTAAAGATATTTTTTTAGAGAGAAGTATTGTAAAATCACAAACAAAAGGCTTAGCATTTAACTTTTTTAAATATTTATTATAAAAAAAAGATTGCACTAGATTGCACTGCATATTTTAATTTTATCCGATAAGTTTTTAACTTATCGGATTAAAGTAACCATGTGAGTAAAGCTGCGGGTAGAGTGAGTATTTATGATAAAACGGATTCTACTCTTAAACGTTTTATTCACAAAGTTTAAATAGATATGTTATTCTAGAATGTCAGTTTAAAATTATTATAAAAAAAACATTAGTTTAAAAAAAATAGGATTAGTGGCGTTCCATTCGTTTTCACTTATTCGAAATTCAAATCAAAATTAACAAATTAATGGGCGAAATAATTCAAACACTTCTTAAAAAATATTGAATATATTTGGCGTTAATTTTGAAGAAATTCATAATTCACAATTAAATGAAACTACGTGATGTAGTATTATTTCTACTTTCTTTAATTTCTTTACCACGACCTAGGTTTCGTTGTATTACAACATCTTCAGGTGGGATATTAGCATCGACGAATAATACTACATCACATAGTTTAATTTAATTGTGACTTCTTAAAAATTTATTTATTACAATAATTTACCAGAAATAATAAGTAAAAAGCATTAAACAGTGGAATAAATAGAATCAAATTGCAACTGAAGACAGTAAGGCTTAGAGATAATTAATTTGATTATGAATTAACATTAGAATGATTACGGCAGAGAAACTTTAAAATTATAACATGTGCACGTATTAACGTAAAATATATAAAAATCTGTCAAGTACGAGTAAAACTCGTGCTACGAGGGTTCCATACACATTTAAGCAGTTAGAAACATCTAAAAGTACATATTTTGTCTATTAAACTATTTGCTAATATTAATTTTTCATAATACGGTTGTATTCAGTAGTATATAAGGGAGGAATGCTAAATTTTCATATATTTTTGGAATATCTATTTCAAATTACAATTTAAAATATTTGTGCTGCCTCATAAGGAAATAAAATCCATAAGATATATAATACTTAAAAAATTAAAGCCTTTACTTATCTCGTTTTCCAATTTTGTATTTGAAAATTAATAAAAGAAAAAAATATATGGGCAAGTAAGATTCATTGCCATGCCAATTTAAAACTTTCAGAGATAATTATTTAAGAATGTAGAAAAATATAAATTTATTAGTTCGTATGTGTAAAAACATGGTGTTTATTTAAAAAATTATGACATTTAAAATTATCACTTTAATTTTCCTATACCCTTTGCTAAGGTTTCTAAATATATATATATATATATATATATATATATATATATATATATATATATACATATATATATATATATATATATATATATATATACATAAATATATATATTCTTTATTGTGGCTAAGATTGGTCAATCCGACTACACCAATTGTGTAGAAATTCACTGTGCGTGTGTGTGTATATTTTTATTGAGAATGGTCGGACACAACCGCTTCGGGGCGCATTTAAGCGCGGAATGACAAGCTGGTGTTTACAAAATGTATGGCAAAAAATTTATTGACTAAATATCATTCTTTTACTATTTCGTCAATTTAAATCGTTTTTTCAGCAAATGAGCATTTTACTGCTTTTTTTCGCAATTCAAATTAAAGTATAATTGTATGGAATGAATCCTATAAACTTACCCTTTTTTAGCGATTTTAGCGAGGAAAGAGTTGCAATAAGCTATTCTAATGTGTGAAACTAATAAAAAATAATCAACTTAAATTATAGGTGAAGGGTCAATCTATTTTTTTCATATTAAAATAATTATACTGAATATTCCCAGAGTTTAAAATAAACTTGGCAAAAATGAAGGTTTTTCATTACCCTTGAACTATCTTCTTGTGAATGGAGGTTCTATGTGCAGAGCATTTCCTTATGTCAATGTTGGTAGATTATTTAATGCACCATTTGCAGGGCATCAGATGGGGAGCGATTTTTAACTATTTGGGTAAGGCATTATTACATTTACATACAATACAAATAGAAATGAACATATTTAGTCAATAATTTAAAAAATCCACGATAAAAACAATTCCGCCTGAGTTACAGGGAACAATACACTACCTCATCATTTTTTATATCAAAATCTATTAATGTTTTTGTATAATTTCTCATATATGTTTACCGTGCTAACAAAAGTAATTCACTTCTAATGACTTTTTTTGTTAAATATTATCATTTGATTTAAAATTGTATCACAGAAAAAATTCTTTGAAAACTGTAGTCAATCTAGTAAAAATGTGATAAGAGATTATTACAAAATATACGCGGAAGAGATTGCATGATAAAATTGAATGTTATTGCAGATATTAGAGAGGAAAGAGATGAGAATCTTGAGATAGATAGACCACGTTGAATCTATTGATGGGGAAATACTGTACATTAAAAAATAATTGAAAAAGAAAATAGAGATATAAATGAATCAAATATAAATGAAGAAAAATATCTGAAAGATGGAGGACGTATGAAACAATGTATGAAAATAGCTGACAAAATATAGAAATATGGCATTCTATTTTATTATTAATAGTTACCGTGCGTAAACAGGAAATGGCTTAAAGTAGCATAGATAGAGAGATTGTAATATTTTCTAGTGATGTTTATTATTGACCAGCTTTTGACCGAAGCCCCGTTCCTAGAAAATTGTAATACTGAACTTTTACAATTGAATGACTTTCGCAACTGTGACCCACTTCGGGTGATGTCTCTACCTTTCATAGCATATGTTGCTTGTTAGCATTAAGTGTTGAGGTTACTAAAGAAACTATTTTCGTTAAATCCATTACTAAATGGTTCTATGTATTTAAAAATCTTATGTATATATAAGATTTTAGGAACTCTGAACCATGAGCAAGCTACTTAGCTATAAAATGAAAATAAATCGTTACCAGCCAATACTAAAATTTACGACCAATGCACGACTGTATGCGTCGAATAAACGTAACCTCTCCAAGAAGACATTTTCTCCTCAGGCTATAAAAAGGTTTCGTTTATAGAATGGCTGCGAATGTGTCTTCATTTCCGTTGACCGCGTACACTGGCCGCAACAACGGAAAAGGATTCCTCACATCCTTTGGGTAATTTTACAAAAGGTCCATTAAAGGGCAAAGGTGGGGGTGTTTATGGGCCACCGCATTAGATGCGGTATACCTGGTTGAGAGCATTAAATTGCACGTTATTATGCGATTCTATTCCCCGTAAATTATTTAAAAGATTTAGCCAAAATATGAGAGTCTAATTGTTGATTTAAGATAAGATTGAAGATTTTATTTAATTTAATTTTTTTTAAGATTTTAAGATTGTTAATGGTCAAACATAAATAAAAAAAAAGCTGATGGAGGAATGATTAAGGTTTTTCCTCAAAGTTGCTATTAAAATTGTCATTTTGTATTTGCTGAAAAATAAGGTATTCTTGATACAATGTAACTTTGTTTTATATCTTCAATTTTATCTGGCTACATTTTTACATGTATATATACGTGTTAAACCATCGCAAAACACCTTTATTTCTTACCTTATTAATAAATAACCTTCAACATAATACTCCTCAAAAGAAGTAATTTTGACCGATCTAAGCTTGCTTTTAGCCTCTTTGTAACAAATCCACAATTAATTCCACTATTTTTGCCAGTACTATCTATAATAATGATATTAATTCTATTACGTAGGCATAATAACGTGACATTTAATGAATTTGGGGAAGATAAGTAAATTTGGTAGTCAAACTAAACATATTACATCTTTATGGGTATATCTACCATTTATTTATAAAAAAAGTGACTTTGGTAAAATAATAAAGAAACTGAAGATAGATATATATTTGTATCTATCTGATTGTTTCCAGATATTTTTTGTCAATTCAATCCTTACTAAACGAAGTCTTATTCAAATGTCTGCGTTCCCTTTGTCGATGTCGTTCCATCTTTTCAATTCAATCGACTTTATCTTGTGTATTACGTATGTATCTGTGGGTGACGTCCCTCCATGCCTTTGATCTAGTTTATTGTGTTTAGGGTTTCTATGTTTTGACAAGTACATATTCTTCACAACATGTATTTGGTTGGCAACTAATAAATTCGCTATACCGCTTCGTCAGTGGTAGCTTACTTCAATATGAGAGTAGATCTATTAGATAAGGCGAAGATCTTAATTTGAGATGTATTTCGATAAAGCTTAATTTTTTTTTCTAAATTTAATGGTTTAATTTTTCTAAATTTAATGATAGTCATAGGTTGGTGATTAACTTGGACGAGGATTTTCAGAGGGATCACAATTCAATATTTTTAATATTTGGGATCAATGCTTTACTGTGCTATAAGGGAATAGTTTTCACCCATTGTTGTGTATATATTGGACGTTGCTTCGCTCGCTTCTTACGCTAAACATTACTCTTGAAGCAAGAGTATTTTAAGTTCACTTCGAGAGATTTATATATTTTGTTTGTTTTTTACTCGTCGAATCTCAATTGCTAACTGAAAAGAAGATTGAACGCTGAACTTTTAACATACTCTACCAGACTCCTTAGAGAAGTTTCTATAACATTCCAGAAATCGCTGGAAAAAATGGTAGTTTTATTAGTTACCATCCTAATCATTGATGAACATTTATAATAGCATTTGTCACTTATAGGTATGTTAACGGCGTTACTAAGGTAAAGTTCCATTATCGGTTAAGTGTACTATTTAGAGCTACAAAAAGTATTTCAGTTTTTAGGATTTAGGTACGGTGTAAATTGGCTGCCTCACTAGAGAGTAGCATCATAGGGCGATTGTGTGTGAAAAGTAACGAAAATCATATTTCGTCGTTATCAGGTCTACAAAACAAAAGGCATTCGGTGATTAAATTTTGTCTTATCAGAATGTATTTGTAAATATTAAAGGAACATTGGTAAATATTTTCACATATAAAACTTTCGAATGATTAGTTTGGCGACATTATTATGACTGAGCAATAAATAAATGAATATAGACATATTTTTGCTTTAATTATGTACCACCAACTCATTATTGATGTCTACTTCCGTTGCAATGATAGTCTAAAAAACTGAAGTTAAAACATGTGTTTATGTGGTGTATACATATATTTGTGCCCGTGTGAAAACGTTTGGCATGTGCGCACATGTACGTGTGAGTATGTGCGTTTATGTTCAGCCAAATAAGTCAGTCAAACTAGCTGAATAATTTGGATTACATTTGACTAGTCCACTTTAGGTGAAGTTTATTATTTGACCGTTTCTAAAACATACAAATTAGCCGTGTTTATTTAGAAATATATAATAAAAAAAATATATAATAAAAAAACAATTATTTTCTTTGCCCGTTTAGTGTTAACTTTAGCAATATATACTCGTCAATATTCTTTACCACAACGCAAGATTTTAAGCTTCTACGTGAAACATTTTCTGAAAAAAATAGGTTATGGCGGACGAACTGATGAACGGATACCTGAGTAAACTTTTCTTGATCAGTGAAATTTAAGGGTCCGTTTGTTGAGTTTCCTTATAGGTACGGAATACTAAAAGCACACATAGTTTTAAAATTATTCCCGTTGTTAGCACTTAACTTGCCCGACAATAAAACCTAACACGATTCCTGTGAAAAATTAGTTTTGAATTTGTTTTTACGAGTATGTTTCTGAAAAAATAGGTTATGGCGGACGAACTCGTGAACATATGCTTAAGTAAACTTTTCTTGATCAGCGATATTTAAGGAATCTAAACGCGTATGGTTTTTTTAAAATTTTTGTTAGCACTTAACTTGCCCAACAATAAGACATAACACGTTTCATGTGAAAAATTGGTTCTGAATTTGTTTTTACGAGTATATAGTTTACGGTATTTTTGTTACACGAAAAAGTCGTTATACCGTTTATTATGTGCATGGCAATCAAACCACATTCACTATAAAATTACTTAATGTAAAGTTTCTATTGAATGGTCTAATTTTAGTCTAAAAAGTCATCCTCGTAGTATATGCTAAACAAATCCATATACACTATCCCATTGCATTTAATGCAACAATAGCCATAAAGGAACTTGATACTTTCTGAGCAAAAATACTTCCCTTTTCTGTTTGAAGTAAACAAAGGGAAAATAAGGCCCGTAAAGAGAAATGTTGGCATTGTTTTGACGATGTAGCTGGCAGTATTAGTAGGGCGCTTTGACCCTGTTTAGTAGCGAGTGACGGAACGGATTGGAAACCTTAATATAAAGGGTCTCTTATATCTAGAATTTTTTTTATTTTCTTTCAGCACTATAATGGCGATATAGTATTAACATATACGCGATGGAATTAATAACAAAATAAATATAGACTGTTCCACATTTCAGTTTTTCTTGAACTTTATTTCTGTTACAAAACAACATGATAGAAGCATTTTGGATAAAAGAAAATAGACTGTTACAGTTTCGTAAATGTTTCCAAAAAAGTCTGAGGATGTATGTAATTAATGATTAGAGTTGTTTGTTGGATGCAATTTTTTATAACACAAAAATATTTTTTGGACCAATATTTCGAGAGTATATATAATTTTCTTTATTTACTGGAAATTCCTATTTATAAATAATGATTTAAAAATATATGTAATTTAATTAGTGGTAAATTAATTATTCACATTAAACATTATTTCAAACGCTGTCCTTTTTTTCATCTCAATATTAAACACTATAATATAATTTTAGGTTTTCAATAAATAAATTAATACTTGAATAAATTACCAAATATCTCACATGTCACATATTGTCCCATTAACGATAACGAGACCTATAAATCAGCAATTATACTAACTTTATTACTATACATGTTAAAAATTAAACGATACAATTAATAAATATGGTAAAAATCTCTCTGTAAGAAAAACACAGAAAATTTTAAGGCGTTTGATATTTTTCTGTATATCATGTTAAAGCTGGAACTAACATTCGTAGGTCGCGTAGCGAGGAGCGTAGCGTAGAATGTGTCATCGTAGCGTAGCGAAGACTAGCTCCGTGCCACCTGGTTATTTACATATATTACTAATTATTATACATTGTCTATTGGTTGTTGCAAAATCAGACTATATAAGTATTTTTGAGTACAACAAACAAAACTTTTACAGTTAAATAAAAATAATTTCCGAAAGAATTATACGTGACTAGGATTTCTTCAAAAATGTTTCAAGATGTATATGGTTAATGAGGTTATTGAATAGATGCATTTTTAAGTTATGTAATCAGCCCTTTTAGTTCTATACTCGACTAAAGCACAGTAATAGAACCGTAATGACTAACTAAAATGTTAGGAAAGATCTTAACAAATTTGTCATAAATAATTACTATGAAAAGTGGTTAAATAAAATGCTACCATGGTATGTTTACCCGGGTAAAACTGTAAAAATAACAATGTTATGGAAAAAGGAGCAATAACATAATTTTCCCTTTTTAATTTTCTTTCTTAAATTCTAATATATTTTGAAAATACGAAGATTATTTATAGTCTGCATCCAGGAGGATGTCTTAGACTCTCATTGATTTCTCATTTTATTACTTTAAAATTTATTTATTAAATCAATCAAATTTAAAGTTAATTTTAAATTTAAATTTAATTCTCCTAAAAATTAAAATTGTATAATTATATTTTTTTAAGGTTAGTTATTTTATTTTTTTCCAATAAATTAATCAAATTTAAAATTACTTTCAGAATTAAATTTAGCTATATTATTAATTAAAACTTATTTATTTTAATTTTAATTATTTTATTTTAAATTTGAATATTTAAAAAAATTAAATGAATATGCTGACAATTCATTGTAATTTATAAATTTTTAATATTTAGTAAATTATATAGTAATAATTTATAACGCAAATAAATAGATACTGAATTGGAAGCGGTCTAGCAGATGATTGGCTTACAATAGAAATCCAGTAGAATAAAAAAAATAAGTTTAAATAATATTTACACGTGTTTAGAATTGAGGTTATACGGCTGACCGCGTTCGATACTTGCTGCTCGAATGTCGATACTCGCACGAATACACACATACAACCGTATATAAAAGAAAGAGAAAGAGACAGCGAGAAAGAGAGGGAAAGGTGGCCTGGAAGTGGCTAACACTTTTTCCCTACGTGACGATTTCTGCCAGTTCGCTCTACTGTAAGCAGCGTAAAAGAACTTCGTTCCGATATTATTATAGTATTAGAAAGAACCAGATGTTTTGATATGTTTCAGAACATACTTGCAATGTATAAAGATTAAATCGTGAAGTAAAACGTATTTAGGATGATATGTTGTACCTATACAAGTTCCCATTAATTCGTAAAGTACATGTTTAGAATGAAATAGAGACAGTGAAGTATGATTTTCAGGTTAATAATTTTAATCTTTTATTATTTACGCCTTAAACACCCAGCTATTGATCGCGAGCCTAACATGTGAGTGTATAGTAATTGATATATTCTAGAACATACCTGCAATTTATAAAGATTAAATCGTGAAGTAAAATGTGTTTGGGATGATACTCGTATCATGTACCTATATGAGTTCTCTTTAATTCGTAAATTAAATATCTAGAATGACATTTAATAATTTACGCCTTAAAAATTCAACTATTGTCGAGAGCCTAACATGCGAGTGTATATATGAGTGTTATTCTCAAGAAAAGGTCTGACTGTTGACGGAGAACCTAACGCATGAACTGAAATATCCATAAATCTAACAAAGATATCACGTCTTACCAAACTTTTCCAACGACTTTACCTAGTCTGGTAGTAAGAATTGATAAAGACCCACAACAACACAGTCGTCTAGAATAGTTTTCCTAATTTCATAATCTTATGTATTTATATTCTTATCTACCAAAACACTTTCAATAAACAATAAAATAACTCCAAATCCGGTGTCTTATTTCACTGTCATAATACCGCATTATTTATACCGCCTTACAGAATACGATTTATATGTAAATTTTACCGTTTGAACGTGAGTATCTGTAATTTAACAATGACAATGCCAAAAGCTTGCTTTCTCCTTCGAAACAAATTAAATTCGAACGAAGAGCCGCTTGACGTTGCGTCGGTGGCGCCGTATTCACCCCCTCGGCACTGCACTCGGTACAACACTTATTAAGTAGGGGCTCATGTACACACAAGTTCTCGCCCTTCATTCCTTGCAGGCGACGCCCTAGGCGCTCCACCATAGGCGTCTCCGCAATGAGTGACACTGACACGCGAAAATGTAAAGTTACCAAGTTATTTGAAATTGTGTAAATCCCCGAAACGATTTTCGCGGCGACGCCCTATTCTCGAAATGGCGTGTGCGCGACATTGGTGAGACGCGTGGAAAAAGGTTTTGTGGCCTAACGAACTCGTATATTGTTAGAGAGCGTGAAATACGTTTATGTTAATGAGATATGTCTGTCTATGTCATCGTCATAGGGCCTACGCTTTCTCTGTCTAGGGCAGTGAAATAGTGGGAGAAAACGATCTCACAATTTTGACACACAATGTGATTAATTTATTCTTTAATCTATACATAAAAAGGTGATGAGATCGAGGCTTTGTGCGCATCACGTTATAACCGCCAGAAAGATTTTATTTAAACTTTTTAATTGTATACTTTAAAGATTAGAATAATCGTACGCTCGCTATGGACTGGTGGTTCCGTTGGCTATAAGAGATTGATCTCGTAGCAATAAGACCATATAGTCTATATGTATGAAATGAATACGTTAAAATATGTAAATAAATAAATAATATCTGTAAAAGAAATCAATAAAATTATTACTAAAAAAATTTAGTAGTACTTAATTTTAACAGATTACTGTGTAATAGTTAAAGACAGCGACATCTGTTTTATTTATAAGCAGTAAATATGGACGTGTAGTTTTACCGATTTTTGTAGATGGCGTTATTTACTGTATTTTTAATAAATGTTATTAATATATCAACGTATTTATATTAATTGACACATCAGTTATGACAGAATAATCACTATTGATTAGATTCGTGGAATATTTTCCTGAGGAAGGAAAAAATTTGAAGATCGTAAGATTAAATAACGTACGATTGTACAAAAGTACAATATCGCACAAATACTGTCGGTAAAAGAGCGGAAAAACTTGCTAGTCCACGTTAATATTATTTATTTATTTTATTTGTATACTTTAATGTATCTGATTAATACATATGATGGACTTATTGCTAATAAAGCAATCTCTTACCGCCAACCAGAACACCAGTTCAGCCCCGCTATCTTTATCGTTCCGATATTATTATAGTATTAGGAAGAATCAGATTTCGCTACTCATTATCCTTATCTATCTACAATACGGCCGTAAATAAATTTTTATACTTTGGTAGCTGGTAGACAATAAAGTTAAAGTTGCAAATAAATCTTTCATGTTCGAAATTGCATAATTCTGTAAAGGAAAAAAGGGCAAAAGGGTTCAGTGGAATGCCAATCTTTGGATTAGCAGTTGTCCAAAACATTATGAAAAATATATTTAGGTATCCATACTTTCACTCCATCTCTTATCGAAATAAGGTTAGATAGTAACGAAAAATCATCATATCAGAACTTATCTGTTGTTACTAAACTTTGTAAGTTTATTGCTAAAGTATGTCTGTTATTACTAAAGGGGCTTTGCTTTTCGTGAAATTCAGTACAACCTCTCAATTAATGTTAATAATGATTTTTCACGTTCCAATGTTGCAAAGCTATGTATGTACAACGGAATATTATTACCAATAATTAGGTACTGGATAAGTCTTGAGGAATTTAAAAGAAAAATTAAAGTGGATTAAAGGTTATTGATACGGGATTTTTTATAAATAAATTTGTACGCAAATTTATTTGTTATATATGAAGTAACATTCAACGACTACATATTTTTGGAAAATTACCGCACAGGGCTGGTTAGGAATGTTATTGAATGGATATGCAAATTCTTTTGCGTTGTCCGAAGAAGCAGTTTTTATTTTTTCGTGTACTGTCCATGACATTTATGAGTCTACATTATATGTTTCTAAATATAGCACGCTGTAATCAAACCCAATGGACACATCACATATAAAGAGCAAAAAATATGAAATAAATATACATAAAATTATAAATACATAAAAGTACTACAATTTTTCTATGTTCATTGTCATCAATTTATATAAACCGAATATTATTTGTTCACTGGCAGAGAAAATAGTTAATAACAAATACCTGTATAGTGAACGTTATGAAATTGCCTGTTTTTTATGTTGGTCTCATCTATACACTTAAAGTAATATTTTAAAATATTTCTGTTTAACATTTTAGGAGATAAGGATGTGGGCCACGCAATTTATTACAGTTTTTTAAGTGTCTTTTAAACGATTATTTTTGGCCCAATAAAGAAAAAATATCACCTGTAATTTTTTATGTCATATGACAGAATTATAGCAAATGTTTACTTACTGCCTTAATAAATATATTTAAAAATAAAATACCTTAATTGTTTTTTCCAAAATAGTTTTGGGTCATTAATAGAATGAAGAGACATCGAAGTCTTTCGTTTCCACTGTCGAAACGAAACGTTAAAAATGATGTAACCAAATAAAAAAAAATTAGATATTCGATGAAAATGCAAAGTTGAAGAAGGAACAAAAATATGCTAAAGCCAAGAAAACAGTTCTTTAGATTCACTTATCGATAATATTATTTAGCTCCAAAGAGGTATAACTCGCACATTCGTTCGGATTTTCTTTTATATTTTACGGTGAATATTTCGATAGCCTGATTTAATTTACGTCTAGCGCTGTCTGTTATAATCAGAAATGGTATGCATAAGATAATTAGGCATCACTTTTTAAATGTTATTCTAATATAATAGAGTGACATATTTTTGTTTTAATTTCTTAATTTTTTTAAATTATTTACAAATTACATGTTATTTAAAAATGATAATTATTTTTTTAGAGTTTGTGTGTAGTTCTACGAATTCCTTTGTTTGCCGTTGTGAAACAAAATAACTCCTCTAGTAATATTGAATATATTTGGCGTTTATTTTGTAAAAATTCATTATTCACAATTAAATGAAACTATGTGATGTAGTATTATTTCTACTTTCTTTAAGTTCTTTCCCACGACCTAGATTTCGTTGTATTACAATGTATGAATCTTTGCTAATTGTATGAATCTTTCTTAATAGCCCACCTGAAGATGTTGTAATACAACGAAACCTAGGTCGCGGTAAAGAACTTAAAGAAAGTAGAAATAATACCACATCACGTAGTTTCATTTAATTGTGTCCTCTAGTAATATTGTTATATCCGTCGACTGCCCGGCCTTACAGTTCCAGTAGTTTTAAATCTATCTTTATGAAATTTCGTAAATGGATGTTTCAAGTTAGAGTCTTAATTAATTTATTGATAAATATGAAGAAAAAAATGTTTAAACTGCCTTCCTCTACATCTAAAATGGAGACCAATATTTTTATCGTGTATCCAATTGAGAGGGGTATCGTTGGACAGGTTTTTAAAATGAAATGGAGATTGCATTTATTATTTTTAATTTTTAAGCTTTCTTTGCCATCTCTCTAATTTTGTGTCCACCCCTCTAATTTTTTTAACAGTGGATTGCAAAATCAATTACAGAAATCAGAGACAATTACAGAAATTTAATTTACTATCAGAATATAAACAACTATCTAATCTATTTTATGTGGGTTTCGATAGGCATTTGCGTGATTTTTGTAAAATTTCGTACCTGGAAAAGAAAAACGGATTCCTTATTATTCACGTGTCCATCTGTCTGTATGCCGTAACTGTTTTTTTCAAAACCGCTTGATGTAGATACTCATAATTTGCCATAGTGACAAAGAATATTACTCATACATATAACAATAGTTAACACACAAAAATATTTATATGGACATTTTATGAGAGCAAATTAATAACCTGATTTATTGTATGGGTATAGTTTGAAGGGCTAGTTATATGGATCTCATACATAATTTTAAGTAGTATATCGCTAGGATTCTTTCCTCACCTCCATCAAAAATTTAAATAATTTTAAGTAGTATATCGTTAGGATGCTTTCAAAAATATTTATAAGGACATTTTATGAGAGCAAATTAATAACTTGATTTATTGTATGGGTATAGTTTGAAGGGCTAGTTATATGGATCTCATACATAATTTTAAGTAGTATATCGTTAGGATTCTTTCCTCACCTCCATCTAAAATTATGAAAAAACACTGTCCTCGAAAGCATACGTAAAGATTGTAAGAAGATAATAACGATTCTTAATATCATAATTCTTGAGAAAGTCACAGTAATATATACGAAAATCGTACTTGACTATGTTAGTTGTTATTAAAGATTTATTGCGCTAGGATTTACATATTAGTGATGAATTATCATAAATTATGAAACATTTCAAATGAGGCACACCATCGATTCGCGAGTCAAACTCGTCGTTGGTTTTATTACAAAATAAATTTATATAAAGCTTTCGGCGATCTACGCTTAAAGACTGCACGCATTCTGAAAGCGGTGAAGAGATTTAAGTTTCGATTTTTTGACTGCTATTTTAGGTACGTTAAACGTACTTAAATAATTTTAGAGTTATTAAATAGGGATATATGAATCTGATAATACGTTCATAAAGATAACACACTTATGTGAACCTGAAAACTCGTTCATAAAGGTAACACATTTATGTGAACCTGAAAACATGTTCATATACGTAATACATTTATATGAACCTGAAAACACGTTCATAAAGATAACACATTTATAAAAGGTGCATATTAATTTGGTTATAAAAATTAATGTGTTTTAAGTGCTCAGTGTTACATAAATCCATATTATACCATTAATTCTATTAGAGATAAAAAGTATTTTGTAAACTTCAACTAAAATACTATCAGAAAAAAGCCATGTGTATTTATGTACGCGCGTTAGAAATTATACTTCTTACGGCTAAACACAAGAACAATGAAAAGCTAGAAGAAAATAAAATGGTGGACCAATCAACTGTCAAATTAATTTTAAAATTAAATACAATTATTTTAATAAATATTTTTTTTTAAATATGGATCATTATTAAATTTAAATTATTAAAAAAGGGAATAATAATGTTGAAACACAATCATTTGGAACCGGTCTGGCAGATGAATGAATGTATCAGAAAATCAGCAAAAAAATTAAATGGTGGACATCAATGACGTGTCACCGTGTTGAACGAAGGATTGAATAACTAATTAAATAAAGTTTGACTATTTTAATTTATTAATTTTAAGTATTTAATCATTTATAATTTATAGTGAAAATAAATATATACCGAATTCGGTGCGATCTGGTAGATAATTGGCTTACAATAGAAAATCAGCAGAAAAAATAAATATATCTACATTCGCCTTATGAAAAAATATGCATTTTTTCTCTTACCAACTCATGACGCCAGGTATCTACGATAATTCGAACAAATGTGGTCACAGTATAATTTTTATAATATAAAAGCAATACGTATTTTTCTCTTGCCAACTCATGATTGCTTGGTCGCTGCTATAATTCGAATAGATGCGTCACAGTAAATTATTGATTATCAAATAATCGCTTGACGACACTATCATCTAACAAATTCTTTCATACTTTTATCCGTTTAGTACTTCGGACAAGTAAATCGATAAAAAATAATGCAAATTAAATAAATGTTTAGTCAGCAACTTCACGGTGTCGTTTTTGTGTTGCATCGTTGCCAACTTCATCCTGTATTTTTAAATATCACTCTCATAATTTTTTCGTAAAGCTTCTAAAGAAGTATAACTTCAATAAGGGATTGTTCTACACTTTATTCGTCAAATATTTGCAACAAATTATAAGGTAATAGGTCTGTTGAGACATGGCATTGAGAAAATTACAACAATAAACAGGTAAGCCCCGCTCACGTCACACGCACACGTGTTTCTATTATAGTATTATATTATACTATTATACTGTAAATCGTCAAATAACTTTAACACTTACGATAAGTCGCGAAGCAGTTAACCTTGTTGTGTAACTCTAATATCACAGTGGCGTGTTATTTCCATATCACTTGTTTAGTGTCGCAAAACACTTGTGTTAAAAGTACTTTCAAACTGTTATATTTATGTCCTTACGCATGCAGAATAAGACTTTTTATAGCATGAGCCATATACATATCGGTTCCGTGAATAAAGCCCCCACACACGGACTAGAATTCCTCTCTGCTTTATTACTGCTCCTAATGTCGCACAGTTGTTTTTGCGTGATTTATTAACGTTACGTGACGGCGACACGCGCCTCGCCCGAGCCAATTGAAACCTTCGTTTGCACGATGATTATATTCGTTTTAATTAATTATTTTAATTACATTCAACAATCGACTAATTATGTAACGAGACACGCGTTTGTTGTATTCAGTTTGCTAATTTGCGTCAATTGTCGACTTTGTTGCTTGAGTGGATGGAATATGGAATTTAATTTTAACTTTTGTTAACACAAAAGTATGTTTTAACAAAATTATATATATCTCACTGCATCACCTTATTTAAAGAGAACTATCTTACTTATATACGAATTACTTTTTGTTTTATGTCCTTAACTTTATTTATAGAGACAAAAAGAGAGGGAACAAATCCAAGCAGTAACTGTCTTTGAAAAACCGGCCAATTACAAATCTGTCATATCGAGTTTGTACCTCGTTTGAGGTGAAATTTCTTATTTATCAGAAATCTTTACTCATATGGACTTCCTAGTGTATTAAAAAATTTAATAATACCTAATACATTATCGTGAATAGTTTAAAAACTATGACATCTAGAGCCATGGTTATAGTTTTTCTATAACCTTTGTGGGAAAAGCTTGTTTTTAGGCTTCTCAAAAACTAGATTTTCATCTTTCTAGTTTCGGTAATTTCGAAAACAAGAAGTTTTGGAAATAAGACCAAACCATATTTTTAAGTATATGTCTAAAAATATACTACCTAAAAAACGAAAAAAATATTCTTGAGAGCCTTATATCTAGTACTTCAAAGACAATGCTCCTCACTATATATAAGTATGCGGAAAGAAAAAAATTTGCGCACTTAATTTTCCTCCTGCCCAAAATTTCCATGTAAATATTTTTGAGAATATCTATTAACATTTGTGTGCGATAGTATGCTTTATTTTTATGTAAAAGTTCAAGTTTGTACGGTAAGCTCTTTCATGGGTTCCATTTTTCCTTTTTGTGTATGGGACTTTAGAAATTGCAATAAATAGTAAATACTAGTATTTTATTATGATAGCAGTAATATAATAGTAATGATAGTTATATAATAGTAATAACAGTAATATAATAGTCATTTAAAATGAAAAAAAACTGTGAAGTCACGTCGCACTTAATGTCTCGTCGAATATGAACCTATATCCTACATATAATAATTCTTTGACATCGTTGTAATAATGTATACTTTAATGTTATTGTTGGTTTCATTTTATTCCAATTAAAACTTAACTCAATTTTGGAAAATGCTTTTGTTATCCTCGCTTGATTATTGAGATGTGTGCTACTGTGTGACTGACCTCACTAATGATCGGTTAAGTAAATTAGAATGCTTAAGAAAATATCACCATATTTCCGAGTTTAGGTTACATCTTAACTGGATGAAAATACGTAACCGGCCAATTTACGTATTCTATGTCTCCTCTTCAATATATTGAAAGATCTTTGTTGCTAGTGTTATTTTAATTCCAGGTTCAAAGTCCTAAAACCTTAGTTTATATTCTGAACCCCTCCACACTTTCCCTTTTCTTAAACATGACACTACTTTTTACGAGGTCTTCCTCACTCTACGTGTTGAGAAACTCTGGAATGAATTTGGTCTCACTGACTCTCTGGTGTAGTTTTCAATAACACTGTGTTCTTAACTTCTGGTGTTTTGGTTGACTAGAAGAGATTGCTTTGATGCAGCAATAAGTTCGCCAAAGTATAAATAATCGATAGCGAAAATATTAAAATAGAGCACTAATAATATATCCTCAGGAGGTTTTAGGGTTTATTAGTCAAATAAAGAACTCTTGAGAATTTCAGCACGTTCGTCGGTCTATCCGTAAGTCCTTCTATCACAGCCCCACATTTTGTATAATTTTATACCTAGAGGTATGGAATTTTAAGTAGATGTTTCAGAGCTGATCTCAATTTATACTTAGTGAAATATTAAAAAAAAAAATAGTTTTCTTAATTACCTCATTTTTTTTTATTTACCATTTTTCAATTCGGTATATGAAATATTTTTTAAAAATCCTTATGTGTTCAAGTACGGTATTGAAAAATATGAAACATTTCTAGATATTAGCTTTAGAATAGAACTTTCAAATCAAATTATCTCTTTTAACTTGCGTTACTAATTTGATTAGTCGCACATTGCTACATGATACCAATTCGCGTATGTTCCGTCATGTACTTTCCTCATGCGCGATCCTCGTACATATACTATCCTTGAAAGTGAAGTTAAAAAATATTAGCATTAAATTTTCATAAGTCAAGATAATTAGAATACGGAAGTTGAAAGTATTTTATAAATTATAACATACTTTTTTCTTAGTTACTCTGTTATAGTTAAGAAAAAACTTATTTTACTTTAATTTTTCGCAACTAAATGAAACTACGTAACGTAATATTATTTCTACTCTATTTAAATTCTTTACCGCGACCTAGGTTTCGTTGACAACAACTTCATTCAAATGTAAAGATTACAAATAGTCTACCTGAAGATGTTGTCATATAACGAAACCTAGCCCGTACTAAGTAATTTAAATAAAGTAGAAATAATCACGTAGTTTCATTTAGTTGTGAAAAATTAAATTATAAAGAATTTCTACAAAATTAACGTAAAAATAAAATCAATACTCATTTTACTGTTAGTTAGTGCCTTTTCAATAAAAAACTTTTCTCCCGTTTTGTTAACTTTTGTAATCGAGTTTTACTAAACCATAGTTCTATTAAACAAATATATATATATATATATATATATATACTTGTTTAATAGAACTATGCATATATATATTACTATTTCAAGTTCCTTTATCTAGCGATATATATATATATATATATATATATATATATATATATCGCTAGATAAAGGAACTTGAAATAGTAATAGAGCACGTTATTCCCCAAATATCTTAGCAGTCAACACTACAAATGTTTATATGGGAATTTTAGGAGGTCTTCGCAAAATTTATAACAAGACTATAATGATGATTTTAAGAAGATTTTAGAAACTATGATATAGTTTCTAAGATATTAAAAATAATGTGTATTTATCCCTCTTATATAACTATATTTATAATAATGATAAAGCTTTTATTCACTGACCTCAATATACAGTTGTAACTTATACCCTACACAACAGAATAAACGGTAATATTTCAGATCTAATGAGATAAAATGTTCGTCAGCATCCAAGTTATCGGTCACGTTGTCCCTTGACATAGGCCTCCCCCATCGTCTTCCACTCATCTCTATTCCGAGTTAACCTTCTCCATCCTTTTGGTAGATCATCCTCCCATGTTTTGATTGGACGTCCTTTTTGTCTTTTCCCATTTCTAGGATACAATTCCATTACCCCTTTCGTCCATTTTTCTCTATTCGTTCTCATTATGTAACCGGTCCTGTTCCATATGAGTTTTCTTATTTTATGTAAAACATCGCTCATCTTTGTTTTTTTCCTTATTTTTGAAGTCATCCATCTGTCCTGTAGTCTTATGTTTAGCATACTTCGCTCCACGTTGCGTTGGCAATTTTGGTTGTTTTTGCTCGTAGCAGGCCAAGATTGACATCGATACGTAAGACATAGGAGAATGTATGTGTTGTACAGTTTGTTTTTCACTGACATTGATATTGTTTCGTTTTTAAATATCTCTTTCAGTGACCAATATCGTTTCCAAGTGTTGCTTACTCTTCTGTCTATTTCTTTTTAGTATTGCTCACTAATTGATATTAGCTGTCCTAAATATATATATTCATCTACACATTCGATAACCCCTTATCCTATTTCCATGTTTTCCCTTAATGTGTTCGTCATTGCTTTAGTCTTCGTTGGATTCATAAATAGACCTACTTTTCTGCTTTCGTGATCTAATTCTAGTAACATAGTTTATAGTGTGTCTGGTTTATCAGCAAATATCACAATGTCGTCTGCGAATCTGCGATTTGCAGATATAAATATATTAGGTATTATCAAATATTTATTGCACTAGGAAGTTCATATTAGTGATGAATTATGATTAATAGGTAATATCACATCACATTAAATAATCATTAAGGGTTACGCCTTTGACGCAGGAGTTAGATTTGATCGTTTATTTGCTTAAATATATAAAGATGAAATATTTAAATTATACTGAGGATTGCCGCGAAAAAGTATAATTTTCTATTTCAATTTTTGATTTTAGAACAAATGATATTTATATGGGTTGGATTCTTGCGGGCTAATAGCTCGCTTGATATTATTTTGGAGAAAGATATTTTTGGTAATCTCTTACATTTTTTCCAAAATAATTTACACATTTTGAGAGCTTTTGGCGAAAAACTAAAAATGACTTTAAAAATATGTGTGTCTTAACATCGAAATAGTGAACCGTTATATAATTTTTTTTCAATGGAAATTTATAAGTACTACTGGTACTTAGATTGTTATAGTAATTTTAAACGAAATATTGCAAAATTGACATTCACTTTGGCATATTTTTGTGGAATCGTTGTTCTTATCACTCGTAATACTACTAGCACCACGCCTTCCCCTGAGATTACAGGAACTCAGAATATGGAATGCACGTCAACACGGCCGCGTTTCTCATTGAACTCTTTGAGAGCCTGGGTCCGGCTTACGATTTGAAGGCACTTAGTCAGAAAGTGACGCCTCACTTTTGATTTGACGAAACCGTGCAGTTTTTTTTAGGATAGTAAATAGAAAATAATGTATACCGACTGAAATATTTTATTAGGAAATTGTAAAATAAAGTTTTATTTTCTTTTGAACATTGCAATAGATATTTATTTAGAAATCTCTGGTTTTATTTTTATTTCTAATTAATTTAAGAAGACTCTTTTTTATATACAGTTTAAGTATTGTTTAAATAAAATTCTCATGTTCAATAAAACAACGTGACCCTACAGTAAGAAACTGGTTAATTATGAATACAATATGTTTTGTTTAGCGATATAAACTAACCGATTTTATTTAAACCACATTTTAAAATTTTTCTTCTTAAAATTTGTTCGGTAAATCCACTATCATACTATTGATTCTTTGAACTGTCTAAAAGCGTTGATGCTCTGTTCGGTTAGAGTGTTGCGGATTCTTTACAAAAACTAAAACAGTTTGAACAGATTCCGGAAGATCATGTTACATAAATAGACTTCAAAACATGTGCTGTCAGATTTCAAGTTTGATTTTCTTAAAATGTTTTCAAGCGAGAGTCGAATTCGGGCATTGAAAGAACTGTTTAAAAGAAATAAAAATCAAAAAGTTAATAGGCGTATCTAATGAAAACTCTTTTTATCAAAGAAATATCTCTTTTTATAGTTTTAATTATTTCTTTAAAGATGTATTTACGCCAAATATATTCGATTTTATTTCTTAATGCACGCTTAAACTTGAAACAAATTCTAAGTTGTCCCGGAATGTTTCGATTCAGGCGTTTCAGGAACATATACATATACATATGTATACACATACACATACACATACACGTACACGTATACATATACATATACATATACATATACATATACATACACATATACATATACATATACATATACATATACATATACATATACATATACATATACATATACATATACATATACATATACATATACATATACATATACATATACATATACATATACATATACATATACATATACATATACATATACATATACATATACATATACATATACATATACATATACATATACATATACATATACATATACATATACATATACATATACATATACATATACAAATACATATACATATACATATACATATACATATACATATACATATACATATACATATACATATACATATACAAAATTTGTGAAAAAACTTTATTTCCACTGAAGTGAATATTTTTAAATAGTTAACCGTTAACTTTTAACAATCCCGTTAACACAATAAATAAGAGGAATATTGTTTTCGGAACTAGTGTTAATGTAATTAAATAGCCACTAACATCAATTAAATGGCAAATTAACAAATGCATATTTTACGAATGTTATATTACAATAGACGAAACAAATTTAACAAGTCAGTTCAATATAAAATACCATACAAGATTTAATCAAGGAACAACAGCATGTAGCGCTGTTACAGTTTTATTTCAAGACTTTATTTATTCTGACAAGCCAAATACTAAATTTCTGACAAGCCAAAAATATATTTGTGTAATTGAAAATTTGGCTCTTAGTCTACTCGAAAACACTATACGAAGTGCTTGAAGAATATAAACAGAAAAGCTGATTTCACGAAAGCACCTTATTGACGAGCAACCTCAATGATAATATACTACGTTTCTGTAAAATAAACAAACAAATTAATATCATAAACGCATGCTATCACTCCATTCCACAGAGAGCAAAAACAGAAATTAAACAGGTTATTAAAAGATAAACCAATTGAAGTTCAGATGACATTCAGCTTCATTTGGTCGCTTTGTCATCATCATAAAACAGCGAAGGTCGTCCCACTATCCCCCAATGGCGTCAGATAGTTTACAGTTGGCCAGTTGACAGGTAGATAATGAAATTCGCATACATTAATCGGGCCAAGGATCTACTTCGGCCGTGAGGTCCGAGTCGCGCCGCGCCTCGTGCCCTGTTTAATGTCCTCGAATATATGGTCAAGAATAATGTGTGTGTTGTTTGACGTTTTAGGGTCATATTGTCATATGGGTTTAATAAATAATAGCCTTGGCGGTGGAATTCACACACATCACCAAAAGCTGAAGTGCGCGTAAAGAACTTTATTACAATGGATAAACATTCATTACAATGGATAAACATTCATTTCAATGGATAATCATTAATTACAATGGATAATGATTCATTACAATGGATAAACATATTTACATGTTTAAAACATTACAATATCAAGATTAGTTTGTAAAACTAATGTGTTCAATAAATTATTGTTTTTTTTGGGTAGATTTATTTCTTCCCTTATTTCTTAATAAAGGAGGGGATAAAATAAATCTAAAATTTGACTCTTTTAATAAAAAAATGTAACGCTTATATAACGACATTTAAAAACAAAAACTTTTAGAATCAACATAGAATCTGTCTGTTCATCCCTCTCTTGTCACAAATCATGCGGTATGAATTGTCGCAAGAGTTTAGAGTGGTATTTTTTTATAATCATATTTAGCAATAATCCAAGCGCGCTGTAAAGTATAAAATTTGTCATTTTCCAATAGGTACTAAGGGTCGCATCAAATAAGTCTCCTGTTTTTTAACCCTGTTGCATAGGATTCAAAACGAATGTTGGTAAAATGTGGAATCAAGAAATTAGATTTATATATCAAAAAGTCGTTTACTTAAACAAAATGTTTAAAAAAATTGTAAAAGTCTTTGCTATTCTCTTAAATTTATTAATAAAGAAAGATTCATTAAATTAAAAAAAACTATTATATAATTTAAAACGTAATGTTATCTCACACTCAATAAATTTCGAAATGAAATATAGGGAACATTTACCACTCGAATTCTATTTATATTCGACCGGATTTTTAAAGTCTCTTATAGTTCAGTGAGCAACATTAAATAACGTGAAGAAATTTTGGTTATCTTTAACAAACTGTAGACACAATAAGAATTATAATGATGCTGTAATAACGAAGGGAACGAAAACAGTAATTTTTTCCATTATAACGAAGCTATTAATAACGAAGGAATGATTTACTTTGCCATTAATAACGAAGGGAATGAATATAGTAATTTTTCCTAAAGTGGCAAACACGTTGGTTTTTTAGTTATTAATCTCGAAGAATTTAGATATTTTTAAAAAGGTTGTGATATATGTTTTGCATTACGCATGTAAATTGAGTAAAAGTCCCAAATTATGGCCAATAAAATCTATTCATCACACTCGATTCTTTCACAGACGTAACTTTACACTAACTATTGTGTTAAAAATTAACCAAAAATTAAATTTAACGAGCGACAAACTGAGACAATAAATATTTTTCTAAAATTTCTTATTTTTCTAAATATTTTTTATTTTTCTAAATATTTTTCTAAAATCCGGTCGAATATAAATAGAACTCGAGTGGTAAATGTTCCCTATATTTCATTTCGAAATTTATTGAGTGTGTGTACTATTGATAACATTACGTTTTAAATTATATAATAGGTTTTTTTAATTTAATAAATCTTTCTTTATTAATAAATTTAAGAGAATAGCAACGACATTCACAATTTTTTTAAACATTTTGTTTAAGTAAACGACTTTTTGATATATAAATCTAATTTCTTCATTCCACATTTTACCAACATTCGTTTTGAATCCTATGCAACAGGGTTAAAAAACAGAAGACTTATTTGATGCGACCCTTAGTACCTATTGGAAAGTGACAAATGTTATACTTTACAGCGCGCTTGGATTATTGCTAAATATTATTATAAAAAAATACCACTCTAAACTCTTGCGATAATTCATACCGCATGATTTGTGAGAAGAGAGGGATGAACAGACAGATTCCGTATTGATACGAAAAGTTTTCGTTTTTAAATGTCGTTATATAAGCATTACATTTTTTTATTAAAAGAGTCAAATTATAGATTTATTTTATCCCCTCCTTTATTAAGAAATAAGGGAAGAAATTAATCTACGCAAAAAAAACAATAATTTATTGAACACATTAGCTTTACAAACTAATCTTGATATTGTAGTGTTTTAAACATGTAAATATATTTATCAATTGTAATGAATGATTATCCATTGTAATGAATGATTATCCATTGTAATGAATGTTTATCCATTGTAATGAATGTTTATCCATTGTAATAAAGTTCTTTACGCGCACTTCAGCTTTTGGTGATGTGTGGGAAATCCACTGGCAAGGCTATTATTTATTAAACCCATATGACAATATGACCCGAAAACGTCAAACAACACACACATTATTCTTAACCATAACCATACGTTGCGATAATTCGAGGATATTAAACAGGGCACGAGGCGCGGCGCGACTCGGACCTCACGGCCGACGTAGATCCTTGGCCCGATTAATGTATGCGAATTTCATTATCTACCTGTCAACTAGCCAACTGTAAACTATCTGACGCCATTGGGGGATAGTGGGACGACCTTCGCTGTTTTATGATGATGACAAAGCGACCAAATGAAGCTGAATGTCATCTGAACTTCAATTAGTTTATCTTTTAATAACCTGTTTAATTTCCTTTTTTGCTCTCTGTGGAACAGAGTGATAGCATGCGTTTATGATATTAATTTGTTTGTTTATTTTACAGAAACGTGGTATATTATCATTGAGGTTGCTCGTCAATAAGGTGCTTTCGTGAAATCAGCTTTTCTGTTTATATTCTTCAAGCACTTCGTATAGTGTTTTCGAGTAGACTAAGAGTTTCATATGGTGTTTTCAAACATACTTTCAATAACACAAATATATTTTTGGCTTGTCACAAATTTAAACAAGTCTTGAAATAAAACTGTAACAGCGCTACATGCTGTTGTTCCTTGATTAAATCTTGTATGGTATTTTATATTGAACTGACTTACTAAATTTGTTTCGTCTATTGTAATATAACCTTCGTCAAATATGCATTTGTCAATTTGCCATTTAATTGATGTTAGTGGCTATTTAATTACATTAACACTCGTTCCGAAAACAACATTCCTCTTATTTATTGTGTTAACGGGATTGTTAAAAGTTAACGGTTAACTATTTAAAAATATTCGCTTCAGTGGAAATACATTTCTTTTAGTAAATTAAGTTATTCTAAATTATCAAGTTCGCGGGCACGAGTAATAATTTTTAAATATTTTAAATACTATTTAAATATAAGGTATTGAAATAAACATTGGTTAATTATAATTAAAAAAATATTAATTTCATGTATATGGGGCAGACAGGTGTTTTATAATGAAGTTATATTTAAGGACAAGGATAACGTGTGCCTACGTTTTAGGGTTATATTGAGTTAAATGCGATCTAATGTCTTCAGTAAATAGAAGTGGTATCTATGCATTCCCCACGGATTAAATTTAATTTTAATTTTAGTGATAAACATTTTGAGTCCTCTTTTTTCTAACATAACTGAGTTTCTAAAACTAATATGTTTAATAAATTATTGGTTTTGTACAGATTTATCTTTTGTTTAACGAAAACAACTATTAATTTATTTATTTATGTACTTTAATGTATATAATTGATACAAATAACGCTCCTCGAGGAGCGGATGGGAATCGATTTTAACTGCGCGTTTTCAAATTCAGCCTTTAACTGCGCGGCGCACCGGGTCCACGCGGTGCGTCGCGCAATTAAAGGCTGAATGCCTTGTGATCAACCCATCATATCATGGCGATGACACTATACGTTATATTAACCCATTCTGAAAAAAAACTGGTCAAGTGCGAGTTGAACTCGCGCACGATGAGTTCCGTAGCACCAAATAATAACCAACTTATAAATTTGTATTTCTCAGTCAGCGTGAAAAACAAACTTATTACTGCGGTCGGTACGGAAAATATCCTTTATCTCAAAACCTACACAACAAATCTTATTGAAACTAATTTTCGTTAAAAGTTTATTTTAAGTTCTACTTGCTTAATTTTTATCAGAATTTTACACACGTTAGTTGAAAAGTTAGAGGGAAGATGACGACATACTTATTAACAGTTTCTCACCAACTATAGATTTAAATATATAAATTATTTTGGAATCTCTAGATCATTTTTAAGACCACTATATATCGATACCCCACACTGGACTTAAAATAACTGACATACCAACAGACAGATGGACAGACGAGCAAGACGAAATTAGAAGCGATCCGTTTTTACCATTTAGCTACACAAACCTAAAAAGGAAACTTCTGCAAACAGCTGAAAAATTAACGGAATCAACGGAGCCTGTCCATCCGTCTATCTGTTTCAGAAATTGTGTAATGTGAATTGTTCCGCGAGTTTATCAGTAGTATTTATATATATTTATAGTTAATAATGATCCAAGTTTGACGTAAAGTACAAACATTTTTAAATTTCCAATATTAGGGGTAAATTTGGGGGATTACGAATGAATGTTGATAAAATGTTAAATTTAATCATAAACATAATAATGAATCAAAAATTCGCTTGAAGAAAATGCTCAAAACAGTCTTTAACATCCAAAATTTAATTCCAATAAGAAGAGAATTTTCATAATTAGAAACGTATCTGACGGGTTTCAAAAATATTTAAAATTTTCAATCAAATCAATTTTGGGATGAAAAATGTACGAAACATTTATCATTCGAATTCTTCAACACTTTTTAAGCTACTTATTGTTCCAGCGAGCAATATTAATTAGCACAGTATAGTACCAACGACCCACAACTGCCGCTGCTATTGAAGCGAATTCAGGTTCGCGTACACGACCATTAATTATTTTAATTTCGTTAATACATACGAAAATAAATAATAAAAATAAAATAAATAATATTTTAGATACGAAAATAATTATTGGTCGCATCCGGGACCAATAGAAGAAAACAATTATTTATTCCTTTATGGAATTATAGTTATTTAATTCTCCTTTTTATTTTGGTTTTTATGGATACATGACCTAATTTGTTTTTTTTTTACATCTAGAGCATTGTACAACTAAGTGACAATTACTTACCCCTTAGTATGTAATTTTATTTCCCTTACAACTTTGATATTAGCATAGCAATTTTGATGCGCATTTGCTTTACAATATTATAGTTTATTTTTCAAAGCACTTTAGAGGAATAATACAGGCGGAAAGGATAATGTATTTGGGTTTCAGAGTTACTTTATTGTAATATTCTTACTGTGGGCGTTCTCGACTATTTATAGCCTTTTAGGCTTGTAATTGGATAACTAACAAACATTGTTTTCTGACATGTTGTTTAAGTTAAAGTTAAAGGAAATTCTTGTTTAAAATAACTTTGAAATGAGGGGAAGGACCTTCCAATACTCACACTAGTGAGTTGAAAATTGTAAAATCGTCTGAAACAATAATTATTAAAATGGCTTGCGTTAAAATTAGTACTTCCTTTTTCGCGTTTCCTGGAAAAGTGGAAAAAGTTCGTAACAATAATTTCAACGACCCGATATTTATGATTTAGGTATTGACGAATTGTGTCCTTCACCTTTCGAATTGTACAGAAAATTTCATTCGATTCATTAAATTGGATTCGTTTAAATATTTCCATACTCTAACATAGGACTGTCCAGTTCAGATACGTTTATGAATAAAAATATTAGTTTTCAAGAAGAAATAAAAGATTCAGGCGATATAATTTATATGTTTTATTGTTTCTATATTAATTTATCTTTTACGTCCTATCAATATGAATGTCAACATTAGTTATTATCAGACTCAGTGCACGAACAAGTGGTTTTATCTGACAGGGAAAACTTATATTTCGATTTTATAAAATTCATGGTTGAGCTCGCACTTCGGCAGATATAACCACTGCTTATCATCTATTTTAAGCCAAAACTCATTATTTTGGGAAACGATTGCCGAGGAACTTAAAAACGAATCCAGTTTCTGTTTTCTCCTTATAAAACGAATCTGATTGATGGTTATATAATTATAATCGTAAGTCAGTATTTATGCTTTTAATAGCAATCGTTAATGGAAAAGTGACGAATAGCTCTTTAATTTCTAAAAATCTACAAATTGCTGCTCGAAATAAAAAAAGTACTTCATTAATGTACGAAATGTGGTCCAAAGAAGAATGCACCTTATTCTTCTTTCGTCTCCATGTAATATTCTTTGCAACTCGGAAAAAGAAAAGTATTTCTTTCGTACGTTCTAAACAATTTTGGTTTACTTTTGAACCCATTCATATGCCCATACTAGTTAGCTATAATGTGTTGTTTGTCTTTTAACTTTAAATTCAATTCGTTTAAGTGTTGTGCTACATGAGTTAAATGGAAGTTCAGGAAAGAATTCAGGTTCTCGCATTTTGTTTTCCAGTTCAGGTTCATCAGGTTTTGTTTAATTCAGAAGAAGACTTCAATTTTTTTGCAGAGTAAAATAAAAACGATGCAAGCGCTGACCAGCACTTAACCAACTGATTTCTGAGTGTATTAGAAAATCTTATAGTTTTCCCCTATAATAGTATTTGCTATTTTAACAGAAAATTTTATTGCATTCATTTGGTGCAAAGATTTTCCACACAAGGCATTTTGCTGTATGATGCAGTAGATTAATGGTTAATAAATATTATTTTGTTTAAGATGTCCCATCACTGCCTCTATCATAGATTTTTTCACATTCTATAAAGCAATCACATTTTTTTTCGAAATGTGTTTGCTCATAAGATAATACGACGCGCCACTGTTTGATGAGATAGTGATACAGTTTCAAAAATTTCCGCCAGTTTAGACTGCATAAAGCCTTGAACCATTTTAGGTGCACATTTTTTATTAAAACTCCATCGTTGAATGCTTTTTAGCACCAGATAATTCCAAAAGAACTTCATAACAAGCTGCCAAACTTTGTTCATTATCTGTATTTACTTTTGAAAAAAAAAATTCTTTGTTGTTCACTTTTTCTTAATACTCAGTTATAACAATTTTCTTACTTTTCCGACACGATTTTTTATACTTTTTCTTCATCTGTTATAGTATAATATAGTTTAATATTGTATTCTTTATTTACAGACAGGACTTGTATACAAATCATAAACTGAATTTTGTTTTTATTGTTGCAGATAAAATAATCTAGTATCCATTTCTCATTAAAGGCACGATTTTGCTCCATCGTGGACATAATGAGGTTTGTTACTTCTCACGGAGGTTGTAGATATTATCTTAAATATGAAACACAAGGCGGCGATATATAATGAAGAAACAAACTAAAACTGATAGATAAAGAAACAAACGAGTAGATACAAACATGAAGAAACGCACATAAACGCGCAAACTGCAACACTATTCGTCACTAAGTGTTAGTAAACAAAATAGACTTGCGCTAACTCAGGAATTCCCCTGGTAATAGAGAAAGAAAATTATTTTGTTTCCATATGAATAAATATTCCATTCATCATGCCAGAAAAACAAACAAAATTATACTAAGTATATTATGTGAAATGGAGTTCCTTTTTGTATTACTCGGTAGATTAAAAGTATGCGACGCAGGCGGCGAAAATATAAGCCACGGGCCGCATGTGGGCTAGGGGCCGTGCAGCCCTGTTCTAATACATGAACACTTCATCAAAAAACGTGGTACTTTTCTATAATTATAATAAAAAATATAGATTTTGTGTGTAAATAAATAGTTATATTAATACTTACGAGTTAAATTTTTATTTTTATATTTAGTATCATCATCATCATCATATATATTAATACGCTAAGGTTAAGATGTTACACTCCCTTTTTAGAAAAAAACCTCACAACTAATCCACATAAATTATATATCATTTTATAGATAATTGCTTGCTCTACCGGCATCCACAACTAAAAAATTTATTATTGCTATTGTTTTTGCAAATTAATTAATTATTTAAATTATATACACAAAACAGCAATGCTGCCATCTAACGGCTCAACGTCAATATGATTGACGGTCGGTAAACTTTTTGTTTAATTTCAAATCCACTCACGTATAAATAAAGTGGCGATTTAGCTCAATGCTTTTGATACTTGCGCCTCTATATGTCAATTTTAGTAAAATATTTGTTTGATCTGTCATCTGAGCTTCATAATGGAATAAATAATGCGAAGGCTTCGCACGGGTCACGCTAGAAATGTTTATTTTTACTTTTGCGGCTTTGAAGAAATCGCCCCTAAAAATATTGATAAATATTTAAATAATTTTCAACTTTAGTTTCTATTAATTTGAGATTAGTTTGTGGCCCACAACATCGAAAAGACTACGCCCGTTCGCATTGTTGTGCCGTATTCTTAGGTTATTTTGTTGATTATTACGGTTTTTGATTTCGTAGCATATTTGTTTTAAATTATTCAATTAGTTATATATTTTATTTGCGTATCTAATTTTCAAATATGGAAAACTTATACTCAATCAGAATATTAGTCCAGACCCGGTCGGCGAGTGGCAGGGAATCGAACCCAGACCCCGCCGTACGTCGCGCGGCCAAGGGTCGTAGGCCTTGTGATCAACCCAGTGACGAGGGAATTATAAAAAAAAACAATAAAATATTATTTTCAAGAATGTCTATTTGTAATGAATACGTGTTCTCAAAAATGGTTAACAAATCTAATTATTATGCAACGTGTAACCTAAAATAATTGATTGTCTATAAATTATCTTTTTTATTTCACTTAAAAATAGCCATACGTCCAAAAGTCTATGCGCGAAATACCGCCATTACAAAATACCACGCATCCGTTTGAAGGTAAAAATTATTTATTGAAAGTTTAAGAACTTTTTGAGACAGAATCCTGTAATAAGATCGACATATTACCATACTGAGAAAAAATACGTGAACAGAATTTTTTTTTCAATATCTAATGAAAGGTATATACCATTTACCCAATAAAAGAAAAAAAAAATTGTTTTACTTCTGGCAGAAATAATTTGCAAAATTGAAGCAATTTTTTTGTCTGTCATGTGAAGATAAAATCTTAGACAATATTCTTAATTTATTTTAAATTTCTTTACATTCAATTATAAAACTATATTAAAAAATATGTTTGCTCTACTTCGGAAAATATTAGGTCTAAGTTTAAAAAAATTGCTCGCATAAAAATTTGACAAAGATTCGACGGAAATTGTAAAAATGCATAATTTTGAAATGGAGATACGGAAACGTTATATTTAATTACTAACTTATCTACATATTATAAACGTGATTTTGGGGTAGGGACCGAAACTTTCACTTTCAACTTAATTTTAATTTTTATCGGAATGTTTTATTCCTTTTCAACATATTGACTCAGTTCATTTTATACTGTTGAAACAGAAGCGCAGTGAGAAAAGAGTTTTGAAGATTTTACGATTACTTTGCAAATCGTTGAAATAACTTAATAAATTGTGGTACAGTATAGACTAGCGTAGAAACTATATTGATAGCGAGTAACGAGAGCTGTTGAGAAAATACTTCGGTTTATAATTACTGCTGAAACATCAGTTGAAATATTTTGATTCTATAAAGGGGTATACCCTTATAATAATCATGGAAAACTTTTGGGAGTAAAATAAAAGATCCGTTACTTCAGTTATTTTAGCGTGATTACGTAACAAACATATTTTGCAGTTCTATAAACACCAAATAGCGTTTTTCCGCGATTTTTCCCGAATAGAAACTGTTATTTTCACAATTTCTACTTTTCTTTGTTTGACAATTATTTTGAATACATCTCTTGAAATAAAATGACTTTTTCCTCTCAGAGTCGCTGTAGTCGTCGCGCCTTCCATTGTGCATTGTGTTTATGTGCCTTTAAAAACAAGTAATTATCTTAAAAAAAATATTAACGTAGTTCTGTAACCTGAGCATCCTCACTAAAATGTTATGCATAAAAACCTTCCTGGATAAATACTTTTTACGGAAATGAAAACCGCATTAATTTTATAGTAGAACTCAAGTTATAAGCGAATATGCAGACGGACAGAACTATTTTTTTCTTTAATTACTCTAAGTAATAACTTGCAAAATTTATGCCATTTTATTATCGATTGTTTGAAGATAATTTTGAGTATTCTTAATTTATTTTAATTCATTTAATTAAGTCTGGCAGAAGTTATTAGTTATATATGTATAAACAAGAGTTAGATAGAAATAAAGAAATGTTTTTTTAAAGTTTTAAACAAGTTTTGGCTCTTTACTGACCGTACTGTAATATAATCGCACGAAATTTTGATGAATGGTGTTTCATCACCAGTGGTGATCATTTTGTAATTATCCCCAGGATTTGTTCTCGATGTCTAAAATTTCAAAAGATGAAACCTGTCAAGCGCAATCAGAACTTGTACTACGAGGGTTTTGTATACGTTTATGTACTTATACTTATATCTTTAAGGGTCCGTAGTATCTCTAATGAAATATGTACTAACATTAATTATTCACTACGTAAAAATATTGCCTTCTGTACAAATCATCAACGTAAAAATATGATGCATATTTAAAAATTATAAGATCTGGGATAATGGACCTTTCGATCGATAATTGACATAACCTAACCTAAGCTTCGAAAATAGGGAAGGTTAGGGGATGCTATATTTTTGCATATTTTTTTTAAATATCTTTTTAAAAATGAAATTCAAAATTATCAAGTCATTACGAGCCTTTTCTAATGATATTCGTATGATACATGCAATTCAAACAAATTTAAGTTCTTTAATTATCCTATCTTTAAATCTTATATGAATATTCAATAAAAATATAGCTAGTACGGAATATGTAGATTAATCATGATTCATGAGAAAATTGACTGTGGAAATGGAAGAGCTTAACTATGTTGCCTACTATATCTTTCGCATGGTCATATTAAGAAAAAAACCTAATTCCATATAGAATTGGAAATCATTGTTTTTCTATTTACTTGTGCTATAAGACCTCTCATTATGCCGACTTTCAAGATTATAGGTCAACTGGAAGTATCCTACAGGTTCTGATGACGATATAAATAACAAAAAAAACTTTTTAAACGGCCATGTCTTTTGTTAAGTGAACTAAAAAACTTGATATAATTCCTGCAGTATACCGTATTAATCAAACAAAGCTCAGTATACCGTATTAATTTCGACTTAGCTCAGTATACTGTATTAATTTCAACTTAGTATCTTAAGCCGTTTCTGAGAAAAAGGGTTTTGACACACAAACAGATGGACAACAAAGTGATCTTATAAGGGTTCGGCTTTTTTAATTTTGGGGATGTAAAAATGATGTAACATAAGGTTATAAAATATTTGGTACAGTTTCGTTTTCCAAGGCCTCAGATCTGTGAAAGCACCAAAATAACAATGAAGAAAAATGTGAAAAACTATGAATAAAACAGAAAAAAAACCATCACGTTAAATTAAACATTACAATTACTAATTAACTGTCAAGCAAGTTGGCTATTGTATTGCCGAAGGGGTAAGCTGAGCAGAAGAATATCCGGATTAGATGCCTGTTATAATACTGCATTAATTAAGGTAGACGCGTAAAAGCAGGCGAGCGTAGCAGTATGAACCCTCACCCTCTATGCAGGGAAATCACACTATGAATCCATCCTCTCTTGTAAAAGTCAGAATCACAAAATAGTACCTAATCAAATACAACCCGTGGCATTATCAACAAAATTACTTAATAATTAAAAAAAAAATCATAATCAAAAACAATTCCCGTCGAAGTTCAAAGGAATCACATGGTTATTATAAATTCTGAAGGAAACAAATGAAGGTACTAACTGTACATTTTTATCTACGAAAGTCTATTAAACCTGTGTAATATTTTCATCGAGATGAGTATATAAGTTACATAAGTTACAGCGGAGTATATAAGTTACAGCGGAAACCAGGTGACTGCATTTCTTTCAAGAATGCTATTGGCTAGAGTGTTGAACAAAATCACAATATATATGAAAATCCTAGGAATGTCACAGTCCATGTCCTACCACCATACAGGAATTTTGACGGGTTTCGATGATATGATTATAAAATGTGAGATGGTGACTCATAATCACTCCAAGATTCCGTCACCATTTTGAACGTAGTTCTATCTAGTTCAAACTATAAACCTTCCTCCTCCTGCCCTGTTACACAGCTCATCATGGCATAATTGCTCATATTCCATTGGAATGGATTACATTCAGTTTTAGTATATAAACGGAATTAAATAATTGTGCGTGTACTTATGTATGCGCGGTAGAATTATGTTATATATATATATATATATATATATATATATATATATATATATATATATATATATATATATATATATAATTATTTCATATAATACAAGAATAACTGTGTTTAGCGCGCAAATAATTAATAGAAATAAAATAATAAAAGGACTGGAGCGTAATTATAAACACTGATGTAAAACCTAAATTTAATAAAATTATGAATAATATTGATATTAATACCAATAATATTATTATTTAATTAAATTTTTAAATTAAATTAATAAATAAACTTTAATTATTTTAAAAATTTCAATAAATATTCAGCATCCAATTTAATATGAATATAATAAATTTTTAATTTACTAAAACGATCTAAAGAAGGTATAATAAATAATGAAATTAAATGAATATTCTGAAATTTTATTGTAATTCATTAATTAATTTTAAGTATTTAATAAATGACAAAGTAATAATTTATAATTTATAATGCAAATAAATACATACTGAAACTTATAACATCGCTTAGAGAAATACACTTGATATATATTTTTAAAAAATTCTAAGCTTACAAGCACACGTATATTCAAAATAAATAAATGTTTTTTATTATATGGACCACTATTATATATAATAATATTTTTAGTATATTTTAGTATATATAATAATATTTTTAGTAATTACAATTACTAAAAATATTATTTAAAAGCACAGATGTAACTTAGATTTGTATGAATACAAAATACGTGTTTTGTATTTACAAATACCTTAATAACTATCATGTATATAGTATCAGTCAGTCACGCATATGATAAATATGTTTTGTGAGCAACTTCACGCTGTCGATTTTCTTTGCATTATCCTGTTGATATTTGTTGCATCATGCGTAAAATTTCACTTCTATCATTTTTTGATAATACATCTAAAGAAGTATAACTTCAAAAATATTATCCAAATGTTTATGTATTTATGCTAATTTAATTTAACTTTATATGAAGCTATAATATAAATAAAAAAAGTGTTATAACAATTTTTGTTGTTCTGATCCAATAAAAAAACTTGCACACTTTCATTATATATGTATATATGTATATATATATATATATATATATATATATATATATATATATATTCAAAAAATAAAACAATACATTGAGTTATGCGTATTTGGGAGTTTTTAATTTTCTTAAATGTTCATAATATTTTTTCAGAAAAGAATATTGGTTAACTTGTTGACAAAAATACATTTCTTTTTCGCCAAGTATTCCATATGGACATTAAAACTCCTGTTATTTTCATCGGTTTTCACCGTGACTTAGAAAAAAATCTCACTGAAGTTAGGAGTAAATCATTATTAATTTGTGAGAATTAAAAGTTTGACAACGCTCAGATATTTAGTTGGAGTAAGTAATCACGAAATATCATGAAAGTATTCACTATTTGACCTCGCGAAAAGTTAAAATAATTTATGAAAAACTTTCTTTTAATAAAATTCATACTGTTTCACTTTTCAGCCCTTATTCCCTTATTAGTAATATAATAATTAATACATCACTAATTTAATTAAGAAAAAAATTCGTTAGTTCGTTTCTAGTATTCGGCATAAAAATGGCTTATTTAATTGACATGAAAGTTCGGCATCATATAGTTTATAGTATGAACACAAGGTTTACAATAGTAATAATGATCTAAGTAGTGGGAGTCTAAATATGTCGGATGTATTTTGAACTTAAACTTTTAAATCATTAAAGCTACATTAAAATAACGTATGAAAATATTATAGACAACATGAAAATTTACGAACTAGAAAAATGTTGATAATTATTACAGATAATCTGGCTCATTTATTAGGAGCTCACACGGAGCTGAGAATAGTTTGGTAGAAGATATACAAAAGACGTTCCACCGAAATTTGCATATGAGATGTTGTCTTTATTTCGCTTCCTATTTCCAATCGAGTTCTTCTTATGCTAGGTTTCCATTATTTGCAATTGAGAAGAGACCTTGAACTTATGAAACTTAAATTAGAACCAGCCATTAAAAGGAAGAAACCTATTATTGATTAAACTTTGATTACTCGTATCCGAAAATTTCCTGTGCTCATGTCATCATTACCTTTCTGCTATCCACCCTCTAGGAACTCTTTAGTTTCTCGCAGTATTCAACTGCTTAACCACCACCTGAGTGTGAATTTTTCTATTATATGTGAAAGTAAATTTTATCGAAACGTGTCACCGTTATCTTTTGTAGTTCTTGTGTACTTTCTATTCGTGTTTAATTGAAAAGTTTAATCATGTTAAACTATTAATTTTTTGTCGTTACCAATATGATACCTGTAATATTCTGGTAAATGTGTCTGTGTATTTAAATGACTAAATAATTAAATATATAAATATTATCACCTGCTTTCTGTTGCTAACTCAGACTATAGTATATATATATATATATATATATATATATATATATATATATATATATATATATATATATATATAATTGTATTTAGGGAAACATGTTCAATCGTTGTACTTAAATCGAAACATTATTTTTCTAAAACAACTGGTTCAGAGGTTATAAGGAAATAAACAATCTAAGTATTTATGATAATTATCATTTTAACTGTTTATTTACGCTAGAATTTTTCAATTTGATTCAGTCCATACCTAATTGTCAATGTTCACGACTTTTTTCAACTTTTTTCTTTTTTTTTCTGAGCCATCCCTTTGATGGCAATAATGAAGAACAGCAATTTTTAAGCATTTTTCCAGAAAAATGTTTAACAGACTTTATGTAAAAAATACACCATACGTAATGTTGAATTCGTGCTCCAATAAGTTTTCACTTGATGCCTTAGTCGATAACTTTGAAATCCTTTTTTCATTTCCCACTTCATATCATAAAATTCACTCCCGGAACCAGAATTAAATTTTAATATATTTCATTTCTATAATTGAATTACCACACTCCATCTCTGTGTTAAATTTAAAATTTAAAATTCAATAGTTTCCGAAATAATGCTTGTGACAGACGGACGGACTGACATCGAAGTGATACTACTAATGTTCCATTTTTGAAACGTTGATACGGAAGATTGCAAAGTTACATTAATTAAATAGTAAGTATTAAAATAAAATGATGTCATGGTCATTCTTTGCCTGTATAAAACCGGAACAGGTAGTTAGTATTTTATATTGTCGGGGAAAATTTCGAGAAAACGCTTGTGACAAGACCGACTGACTGACACCGAAGTGATACTGCTAATGTTCCGTTTTTGAAATGTTGCTATAGAAGATTACAAAGTAATTTTAATTAAATAGTAAGTATTAAAATAAAATGATATCATGGTCATTCTTTGCCAGTATAAAACCGGAACAGGCAGTTAGTATTTTATGCTGCCGTAGAAAATTCAAGTATATTAATTCAATTCAAATTATTGTCCTATTTATAAACTATAACTAAACTTAACTAAAATAGATGTAAATCTATTTATGTACGCCGCAGCGTTCTTGTACAAAAACGATTAAATAAACATAACACTACTTGAGCATCATGAAACAGGCCATCTTTTCATTGTTTGATAAAGGTCTTCAAGGTAGGGCGGTCGACGCGGCGAACTGAGATCCTAGGTCTGATTAATGTATTACCTGTCAGCTGGCTAAACTGTCCGAGGACATCGGTGTGGCCTTGGCGGCGTTGTTTTAAGGACATCCCCTCGAGTTGGGGAGGTCACTATTTAGTGGAGGGCCAGAGCCCGTGTTCGAAAATGAATTCGCATTTATGTCATTTGTAGATTTATTGTACAAATGGTTACATTATCTGTTTTGACAATAAATTAATAATCGTGTTTGGAGTAGGCAGGAGTTTATGCGTTCTCGTGGACATCATTTTGTGTTTAACAAACATGTATTATGCCGGCGGAAATGCGGAAATATTTGTTTATACGTTTAATTGTGTATTATATATTGTGTATATTCTTCTCCAGGTTCCAGGACTATTATAGATTAGGTTTTATATAAATCTAACTTTTGAAGCAAATAGTTGTTAATCCTTCGAAGTACAGAAGTGCCGTATTAAAAAAATTTAGGGCACCGTACCCGAAAAAAAAACAGAACCCGTTACAAGAAAACTCACGTATCTGCCTGTCTGTCAAAGTACATCTTCCTAAAAATTGTTTGAAGTAGAAACTTGAAATTAGGCATAAGAGTAATAATAACTCATAATTGACTCGCGTATTTTGCAGTAGCTAACACTTTAAAATATTGTTATGGTAATTTTAGAGAGGGAAAATTGAGTAATTTAGTTACAAGGAAATCAAAAACATTTTTTTCTCAAAAACATTTTTGATCGAAATGTACAAAAAAATAGAAATCCAGCCCTAATTTCCGAAACTACTGTACCACAAACCATAAAACAAACCGTGGTTATAGAATCTGATAGGAAACTTGCAGAACAACTGTAATGTATATGCTAGGACTTATAATTTTTGAGAAATTTACGATATTTTTACGACTTCGAAAAATTACATCTATAATTTTTTTATTACCAACACTAAAATGTACCCTTAAATATTTAAACATTTAGATGTATTAAGTACGTACGGGACCCTCTTAGTGCGAGTTCTATTAGTAATTAATTGGTTGTATTACCTTTAACCAATTGCTCAGGAACCGTGATACTATCTTCAAAAAACTTTAGTAACATTTCAGGAATATTTTCAATGAGAAATATATACTTGGATACGAAATATTCAGTCAAAAATAAAATTGAGAAATTTAAAATACGGATATTAGGTGTTTCCTCCGTGCTCTTTTTATGTTAAATATAATTTATAAATCAATTAAATGAGCACTAATAATAAATAAACTATACTTTTAACAAAAATTAATTTAACGTATTTAAAAATAGCATCTAAAATTATAAAAGTGCACATAGAGAACGAAACCTTTCGAGGTACTTATAAAAGTCACAACTTCTTACGATGAAAATGAATAATAGGAAAAGTGGTGTCCGACAAAAACTTTTCTTAAGAAATGTTCGTCAATAAATTATTTAGTTTCCCAGAGCTGAACTAATATAAGTGTAGCAACTTTACATATTTCAATAACGAGTATATTTCGACATCATGCGTCAAACGATAAAAATAGAAGTAAACTTTAAAAATGCTACTAGATTCAATTATAAATTCCGGCATAAAATCGGAAACGTCATCCAATATCCAGGCGTAATATTCATTACAATCGATAGCTCCAAAATTGCTTTCACAATTGAAGGGAAATCTCCATCGAGAACGCGCCATTTGGCCCGGAGATTGGCCGCGAACTTTCGAGACAATTAATTGCTTTTAACATCGCTAATCAATTAAACTCCTCGTCGTCGTATTTACTTGGCCGCTCCAGCGGAGACGTGCGGCAGTAGCATCGGAGATTCTGGAGCTCCACTCGAGGAGATTGCGGTGGGATTGGTCTCGTGTAAGATGGGATGCGGTTAAAAGATAGGGGATAAGGCCTCCGAGCGATATCGGCGGCTGAAGTGATTCATTTTAATAATGGAATAATTCCAATACAAGGTTATCAGATATCGAATTACTTCTTTAATTATGTCGCTATATTCTGCACTCGAGATTTCTTGATCCCTAGAGGAGATTAATTTTGAGATATGGTATGGTCCGTTACTTTTTAGGGTTCCGTACTTCAAAAAGAAAAAAAAGGTATGAAATCACTTGTGTTCATACGTCACAACCTTTTTTTCTCAAAAACCATTTGACGTGAAATTTGGCAGAGTGACAAAGCACGCTAAGCCGCATATAGTTAATATTCAAATACATATATATGAAAATTTTAGAGGGACAAATTCAGCACCAGAATTTTTTTCATTTCTTGTATGGTGCGGAACATTAATTAAAAGAGCGATTTATAAGTATTTCAAAACTATTTGTTTCAGACTTTAATGACAAAAAACTGACAGGATGTATGTTAGTTCTCTTCCTATTTCAGAAACTGCTGAAATAAAAATTTTGGAAAGAGCAGCGTTAAGAATTTTTCATAAAGCGATAATTCCATATGTTATATATATATATATATATATATATATATATATATATATATATATATATTTATATATGTATATAGGCTTATAGTTATTTACGATATTTTCACGTCTGTGAAAGACTTGTAGATATAAGATAAGATGATGAAAACTAATGTTAATATTCGTGAATAGTTTGATAAAGTATAAATGTTTATAAGTGTCCAAATTTGCACCCCTATATGACAAGTATATTTTTTGAAAATGCTAATTTACGATAATTGTTAATTTGGAGGTTATAAAGGATTTTATGAAATTTGTTTTAGAGATCAATTAAAGGATATAGTTTAGTCATTAGTAATTATTACTAATGTATAAAATAGTTCATAATGTTCATTATACTTTCACCCTGTCATGTGCCAACGTATTAAATTTTGTCAGAAATTATAATTTAATCTCTGTAAATTATATATATATATATATGTATATATATGTATATGTTAATTTATTGAAATTAAATATTATTTTTACATAGAGAATAAATAAATTCTGAGACATGTGTGGAAATAAATTACATAAGGTAAATATTTAAATTTTATAAAGTTCTAGTTAGGTTGCGCCTATAATCTGAATATTTATTAGTAAAAATTTATTTTTTTGCTTTTTTTCGTTTAGTTTATTAAATTTTCGTACATTTATTTGATGAAATATCATTGTTACTCAGATCAGATATATGTTAAATGCAACAAAAACTCGTAAAATAAAGACACACAAATCAACAAGGTTTCGAATCCATTGCAATAATGCTTATATATAAAATATGTTGATAATTGTACACAACTCAAGAGTAGTACTAATATCAGTTAAAAATATTGTTTGTAAAAATGGTATTGCCGTATGCTGAAATCTAAGCCAGATATATTTAACTATTGTCACTTTACTTTTTATTGCGACTACCAACCGGAAACTCAAATGAATTGTCGTCATATTTTGACTTGCAAATTTTTAAGCCGCCGTCTTTAAATACCGAGTGATTTGTAAATGATAATGTTTAAGCCATTCGACTTAATCTTAATTAATTTGAGAAGTAATAAAACAAGGGTAAAACGCCATACATGGATGGTCTAGATATATATATTTGAAGTGATAAGAGTTACAAAGCAGTTATAAAAAAAAATTATTAAACAGAATAAAGTTCTCTTTATAAAGGTGGTTATCGTTGAATAAATTTGGGTTGATGAACATTGAAAATAGACTTCGATTATATTTTGTTATTAAAATATTTAAAATTTTTTTTAAAAATATTTAAATTTTTTATTTTAAATAATCATGATGAAAACATGATTTATGAATAGACCAAGTTCGTGTCGAAGCACGTATCATATAGTTTTTTAATTGCCTTTAAGTCATCAAAATGTTGATGCTCATTACCTGAAGTAATTTTATTTTCTCATTTAAACTTTTCAACATTTCATTGTGAGGTTCGAAAAAAATTATAGTATCCAAGATTTTTCAATTTTCCGATTAATGTTTAAAAATCAGAGAGAGACCGACGAAGCGAATGTTATATATATATATATATATATATATATATATATATAGATATACATACATATATACAGATAGGTTATATATATATATATAGACACATACACACACACATATATATATATATATATATATATATATATATATATATATATATATATATATTCACACATAACATCTACTGCTCTGGCATAGCTGGCTCACGCACAGTGGTTTGTGTACTTGTATACATATATGTACACCAATACATCGTATATAGCCGACTGTATGATATGCGCATTGGACGCTTTTTGGATGGATAGTAGTTTATATGTAGCTTATAGCATATGGGTAATAGCTTATATGGGTGACGAGTTGTGCAACATCAGTGCTGTGTATATCTATACAAGTAAAGTTAAATTGATTACATGGAAAGTTCAATGTGTGTGTTTGATTATTATTTTAATTGTAGAATCATTGTGCAGTACAATAGTGAGTACCAAATATGTTAATATTTTATATATCATTTTAATTTACAAATTATGAAATTTTAATTTTTGATACTACAATTAATTTGAAAATTAAAAAAGAACACTGTTATTTCATAGTTTTGACCTTTGTTTTTTTTAACATTTGGAGAATTACACGCTCGTTGTGAGTGAATTCACTTCACTCGCACCGAGAATTAGTGACTCGTGGCAATAAAATTACGATCATCACTGTTCCCAATTCCTTAAAGAGCCGTGACAGAAAACATGCTGATAAATAGATTAATAAATAGCTTGAAAAAGTTACTAATTTTTTATATTTATATGGAAAAGTAGCAAACATTTTCAAAACTAATGGCCACTATTTAGATAAAAAAGCAAGGAAAAACCAAAAAAAAACAACGAGCTGCTCAAGTTGTGTAAAAATTGATCATTCCATCATGCAAGTAGGTGATGAAATGAATAGCCCCATTTAGCACAGAACTAAATAAGAGTATTGCACGTATAATTGGTAAACAGGGAAGGATTTTGTTTATGAAGTCAAAAATAAAAAAAAAATTCTCTAAATCAATATGGCAATTAGAAATGGGTGAAAAGTCAATTGTAAATTTGATTATAATGTTAAGAGGTAACAGGTCAAGTTATTAAGACCGTGTTAAAAATAGTCGAATATAATGATAGTTTTAACGAAGAGTTAATGATTATAATATCAATATAATTAACTGTATTTGGATAACGAAGTGACACGTGTCAGGTTAAAGCCATCCCGTATGAGTATTATTACCGGTAGAAACATTAAATTAAGTTACTAAAAATAAAATGTACATTTATTGACGTTAAAATACTTGTCGCCTAAATACTATTTTAAAAAAACTAATTTTGTTTTAGAGTAACACATAATCGCTGTAATGTTCCTTTTCATAAAGAGTTTCCGATCATTAGCCCGCAATATATTCTTTTTAGTATTGACCATTCTTATAAAGCCATTAATCATAAGAAAAATGAAAAAAATTATAATTTATTACTTTGGCTGTTGCAGGGATATTATTATAACCGTCTTGAATTATTAATGGTTTAATAATGACGATAGAAAATGTGGAATAGGATTTAATAACAAATTTAAAGAGGTAAGTTTATGGATTACAGGAGAAAATTACGGAATATTACTTTATTCTTATGTGAAATAAATTGTAGTTACAGTGAACCTTGACTGGTTTTAATAACATTCTTGGATATTTAAAAATGTAGGAAGCTCTTGTTATATCTTACTATTAAATATATTCTAATACACAATCATAATCAGTATTTATTATTACTTATCCAGTAGTTGGACGGCAGTCGCAAAAAATAGTGTGCTCATAGAAATAAAGAAAATTCCAATTTCATAGCAACAGCTGCTTGTCAGTAGATACGAGAAAGTTTTTTCGTTCCACCCCCATTTCTAGAGCAATTGGTATAAGAGGGTGATTTCATCTCTTTTTTGAGGTTGCACTAAATATCCATGTTAAATAAAACTATTATTTTCTAATCGTATTGAATAACAATTTGCTGTTTGATATTATGTTGGATGGAATTAGGGCCATAATTAAAGATAAATATTTAACTTTTGAATTACCATCAGGGTCTGGTAATTATATCTGGTCGATAAAATCCATCCGCGAAAGCAAGGTGTAAATGATTCAATGGAAGCAGTTCATTTTGTACGAATTAACAATTATGGTACATAATATCCTTGTTTTTAGTAATAATTTTGATATTTTTTGAATGTATGTAATAATTAAGAAACCGGTCATTAATAAACCATATTTAATTTTTTATTTAATAAAATATTAAATCGTAAGCAAATTAGCCGGATTTTGGAAAATTTCAAAAAGAGAAGTAAATGATTTCAATTATATAGGTCAACATATTATTGTTTTGTCCAATTTTATTCATATTTTTGTGACCATAATTATGAATTACGATTATGTATAAAAAGTAAGTTTGTATAGGTGTGCTATATCAATTAATCTTTATGAGTATGTAAAGACTTGTATACAGTATATCTTTCAGGGCGAGTCTAAATCCTTTTTTTTATTAATATAATATTTTTCAGTTAATTGTCAGATGGCAGTTGTACACATGTTTCGTTCAAAACTGTACGTTTACGTTAGAAGAGACGTCACAGAAAAAAATGTTGCAGAACTGAATACTATCAACAGTGAAGTATTGCACGGCATTTATTGCCTTAGGTTGTTCTTTTTTTGAACATTAGTTATTTAAATCATAATTTAATACAAATATCTTTAGCAAATATTAATCATTTAAATCGTAAATTAATAGGAAGATTTTAGGACAATTCTATTCCGTCCGATGTTTCGCAAATATTAGTCATTTGAATCATAAATTAACTAAAAGGTTTAGAACAATACTATTCCGTCTGATATTTAGCAAACATTAGTCATTTAAATCTCAAATGAATAGAACGATTTTAGAATAATTCTACTCCGTCTGATTTTTAGCAAACATCAGTCATTTTAATCGTAAATTAAAAGAAAGCTTTAGAACAATGCTATTCCATCTGTTCTTTGTTTAATTGGCAATGGATCCATAATGCAACAAGATGACTATCTCAAACACAGTGCATAAGTTTCTTGAATAAGAAATAAAAAAGCAAATGCGCCTTGGAAGACGCAAAGTAGGTTATATATATATATATATATATATATATATATATATATATATATATATATAGACATATCTCTTGAAATTGTTGTGTAGGTGAAGAATAATTTTATTTGAAAGTTTTAATGTAATGCCGGTATCTAGAATTTATTCAGATTTTCAACCTCATTGATGAAAATTAAGAGGGGGAGAGACACACTGCACGCGAGTTTAAAACTTACACGATATCCTATAATCTTAGTACTGTCAAATATACCCTACAACCTTCATCAAAATATAGCGGTAATTTTGATTGTTTATTGGTTTGTTCATGCTGATATCTGGAATTGTACTTTCGAATTCAGAAATTATTTTTGTGTTGGAAAGGCCACACCTTGAGAATAACCTTTCTCAAGGTGTAGTCTTTCTAAGTATATACGATCTCGTTAAGATTATAGGTATATTCATAAGAGTAGAAAAGTGATAAAGCGAACCATTTTTGGTTTTATTTCTTTGTTTGATCGGTTATCTCTGGGTTCACATGTAAGATTTAAAAAAATGTTTTCGTGTTAGAAAGCCCACACAATGAGGATGATTATTGGGTATATATAATCTCCCTAAGATTATATATATACCCATATATATAATCTTAGCGAGAATATGCTCATATTCATAGAGCAGAAGTGGGATGATGCGAAAAAAAATTATTTAATTTCTGTGTTTCCATGGCTTATCTCTGGGACACATGTCTCATTTAAAAAAATATTGTGGTTGAAGCCCATATTTTGATACACTACATTATATCTCTTTATTTTTTGTGGTTGAAGTCAATGTCGAAAAGAATATAGACAAACGTCAATATTAAAAGTTTTAAGTTTGATTTATTAATTTAACTTTCGTTTTTAATTTTCTCTATAATTCAGCATTTACCCTAAAAAAAGATTGGAAACTTAACTGTGCTTCGTATATTTACATAGATTTTATTACTAAGATGTCTTGTGCTTTTATTTCTGCAGGAAAATTATAAAAACTTTCCCGTATATTAGATTACCCTAACCATTATACCAGTTTCGCAATATATTCATTAATATACTGCTGTTGGACAATTATAAATATGCATTCTTCACTATACAAATATTCATGCTTCATATAATAAACCGTAAAACTGTAACTCGGGCCAGTATAAATAAACTATTTTTTTATAAAAGATATCAAACAAACACAAAATCACTTGACCGTTATAAAACGCAATGTATCGTGACTGTTTGCTTAGGGAAAAGCCTTTAAGGTAAGGAGCTCCGTATAAGGAGCCGAGATCCTCGCTTTGATTAATGTATTGCGTTGTAGCTACCCATCAGCTGGCCGAGGATATCGGAGGTGGCCTTGGCAACTTTGTGTCACAGACGTCGCCTCGGGCTACTACCTAGAGTGGCTCGCCCCGTACGCGTAGATGGATTGATGTTTATCATACTTGTATAAAACGGTTTTATCTTTTGTGTTGTTAGTGAGATTTGCTGTAATATCGCATGACCCGGACAGTATATATGTAGTGTTATAGAAGAAAATACCGAATAGTTATTCGATGGGTAATTACATAAGAATATGGAAAACGTCACCATATTAAAGAGTTGTTTCTATGCACAGTTATGCGGGAGCACAAACTCATACTATAATTATACGTTTAATAGGTTGTAAAAATATTTTTTAAAGCGGTTTTATTTGAGATCATAATACAATAGGCTGTAAAAATATTTTTTAAAGCGGTCTTACGTGAGATCATAATACAATAGGTTGTAAAAATATTTTTAAAACAGTCTTACGTTAGATCATAATACAATAGGTTGTAAAAATATTTTTAAAACAGTCTTACGTTAGATCATAATACAATAGGTTGTAAAAATATTTTTAAAGCGGTCTTACGTGAGATCATAATACAATAGGTTGTAAAAATATTTTTAAAGCGGTCTTACAATAGGTTGTAAAAATATTTTTTGAAGCGGTCTTACGTAAGATCATAATACAATAGGTTGTAAAAATATTTTTAAAGCGGTCTTACGTAAGATCATAATACAATAGGTTGTAAAAATATTTTTAAAGCGGTCTTACGTGAGATCATAATATAATAGGTTGTAAAAATATTTTTAAAGTGGTCTTATGCTAGATCATAATATGATGTACAAGAAACGTATTTCCGATTTTCCTCATTTACTGCTTATTTTCTTCTTAAATTGTGCCAAAATAATACTTATTATGTGTAAATTTCATATTTGCCTATATATTTTTAGATTAAATAGTTGGAGAAGATTAGATGTGGAACCTAAATATATTTCTAAATCACCGCCTAATTGGCACCATGAAATATATAATTTATACAATGATAAAATATGCAATTTATGAGAAATAAAACATAAGGTTTCAAATCTGTAAGTGTGAACTTTATGGCGTTAGGTTGTAGGTTATTTATGAGCTATTTTAGGCTTTGTTCACGTGTGCTGTCTTTAATTTGTCTCAAATTTGATATTGATTAATTAAACGTGAAATAGGTTAATGTTGTTTTGCAGATATTTATAAAAGTATAAAAAATGGTGAAGCAGTTTAGATACATGACATTACCACTATTGGCTGTTGGCGATGTCAACATCCCTACATGTCTTTTATTGGTTCCAGTAATTGTACATTGCGCCGAATACTATTTTTTTAGACAGAAGATCAAAATTTAGTTTAAGAGACAATTACCATTTTAATTTTTACGTGCAAATTGCGAAAGTCATTACGTGCAAGACGCGATGTGGTTGAATAGTAGACTGAAAACTTTGAGAGTATATGTTTATTATAGATTCATTTTAACGCCGCATAAATTCCTACAATCGGCTGTAAAAACGGTATTGTTTACGGGAATGAAATTTTTTAAATTGGAAATATGTAATACGATTAACTTAAAGAACTTCACATTTATTTTAATGGATTGGGTTGTCTTCGTAACCGATTAACAGTTATTAATTATACACAAAAACTTTAGCCAATTAGTTAATTATACACAACAATTTTTGAATTGGTGTTTCTTTAGGATGGTCACGCTCGAATTAAAACAGCCATGTGATGCCCAATGTTATTTCCTTTTTATAACGTCTTTAACGCTAGCTATTGACTCCATCAACAAATAATTTGCATGCATACACATAAGAACAAACACTAAATAATTCCCTAATGAGTCGCACCTCCAAGACAAGTATTTTTATACTGTAATTTTTTTTTATTATCATATTTAGGAACTATTGTTTCTACTTGATTTGATGACGATTGATTTTTAAAAAATTATTTAAAAACTTACTTTATACTTACGGAATCACCTCAGTTAATTTTTTCGGTCACAAATTGTTAAAGATAGACATTTGGCACATTAACTATAGATATTATAAACAAAAGTTTTCAATTTTGTTTTTCATTTTGGGATATAATTTTTAAGATGTGAGAAAAAAGATGCAGGTTTTTAAGATGTTTAAGGTTTTAATTCTTAATAATAGTTATATCTCTCACAATATCGAAACCAATCGATCAAAAATGTAAAAAAAAAGTCGCAAATATTTAGGAAGATAAACATATTGCTAAAAATTGTTTAACACACTATAATAATTGTTTTCTTACAAACAATTTAATTATTTAAATCTAACCTACAACACTTGTATTGACGGTAACGAAAAAATATGATCGATATCAATGTTTCGTTTTAAAATAAATAAAAAATGTTACAATTGTCTTCTTTTCTTTTTTTATTATTTATCAAATTATTAAATGTTAACCTAAAACTGTAAACTCTATAGGCATTAAACTTGGAGTACGAATCACATATGAATTGTAGGCGACTTACATATTTATACAAGTTTGCTCGTGGATGTCATATAATATTTAGTTAAAGTAAAGGGAAAAATGTATACTTTGTATTAACTAATTATTTGAACGCTAATTCTTAAAGGTTCAACTATATGTATATAGGTCTATAGACGAGTCGATATATGAAATTCATGGAATTTTTTCTAACAGTTATAGATTAAGAAATTTTTTTTGTTTTATCTACGAAACTTATATTCAAATATCCCTCTGCGATAGTACTATATATATTGACATATTTTGGGATACGTTTAATTTATTTTTTCTGAAGTACTAGGATTTTGCGTATTTTTAGGGTTCTTATTGATGGCGTGGACTGAGAAGCTTGATTTTTTTGTAGTTTCAAAGAACTATAGACTCAAGTATTTTTTATTAATTTCAACTTGATATCTCGCCGGGTTCCTGAGAAAAAGAGCCGACGGACGGACAAGGAAGTGATCCTATAAAGGTTCCTTTTTTCGTTTTGAACTACGGAACCATAAAAAAACAGTAAATTATTATAACTCTTCCGATTAAAGAATTCCTTTTATTTCATCGAATTTTTCCTTTCTTGATGAACTTACCTGTAATGTAAATTAAATGTCGCGGACTGCTGTGTATGGAAATTATTATTTTAGGTCACATTGAAAGACAATACAAATATAATTATATGCAAATGAAATTTACAGAAATACCAATAGCGCACTGGAAAAACTACTGGAAAAACTACAAGGCTATATCGTAATTTTAGTTAAATCTTATAAGCTCACTCGCCAACTTTTGTTAATTTTACCTTTTATATGGCAATTTCTGGTTTACGTAAAGCCCACTCATCTCTAAACTTTTCACTTAGTATTCAAATAAAGTGACGCTAATTAAATTTAAAATAAATTTTAACTTATACAGATTACACGGTTTGTTGATCAAACTCAAAATGAATGACGGAATAACCTGTAAAGTTGTTTTATAATATTAAACTCAAAAATTTAATTTCAGGTTAAGCCACGTTCCTCAAACAATTCTTGAAGTCAGTGGGTAATGACAAGCTTGAATTACAAAGTTATTTAGATATTTATTAATTAGAAAATTAATAATACGTTAGGAGTAATTAAAGAACAAGGATAGCAAACGAAGAGTTATTTCCACGTTGAAGTTATATCCAGTTGCGCTCTCCTCGAGGTTTAATTAATTATATACGAAGCCCTTCATTTTTATAAGATTATTAATTTGAGAATCATATACGATTTGTAGATGATTTTTTTTCTTTATCATATACGATTTATTGTTGATTTTTTTCTCATAGTAAGTGAAAATCATTCATAAATCTTCGTTTGAGCACAGATATCTCAGTAGAAAGATTGTTGTAGCGAATAAGTAAAACAAACTAGTGAGCCGTCACGGGACGCTTGGCAGATGTGAAACATCGTGTTCGTACAAGTAATATGCATAAAAGACAAGATTATTACAGGAACTAAATATATATATATATATATATATATATATATATATATATATATATATATATATATATATAATGAAAAAATAAAGTATTATAAATTTCTTACAGAAAATGGTGACTATATTTAATCAACATTTATTTACAATTAATACAAAAACAACAGCGTCGAACTGAGTGAGGAGTGGGTCGCGTAGTCGGTTGCGCATGGCGACACGTCGCCATACCGTATACTCTACTACATATAGACTATATATATACCTATATCGCCATACCGTATACTCTACTACATATAGACTATATATATACATATAGACTATATATATACTACATATAGACTATATATATACCTAGTATAGCGATAGTAAGCGTCGCCACGCCAACGATCCGGTTTATAGCTGCGCCTATAGATGTTTCACATCAAGAATAATTTAAAGCAGGCTTTATGTGCTTTCCATTATTTTAATAGTAATAAACCTGATGATTAATTTAAGCCGAAGAGTCTTTGATGTTTTGAAGGCACGTTATTAGAAGAAAATAGGTAAAGTTTCTGGATTTTAAACTTGAGCCGTACATGGGATGTTTTAGAAAAGTACTATTATGAAGGTAATTTTACATCCATTCTTTTATGAACGAACTTTTTCACAAATACGAACCAAATATTTTAGATTAGGTACTGCTTTAAGGAATATATTTTTTAGTTTTTTCTTCAAATACAAATATTAATAAGAAAATGAAGAGTTTTGCAAAAACTAAAATATTCACTACCAAAACTAAAGGACTCATTGAGACAAATCGAACGCGTTCAAACTCGACAGGGTTACTGTTAGACATTGAAGAGTTCCCTTGACCATCTTTCTCCTCTAACATTAAGCCCTCCTGGTTACGATATACAATCATAAGACTCACTGAGCCAAGTCAACAAGTCAAAACAAGCCCAAACTCCGTGGGCTTATTGTTAGTCATTATGAAGTTCCTATCACTACCTCCTTAATCTTTGGGCATATCTGACCACATGTCACATAACTTTATAATTATGAACACCGTAAACCTTTGACATTTGTTTGTAATGGGTTGCAGTATTAATATCCCCACCAAGAGATTAATATGGGCATTGATCGCAAGCACTGTTATGGTGGTCCTGGTTCAGTGCTATTAAATAATAAGAGTAGAGTATATTTAAAAATGTTTATTTTTACTGAAGTGACGCACCAAATATTGCTTAATGATAATATAAGTTGCTATGATTAGCATCGTTATAGGTTTTTTTGGTGACTGCAACTTGAAGTAAATCATAAAAAATGTATATAAAAATATGAATAGTCTTTAATTTTTAATCTCGAAAGCACAAAATATTCTTTAGGCAATTTCTCAATAGAAAATGTTTAGTTTATGGTTTCTGTAAAAACAATGGGTTTAAATATACTTTTATAACGGCGCTAATTTAATACCTAAAGAACTATTCAAGGTCACAACTCTGATTCATGTAATTTAATAATGCACCCTTGTAATTACAGACAGTCGAGGAAATATTTGACAGTAGTTATTGAAGTATGATATGCTTATTACGCTAGATAATTTAACTTTTGCTTATGTTTCAATAACCCTTTTTGCAGATTTTAGATAAAATAATCTAAAAGTTTGGGCATTTAATTTTATTTTTCTTATTGTAAATCACTGAAGGTCTGCTGAACATTGCAATAAGAAAAAACAATTCTAAAAAAATTTAAGTTTGCAGTTCCTTCTCTGTACATCTACCATTAATGGTGTTCCTGTCTACTAAAGATAACAATGTTTTTGCTGTAGATAATTAGGACAAATATATGTCGCCTACCCTCTTAGTTGCTTCTGCCGGCATGGTTTCATATTAATTTACCGATAAATAGTTAGATGTATTGAATGCAAGTGCTTCATCATGTGAATGCAAGTGCTTCAGCATTTTTGGATATTCAGCGCTCTTGACAAAGTGTTTTTTTTCATTTTGTTGATCTTCTTGATGATGACAAGTTTACTTCTTTAACAATGTTAACAAAATCTCTTTTTCTTGATTCAAATGCATAAAGGCTTGTTCAACAGTCCAGTGGTTCTATATTATAGGTAGCTTTATAGGTTCTTTCTTTTGCTGCACTCACCTAAACTGGCGAATTAATCTGTATTTCTCTGGTTATTCTTCAGACACATTTATGAATGCAAACAAAAGTCCATAAACAATCTGGCAGTTGAATATTCAACTGCGATAGTTTTGAAAAAAATATCATCACGTCCATGTTTTATACCCACTTCTATCAAAATTGTTCACTTATTATCCAGATGAAAAATTGTAAATAACGTAATAACGCTTTCATTATCAATAATGAATTAAACGCGTTCCATAATCAATAATGAATTAAAATTTTATTCCTAAATACGAATCTTCCTTGAAACTTTATGCTTGAAGTAGTAAATTATCAGAATTCGGATAACACACTTCTTTTAGTTAATAAAACTCTATCTAATACATAAATGTATGTAATAAATCGCAACGTTATATATTAATAATAATTTAAAGTACACGTTATAGTTATAGAATCATTATCAAAGTCCGTCTTAATCTTCTGAATAACTTGACATAAATTAGAAACCATTGAATAAAATATAACGTCATAATCAGAAAAATATACCTCAAAATGAGATTCATTTACGGCTAATGCACTTGAAATTTGGAGGCGTGTTTCCTTCATATATATATATATATATATATATATATATATATATATATATATATATATATTTATATATTATATATCCTTCTTTATTAAGATTAAATTACAAATATAAACTTTCGTACTTTCATTAGTGACTAATCAATATTGGATCAATTTTTAAATTTAATTAATCTGGGATGAATTAAATTACAAATTAAATTACATTTCCTTTTGCATTTTTATTACAAAAGGAACTGTTTACTTTTGTAATAAAAATGTTCATCCCTATGATGAATGCTAATAATAGCTATTTATATATATATATATATATATATATATATATATATATATATATATATATATATATATATATAATATGTTGGTTTCATTGCATTGTATCATTTTGTTAGTTCAATCATCGTTTACTCCATCATAGATTCGTAAACCGTAAAGTATTGATTAATATATAGTTATTATTGCAATAATATATGGCATAGAGATATCGCAGTAGAATGACAGGAAAAAAGTTGTAATAGTAAGGAAGTAAAGTTGGTTTTTAAACTTTAAAGTCGTTCGCTATTCGTTTATATGTTTAACCCTTACGTAATTGCTTTAAGCATATAATAATGTTAATTAAATAGTTAAATTAAGCAGCGCTAATTGATTCTGCAATGGGGCCGAATTAGGTTTTATATTTTGCCATTCTCTGAAAAAAAGCAACTTGAGATAGAACTTGAAAGGAACAACGAAGCCACCATCGATGTTCATGTACATAATTAAACTGGTCAGATTTAACTCGAAGTTAATATAAATTTCCCTTGACAATGCTCAGAGTTTTGATGAGAACTACTGAGGCGTAATGGACAAATGTATTATTTATATAAACCAATGAAAATAGGATTAACATGTTTTCTGTAATAAGTAGAGCAAGTGTGTTGTTTTAAAGCAGCAATTTTGATGAGAACTGCTGAGGCGTAATGGACACATGTATTATTTATATTAACTAATGAAAATAGGATTACCATGTTTGTTGTAGTAAGTAGAGCAAGTAGATTATTTTAAAGCAGTGTTTTGAGAAACGTAGAGTTTGAGTTTTATTCAGATTGAGCTAAAATGTAAATGAAAATGAGTAGTCACTACGCTCTTCAGAAGTAAAATATCTTAACATATATTTCTCTAAAATGGAAAGTATTAAGATAAGAATGTAGTAAAAACAAAAAGTTGAGAGTATGTACACTCTAATGAAAATATTTAATCTAATTATCTCAATATTATTAATATCGTTGGTAAAATCAAGAGTATACAACAAGCTTATTAAATAGAAAATTGAAAAGAAAAATTAAAAACAAAAAAAAACGATACAAGCCTCACTCATATAAGCTCATGGATGGCGTGAAAGTTTGTTAACAACTCACATCTAACTCATTTTATTTAATTATTTGTAATAATATTTTCACTTTAAACTATGGAATAAATGATAATATCTTAATCACTTATAGCTTTTGTATTATACCGTACAAAAAACTATGTGAATTTATTAAATTAATGGAGCAAGGAAGGAATTTGTTTCTTACACTGAGTATTTATTGAAACTTGTGGAGAAATTTTGAATGCTAATAATTGATATTTATTTATGAACAAATAATTAATTTATCAAAAAATCCCATGTCCAACTTACAGGTTATCGCAAAGGGCTGGGCACGTACAAACACTAAAATGTTAGCAAGTTACAGTAATCATAATAACATAAAGTATAATTAATATAATAGAAACATCACACATTAATTTATATTAAGCATAAAACTACTTATCAAAATGTGAACTATCAGGTAACTCCGGAAGTCAATGGAGCAGAAAAAATATCAAGATTTGGCTGACCTCTCTGAGTCTCTCGCAAAACTTCGTCGAAGAACATCATCAACAGCAAACGCTCGTATTCATGCATGTTCTGGGCAGATGAAATAAGTAATTACTCTGTCCTGTCCATCACAGTCTGGAGTATTAAGCGATTTATCGACAGATTATCGTTTGAATAAACTTTCCGACTTTCTTGACCAGCATGTTGTTAGCACTCGCTCGGTTCCGTCGAAGATGCGTTCGGCCTTTATTTTCTCAAGAGTTACATAATTTTAACGTGACAATGATTCGGACGTCGCTAAAGAATTTTCACTTCAAAAAAGAATTAAAAGCTATAGAGAAGGAAATTAAAAACTATAGAAAAGGGGAGTTTTTAAAAATAATTAAAAAAAATATTGGAAACATAAATAGCTTCTTTTCCGATAGTTAATAAATCAATAGAAACATTTTACCAAAATTGGTTAAGAATTGCGACCTGTAGCGTGTTCTTATATGTGTCTATGTACATAGCACGGACACACGTGGTATTTTTTAAAGGCAAAATTAAAACATAATAAACATTTGAAAAAATTAAAATATGAAGTCATTTTTGTAGGAAGACCTACTTTTTACAAAAAACTATATAAAAAGTTGATTACTTGCAAAATTACCCGAGTTAAAGGTACTTCAATCATCAAAACTCGAGGCTTGCTCGTTAGCCTACAAGAACCTACGGACCCACGGAGTGTGAAACACATATTGTATTAGTTTTACTTCTATTATTATTATCATCGTATTTTCATTTATTTGCAATAGTTACCCAAGGAAATAGCGCACTAAAATTAAAGAAAAGCCACACTTCAATGTTGCCTTTATAACATAAAAATGGATATAGGCTTTTCGAGCATTGAGAGTATGAGGAGCACTGAAACAAGCTAGGCTTAATTTACCAAAACTCTGCTATTCATTGACGCATTAATTGACTAGAAGTGGAGGGGAAACTCAAAACTATTACTCCTGAATAAGTTATGCTACTGAAAATTTAAACATGTTTCCTACACATTGTAAAAAAAATATTTGAATTGGAACCGGACAAATTATAAGCTGTTCGTATTTATCCATAGATGGTATTTATTGTTTATTTATAGTCGAAAAAAAATATTTCCCAAGCTAGAAAGCTAGAAAGCTAAAAATAAAAAAAATTAAATTGTTTTCTATATATTCTAAATTTACTGGAAAGTCGGGAACGTGCAGTAGAGAAAAACGGCTGCCGCTTTAATTTATCTTTAAATTACGTTATTTGATAGCCTAGATTCTAAAGGTTATTCTTTTCTGTTTTAACTCGAATAATCTCCTCCCTTAATGCAAAACCATAGATAATATAATTTACTTCTATCATAGATTGGGATACTCGATAAAATATTTTAGATACTGTTGCAAAGAGATGCAACGCTAGTTGGTATTCACGATTTACCCCTGGGGTTTCTTAGTCACAGGGTCATTAAAAAGAAAATTATTTATATAACGCTGAAAGATTATTAAAAAAAAGACATTTAATTGAAAACTCGTTTTATTAAATGCAGTAAATACACTCGCAAAAAATTATGTTGCAAATACATCTTAAACTTATAAAATAAAATTACTATATTTATATTCCGTTGAGATATATTTATGTTGAGGACATGGGGTTTAAAAAAAACGTTTTAAATAGGGCAATTATTATACATACCAAACTATAACACAGACCCACCTAAAATCAATATGAAATAACGAATACTTTAATATTCATTCAGTGTTAATACATTTAAGTTGAAACTACACTACATATATCTCAAAACACGACGTAATACGTGTAGTATTGTTACTAAGCCATTGAAAAAAAATAATAAAAAATTTCACAATTATTAAACCACTTAAATAGGAATGAATTATGGTCAAAATAGAGAGCATTTAAAATACAATAACAGATATAGCTGTAAAACACAAATCTTGATGAACGCCCTTACATTTTAAGCATTTTCTATTTATCATGCAAATTATAATATATATTCACATTAGAAACATTTCATTCAATACAAGCTTGCATGAGTGGACATCAGTATAGAGATCGTATTCAGTAAATCACCATTCAGTTTAGATGTTTCCAATGAATACCACCCGTACTATACGTTATCCGCCTGTAATATATGTGCCAAAATATTGTTGCTTTTATACAAATTTTCCCTAAACAGAAGAACGCTTTTTTCCCTAAACGGAATTTACGATGCGTAGGTACTCTAATTTTTCTTGGTGAAATTTCTACATTTTGTTTGTTATTCACTTGCCGAAATTTAGATATTAACTGAGCAGAAGATCGAACGCCGCACTTTTTATATATCCTACTAAAGATGTGCGAAAAATGTTTCTTCAAGACATTTTAGAAATTACTGGAAAAAACCGGTTTGCTTTTCCGCCTCTCTCCGATCTCCCTAAAATTGTCTATGTAAATAGCTTATAATACGAAAATTAATATAAAAACGTTAATAAATTTATTGAAGTTTAATTTATTCTTTGGTAGTAATTAATATAATCATTTAAATTATGCTTACTGTGAAAACAATACGTGGGAATGAATAATATCGTAAAACAATACGTGGCGAATTAATAATATCGTAAAACAATACGTGGTGAATGAATAATATCGTAAAATAATACGTGGTGAATGAATAATATCGTCATTATTTTTACAAGTAATCGTGACTGGGCAGCTATTATAAGGCAAAGACTTCTTTCTACACCATTCCTTAGATTATATGCCTTTTACACATTTAGCAATTTCCAATGTTAAGATCCAGTACACTCACAAACATATTATTTGAAACGTATGTGTCATAACAGGTTATACAGAAGACTGAATGGGCATCAATGTAAATTGTGAGTTCATATCACACTTGCGGTTTGTTGACGTCACAGTAATTCTGGAAAACATGACGTAGAGGCTGGCGGAAATGCTGAATGCCTTAGACGATTCTTTGAGACGAGTGGGCCTCGGTTTGGACTTGAACAAGACTTAAATTATGTTCAACTCACAGATAGTAACTAAGTCTTGGTACTATCGTGTACTATCAGTGTCGGTAATGTTAGCATAGTAGTTGTTCAAAGTTACGTCTGCTTGGGTTAAATGATCCAGCTAGGACATGGAATCAATTTTGACAAAGAAACTGACAGAAGATTCAGCTGAACTGAGCAGTGTTTGGAAAATTGCGTCAAATCTTCATGTTGCCGATTCCGTCGTCGTTGAAAACGAAAGTTTATTTTCGGTGAATTTAGTCTGTAATGATGTAAGGCGCTGAAAAGTAAATAATATCGGCTTGATCCATCAATTTAAAGTCGCTTAGTGACCGATGGAAAGAGCTATACTCGGAGTGCCGGTGAAGAATGAAATCCGAAGGGAGACAGTCCGACGAAGAACCAAAATTTGCTTGTCGTCGGCAAACTGAAGGGACACTAGGCTGGTCATATTTCTCGAAGAATCGATAACCGATAGGATAATAGTATTCTCGAGCGGAGACCACGAATCTTGAAGCGCACTGTAGGACTTCCCGCAATTAAATGGTCTGATGATTTAAAAAATCGGCGGGGAGTATCTGGATGCTGAATGGACCGTGTGCAGTGGCACGACTTGGAAAAACTATCCAGTACTATTATATGTCTAGCAGTGGACAGATGACATTGATGATGAAATATCATAATATTTTACGCAAATTAATTAAAAAACCGACTATGTTTTTTAAAATTTACATTTCCAAAGTTTTGAAAATTTTTTTCTTTAATTATAATGTAATAAATAATGGCTGATATTGGTAGGAAACATTCTGAATTATTTACAGCAGAAGCAGAGGTTCTATTTATCTCTCACTCCCCCCAACATTGATGTATTTCATTGTACATTACAATCTCATTTCTTAACATACGAACATACATTACCCTGTCAAAAGAAGTTCGTTTCAGTAAAAAATATTATTCCGGTTAAGAGCTTAAAGCTTTTAACGTACAGAAGATGATAAAAAGGGTTATCACAATAAGATGGTTTTATACAGAACCTTTCAGTACGAATTCCATCGACTCAAGTACTCGAAGTCAGTACTACATAAAATTAATGTCATATTTCGTAACCTTCGCCTTCAAGATCTTGTTATTATTTAATTTTTTTTACTTAAGATGAAATTTTGTTTTCTGGTATGTAAGATGCTAATACATCAATGAAGTATGACTTATACTTAAAAAAATACATGAATAAATGCAAAATAATACTTTTATTAAATATACTTTATTCATGTTACAGTATTTCAAATTGGATATCTACGAAACTGTATCAGTCAACAATTGTGTTACTAAATTGAAAATTTACTTCAATATCGAAATACATTGTCTAAAACAGTCAATGACAATGAAATAGCTTTTCAATTAAATAGATGGGCCGCTAACTTTCTTGGCAATTAATTGCTTTTAGCATCGCTAATTAAATAAACTTCCCTCGTTTATATTTGGATTAAAGATGTACCGAGACTTGAGGTTGAGTTTCTTTCGTGTAGAATAAAATGTTTTAGCCAAAAGAGTAAAAATGACGACTTCTTCGGTAGTTATGAACTTGTGGAAACTGCATCAGATATGAAGTATTTAATATATTAACACGATGTTTTAATTTCATATTCCTTTGCAAATGTATACATCTTGGAAACAATTAGATAGATTTTGACAAGACTTTCGAAGATATATTTTTGATTTTTCGAGAGGATAATGGACTATATACCATTATAAGATTATGACATAAATAAATATACTTACATGCATTTATATTTGAAAAATGGGTTCAAGAATTTCAGATCCTTTTTCTGTTTGTGCCCATATAATATAAATAATATTTAATAAATTTATATTAAGTTTACATTATTTTTAAACATTAAAATCGGGAAGTAAAATTACATATATGTAATTTAGATTCCATGGTTAATTGAAATAAGTTTTTTAAAAAAAAATTCTATCACATAGAGTTTAGAAATATACTGAGATAAATTTTGTTTATTATGATTATATAAACAAAGGTCAACAAATTTAAAAATAAAAAGTTAGCTCTCGGGTTTCTACGACCATTGATCTTCTGCAACAACTGAAAGCTAAGCCACGGCCAAAAAGTTGATTTCAAATCAAACATATGCCGAGAATTTGTTAAATTGAAATAAATATTAAACTAAAAATTTCTTTATGAAACTGCCTTTTATATTATTAAAATAAATTTAAGAGATCTAACGATTGTTTGTAATTTGACAATCTCCAATTTTATTTTTATGATATTAATTTATAACCTTATATGTTTCACCAACAAATTAAAAATGATCTAGATCTTCCGTGTATCCTTATCACACTAAAGGTAGTCGCTGATCAAATTAAATGAATTATTTGTATCTGCGATAATTATGAATTAACAACTGACTTTATGCAAAAGCTCTAAGCCATAATGCTACTATTGAAGATGAGAAGTATAATATTTTTTTAATTTCAAAATAGTTTTAAATTTCACTAATATTCTAAAATCTAATTCAGCTCAAAATTTAACTTCCAAAAGCTTTGATAATTATAAGTTTATCACCCAACTTCATTCTAAATGTTTGCATTGAGAAAGTCTCCAGATTGTGAATTGTATGAACACATATTGTTTTCATATTCATCTTCAGAGAATACTGCTAGTCTCACCTGATACTGAAATGCAATTATTATCCTACTAGCTTAAATATTATCATCAAGATCATCGTTCTTCTTATCACAATTTTTATTTACGGCATTGCAGTAATGACTGTACTACTTCTCATCAATTTGCTTTTCTGGTCGTTTCCGTTGAACAGTTTCTCTTTCTGATTAGAGATAACCTAGAGATTTCATACGTATCCTGTCCATTGTAAATTCAAGAGGGTTTCTTTTCTACATCTGTGATGCTGGTTTTCCTTCAAATCTCCTCATTTCAAATTCTGCAGGGTAAATCTGTCAATCTTATATTAGGAGTTTTGATCTTTTATTTTTATTAATTAATTGTACATAAGGTTTGAAGTGAATATAAAAAAAAATTCTCTTGCGCAATAATAAATTATTGCAAGTGGCTAGAAATTATCGTATAAATTGAGCCATGTTAGTTGCAAAAAGTATTTAAGAATAAATTTTCTCCTCAAATGTATTGATTGTCAGGCGCAACATATAAACTTGGAATAGAGAAGTTAAGAAAAACGGTGCCGAACTGTTATATTTCCTTCGTACATGTAATACAGAAAATCATAAAACGAAAATTCATCACTTTGGTGATCACTTTATTTAATTATTTATTTAAGAACCGGGCCATAAATGCGTTGCTGTACCAAAATATACCGGCGGAAATAACATGCGTAAGTCAAAATTATCAAAGTATCCCCGCATGTCAAACCCCTCGCAATAAAAAACATTCGACCGGCCGGCTTCTTATTTTTGAGTAAATGGAAAAACGCACTTACTCGTAACCCTCGCTTGAGGGGAAATTTATGAATATTTTTATCAAGGGTACAGTCAAAATTGATTTGAAAAACATAAAGAATTTACAATTAAATAACGCTGATAGCAAGCCATAGCCAAAAAGGTGAATTTTATCGAGTTGTTGATGACCTACAATTTTGTAAGGAAAGTATGAAAAGAATAAATAGCTTACGAATAGAAAATATTTTGAATTTAAGGTACAAAAAATGGGCTTTCAAATTGGCACTTCGATACCTAAAAAATCCCATGAATAGAAATTTAAACCAGAACACCAGTCAAGCGGGGCTTGACTGGTGTTCTGGTTGACTGTAAGAGATTGCTCTCGTAGCAATGAGTCCGCCATGTGTATCAGTTAGGTACACTGAAATAGATAAATAAATCAATAAATAAAATAAATCCATTTTATAATTCAATATAAATTGTTAACTTAGACTAATATTTGTTCTGTTGCAAGTCTTTTCTGATCTGTCGGATCTGCGAGTTACTTGAATTATTACGTCACATCTGTGTGTAGAGAAAGAATCAAGACAAAATTTGAACTTTTTGTATATTGTTGGTTGGAAAAGTTGCATAAAAGTAGCATTTACATAACTGTTATAGAAAATAACGTGACTTTTCTTAAAAAAACAATATATTAGACCATACACACGCTATCACAGTCACTTATGAAATTACTTATAAACATAAAGGATACATGTAAAATTGGCGGTCTTTGAAAAGTTTTCACTATTTATATGGTTAGTATAAGATATTTGCCAGTTCTATTAAAAGTTCGAGAGTATTTGTGAAAACCTTTTCTATATTTTCAAATACAAATTTACCTTAATTTTAGATATTAATTATGGTTTCGGGTAGCTTCTGATTAATTGCACGAATTTATATTATAAAGTTTGTAACTATCAAAATTAAGTTTGTGTTAATTAAATGATTAAATTATTAATTAACTCCTCAAGGGAACAAGTTTCAACATCGATCACGTTTTATAAAATGGAGCTCGCTTAGTTGATATTAATTAAATACAATGTCCAAATAAGAAATTCAGATTTAGAAATTTATAATTAAGCTTAACAGTTTATATAGATTCAGAAAATAAATATCTTTATTAAATTCAAAATTTTAGTTAACTGACAATATCCATAACCATTTGGCAATGGAAAAGGAAATTGTACAGAACAAACATAGAAAAATATTTCCAGGGAGTTGGTCGAAAAGTAAGGGTCTAAAAAAAGCAATTAAATCAAGATATTCTTTCAGATGGTTAATTACATAAAATTTCATAATCGTTTTTCTTGCAATGTCAATTGATTAGAAGGACATGTGAACATCTGGAAAAACTTAAATAAGGGACTGAATGATACAAAAGTGGCGTACGCTAGAAGAACACCGAGGAATATTAGTGCATGCTTAAGTAATACAAAATAGTGATGTCTATTCAGAAAAAAACTTGCTTGCCTCAAGCGGACACTAATATCCTGTAGTATTAATTTGTCTTGCGCGTATACATTGGTAAAAGCAGAGTTGAAAGGTCCCACATGTATCTCCACTTTTTTCAGCTAAGGTTTCTCAGAAAATTTTAAGAATGCTTTTATGGAATAGTTTTGTAGTTCGCTATTAATAACTGTTTCGTGTGATATTAATTAGAATTACTGTGTGTTTTTTTTATTTTGTTCATTATTGTAAAGCGTATTTTTAAACGGTGTTTAATGCTTTGATTTTCCAACCCTTAACTTCGACATAGAGTTTCAAGATATGAAAAGAAAATTAGAAGACTGAAAATGTTAAGATTACAAGATCGATAAAACGTAAATTTGACGTTACGTGTAATAATCGGAGCAAAAATTTAAGTCATTTTTATTATTGTTTAACAGGCTAAAATGTTAAATGATAAAATTCATTCGTTTCCTTATATTGTATAAATATTAAATATATGCTGAGAGCATATGTAGATCAATGTAGTAATAAATATTATCAAATGTACAAAATATTAATAAATATTGCCAGTAAGGTCAACAAAATTAATTCAAATTAATACATTTGCTTTATAATGAATGCAGGATAGGATTATTCTATACTTTTTATAAATGATTTATTGGAACAATGGTTCATCGTTATTATTGTTCTAAGCGAGTTACAAAATAAAGGGTACAGGCTAAAATAACAGCTTTTTATACCAGAGCAGACAAAATTGATTTGTACACCAAAAAATCTCATTTTTATTTTGTTAACAACGTTTGAGACATGTCTGAAATCCCTGGGCAACTGAAAATTATTGTAAAAACAATTCCTTGAAAAAGCAATATTTGAAATGAATGAAACTACGTGATGTAGTTTTATTTCTACTTTCTTTAATTTCTTTACCACGACCTAGGTTTCGTTGCATTACAACATCTTCAGGTGGGATATTAGCAAAGATTAACTCTTAGGAACAACCAACAGCATTTATATGTTTCAAACACAATAGCGGAAGCCTGGTTTGTGCTGATTTTTCCATTGCTTATGTTAGTGAGTTTATTGAAGGGGCGCAGTGTAGGTTTTATTATACTACCGAGAGTTATACAATATACCAGTATTTTAGTGAGGGTAATAAATTCAATTGTTGTTATTATGTGAGGTTATACAATGCAAACTTTACGATATATGTACTAAAATTAAATGGAAGTTATTATCGGTAATATATTTATACAAAAGCAAGGGTATTTGAAAGTAAGGACAAGGTAATACACTGATTTTACATATCTCCGGTTTTGTGTATTCATATATTTATTTATTAAATTTTTTTTTTATTATATATACTTATATTTATATGTGTATTAGCGCTGAAACAATTTCCCGGGTACTGTAGTATCAATGTTGTATATTTATATTATATCTAGAAGATATTAAGAATGGGTGATGATATTATATTTAGTTGTTCATTTAATTGAAATTTATTTCATTTACTTGGTATCTTTTTTAGCTCTGTTTATTTCTAATGTTTCTAGGATATTAAGTTTATTACCTTTTGTATTTATTTGTAATATATAGGGGGCATTATCAGTATGAGGGTGATGGTTATTTTCAATGAGATGTTTAGCAAAATGAGATGTGTCTGGTTTATTATCTCGCCAGCTGGCAATGTGTTCTTTATATCTTGTATTAAAATCTCTTCCTGTTTGACCTATGTATACACTATTACAGTCGTTACATTTAAGTTTATAGATACTACTCTTTTTATGTTTATCTATTTTTTCTTTATTACTAATAAGGGTTTTACCCAAGTTATTTAAAGTACTATACGTACATGTTATATTATTTATATTTTTATTATTAGTTAAGAGTTTTCCTAATTTGAGTGATACATTACCTATGTATGGGATAGATTTATAGCGAATATTATTATTATTTGGTACGACCGGGTATATTTCTTGTATATTAGTATTTTTCTTAATTTATTATGGTACAGTTTTGTGACAATTGATGGGTCATAATTATTATTTATTGCGATTTGTTTTATAGTTTTTCCGATAATCCGATAAGAAACTTAACTTTTTAGATATAACAATAGAACGCAAAAATAATAAACATAAATTTAGTATATTTAGAAATGACATATTTACGGACTCCATAATTAATGGTCAATCTCAACACCCTTGGTCCCATAAGTTAGCAGCCTTCCAGTCCATGATTCACAGAGCTTTAACCATCCCTCTGGAAAAACCTAATCTACATAATGAAATAAAACCTAATCTACGTAACGAACTTCTACTAAAGCTCTTCGAGAACTTAGCTGCTTCTAACACAAATCAAATATAAAGTTGTCAATCTATCGTTACTAAAAGCAAAAAGCAAACAAATTTGGTCCAACACAAATACGCACCGGAAGTAAACATTTAAATTTATGCTTCTTGCGGGCAAAATGTCCGCAATGATCTATTTAAGGCATCGACCCTACTGATTATGTACATATATTTATATATCTATCTGCTTTTGATCCAAACGCCACTGTGAGATGGATGCTGATGGAATCTGCTAAAACCCTTTAATGAGAAATTTACATTTCCGTGAATAATTCTTGTAAATCGCATTTGTACAAAATGTGGGATTAGTTTGGGAGGGATATTGCGGACCGATAGCATCTAGTACGAATGGTACCTGCAGATAATATCGGAATTAATTCGAGCCTGTTCTATTCGATCGTCCGTCGCATCTGATGAATATTATTGAAGATTTCATAAATCGAGATAATATTTTGATTTCGTGAAAATATTGAATGTAATTTCGAGTACTAATTAATGCATGAATAGTAGAAAGCTGATAATAAATAAGGAACAATGTTAATCAGCACAGATTCAATTCAGCGACAAATCTTTCACTGTTCAATTAACTAAATTATCTTAGAATCAAGCTGATCCTGTATCTGAATAAATCGTTTGAAATTGTCTAAATTCGTTTATAATTCACTTCTCCGTAGATTCCATATTCTTTAAGTGTCTCGTATTATATTTGTTACTACATATTTGTGTTTTCGTCAAAATTATAAAATTATGGCGTTAGAACTCAGGAAGGGATGAATGAAAACATGCACGTAAATATGTGCGTTTTCATAAAAGGATAAAATCTGAAGGAGATCTGATTGACTAGGGTTTTTTATTTGATGATACTCAGTGGAACGAGAAAAACAATAAGTTTCGGAGCTCGGAAATTTATTTTACTCTTGGGTTACGTCACTGAAAATTTTAAACCTACTTAAAGAAAGATTAACCGTACTGGAAGCGGACAAATTGCTAGTTATCCGTAATTGGAAAAGCGCTTCCGGAGGTACAGGAGAAAATCGAATTTTTTCCCTATACTAGAAAGTTACTGGTTTGCCGCGTGCGTGCACTAGTGAAAGACGCCTGCTGCATGAAGACCCTTGCTATGATTAAGTTGTTGCTCAAGATTATACCGGTTTATGATTTTCTGTAAGAGATTGCTCTCGTAGCAATAATTCTAAAATACGTATCAATTACATATTCTAAAATACGTAACAATTACATCAAAGTAGGTAAATACATTATATGGTTATTTTTTTCCTCTAATAACACTGATAAGTCTGCTACACTCGGTGTTAAATTATCAAACCAAGTTTGTGACGTATGCCTAGGTCGCTTGATTTAGTATTAAATTGTACTTTCTCGTACTCTTTTCAGTGTGATTCACGTATTCTCTTATTTGATTTAATTTTTTTTCTGAAAAGTTTAATTTATTAACAGTGGCTTTAATTAAGCGTGGCAGAATAAATAAGTAAATTAACAGAGTAACCTTCTGTACGTCTGTCTGTACGTAAACATATGCTGGAGGTTTCAACTAGACCCAGTAGTCAATACTAATTATTTTATAATAAGAAATTCGTAAATTTTAAATTAAAATTTTAACCTAGTATCGAAAAATGTATTAATTTTTTTGAATACATTCATCGTTATGCTTTACTTTAATTCTGGTAATATCTATGGTTTGTACGGTGGCGTTTTATTTGTAAGAAGTGATAATTAACAGATAAAAGAACTTCAGATAGTCGTATGAATTATCCCATCAATAACTTCCTTTTGAAAAAAAAATTGGTTTACTTCTAAAGGTAATTAACCACATAAAAACCACCGAAGTTACCTAATATTTCAATTTAAACTAATTTTCATTTTTCTTCAATTTTACTGTGAACCAGTACAATACATAAGAGGAAGAAGAATTAAAGGATGATTTTTTGGGAGTTATATATATATATATATATATATATATATATACACACATGTACATGTCACCTCGACTGCTCTCTCGTTCGGGTATATTTGGTGATCTCGCGTTTTTTCCGACCGCAAATAATACTAACTCAGCCGCTTAAAGTTCCTTTTGTTCGACCGTACTCACCCTACCACCGAGTATATCGAAACACGTCGAACCGTTCGGAAGTATATGGCTTACCACCGAGTATACCCGTAGAGCTTCACGCTTGTGAGAAAACAAAATTTTCACTTTAAAAAGCTATCTTAAGAGACGTGTAAATTGTTTGTATTTGTAACTATTGTCAGTACGCAACAAAAAGGACAATATCGCCTACTACATCTTCATTGTCCATTATATTTTCGTATATTTTTCGGAATATCTTTTTAAATTAATAAATTTTTTTAAATTTAAAACTATAAAAAATGTTTTTATATTTCTCACGCTAAATCTTTCGAAATAATATCTCATTCCGTTCCATCGTTAACTACCGCCAACGCCGTCACTCAATCAACTTGTTCATAGCGAATAATAACTTATTGAGACTGGTCGAGTGACGCGAGGGAGACGGCGCGCAGTCGAAACGTCCTCTCGATCCGTCGCTGTAGCTAGTGCAAGTTCGTCGAGTGAGCCATCCGCGACTCTTGCTCCTCGTACAGCCGCCGATATTCTGCATTCTGCTCCTGCACCGTGTACCTCTCGCATTGCTTCCGCCGTGTCCAGCCGCACTGCCATTGATCCTAACGCTACTGTTGCGCCTTCCGAGTATCCACAGCTACACGCTGCAAACGATGACGAGCGTGAATGAACTACTGTGCGTCGCTGCTGTAACCGCAGTCTACGCAGATACTTCGCGGTAATTCCACAAATACCCATGGACTTACTGGAGTGCAAAAAGTGAAATCGTGTAGTCAGCTTGCTTGATAACATCATCCAAGTTTTTCTATGTACTTAAATAATGCTAGGTATATATAAAATTAATAAATGAATTCTGTATTTTATTTATATATTTACGATATTGAACTCTTCTATGTTCAATTATTTTTCACTTATTTTATTCTTAACGGACGCTTGGGATGGGGGAACTGACAAAAAAAAGAAATGTCGTGTACGAACGCGGCAATGAAACTCCTCATTGTCTGGGTAAGCATCGTTGTCCATATGAGTGAGCGAGACGCAGTAAAAGGAAACATATTTCAACAGGCAGTGCGTAGCGCTGCCTCCCTCTCACCTTTTTTCTCTTGAGATATATATGTATGCGTGTATGTGGTCATTTGGCCCAACGTGGGAATGTACATGTTTAATATTGTATATATGCGCATGGAGTATGAAAAAGAAATTATTCTTTCACATGGACACTTATTTTGTACACTTAAGGTTGACAGTAACATCCAAAAATTGTTATAAATTTTTTTTTATTGTAAATAGTTTTTTTTTGTTTTCCTATCTATTAATATAACATAATTGTAAGAGTTTTGAAGAAAAAAAAATTTTGCGTTTTTTAAATAATGTATTCCCAACTTTTAATATAACATAATTGAAAGAAAAAAAAATTTGCGTTTTTTAAATAAAATGAAGTGAGATGAAATACTTACGTGTAACATTAATTGTACAAATTTGGAGGCGAATTTTTACCTAATTTTAAAATTTTAATATAGCATAATTTTACATTGACATAGTTTTTTAGATAAATCGCTCGATGCGTTTTTGAAAAAAATTATTATTTTTCTTATAATGTCAGTTGCACAATTTTTAAGATCGACTTTTACCAAAACTAAATAATAAAAATGTTTTGTGCTATTCAAAATCTTAATCTAACATCGTTTTACATTCACTTTTTTAGGTAAATCGTTCGACGAGTTCTTAAATAAAAGGAAAAGTGTGATGAAATTACTACTTTACAAAAGTAGTAGTATTAATAAAAAAAAGAAATAGTATTATTAAAAAAAAAGTAGTAGTATTATTAAAATTACAAAAGTAGTAGTAAATTACTACTTTGCAAAAGTGTACCTGTAAAGCTAATTTTACAATTTTTGAGAACCATATTATAATAATTTTTGAGACCGAAAGAAATTTTTGTTCATAATGTTGATATAACATAATTTTATATTGACTTAATTTTTTAGATAAATCGTTCGACGGGCTTTTTAATTAAAATTAAAAGGGTAGTGAAATAATTCGTTTTTCTCTAATAATAATTGTACAATTTGGGAGTAATTTTTACCAAAACTAACAACAATTTTTAAATTTTAAAGTATGTTAGATATTTATAGTTTGAATAGTTTATCAAAAAAGTGCATTTCGTCGACAACTATTTTACATGATAACTACCTTAAACTGTTTATATATTTTATTTTTTTGTTAAGTGTTTTTTTATAGTGTGGTTGTAAAATGTGATATTTGTTACTGTGCGATGTGTAAGAAGCTTCGCTTTTATCGAGTGTCAGTTGACACCTGAGGTTTTTTTTATTTTTATGTTCTTATTTTATACATACTTTATTAATTATTATCATAATTTTTTCAATCGATTCGCCCATGTCTACATATATGTTTTCCATTGGTCTTTCTTTTTCTGCGGACTGGACATATCTAAGCAGCCTTCACTCTCCATTATGTATTTTCTAAATTACACTTTTTGTCATTGAATGTTTTTCAATTATCCCCCATTTAATTTTCCCAACAAGGGTCCTTTACAATTTTACCATGTTTGCCTCTGTTTGAAATTTGGTATGTTTGTGCATATTCATAATGACTACGAAGTTATGAAATAAAATCTTTTAAAAAACGATTTTCGGGGATTTCCCTAAATGTAAAGTGGAGGCGAATTTTTTTCGCATAACCCGTTGTAAAGAGAATTGCTGAATAGGTCTTTCAAAAATATTGGGGGTATGTCGTGAACACTTTTTCGTCATGGAATGTTTTTCAACCATCTCCCTTTTTAGTTTTCCGTAGCCAAACTAGGGTCCTTTATAATTTCGCCATGTTCATCCGTCTATATCTGTAATTAAGTATGTTTATACATATTCATAATGACTATGATGTTAAGAAATCAAATATTTTAAAAATCGCTTTTCAGGGTACTTCCCCAAAAGTAAAGTAGGGGCGGATTTTTTTCACATATCCCGTTGTGAAGAAAATCGCGGAACAGGTCTTTCAAAAATATTGGGGGTATGTCATGAACACTTTCTCGGCAAAGGGAACGGTTCCCGAATTATTTAGCTTTAAAATGGTGATTATTGTTACTTACGTGTTCGCATCCCCCACTAGATAAACTGCTATTTTTTTTATTTCTGAAACGTGTTCACAATAGTAGTACATATAACACAATTAAAAAAATATAATCACAACTAAATAAGGTCTACTAGTTTATAATAAAAGTCGATCTGCTTTTTACACGTATTTGAGTTGGTAAAAAGTTCATAGAAACTGAATAATAGTGAGCTACATCAAATGCAAAAATAACCTTATTTTTAAATGTATACTTATAATGTCTGTGAAAGATATACTAGGTCACATATTTACATATTTTAAATATCTAATACTAATGGTCTAAATAAATTTTTGGGAAAAAGTAATAGTTACAATAGGGAACTGATTCAGAGAAGCTTCAACACAACTCTATCTAGATTCTAGGTATTTGATACTTTGGTTGAAATTAAATCATTCCATCCCCACATGAGGTAACTTAAATTCTTGTGTTGAAGAAAATTCAATAAAATATACTCGACTTCTCTTTTCTCGAATATATGGATATATATATATATATATATATATATATATATATATTTATATATATATATATATATATATATATATATGTATATAATTACGCATGTTTAATTTTGTTTATGATCAGACACAACTTTCTGATCTTGTCACGATTTTAGTATGAAGATATTGTAGTATTTGCATAATTAATTGCTCACTCACTACTCCTATTTATATTATTCGCTTATATTTTTCAGTTTAAGATTTTGCTGTCGCTTTTGACATTGTTGTACAGGAAGACGTGTTGGACTTACTTAACACATTGAAGTGTTGAATATATTTGGCGTTAATTTTGTAGAAATTCATTATTCACAATTAAATGAAACTACGTGATGTAGTATTAATTCTACTTTCTTTAATTTCTTTACCACGACCTAGGTTTCGTTGTATCTTCAGGTGGCCTATTAGCAAAGATCTTTGCTAAGATGTTGTAATACAACGAAAGCTAGATCGTGGTAAAGAACTTAAAGAAAGTAGTTTCATTTAATTGTGAACATTGAAGTGTTTTAAAAATTTTTTTACCTTTTGAATTATTTTTTCATACACTGAACTTCTGAACGAAATTTTTTTCTAAGTATTGCATCGAATGGACTGTTAACAAAGAGATATCGTAAAATTAATTCGAAATTGTTAGTTAGTTTTTGGAGTTCCGTACCTCAAACTGGGAAATGAAACCATTATGATCACGCATCGGATGTGGCCAGTTTTTTCAGTAGCTATGTGATGTGGAAATTTGAAATTTGCCATGTAATACATTTTATTAATTCATACGATTTGCAATGGCTAATATTTTAAAATATTCATATAACAATTAAAGAGGGGGTTTAAACAAAGTATCCAATTTTAAGTTATATTGGATATTATTTGAGAGAGCTTATAACGAGGATTAAAAATATATTTTTCCTAATTTTAAATTATATATTTAAAAAGATATTTCATAAAATAGGGCTTTCATGCTTGCCCTTGTTTCCAAAACTATTGAACAAAAAATAATAAAACAAAGAACATGGCTAGAAAAAATTTACTGAAAGAGTAGAGAAAAACTACAGCTATTATCCTAGATGTAATGACTTTTTAAAATATGTAATAGGAAATATATGTATATTTTAAATTATATATTTAAAAAGATATTTCATAAAATAGGGCTTTCATGCTTGCCCTTGTTTCCCAAACTATTGAACAAAAAATAATAAAACAAAGAACATGGCTAGTAAAATTTTACTGAAAGAGTAGAGAAAAACTACAGCTATTATCCTAGATGTAATGACTTTTTAAAATATGTAATAGGAAATATATGTATATATATATATATATATATATATATATATATATATATGCTGTGAAAAATTACTATTTGTTATAAAATATCTATTAGATATTTTTACAAATTCATTTTGTACTCTTCTTTACATTTTGGTTATATGTGCTTTCGCTATAAATATTTTTTAATATTTATATTTTTTCTTTATTTTTTAATCGTAGTTTACTTGTGATTTAATTTATTTTTTGCTGTATAGCTTAATTTTCAATTAAAAAGCAAAAATTATATATATCAGAGACATGATTTAATCAGTGTCGCCTGGCCATACTTTCTAAACTTGACATCGTAAAAAGTTCTCTATGAAGAGAATGAACGCCATTTAATAAAATATAAGATGACTTTATGAAGTCTTAAATGTTCAAGTGTATAAATATGTTAGGAAACCTCGTACGAGTAGTATGATTTCTACTTGACAGGTTTTTAGATATTCCGTCCTTCAAAATTTCCTGAAAATAAAACGCAATATTTATAGGATCACTTGGTTTTCAATACGTCCAAACCTTTTTTTTCAAAACAGATTCAGATATCAAATTGAAATTAATATTGTGCGCGTAGGCTTATAGGTTTACATAGGTAAATTTCAAGTTTTCTTTTCTGCACAAAAATACTTGGACCTTTCAAGTGTATTTGTTATCCATGCAATAGCTTTACTCAATGATTATCAATACCTATAAGTAAGGTACTTCCGGTCTCACCATAATTATGAAATTTGGCATAATAGGAGGTTTTATAGTACAAGTAAAGGGAAAATCCAAAAATTAATGCTTTTTAATTCTATGGGCAATTATAAATTTTTTTAGTTTGTTTTTACACCTGTAAAAATATAGTAGTTAATATATTTGCGCAGTGTAAAATTAATATTTTCAAATATTTTAATTATGAATGTGACGTACCCCTAAATATTTATAAGTGTCTAAATGTGTACGGAACTCAGAAAGTATGAGTTCTACTCGTGATTGAGAAGTTTTTTAGCAGTCTATATATGTGGAATATGGATATAAATGTTCTATTTTTAGGAATAAATTACTTCGTCCTTACATTTACTGTATTATAGGTTATATAACAATATAAAGCCCACTGGCCCCAATATTGTCTCGCGTGAGATAAAAATTGCTCATAAACCATATCGAGATCTGTATAAAAAAAAGACCTACGTAGGTACTAACTTTCCATGAGAAAATGATCGGAAAAATTACTACCACTTTTTACACTATATTTTTTTACTAATGAGACAAAATAACGGGGCTCCTAGTTCTTTGGAGAAAATGTGCAGCGGGTATTTTCGATTGTAACCAAAATAAATGTTCAATAAAAAGTTCGAAATGAAATTAAAGTTGAAACACTAAACTCTGACTAAAATTATGAAACAAGCTTTACGAGCTTTAACTTCTGAGAAACCATCTACATGCCTCTTCAAAATTAAAACAATAGTACGGAAATAAAAAAATATTATTATAAAAAATATTATTTTATTTTTAATTCTAATGTTTATCTTTCTACTGTTTTTTTTTCATTTTTTACTGTAATTGTGAGATATCTAGCTAGTTTATGGCAAAAAATAGATCTTAAAGCTTGTTTCATATTTTTTCATAGTTGAATTTTGTTTTTTTTTAAACTTTTACTCTATTCTCCCATTTTACTAATCATTGATTTACTTTTATTGGCCTATATCACATTTGAAACAAAATAGATATTTCACTTTATAATATCGTAATTTAATGTCTTTAGTTCACTATGTATTAATGTCTATTGATATATAATACAACCAGTATTACGCAAATTATAATTTATGAGAAATTTGTTTTATTTTATTTTCTCTTGCTATAAAAGAACTCCAATCAAACACAATACTAGTGAGCCTCGTAATTTCATTGTATATTTAATAAAACCTGCTCTTATCACAGTGCTTTTAAAGTGACAGTAGTAAAAATTAGATGTAGATATCTCTAAATCTTATTATTTTTTTGCGTGTCTGATCGATTATGGTAATAGAATTATCAACAACAAAAGTCGACTTACGTTGTTCTTTTGTTATTATTTTTTCGAAATAAAAAACAATAATAAGGCCGGTTGTTAGTTTTGTTAAAGCAAGGCGATGAATTGTTTTGTTTTTTTTTGGTATTATCATAGTTATTTATGGTTTCCGGCCAACGCCTGGGTCGTGTATTCAAGATTTCGGATCTCGTTCAGGGTCATATTACTTTATTTATTAAAACTCATCTCTAAAATGGACTTCATAGTGCAATAAACCTAATATAAATAAGCAGGGGGGGGGGGAGTACATATTGTCTTGAATGTTTCATAAATTTTGACATTTAATATCATCATTGTAATTTTTCTAGAATAATTGTGTAGATTTTTGAAAATTCTGTTTTTCTGTAATTAAATTTTAATTTAATTTATTGTAAATTTTTGGTTCAGCAGTTTTGGAAATAAGGGGTAGGGGAGAACATGTTTTTGTATAATTTCAGTATATCTTTGAAGATGTGTTATGTAACATTTCTTAAAAAACTTAGCTTTTCGAAGTTTACGTAAAAGTTCTAGGAATAATTTTCCGAGAACTTTTGCAATGATTTTAACGATTACTCTAAATGTCATAGTTTTGAGATATTCACGATAATATATATGTTCTCGTATATAATTATATTAGGTGTTATTAAATATTTATTAAGCTACAAAGTCAATATTAGATATAATTAATTATAAATAAGTAATTTCTTAAAATCAGGCACGAAATCATCGATGGCGCTGGCCACATTAATTTTCCGGTTATTTTGTTACGACTGCGAAAACTTTCAATTTAAATACTATTGCCTTTATGTTTGGAATTTCGCGAGTCCATAAAAGTATATATAATAAATCCTCATAGCACGGGTGTTATTCATTCGTAACAGGTTTCATTCACAGAATGTTTGACCTTTGGAAAATTGTAGAGAAAGTAATACAATTTTTCATAGTCACGGGAAAAGTCTTAATAATATAATAGTGAATAAACCTTATTTCGTACTTGAAAAGCGACTGTATTAGGTAAAAATATTGGTTTGTGAAAATGTGTAACAGCGTACTGCTATTTCGGGTTTCATTTGTTGGTGACCCTATTGAAATTTGAAGAGTGACTCTGTGATATTAGTAGGAAGCTTTTGAAAGGGATTTCCAGTAACCGGTAAGATTGGGGAGAGGAAGGAATTTTTCCAAGATATTTTAACAATATCGCTTGAGAGTAGTGTTCGATTTCGGAAAATTTTACGCAGAAACGATCTTTGCAGAAACGAAAAATTGGATTAATTTATTGAAACTTTCTTTGAATTATTATCGTAACCGTAATAGATGTTCAGGCAATTCTCCTCAACTGACCAGCTTCAATTTTATTGTAATTTTTATACTCTTTCTTCTTATAGTCTAATAGCACAAACTTCACGTACACGATACTTTGCAACAGAAGTTTACATAACATATAATTAATATTAAAATTTCGGAAAAATCCGGTTAAACAATAATTTACTTGAGAATATCTTAGAAGGGTGTATCAGACTTGATGACCACAGATTTAGTTTCTTTTTAAATATGTTACAGGGTAGGTTCTTTCTGTTAACAGATTAAAAGAGTTTTATGCGAAGCCTTTTACTTTGCCAGACAATCGAGTTGGAAGTTTAAACAGTAATTTCTTTAAATAAATATTAAAATGTAATTGTAACAAATTTTTTTTATTATTATTCAAATAAACTATTTTTGAAGCAAATATAAATATTATTTTCTCCATTTAGATTGCATAAAATTAATTTCTTCCTTTTTCATTTTTTAAAAATTTTTTTATTTAAATTAGTTTTCAAAATATAAGTGTTTAATTTAAAATGAAAAAAATTAGTTGTATCCTGTAATAATAATTGATTCCCATAAAGTAACATCGATTTATAAAAAAATTATATTACCATGAAACAAGTGAAGGATATATTAGGTAAATCCGGAATCCACACAAGAAAAGCTTTTCAAAATATAATAAAATAATTTGATGCATAAATATTCGAAATTTATATTTATATATTAGTTATAAATTTTAGGTATTTCATGAACAACATCTCAAGAAATTTACTTGTTAAGTCATTTTGGATATAAATAACTATTACTTAATGCAAAGTAATGCAGAATAAAATGAAGTAGAACACACGGAAATGCAAACATGAGATTTGAAGGATCTAAGTTGGATGCTTCCTAGTTAGATTAGCAAATATGAAAGGTTGCAAACTTTTATTCTTTATGTAAGAAGTTATCCTTCTTATATATATTCTAGTGGTACTCCACCTGGATACCGCACTGCATATCGTAAACTTAAATATATAAATTAAAACTATCATAAAGCCATATATATATCCGCAGAATCACGTAGAATTGCAGTCAAATTTTATATTTATCGGTAAAACGTTATGAACATCAAAGAGGATATGATTATTATCCGAGTACAATTGGGTAATTCGATTAAAGTGTCATCAGCAGGCGGTCCTTTACGACAGCGGACAAAAGGGCAGAGCAGCTTAAAGGAGCTGCGGCGGAGGGCCGATACTTTCCTAGAGTTATCGCTTTGGAAAATAAATACACGGTCGAGATGAAAGCGTAATAAACACACAGTCTACGATACGGGCTCACACGAGAAGGGAGGCGTACGGGGTGGAGGTGACAATTTATTGCCGGAATCGAGTTCAAATTGTGAAGCGATGGGGATGAAGAGAAATTATAGTGTTCCGTGTTGGAAAAATATTTAGCTCGTAGTTATTATATCGAAACGAGATTTATAATGTGATGAAATCTTTATTGCAAAGTATAGCATGCTCATAAAAAAAGTTATTGAACTTAAAACCGTTTTCCAGTTACGATCATGAAACAAATGTTTCAAAAATACAATATATAAACTTTAGGTTCTTTTTTACGACTTCACAAATTGGTGTTCTTTGATTTGGCATAATTGACTACTGAGCACGCCGTAAATATGTTAATATATGCAGTGCTTTTTGAGCAGGGCAAGCTGCGAAGGGACGGACTTATAAAAAATATATGGATACACACACACCTGCATGTGTCTGCGACTGCCCCTGATAACGCTAAAGATTGTATTGAAGGTGTAATAGATCGATGACGTGTCTCAATAATTAAATCGTAGGCACTCATAACCAATAAATTTTCCACTTATCGAACTATAACCCCAATCGTGACCATGAAAAGCTAATTCTCGCTAACCTAAAAATAAAATATTATCTATTAACCTGTTTAAATTATTTGTATTTCTATGTCGTTATGTTTCCGAATCGCAATAGCTAGTTGCCCTCGACGCAAATTTCTATAGCGAAAAGCTAAAATTTTGTAGTTTTACTGTGTTCAATAAATGGTTAGCATAATTTTTACCAGAATTTGTCAAATTACCTAGATTGTCAAAGCCATAGCCAATAACCAAGGCCAGTAAAACATTTTATTTAAAAACTTCTGAGTAGCCAGGAATAATAACCATAATTTTTTTTTGAAAATGTCGTATACTACATTTATTACGAACATATAATTTCCAAATTGGCCTAAATCACAAAAAGAAATATTGAAAAATCCTACCTCCTACCAACATTCGATAGTTAACATTATTTTTTTACTTTTACAAAAAAAATAACTAATAAAATATTAATTTCAATGCGCAAGGGAAACTTACTGCCAAAATATATTTCATTGACAAAATATAACACGTATATTTAAAAGCCGAACAACTATTGAAATTATTTATAAAATTATTTTCGAAGGAAGACGATAAACTGACAGTGCGCTCTTTATAACAATACAATGATTCATCGCTTGTATGCAAATGTCATTATTATGGCATTGTTTCAGTCTGAAGATAGCCGATAATCAAACAAGTTCCTGCTTGCCCTGAAATTATGAACTGACGTTTTGATATGAGATAATAAATTTTAATTCCATATGAACCATTTCTGATTCGAGAAGGTTTTGTAATTTCATACAAAATAAGAATGAACTTTGTACGTTTTGTCTAAAATTCCATCAACCGGAAACGTTCGCTTTGGATGTGCGAACTACAAATAACATATTGAAGTGTAGGTTTTGCTTCAATAGCATAATATGTTTAAATTTTCGTATACATATGATATATTTATGAAAATTTAAACATTATATACATATATATATATATATATATATATATATATATATATATATATACATGCTAAATGTTCATTGCAAGCTACGTTTAATTGTTTATAAGGCACTGCGGGCTATTGAATATATGGCACAGAGCGTAATAACCTATTTTTTTAATTGATTCGTTAGTCAACTAAATCCAAAATTTACAGTACATTAATATTTAATAATTATTAGTCAGATTTAATTTAATTGTCGAAAATTTTCAACAACTATTAAGGAATTTTTAAAAAACTTAGCGAGAGCAATACGTTCAAAATACTAAATGCCAGAAATAAATTTTTTAGAAATAAATTTGGTTTGTTAACGAATAAAAATACCACTAAATATACCAGTAACAAAGTTTGTATATTTTAGCCACTGTTAAAATGCTTAAACACATTTTAATTGCTTAGTACAATGGCTCTCGCCTCATTATATTTTCGAGGCACTAAAGAGAAACATAGTGCAGAATATTTCAAGTATATTCTCAAATAAAACTATGGTATTATTGTATTTTTCCTGAAATATTTATCATCAAATTTGTAAGTTCGCTTTTGTTTTATTTTTTTTGGTTCAATATTATGTATATTCACAGATCTGATATAGAAGCTGGTGATAAAATATAAAATGGAAGGCGGTCATAACAGCTTTTCTCAAACACTGTAAAGCGGTAGAAACTTACAATTAGGCACAGTGATAAAAAATACTAATCCGCAAATATTTCAGTAGTTACACACTACACAATATGCACATAGAATTTTATTTGGGCAAATCAAATTTTGTAGCTTACCTTAGAATGTCCACAAGATGTTGTACCTTAGAATGTCCACGAGATACTTTAGAATGTCCACGAAACTTTATTTAGAACCAGTTTTAAGGAGAAATTTGAAATTTGGTTTGATGATAAAGCATATTGATCCGCATACTTATTTGTACTTAATGCGTACCGAAAACGATTGACAATAATCGGTCTTAGAATAATTTGAAAAAAAAAGGAAGATATGTTATTTAATACGTAAACTACTACAAAAAATCGCATCGTCTCCGGTCGACTTATACGGATCCGAACATTTGGAGTGAAAACACTCAAATGGGGAAGAAAACAAAATATACGTACATTAATTAGTATAACGTGCCTCTTGCTATATATGCGTTGAATTTTGGAAAAGTAAACGACCGACTTTCTCCGACAAAAGTCGGCAGTTGTCGGCCGTCGACTCATCAACTGAAAGTGTTCGTTACGAATAAATGAAAAATAAAAATATTTCGGGACAAAGAAGGGACAAGTAAAGTAATTGCGTTTTATTTATGACTTTTCATGAGAGATATCATTTGGAAGAGAAACTTATGAGAATTCTAATTTTTTTTAAATTCGATATAAGCGGATTCCAGAAATATGGTTGAAAAAAATCCACACAAGTATATATTATCTCTCTTTCCACAACTATTGAAGTAAAAATGATGAAAAAGAGCGTTAATAAAAGTTTGCTGGAAAACCACGGCGATGATTCACAATTTTATATTATAGTATTGAGATATTCACTATGACTTTCATAGTTCTTATTCGATATTTATAAATAAATCACTATTAATCTGTAAATAAAAAGTACAAAAATATAGTCGAAGGCCAAAAAAACAAACAAAAAATTTAAATAATTAGTTGTACCAACATTAGTCAGGAACAAGACAGACTTTAGGAAAAAAATTAATTCAACATATTTAAATTATACATAAATATTTTTAATAAATTATATAAATATCAATACAATGGCATTATCACTTAAACTTGAGATGTTCACAAAAGTGTCGTCAAGCATAAGCTATATTGCCAGTCAAAAATAAAAAAAATAATAAAAACATTTTTTAACGCAAAATGTCAAATTTGAAAAGTCACAGTAATAGTACTAATGATAATAGTGGAATTAACAATAATAGTATTTGTATATTTATTTACTAGCTGACGTTTCGTCCACTGTATAATTAGCTTTTTCTTTAAACAGTTCTTTAATCTGGAATGAAATGCCTTTAAAAACTTTAATAATTGTACGCAGTTTATTAAAAAAATTAGCACTTTTGCATACAGAAATTTTTGAGATCCTGGGCAGTCGGTGTTTAAAGCTCATGACTGACGACAGATTTAGTACGCGATTTTGTGAACGCGAGTCAGACTCGCGACTTTGTTCGACCTAATACGCATACTTACTTTTTGTGTTGACAAGTTTTAAGTACACGATTTTAAAAACCGCGTACTAAATCAATCGTCGATCACGAGTTTAATGTTTCCAATATTATGCCTGTACCTAAATACTACGTTAGTGTTCAACAGAGTTTAAAGAAGCATTGTTATTCTTTTTTGGCATACGTACAATACAATATTTTCATATCGGTAAGCAGTAGGCACTATCATGACCTTCATGCTTCGAAAACCCTCCTCACATGACTTTCTGGATTTTAGACCTGCAAAATATTGAAGTGCGTGTTACTGAAGAATAAATATTTGATCTCAATCTATCTCAGCATTCCAAAGAAGTAATCCATAAGTCATAATGTTAAGGAAATAAGCAAAATAAACCGGTTTTGGTATTTCCACACCGCACAATTACACCACTTTCTTTACGAGGAATGTGGTGGTACTTAATATTAGAGCTATCTTATTAAGTGCCACCACATTCCCCGTAAAGAAGGTGGTACATATATGAGATATACATATTGCAATATAATTTTTCATTTGTACTTAACATGATAGTTTAACATGATTAGTTTCCTTTAGAGAAAATTTTAGTACACTTTATTAATTGCTTCACATAGTTTCTAATGTCTGATTTCCCCAAAAATCATCAGACGATTACGTCATATATTAGACCAAATAATATTTTTTCCTTAATAGCTTTTTAATAATATTTATTTAACTACGAAAATAATTTCCTCTTGAACGAATATATTATTCAACTCGTGTGATAAGTCTCTTAACATTTTAAATTAATAATATATTTGACAAATATATTGCAAATTGACAAGTATTTTTTTGGATAATATCTTTTAATAATAGATCCTTGGCCTTTTAATAACCCAATTTGACAAAGTTTTTTTTTCATAACATGGACAAAAGTGAAGTAAATGTTTAAAAAATGTAACTGGTAGAGTATGTTTCAGTACATCAGTACAATGGATTAGAGCTTTTGGTGTAGTTCGAAATTGAGTTTATAAATAGATACAGACCTGTGTCACGCTGAACGTATCTTATTATTATGAAAGGGATTTTTTTATTTATGTCGGAATATGTTTCTTGTAGGACATTAATAAAGAAGTAAGAAGTTTTATGGAGTTATGTAGTATCTAATGTGCCAGGTGTTAATTGATATAATTTCGCCAATGCAACGAGCAATTAAAATTCGGAAAGTATTCAAGGCAAAAAAAACTTATAGAAAATATTAATATCTGATGTGATATAATTTTATTTAATGTGGCAGATGAAAAATTACTAAAAGATATAGTGTAATACATTTTGTTACGGAGAATTAATGTTTTAGAAAATCTGCATTATTTTTATGGATGAAGCACTAGAAATGAAATTATTTTAATGAAACATTATAATTGATATTTCATGTATCACATTGATGTAAAGTTTCACAATATTACATTAATTTTGAATATAAAAAAAAACTTTTAATACTTCATCCACCTTAAATTTTTGAAAAACGTAATGTTAAAAAAATATTTTTCCTTCTTCTATTACTAGTATATGCTTTAAAAACACAATGTATTTACAAGTGTTAATTAACCCTTATTTTGTTTAGATTAAAGCTGGTTGCACACTTTTTCTGAAATAGAAATATATTTTGTGGACATTTATTTTACAATATATAATTTCAAAATAATAGAAAATATTTTGAAATATAGAAACAAAGAGATTATAATTAATTGTATTGCAAACTAATTATTATCCTTCATTTATTAATGTATTTTTAATTTATTTTGCTTTATTTTTAATCTGGAATTTTTCTTTCATCACAAAAAACCTGTTCCTGAAACTATGTTCCTGATATCCGAGCCTAAATTGTATTTATTTTTTTTTTAATTCGATGGCTCACACCTTACTAACGATGCTATTTCTACCGTCGGTCCTGCTTATTTGCTGATAGTATAATTGAAAATTCAAATATGGTAGGTGCGTTAACCTAAAATTATATCTCACAATTGGAAAAAATAATGAAAATTTATGCATAAATTTGCATTATATATATTATTGGTGCACATAATATTTTCCCATTTTGGAATATTTCTGATAATTTCTTTGAAATATTTCTGAAAGTAATAATTCAAAGAAATTATCTAATTCTCTAATTTTTAATCTGATAATAGTCTAATTTTTAATCTGATAAAAATGCATCTGATCTAATAAACAATAATCTAATCTTAATAAAAAAATATCTAATTCCAATAAAATGATAAAAATCGACATAAATTAATGTTGAACCATGATTATTTTTGAAATGTAATGTAGAGTTACCTTTGGTTTAAATGAAATTAATTCCAAGATAGTAGAGGATGATCCTTTGTGCCATATCGCAGAGAAATGGCCTAGCATTGTATCAAGAGTAATGTAGAGTGTTATGTGCTCCTTTATTTGATGATCTCCCTTCGGTAGATGAGAGTTCAGCAGCTAAACGGATGAAGAATTCTATAAATGGCATAAAAATAAAACACAGATGCAATGTTTTATTAGCGTTTTCAAATTGAAATGATGACTGAGCTTGAGGGGGTAGAAATAATTTATTCTAATTTAAAATATATTGTATAAATGCATGAGTTGCTAAAGATAGATTTTAATTAAAAAAAATTTGAGTTAAAAGATTTAAAAACAATTATTTGACGCTAGGAGCAGAAATTTGTCGGTATTTCACTTAGGGTTAATTAAATAACTGAAATAGTTAATAAATTAAATATGATTTTGGGAAACATCTTAGGACCTTGGAACAAGAATACAACATGCATACTTCAGTTATGTTTGATTTTAGTTCAAGAATTAGTACACATAAGAAAGCATTACCGTTTCTACTAAAATGAAGAAAGGCAGAATATAGTTATATTTAAAACTATTTAACTAAACTCTTCTTATAACAACGTGAAGATATTTACTACGCGGACAACCGTATTCACTGGGAAGTAATTTCCGATTTATCATGATTATAATATTATAAGTATGGTATCTATATCTCGACACAGCATGGCATGTCTATATTAATTCGATGAAATTGACTGGTTACACTATGGCGACTAAAGGTTGAAATAAAAATGAAAAGGACAATTAAAGGAGAAGCGATTTCAAGAAAAATTCAAGCCACATTGGATTTTGAGAGTAATTTAAGCGCTTAAAGGCAAACAATTGGAGGTCCATCAGAACATTGTGAAAATTTCGCTAATATATGAATGTTGCCTTAAATTTAAGTGCAAAATTTCATAAGAGCATCTGATAATAAGCGATTAAACGTATATACAAATTTCTGCCCTTTCTGTAAAAAGCGTAAAATTGTATAACTATTCACCGATCTATTACTGAACTCAACATAAATACATAAATCAAGTTAAGACTATCATATAGTTATATTTATATTGTTATAAAATCACGTAGGATAGCAGTCAAATTTTATATTTATCGGTAAGTCCTTATGAACATCAAAGAGGATACGATTGTTATCCGAGTACAATTGGGTAATTCGATTAAAATGTCATCAGCAGACAGCCTTTTACGACAATGGATAAAAGGGCAGAGCAGCTGGAAGAAGCCACGAGGAAGGGCCAATATTTTCTTCGAGTTATCGCTTTAGAAAATAAATACACGGTCGAGATGAAAGCGTAATAAACACAGTCTTGGGATACGGATTGGGGTCTATGGGGTAGTAGTGACAATTTATTGCTGGAATCGAGTTCAAATTATAAAGCGAGGAGATGACGATGAATTATAGTGGTAGGGGTTTCATGTTAGAAAAATATTGAGTTCGTCGTATTATATCGAAATGACACTTATAATGTAACGAAATCGTTATCACGATGTTATAGCATGATCAATAGTTAAAGGATTATCTGAAAATCCGCTTGTGTTTTTCTTTCGAGACCATCACGATATAAATATTTACAAAACTTTACGTAAACTTAAAGTTTATGTTTTTTTTAAGCAAAAGTGAATATAGTAAGGTTTTCACGATTTCACAAATCCGTTTCCTTTCATTTAACTTACTTTACTATTGAACGTGTTATAAATATGTCGATATATGCATTAAACGCAATAAACTAATTCTTTAATTGACTGGATAGTGAATTAAAGTTTTTATGCGAATAATCAAATCGTCATTAAAAATTTAATTGTAATCCAGAGTTATTTTAAAAATCTCTCATCATTATTAGTCATAGTTAGTATCAATCAGATTTGCACGAGAAAATATGAATAAATAAATTTCAGTTGAATATAATTCAAAATATCAATTTACAATGTATAAATCAAAAAATATATTTAATATTAATATTTTCTTTAATTGTTAATCGACCGTAAAAAAATACGCCATTGAAATGTTCCACAAGCAACCAATCAAGATGAATATAACCAAACTTTAAATGAAATAGTACAAATGTAACGAGGTTAAACGAAAAAAAAATTACGCGGTTATCGATCGAAAAAAGCTCTGAAAAATAAAAAAAAACCTGTTAAATACGACCTGTAATTCGGATTACGAGGTATATATAAAAGTTTAAACATTGCTAAGTACAAAATATTTCTGCTAAACTTGCTATAAATGTTAAATTTATTTTTCTTTTATTTTACAGGCGGAAAAATATCGTGAATTTTTCAAGAACTATACAACCTAGAATAGTCGCTACGCTGTAATCTTCTAGTCGGACTCTAACAAGTATGTTTTTTTTTCCATAACACCTTATTAAATAATTTTGGAAAAGGCTTTCCTCCACATGCACTTTCTTGCGCATTTATTTGTTAATATTTACTATAAATTTTATCAATTGATACGTTTTATGATATATAATAAGAAAAAAATTTGGAGTATTTAATTTGCTCCTCTATAAATAAAACATAAATATATTAAAATATCAGCTCCTGAAAAGTATGCGGATTAGTTTCATATAAGCTGCACATTTTGCAAGGAGAAATCCTTAAATGTTAAGTTGCTACTTCCAAATGGTTTCACCACAGCTCTAAGCAGCAGTCACGTGAGTGATATTATAAGGATTCGATTTTGTTTATGAGGTAGGGATGCTAAAAATAATTACATACACATATATATATATATATATATTTATAAATATATATATATATACATATATATATATATATATATATATATATATATATACATAATTTTAATAATAGTACCGTGCTTACCATCTACTCATCTTCATGTTTTGCCACGCTATTATTTTTTATTATATTTTTAAGGCATTATTGTTAATAAAATCTTATGTGTTAACAATAGTAAATTTAAATTATTACTCTCATAAATGACTACACCGGTATTATACTCGCAGACCTAAACAGAAATCTAGTACACAATATTTTAATTGCACTAGTTTTAAGGGTTCCGTGCCTCAAAAGGAAAAACGTTACCCTTGGAAATACACTCACCTATTTTTCTGTCCGTCTGGCACAGTCAATTTTCTCAGAAAAGATATAACGTAGAAATTTCGAATATAATACATATGATACATCTTATTAATCCATTTAATTTACTTTAGTTAAATTTTTAAAAGTAAAGCACTTTAATTTTTTTCTCCATTTTATATTTAATATGAGACATAATTTTAAAGCGTTTGCTATGAGGAACACAAAAATATTTTTTTTATAATTTAAATTACATTTAAAAAAACCTTTGTTCTACAAAAAATACGAATGGAGCTGCCCCCCCTTATTTCCGAAAGCACCGAACTAAAAATCACGAAAGAAACAAGTTTGATATAAAAACAAGAACATAGAAACAAGCCTGACTGAGAGATTATAGGAAAACATAACACAAAGATATAGTAGGCAACACATTCACGTAGTGAAAAATTAATATAAGTACATAGTTTAATAGAAATATTATGTACTCATAAATGTTTATACGGGTCTAAATGTGTACGCAATCCTCGTAGTATGAGTTCCGTTCGTACTTCACAGGTTTTTTGTTAAATAAAACAGTTCTCTGTTTGTTTGTTTCTTTTTTTTGCTTGTATTTTCCTGAAAAAAAATTTCAGTTATCAGCACAGTTATTCAGCACCTTGTTCAGTTAGCTTTCGTTTTACAATTTTATTTTCAGTATTTATGCAGATAAGAAAAGGCCCAAAACGCTATCAGCATTTTCAATAATGTTTAATGTTCCGTATCTCAAAAGGGTAAAACGGAATCATTTTAAAATCACTCATTTGTTCGTCTGTGTGTCACAGTCGTTCTTTCCAGACAACGTTTGAAGTAGAAACTTGAAATTTTGTATAGAAGTAAAGCATATTAATCTTCATATAATTAGTTAACTGCAAAACCTTGAAATAGAATTTTATTTGGCAAATAAAATACAACCAGATTATGTTTAAAAATAATTTTATATTTCCATTAACAATGAAAACAAATACTGAATTATCCTCTTAATAACGTATGACCAATATTACCTATAATCGTATTTATTCTGAAGACTTACCAATTTCCTCCCATCGTGGTCTTTTCTATATATATATATATATCAACGGTCAATATATATTTATATGAATCTATTACACGCCTTAGCTTAGCTTCACTTCATGTACGTATGACTTGTATGTACGTATGATTCACCCACATCCAGTCGCCCGACCGAATTATTTGAAGTTTTGCACACGAGATCAAGAACCGATGACAATACAATAATTTTATAACTAAATATTTAGAAAATAAAACGTTAGTTTAAAACGCTAAAAAATACGTTCTTACAGCTATATGAAGTAAAAAATAAAAAAATATCTTAAAATATAAATATTAAGGTCAAGTGTGAAACGATGTCTCGCAACTGGTCATAACTTAATTCGTTTTAATAAACTTAAAATAATAATGAAATGATTGAAAAAAAATTAACTTTAATATAAATAAAGCATGGGCTGTGTGATGCCCGTTATCGTAAATGTATACCGTAAACGTAAACCGTAAATGTAAATGTAGCACCTGCGATATTTTTTACAGTAAAGATAATTTTTTTTGTTAATAATTTTATTCTTATTCTAAGTTTATTCAAAAGTAATTAAGTTATACCGAGTTGCGAGACATCCTTTCGCTCTTGTACAATTTTTTTTATAAATAAAGATTTTTTTTTAATAGTTCTTATTGATACAAAAGAATGTTTTTTATTTTTTTTTAACTAAAATTTTTACTGCCAAATTATTCATTATAAAGTTTAACAGATTATCTTGTATACCTAAGCATTATACTATTAATTTATGTCTAAACAATGTATGCCAAGGACATATGATTCTGTTATAACCCAAATTATATTTTTGGGTGGAAAATTACCTGTTAGCGGACGTAAAATTTACGACCATGTATACTTTGTAGTGCTCCCAGGAGTCATATCGTTGACAAATTAAATTGCCAATAAAACGGTGTGAATAGGTCTGGAAAATAGAAAAGTTTTATGTTTAATTTAATTAATCCATATCTGTAGAATGAAATACATTGGAAGTTAAAGGTCACTTATTTAAATGTGGCTAATAAAATTAAAGTTAAAAACAAAACTATAAATGCTTCGAATATCATTCATAACATTTTCCTTCTACGGTTTGTCAATCATTTTTACTTAATTAAGTATATCATTTCATTTTGAAATTTCTATTTGTCAAAAAAAGAAACATATTTATAACAATTTGTGAAATAATAAAGGCCAGCAACTTGATTTAATATTCCAATTGAATCTGGACATTAAGCTACACTGTAATGTTAGTAATTCTGTTCTCACTTACGTGTCAGCTTTGAACACTGCCTATGACTAGATGGAACTACCCTGGAAATGGTATTAACGAATATATTGTGACTTTATTACTGGTTTCTTTATAACGCTACTTACATCTTCATACTGGAGAAAATATTAAAAAATTTAATAATTTTTTAATATCACAAAATGCCATACCGTTATTTGTTCCTATTCGATCTAAAGGATATGGTAGGATATAATTCAACTCAATTCTGGCGCTAATCGGTTTTGATGATAATGTTTTTGTTGTTAAATAATTTTAGTAATATATATATATATATATATATATATATATATATGTATATATATATATATATATATATATATATATATATATATATATGTATATATATATTTATATATATATATATATATATATATATATATATATATATATATATATATATACATGCACATGTGTATGTGGGGGGTCAATAATTCCCCAAGTCGATAAAGCACACCAAACAGTGACTTTTTATGCAACGACATATCAATAATGTCACATGGATTTTCTTGAGTCCAAATCGGGCAATTTTTTTTATTGACATAGCCATTCAACCAGAAATGAGCCTCATCGCTGAACAAATTACTGCTCGAAAAAGTGGTTGAGAATTGGACCTCCAGTTTGCGCTTCATTCGAGCCAGCCGCGGCCCCCATATGCCTGAAATCCTGTATTTAAATACAAAGGGCATAAAATTATCTTTTGAATAAAGCTAATACTATGGCCGTTATCATGATTTTTATCTATTTTTTATTTTAACATTTTATACATCTAAAAAACACCCGTTACCTATGTAAATATTATAATTGCAGGTAGTAAACCTTCTATTTCAGTTCATCACGTTAGTTTACAGTGCGGACAAATAGAATGGTATTACTTTTATTATTCCGTACTTCAAAATTAAAAACAAAACCTGAAAAGGTCACTAACGTGTCTGTCTATTCGTCTGTCATAGCATTTTTTTCAGAATTTATGTGAAATTTGTACAATAATATGTTAACCCATATATTTTATTTTAATTTTTTTTTAAATATTCTTATAATAATTAAAGAGAGGGTAACTATACTTTAGTTACCCTCAACATTTTTTTAGTATCATTTGAAAGGGCTTGTTGCAAAAGTAGGGCTTGACTCTCATTGTTAAAAGTATTGAGCCAAAAAGCATGGAAAAAAAGGGTTGGTAAAACCTGACCAGAAAATCACAGAAAAATTAAGGCAATTACCCTAAACTTTATAATTTTTGAAATATTAACATGCTTTCACGGTTGTCAAAGATGTAGAAGGCAATATATTTATGTTGTAAAAAATTAATATTTAGACATAATTTAACAGAAATACTATGTGCCCTTAAATATTTAGAAGTATTGAATATATTTGGCGTTTATTTTGTAGAAATTCATTATTCACAATTAAATGAAACTACGTGATGTAGTATTATTTCTATTTTCTTTTAGTTCTTTAGCACCTAGTGACCTAGGTTTCGTGACCTTAGGTTTCGTTGTACAACATCTTCAGGTGGGCTATTAGCAAAAATCTTTGCTAATGGCCCTCCTGAAGATATTTGCTAATAGACCACCTGAAGATATTGTAATACAACGAAACCTAGGTCGTGGTAAAAAACTTAAAGAAAGTAGAAAGAATACTACATCACGTAGTTTCATTTAATTGTGAATATTTAGAAGTGTTTGCATGTGGACGGAACCCTAAAAATGTGGGTTCTACAAGCACTTCTCAGGTTTTTCTAATGTAGAATGAGAGCAAGAGAGAAGTAGATAAGATAATTTACCCGTGGTCTATTTCAATAAGGCTTTTTAAATTTTACACCTTTATTCATATATCGAATGTTGCTTTGCTGACATTTTCAAATTTTCTTTGCTCATTTTTATCCAAATTTAAGTTGCTACTTGACTGAAAATGGAACACATTCTTTTATATCCTGCTAGAGATGTTCGAGAAATTTCTGTAAAGTTCCAGAAATCGCTGGAAAAAAACAAAAAAATAAAAAAAAACACAAAGGGCAGTTCGTGACTGCGCCGTAGATTTTTCGTGAAAACGTCGGGATAAAATCATAAAAATTGTTTAATACTAATATGTAATTTAATTACCAATCTCTTTAATACAATTGTTATACAGAGTAGTACAACGGGGACGGTCGCTGGACGCTGTATGCTTGATGGGTCAGCTACTAATTGCTTTGCGTCGTTTTTTATTTTCTTCTTGATGGTCTCGTAGTTTTCACTTTTCCTCAACCTTGGAATATTTAGGTTTCTTGTATTAATTTTGAAGTGAAATTTCCTCTAATTTGCGTTTTCTTTAATTCTGAGCATATTTACGAATTATATGAAACGGCATCTTTCATTTTTTTATAATTTTCCAATTAATACCGAGTTTTACTAATATTCCGGTGAATATTTTTATTTTCTTACTATGGATTCTAGTAGTGCTCCACAAGCTTTTTACAATGAAACTCAAATAAATATCTTGACTAAATGGATATTCAGGATATACTCATTTATGCCTTTAAACATCAACGCCAATTCGAAACAGTCCCGCGCATATACATACATTAGTCGGATAATAATACAAGCAAAAGAAATACTGCATGACAAATACGTACAAACATGCTCTTTTCGTATGGCTCAACCATTATTAACACGTTATTAGCCTCGTAGTTATTAGCCATTGAAAGAAGATAGTGTTTTTTAATAAAATATAGTTCGACCGGCTACCACTGGATAAGAGAATTTTTGAAGTTATAAATGTTTACCTTTCCGATTTCTCATGGTTAATCTAAAATGTCATTCTTAGTTTAAAGAAAGATGAAAAGGTGGTATTGTTAATTTCATTTACTCAGTTATATTTTTAGTTTTTAATATAGAAAGAGGAAAGAATTCTTGCTCGAGTTTAACTATTATTTGATTGAGTTTTTCTCTTAGTATACTGGATTTGTTTTTTTGAAATGTTATACGTGTGGTATTTTGTTATTTTCATCATATTGTTGTTTGTTATGTTTGAGTTTTGGGCGACATTATTTTCTTATTCATAACGAATTACTTATATTGTTTCTGTGAATTAAATTGAGTATATTTGAACCGTGTTTCTATTTTTTTGTTAGAATTTCATCGTTGATAGGGATTTTTCCGGTAAAGAATTGTCACATAGTTTCTTAATACTTCTACTGAGTTTAATGCAGACAATAGCCTGAGTGAATAATATACACTTTCTATGGTACAGTACTGTATATCACGTACATAATTAAATTAATTAAATTAACTCAAAGCCCACAAATGGGGGTCAAAACACAAAATTTATTTATTGCTGTTATTTCAAAATTACTTATTAAAAAGAATGGGAATGTAGGGTGCATACCTGATGCTCTCATGGGAATGTAGGGTGCATACTCTGATATTTTGAATCATTTGGTAATGGTAATTTGAAACCAATTTTTGAGTTATTGGATTAGTTTTTTTTGCATGCGTTATATTTTAATAACAATTTTATTACTTCAAAATTCTATTTCGATATGATACAACGTACTTAGTGTTTTCCCAAAATGGAAATCCACTGAACAAACACATCTTCCCCTGAATTCTGCTTTAACAATAAATTGTCATCGACACAACCCCTCTCTCATGTCTCATACTATGAGTTTATTATGAGGTTACGTCTTCATCTCGACCGTGTATTTATTTTCCAAAGCGATAGCTGTTGAAAGGAATTGGCCTTCAATGGTCTTCTCGGTGTCTCCTTTAAACTTCGCTGCTTTTTGTCCGTTGGCGTAAAGAGCCATCCGCTGATGACATTTTAATCGAATTACCCAATTGTACTCGGATAACAATCATATCCTATTTAATATACATAACGGTTTTTCGATAAATATATAATTTTGCTTTAATATTACGTGATTCTACAATGTAGTTTATATGTAGCAATATGTAGTTTTATGATAGTCTTAAGTTCCTATATTTATGTTTATGTAGCACAAGGGATACCCATAAAATTTTAACCTTGTTGTAATAAAAAGAAGGTAAGTTGATATATACTTTTAATTGTTTTGTTTTCAGTCCTTTTATTTATTAATGCGTTGAATTTTAGAACTTAATGACGTTCTATTTATAGAAAAAATAGACTATTTCACTATGTTAACAGGGATTAACATACAATGGGCCCGAAAAAAGTATTCAAACAAAAACTGTGGAAATTAAAACAAATGAAAAAAAAATTTTTATTGTGGAGAATTAAATTTTTTTTTTCATAAGGCTTTTTTATTTTATTTTCACTAAAATATAAATTCGCAATGATCCAGAAAACTTTATATTTTGTATTATTAATTTATAATTGTTCAATAAAAAGTAATGGGTTCTCTTAATTCAAAAGACATTTTTTTTTAATTTAAAACGACGTTGTAATCCCGCAATTCATGGACTAACCGAAAATGGAAGATAGGCCGAGCTATGACTAGATTACTGACAAAATTTTACCTTTATAAAAATATTTTAGTATTTGATTCAACCGACCAATGACTAAAATTATCCAATAAATCTTTTCAAGTATCTGTATGGTTAGTTGTTAGGATTATAGATCATTTATATTGTAAACGGTTTACTATGTATATGATTTAAGAGTATCAAGAGAGTCATTCAGTATAGGATCACAGGTTAGGTTGCCTTAGCCAATAGTTTCGCATCGTTCCTCCTTACAGATGAGCCATTTGATTACTGTGTTGTAATCAAATGGTTCAACTGGCGAATTTTTAAAGTCTCTACGTTGCAGATAGGCATTATTATTAAGGTTTTATTATTATTATCGTAATGCTCGATTCAACTGTCATACCAACATAACTGTGTTTCCGAACAGAAGACCTTTCCAGCCAACATACTGCACTTTTCAAAACAAAAAGAGCGTTCTGGAATGAAAACACGTGCGTTGACGAAGATATTTTGAATGACGTTTTCATCGATGCAATTTCAAGAACTCCACGTTTGGCGTTAAGATATAGGAACTCCAAATCCAGTTTGAAGAAAATATGGTCGTCATCCATACCACTTTTAAAAAGACCATGACGCTGCATTTTTGCGACATGGATTTTGCGTCTGATCTAATGTGATGTATAGTTTTCACAATTTATTATATGACCGATGAAGCAAAATTTAGCACCACAGGATAATAAACTTGTTAACAATATATATATAAATATATATATATATATATATATATATATATATATATATATATATATATATTGGTAGCGTTAAATAATTTCATTGTGTTGTTTTATTTTTCTATCTTAATACCAATACACAACTGAACACTATTAGAATTTATTTTCTTCACGACTAATAGGTTACGTTTAACAAAACTTAATCTCTTTCTTTTATCGGGGTGCCTAGGATTTAATAGTATTAACATTTTATTATTCAAAAAGTAAGAATAAGTATTTTAAAATAAACTTTTATAATTGATTTAAATTACGAATATGAAAATTATGAAATGCAGACTAAAAATTTAATGGGAGTAGGTTAAGAGCAATTACGGAGGACTTTAAACAATATTACCTTCCTCGAACCAACGAATTCATAATTTATTTAAAAATTTCGTTATCTCCCTTGTTAATGGTATTTAAATAATTTAAAAACGAATTAAACCGCTTTCCGTTGCCGTTTAAATTTAATAATTTTAATTAATGAAATAGTTTAGGAGCTGCATTTAATTTTCTGATGTAGAACAATTTTAGCGAAAATAAAATGTCAAAAGCAGTATAAAAAATATTTGTAAAAAAATGTCCGGAGGCAGTGTTTCTAGGTTACATAAACTTGAAAATTTTGCTCCGTAATGTTAGAAGAATTTACATACATGTTAAAGCTGCTAGGTTTTGTCAACTGGCAATAATACGAATTTCATGTTCACTGTACATTATATGTAATAGATCAAAGACTTTATAATTTCAAAGTATTGGTAAATAAGAGCGACTTAAAATAAATAGTTAAAAGTTTACACAAACTTTTACTATATATGTACATTTATTTTATACAATTAGAAGATTAAATGTTTCTGGTTTCATTTTAATATAAATACACAAGGTTAAGGCTATGTTAAAACTATGTTTCCATATGTATTTCCGTATAAATAAAGCCAAATTTTATATCTATCCGTGGACCATTATGAACAACAAAGAGGATACGATTATTATCCGAGAACAATTGGTTAATTCGATTAAAATGTCATCAGCAGATGGTTCTATACAACGACGGACAAAGGGCATCTTGAAGGAGCCACGCGGAGGGTCAATACTAACAAGTTTTCTAGAGTTATCACTTTAGAAAATAAATACACGATTGGGATGAGTTAGTTTCAAATTGTGAAGCCTTATTATGAAGTAATACTGCACTTGGAAAAATATTAAGTTCGTCGTATAATATCGATTTACAGCAAACAATACTCTAATTAATCCATATCGGAGGAATAAAGTGATCTACCTAAAATCCTCTTTTTATCATTACAAAATTATTTAATACAAGTAAGTAATCTCAATTAACGGTTAAAAATAATAATTGTAAAGTAAGTTTTCATGATGACAATCATTTACAAATACACAATAATAAAACTATGACGAATTAAAAAAATTACGTTATTTTTTATTATTTCTGAAATATTTTCAAATATTGTTTTGGATCATCACATCTACAGGGAACGAGCTCATAAGAGCATATATGTTATTTCCTTTTTAGTTATTTCCCGATAAATTTAGTAGGTTAGCCTATATTTTCAAGTATTAGATAATTCAATATTATGTAAATATTGAATATATTTGGCGTTAATTTTGTAGAAATTCATTATTCACAATTAAATGAAACTACGTGATGTAGTATTATTTCTACTATCTTTAATTTCTTTACCACGACCTAGGTTTCGTTGTATTACAACATCTTCAGGTGGGATATAAGCAAAGATTGCTTATATTGCTTATATCTTTGCTTATATCCCACCTGAAGATGTTGTAATACAACGAAACCTAGGTCGTGGTAAAGAAATTAAAGATAGTAGAAATAATACTACATCACGTAGTTTCATTTAATTGTGAATTATGTAAATAGTTATTCAATATTGTGTGATAAAGTCAAGGCCAGTTGATTTTTTTATGCCTTAAATTATAATTTGGGGTAAGTGATTAGTTTACAGCGAAAGTACCGCCGCTTTGTATACATTTGAAAGCTCCCATGAGTCGTATCGTTGCGAATTTAAAACAATGTCGATATGTGTGGATCATGTAAGGCCTGGCGTATTAATTTTCAAGGTTTGTTTGAATATTTAAGGTAATTTGGAATAAATAGTCTAGGAATATTTAGGGGATATTTAATATATTTAGGAAGAAATAGTTTAGAAAAAAAACGTATGGCTACCAATAAAAAATAGTAAAATTGTAATAAAAAAAAACTTTAAATTGATGACTAAAGTTTTTTGACATAATATTTCTTAGGTGATATTTTATATGAGTGAACTTCGGAAATATAAATTAAAATTCAATTAATTTATTCTGTATTTATTAAAGACAATTAACATTCAATTAATTTATTCTGTATTTATTATTTATTAGTATTAAATTATATGTTTACATTAAGACCTGGAATTATTTTAGGAGGATCATGGAATTATTTTATTATTATATATTTTTTTTAAATACCTTATGTATATTTTAAGTTTTGTGTTACCGATATTGTTATTAATATTACTATTATTATTTTAAATTCGTTGGTTAAATTGCTCGTATATTTCTTCAAAGTTATAATCATTAACACTGTCATCTACGTATATAATAAAAATGTAACAAGTTGAATTCTTTACAAGGAAAATATTTTAAAAATAGTAATTGATTTAGCGTGTAAAATAATGATAGAAGTCAGAAAATCAGTTTTTAAAATTTCTGTCTATCTGTATGTCTGTCCATTAATTTGTTCTTCAAACACGCGAAATCTACTGAACAGATTTTGATAAAACTTGGTATGGAAATAGTTTATATCCTCGGGCAACATGTAGGAGACTCCTTATTTGGATATTATAGATTTAAAAAACATGGACTTGGTGAATATTACAATATTAGTACTGCTAATACCGTCTATTAGCGTTTTTATTAAACTTTATGCTCATGTATATATAACGATATGGTACTGCTAACACCTTCTATTAGCGTTTCTGTTAAACTTTATGCTCACCTATATTGAATATATTTGACGTTAATTTTGTAGAAATTCATTATTCACAATTAAATGAAACTACGTGATGTAGTAATATTTTTACTTTCTTTAATTTCTTTACCACGACCTAGGTTTCGTTGTATTACAACATCTTCAGGTGGGATATTAGCAAAGATTCTAATTGAATCTTTGCTAAGTAGAAATAATACTACATCACGTAGTTTCATTTAATTGTGCTCACGTATATATTACGATATGGTACTGCTAACACCATCTATTAGTATTTTTAGTAAACTTTATTTATGCTCATAGAGTTCCGAGAGACCAGAAAAAAAAATTAGAAAAAAATAAAAAACCATGATAACTTTTCTTATTGCGAATTTTACGCGAACGAAGTCGCGGACACAGCCAGTTATTAATATAATCATGTATTTTATTTTACATTCAGACCAACCAACTTGGGGATCAGCAATTAATAGACGACTAATAGTAATTAGTTTGTTCCGTATTTTATATATAATAGTATTGAATTATTTGTTTCCTTCTTTTATCATTTATGACAGTATCCTTTTAGTAATTGTACTTTTATCAAAACATATAATATATTTCTTCGAAACATAACTGTATTGTTTTTTCATTGAACATACTCATGATCAATATCATGTAACAATTCTGTTCCTTGCTTGTTGATGGGTTTTTATGTAAGTTATAACATTTTATGTGTAGATATTAGATGTGTTTAAGTGTAATTTATGTTTCCTAAAAATGAACAAATGAATAAAATAAATATAGAAATACTGAGATTGATATTTAACAATGGGTTCGAAAACATTATAATTATTTATAAAAAATGTTATTATATATTAGACTCTGAATATAAAATACATAAATTTATAAAATACTATAAATAACTCCCTTATTTTTGATCTGTCCCGACTCTCTCCGCTTGACTAGATGCAGTTTTTGTCGAAAACTTTATAGGGTGCCATTTTTTTGTATTCAAATTCATTTCGGTTTTAATACCCGTTACCTTCTCGATAAATTGTTTAATCTACTCTTGATACGTAAGTCTATAAAGCAGCAAACTTTGGTATTTATAGTTTTCTCGGCTCACATTTTACACCATCGCTCAATAGCTTGTATTTCATGGAAACATCTATATATATAATAAAATCGTAAAAAAATCTGAGTCTGTACATTGAATATGTTTAAATAAAATTAAGTGCTAACTATTAAAGACACTATTAAGCCTAAACAAGAGTTGTTAGAATTTTTGTCTGTTTGCTGTGCGTACCTTCATTGTGCAACTTAACCGCAGCTAGGGCTGAGCCGATTTGAATGCGATTTTCAGCTTTACTTTCAGTCGGTTCATAAATAAAAAAATATGTCAATCTTTCATTTACGTTCGTAGCGCGCGCTAATAATAGAACCGGCGGAACTGATGGTGCTACCAACGCCACCTATTCGAGTTTTCAGTAAATTTTGGGCTTATAAATTTCTGAGAGAAAAAGAAAAGAAAACACAAAAGAAATTCCTATTACCTTTTCTTAATCTGAATTCCACGCGAACGTATTCGCAGGCACAGCTAGTACTCAAATAAAATTATGAAATTATGGACCTGTTAATTACTCTTTAATAATTTTTGTCTTTAAATTTATGCTCTTCCAAACATATTAAATTTTATAATTTGGAAAGTAATCGTAGATATAGAAATATGACTTGTATGTGTACTATTTTATAGATAAATAATATTTCCATCACCTTTATTTCATTACGAAAGCAATCTCAGAAATGTTTCTTAAAAAAAACCACTAAATAATAACATCAGACTTATATGCTAACAAAAAGGTTTCTTTTATTTATTATTAACCATAGGGTATTTGACAACTATTTTTTTTAATAAATCATAATTTCAAGGTGTAAGCTGACGACGATGGATTAAATTTTTGACAAATATTAAATTTGATATTCAACGAATTAACGTTTAGACAATAATTGTAAAGTAATTTTTAATAATATCGACTGTATTCTACATATGAGATAGGGAGATATCCTCACACTATACTAACCTAATGAAAATTAACATGCACATAGCACCCAATAAATGAGTTAAGAATTTCACTGTACGTAAACTTCCTTGCTTGATGTAAGTATAACGTACAAACAAGCGTACGTATGGGGGTATGTATATCTTGCAAATTACTATTTATACGGACGAAAGTATATCGTGCAAACAACCGTAAGTACCGATGCAAGTACGTAATTCAGTCGGCCGTAACGTAAGTACATCGTGCAAAAGGACATTTTCAAAGTAAAAATAATTTTAGTATCTTAGGTTTTCTTATTGTATTTTTGATCATGAAATATAAAGATTTAAAGTTTTGCAAAAAAACATCGAGTATTTTCGTAGCACAAGGTGATAATAGATAATATTACGCCTAAGTTTCACATAAAACGACGTATAAAATTAAATTTCAGAAAATATTCAAGATGAGGACAAACTTAGAAAATAGATTAACGCCAGATGAGTTATTATTCTCCTTAATGTGTTTGATGAAAAATTACCTGAGGACATAACGTAATGTAAGTTTTCCAGAGGGAATTCACGATTTATAATGAATATAAAGCGATATATTTTTTTGAACATAAAATCTTTCAAATTAAATTATTTTAACACAGAATTTTAGTGTTGAAATATTCCATCGGTTCATAGTCTTACGACATTATACGTAATGTGTAAGTGCTTTATCATTTTGTCCCTCTTAAATTTTTGATGAGAATCATCTTACGGAGTTCTATCGAGCTGTTGAACTGTTCGTGAAGGGTCCGATTTGTGTAGAGAACCTTTTTATATCTATTATTAGATTACATTTGCATTCATTAAATTACATTTCAAAAAGTTACACTCGGATTCAAAAGTAATATATTACACTTATGTTTTATTTACTGAAGTTATTTACAAAATAATACAACATATTTTCAAACGTAAACAAAAGCAGGAAAGGCAGGAATAATAACGTAGGGATGACTTATCAAGTGCGTGTTTGATACGCATTAATTTATGGCTTAGTAGTCAAGTGTTCCTGGATAATTAGATGGTTTTTGGCTCATGGTAAAACGAGGCGAGCACCGCGTAAAGTGACCGTGTTATTTTGCGACAATCTTATTTTTACAATCATGTATACGACTTATTACGTGCAATAACTTGATTGCTTATATTTCTTTAATTTGTTAATGCAATATCCCTGTCTCCGTCATCTTAAAAGGTGAACATTGCACGGCAATTTAGGGGTTCATATCCCATGAATGAAATGAGATAAAATATTATCAGGATAAGCTGTGCTCGCTACTAATTTTTCGTGTGAACCTTTAGAAAATATTATCACGTAAACTTTAATTCTAACACACGTAACACCATCTATTATAATAACTATAAACGTAAACTTCCTTTAAGTAAATATACCTCTTATTGAAATGTCATATTATTGTAAACTCTTCATTTGATCAATTGAGATAGAAATAGCCTATGTGTTATTTCAAATCCAACGGAATTCGCTAGTTAAAACTTCATCAAAATTTTAGTTAATCTTGCGCGATGCGGGAACAAAGAAATAGGTGTTTTTTGTGTTCTGTTACTTTTATTATGTTTTCTAATCCAAACATTGGCAACAGATTCAAATATTAAACAAATTGAAGAAACAAAGTAAGCTTATATAGAATACATGAAAAATCGAAAAATGTTACGTGCGAAAACGACCAAAAACAACGTCTGTCCTTATGCGTTTATTCGCATTCAGGTTGCTTATTTAAACACCTATCCTTTCCCGCGCCCCTTTATGGATCATTTCATTTTACCGATGTATGACTGGATAGAAAATTTCATTACCCGATTTAAAATACACGTAGAACCATCTACTGATATGCTTAAATACACTATAAGTGATTATGCATTAAGTAGGAATTCCTTGTTGTTGTTATACTGAATCAATATAAATGAATTTTTGAAAATATTAAATTCGCAGATTTTCTGAGTGGATAAACCGATTCCGATGAAATGAATTAAATTTTATTTTCCGTCAGTCCCTATGTTTATCAAAACATTCCATATGAATTGAGTTAGTTGTTTTCATGTGATGCCTGTTCAAAGAAACACACAAACAGACCGAAAACAATATTTTGGTACAAAACTACTTGTCTCCAAATATCTTCTTTCGTAAATATTTTCGAAATACAGATAGGTCAGTTACGCAGTTTGTTTAACGATCTCTTCAAGGACCCTCCATTCGACGGGTCCGTGGAAAAAATATGAGTGCAAAGTTAGATTCTGTTATTTTTGGTTTTCATCTTGTTCAGCATATAATATTGGCATGTACTTTTAAGAATAGTTATGAGAATTCTATAACGGAAGAGAAACAGATTTGTATATTACGAAATCAATATTAATTCATCGATGATATCGCGTTTTTTCTCTTATTAATATTATTTAAAAAAAAACAATTATTACTGTTTTTTTCAAATTTATATTTCAAAATAACAAGATAAATTTACATTAGTTTAATTATAACTAAATGACCAAATAAGAATCAATGAAACATATAGCCATCAAACACGCCTTTGCTCGTGTGCCTAATTAATAAAAAGTTAAAAACTAGCAGGGAGTGGAAGAAGGGGCAAGGAAATGTGCCCAAATGGAGGTCTGGAATAGTGATCGCGTACAATAAAAGGGAGAATTTGTAAAAGAATTTTAAAGATCATTATGAAAATTAAAAGGCTCTTATTTTAATAGTTAACCAATCGATATAAAAAAATAATCACCAAAATGGGTCAAACGTTGCATCCTTTAGTATACCCTCATACATTTATTCGTTTACGTCACAGAACAAAAAATAAAATTAGAAATTGAAAACACATGTCGCCAATTGGAAACAAATGAATTTTAAACGCGTTAAAGATAACAGCGCACGCTCTCACCTCTACTCATAATCATTATGGAGATATTTAATATATTTGGCGTTAATTTTGTAGAAATGCATTATTCACAATTAAATGAAACTACGTGATGTAGTATTATTTCTACTTTCTTTAATTTCTTTACCACGACCTAGGTTTCGTTGTATTACAACATATTAGCAAAGATATTAGCAATCTTTGCTAATATCCCACCTGAAAATGTAATACAACGAAACCTAGGTTGTGGTAAAGAAATTAAAGAAAGTAGAAATAATACTACATCACATAGTTTCATTTAATTGTCCATTATGGAGATGTCAAATTCCTTCTCGTTCCTTCATATATTTTTATCCTGCTCGCAGAAACTGTTCGAAAATATTAGTGTTGTTCAAACATTTAACTACCACTCACCACTGCGCTATCAATGATAATGCACATACTCGCAAGGTGTTTAAGAAATACATGCAATAAAGAAAATCATGGCCTATTGTTATAATAATATTATATCTGAGTAAATAAACTTCACCATACAGCTTTGGAGATAATACTACAATTACAATCAAATAACGTAATCATCTCACGTATGAACTTATTTTATTACGCTTATGTTTGATAAAGAAAAATTAAATTATCGTAAAATTTTTTTTTTTACCTTCATCTACGCTTACTTGTTTTGCCAATTTCCACCTTGGTATTTAGGTTTAATTACTTTGTAACTGAGACATGGATCTCTTCTCTATTTTTGATAATTTTAACACAACAATTTACTTTAAATAACGTCGATTTTACAGTTCGAAGTATAAAAATGTAATAAACACATGATCCGATAGCATAGGCCCATTCATTTTATCATGTATATAGTGATGTGGAAGACGTTTACGGATTCTATTTATTTTCTGTAGAACCGATCGAAGCACGCGAGCCGTCGGCGACGGGCGGGCAAAAAAGTAAAATTTTCATATACAAGCCTTTATTGGCTCTCGTCCTTATTTATCGTCTAGTGCTCTCGTTCTAGTTGTAAACGGATGATCTGTTAGTTGGCCTAACGTGAAAAGGATAGTTAACTATTGAAACTTGTTTCTTATCATTTTAGTATTCATCTTCTAAATTGAATGGTATGGACAGAGTTAGGATGTCTTCCTGTCTCATTCGTTCTCTTAGAATATAATGAGTACCATTCAAAATGACATTACAATTCATTACTGCCACGCTCGTACAAAAGTTGAGTGAACTTTTATGATTCGGTTAATTTGTCAAAAAGTTAAAGTTCTCACAATTATAATTTAAGAAATTTAAAAAAAAATCTAATGCCCTAGTATATGAATCTGCGTAAATGTTTATTGGCGTAACGGCGATCCGCAAAATTTAGGGTACGTTATACCTGTACTACGCGGTTATACCGATACAGGCGGGACTAACTGCTTTTTAAAAATGTTTGGTTACCTAATAGGCCAAGGAACCACCATTTTTAGAGTTGCTCTTTAAGTTAATAACTATTCCGTTTAGAAACTTAAGCTTATGTAAGGACAAACAGCGTTTTCAGAACAACAGAGCTCTAATCAAGCCTTTGGATTAACATAAAAATATGAAACTCCGAATATATGTTGCACGGATGTTTGTTATTCGATCGCGCCGCAGCAGCTAAATTAGTTAAGATGAGATTAAGTTCAGAGATAGCCTATATACTGAACTAAAAACTTGACTATTTTTTTTTATATTCGTTTGACTTTTCGCAAATTATTTTTATTTTTTTTTCAATGTTTAAAATTTCATTGTTACGTAAATAACGTGTTTGGTACGTATAAAATTTGCACGAGGATTCTGTACACATTTAAACATATATAAATATTTTAAAATACTTAGCACTTATATTTAATAATGTAGAAATATTAGTGTAATTTTAACAATCCATTACCTAGTACATCTTTATTTTATCCATCTATACGTCCTAATAGATCCAAATTTAGTATTATTTCCATAGTTTACCGATAACCGTCTAGTAGCGCTGTTTGTTTTTGTAATTTTTACTTTAGTAGTTTTGTAGATAGAGCGATCAGAGGCAAATATTTTTGTGGGTATTTTAAAGATTCTAAAAAAATTGTTACACATCCTTAAAACTTGCATTTTTACATGATATCTCACAAGACAACCGAAGTGGAAAACAATGAATATTTATTTTCACCTTCAAAAATTTCCTCATGAGTATTTTTGAATTTTAATTATTAAAATTTCAATTTTCTGCCTCAAGCTTTAGAATTGTGTTTTGTACAAGACAATTCTCGAATAAATAGTTTGGGCTTCCAATTAAAAGAAAAATCGTTTACTTTATGAAGAAGTAACCCTTCTAAAATTTTCACGTAAGTATTTTTGAAGTGAGCTGTTGGGAAACATGCTGGTTAATAAACATTTTCACAATTTTCAGAAATCGTTTAAAGTGGAATTTTATCAATTTTCTACTTCAATGGACGTATAGATGAACGGACAAGTAAGTGAAATCTTAAAAAGAGTTCCATTTTTTTCGGTTTTCAGGTTGGGAACCCTAAAAATCAATGTAAGCGAAGTTACAACAAAATTTGAAAGATAAAACAAGTGACGTCACTGTTTTGTGAAAACCTCTTAAGACAATATAAATAAATTTTAGAACAAAAAAGAAAATATTTGTAAAACTTATATTTCCTTTTATTTCCCTTCTCGTAGTTACTCACTAGATGATGGAATTTAGTCATTATAATTTTTCTGTGGGACAAAAACAACGTTTACGAGTTTCTACATATAAAAATTTAAAACTTCATTTAAAAAAAATATGATGGACAATGTTTTCACATAATAACAACCAATGAAGTTTGTATACTTATAAAGCATCGTTATAAATGTGTACATATATATATATATATATATATATATATATATATATATATATATATATATATATGTTGATATATGTGTATATATATATATATATATATATATATATATATATATATATACTTATAGTGATGAATATGGTGATATATGAAAATGGTTTTCATGAAATGCTTATTTGAACTGTATGTCGACAGTTATAGCAAATGTTTCTCGACAGTTTGACATAAGAAAAGTTATTTATAATCAATTTCGTCCGTCTCATTAAATCATCTGGTAACTTTCTGCGAATATTTAAATTCTTAGTTAAAATGGAATTAAGTATTCAATTATTATATATCTATAGATCGGAGCATATGAGACTTGAATATATATATGCGTATTTTAAATTTGGTAATATTGTAATTATCATTTCAACAATGTATAATATTTAAATTAGTAAGTTTCTTATATCAATAATTATTATGATTATATAATTTTATAATAATTTATTCAATTGTATTTCTTAATTCGAGTTCATGTAGTAATTAGCTTTTTAATATTACTAAGGCGTTATTATTAATTAAGTGTATTACTATAACATAAAGAAAGCGTTTGTTCAACGTAAGCTTAAGTAAGCTTACGTTGAACAAACGCTTATTTCATTACAATTTTTACTCTGTTCTGTCTCCATTATAATAAGAGATTAGAAACTAATAAATAAAAAAATCAAGTATCCGTGCCTTTATCATTATTTCTCTAGCATGATTTTTTTAATAGGCCTTGGTAATACTCGAATTCCATCTAAGCTTGAACAAATTTATCCATGTTATACGTTATTACTTCCGGCTTTTTTGATACCAGTATATATTTAATGTTATCCTATATTATTCCAATTGAGTGTTCAGCTGAATTATATGGTTTCTAAACAATAATATTATCGTTACGTTTAGACCAAGTGTGTAAGTAATGATCGAAAATTTTATAATCTCTAAAATTTGGGAAAAAATGTGGGAATTCAAAAAAATTCGATCTTAAATGAAATAATTTTAACGAAAATTGTGTTGAGATAAAATCATAATTTACATTATATATAAATTGACACAACATTGAAAGTTTTTCACAAATGTGGGGTATTGTCAGAAATATTGAAGACACCATATGATATTATTACAAGCTGTCCATTCCAGTTTCACTCAAGCTTTTTTTTATTTTAATAAACCTAACTACAATGGTTTGAAAGTTTAACTCGAAGATGCAACCGACGTACTTCAACTCCCTAGATTTAAATTGTTATTGCTCGGTATCCACATTTCGTAAACATATTATATTTCCTATATCTATCTGGGCACGACGAAAAGTACCTTATACGATTGAATTTCATGTAAATCGGATAAGCTACTTTTGTACAAAACACTAAACAAGAAACAATATATATGTCATACCCATACATATTAATTTTATTTATTTACATGCATACCTTTACCGATACATTACAGGTAACTTTTTTGTAACAAAAAAAATAATGGTTTAACAAAGTTTTAAATTTTAGATTAAATATTTATAATTACAAATAATAAACATAAATTACGATCTAACGATGGCGCATTTCGATACATTTAGTTTCACTCATCGTAAGCAAATCATATTCTGGTGCAACTATAATCAGGTGGTTGGGCAGTTGAATACCGTGGGAAACTGGAGATTTTCGATATAATCCTGTTCTAGAGGGTTGTCAAGCAAAATGGTGATATTTGGGCGAGCACAGGAAACTATTATGTACGAAAAATGAAAGTTAATTCAATAATAGGATTTTTATTTTTAATGGCTGGAAGATAAATTTCATAAGGGCAATGTTTCTTCTGAGTTGCAAGGTATGGAAACTTACTATACATAAGAGGAAATCGGTAGGTAATAGATAATGAATACAAATATCGAAGGAATGTCTTTTGCACAAGCTGTAATTTGTTTCGTGTGGTCTCCAAATAATGGAGCCAGATTCTAATCAGCTTTAAAAAATTACTTGCACAGGTTGACAAGGTAAGTGGACTTTAGGTTTCTTTTAGGGTTTGTAACCGTGGGTCAGAGATTATAAAATAATTGCCAGGTAAGGGAAAGGAAACTTAGATAAGTATTTACTATTGAATTACCCAGTTATTTAATAAACACCATTAGATATAATAACGTTTCTTACTCTTATATTTATGTACATATATGTGCATTTATCACGTGCTGCATCAGAATAATATATTTTATGGAGAGGTCACAATATAATTAGCGTTACTTTGATAACATGCACTTTATAGGAAATGAAAAAAATCAGTCTTTAATTTCCATAAGAGATAACTTACAGTAACTAATTATTGTTTTAATTTAGAAAAAGCAAAATAATTTTAAAAAATCCGTAAAAGACATATGACATTTGATTTAATATCTTTTGGATACAAGTGTCGTCAGTGAAACAATTTTTGAACAATTTCCCCCTTTCAATCACTTTTGTCAGTTTTACTCATTTACGGTGATTCGGGGACTGTGGAATCAAAATATTTAAGAATAGCTTCTGCCTTGTAATATTATGTTATTCATCTAACCTCACTCACTCGTTATTTAACTTTTCAGTTCGTTTTTACAATTGGATTTCCAGTGTTCCAATTAATTAAACGGTGTTATATGAACAAACCATAATATTTCATATTCTTCAAAGTGTTAATATATACTACCTTAGCCTAACATATAAATAAAAATACAATTAAAAACAATTAAAAAGTGGGGGGCCACCAAATTGTGTAATGTCGAGTTTCGTCCAGGATCATTACTACTACTCTTGAGAGAATTTTTGATAAATCGTTTTTTTCTTTATCGGTATTAGTGTGAGAGTTTGTTAGTTCTATTGACGTGGAAAAATATATTCCTTGACGGGTGTAGTTTCTTCATAGTTCCTACATTTGACGGTACTTTAAACTGGATTAAAAAGTAATTAATATCCGAAGTGATTAAATTTTAGGCATGTTTATCTCGACTTAAGCTTATTATTTCATAACAATTGATAAATAATATATTAAATTTTTACTCATTTTCATAACGTCAATCAAAACTTTTAATTCAAGTTTGGGCGTAGAACTCTAGGCGTCTGCACGTAGTTAGCCATCACCCTCCGGCCAACAGGCTGCTACAGAAACTGTCGCGTCCTCCGTCACTCCCCTACCTCTAAGACTCTACGCCTTTATAGAAACTTGGGGGAAATTTGAAACAGTTCACAAGAAGACCGACGGCCTGTTTCTTGTCGGAGCGATCGCGAGTTAAGCCGCAGCCGCTTGAATGATCGTGCAAGTTTGAGCCGGAAAAACTTGGCGGGTATAATTGGACGATGCATTCATTGAGGCGGGGTGGTCGACGAATAGGGCCGAAAGGCATTAGCATTACAAGATTAAGTTAGACGTTTCATAATAGTGTTATTATTTGTAAAACAAATTACTTGAATAATTGCAATGTAGACCGTTTTTGTAGTAAATTTTTTCTACTACCGCTTTCAAATATTACAAAATCTACTCTGTTATCATAGTTTTTTCTAAGCAATAGAATATTATTATATAAACTCACCATCGCAAATCATGTATGTTATACCTCGCGAAATAGCCCAACAGAATATTTTCACTTCTTCCCCATGGCATAAAGTTCGTATTGCGGTTTTTATATTTTTTATTGCGGTATAAGGGCATGAAAATAACTTTGCCAGATATGTGAAATTCATATCTGATATGCTTCAATTATATTTTTTAACAAGTTTATTTTTTAGGTGATATTTGCTGAAATACATTATCCCAACTCTCCAATTTCAATATGATTTTGGGCCACAACTTCATTAATAATGGTTTCTGGAAAGGTGAATAAGGTGACCTTGAATTTGATAAGAGTTTCCACACACACACATACACACACGCACGCACGTACGCTTGTTCACGCACGCACGCACACGCACACATTTTTTTATTCGAGTTGGGTAAGTTATATGAGGTGGACACATGGATAATGTCTTACAACCAAATTAACACCTTATCTAGTTTCTACTACAAGATAGTACTATGCTATGCATAGAACAAAATGAAATTTAAAATTGTATTATGAAAAGTAATTAAGTTTCTGCTGGAAACTAACTAGGTGGCGCTGTAGTATTTCATCCAAAATATGTAAAAATAATAAATTCTTTTTTAGGAAATACTGAATAAGTTGTAGTACAAATTCAAACGTTAATTTTTTAATAACTTGAATGCAAAATATTTGTCCCTCGTATACTTTTTCTCGTCATTATTCATTTCGTAATAATATAAACAATATATGAAATCGAACTTTATTTTCTGACTGGCGCATGCCATCGGTCTTTCCTTTCTCTTCAAGTCTTCCAAAAACATCATCAAACAAAGTGTCATATCAGTAAACACAAAAGGGAAATTTATAAGTCACGGTGGAAAATATGTATTATAAACATAAACTAGTTGTAAATAAATCTATTAAATTTTCCATTCTCTTGAGATTAAATTTTTTTACTAAAACTATTGAGGATATGTATTTTCAGGATATGATATTGAGGATATGATATTTCAGTGTACACAAAGCAAATACACTTATAGTATTTTTTTAGCTAAAAAGGCAATCATTTCCACTAACTCATGGTAATTCAATACGTTTTTAAGATGGATAAAAATTCTCAAATAGAACATTGAATTATTTTGAAATTATAATACAAATATTGTAATTGCCATAAATTGGAACCAAAAAAGAAAGAGCAAAAAATTGTGAAATTAATGGATGCAGAACTTTTGAAACGATTAATCGAAGATTTCAAAATTTTGCGGCTTTGCGAATAAATTTTCAAAGAAAACAGGGTTGATTTGGAATGTCGGTAAGAATATTTTTAAGTTATAACACAAGATTATAAGCAGTCTAGTCTCTGGTTTTAGTAACGAGATAGTTGACACTTGTAGATTATTTAAAACAACGAAAGAAGTTCAAGCATGTGATAGGAAAAACGGTCGCGCATTTTCAATTGTTTAAGACGCAATCTGCGTGCAGAAATGTGATAATATTTTATAAGACCGTAGAACGGCCTCAAAAAAATATTTAAAAAAATTATTCAAGCGTGAATTAATTTTTTCCTGAAAATAAAAAAAAATGCATTTGTCTTCATATTATGCATAGTGATAAATGACATATTTATTACAGATATAATTGGAGTAGGTTATCATAATGAAATAAAACAAAAAACAATTTTTTTTCTGACATAATATTCGGAAATTTAAGTGATGATGGTAAGTAAATAAAGGTCATTTGTAAGTTTAAAACATTTCTTAAATTCATAATATTATAATTAAATTCTTTTATATGAGAGTTTTATGTAAGAACAAAGGCCAGTTCATATAAATCTACCCTAGCCAATGGTTTTAAGAATTTTAATCCCTTCTAATTTCTGAGAAATATATCTTTGCTTGTTTATGTATCAAAACTATTATGTGGAAAATATCAGGTTTGATTCAGTCATCTCAGGAGTATTTCCGGAAATGACTAAATATATTGGATCTCGCCAGCGTAATTGGTGTACCTTACCCTCATCACAAATTGATTCGAAACGCGTCGTTCTACTGTAATGCGATTTATTCTGTTGGACTGAGATTATGCTCAGAATTATAGGCGATTTTTGTGTTTTGTTTGTCGTCATTTTTCTATGTGAAACCATTATTTGCATTTTATTTCATTACAATATAGGTTATAAGTATTTTTTTGATAAATGTACATATAATCTATTATTTGTTATCTGTAGTCTAACCATCTGTGTTTATGATAAAGTTGTAAAGTTTGCGTGTCTGTACATTGAAAATATTTGCAAAACATTTTATTAGCGAGATGATGGATAAGTAATAGAATGCATTAAGATCATTTTTGATTTTTTATCTGCTTATCTCTTTGTGTATTTGCTTGTGCACGTATCATATAAGAACTGCTGATCCCATCTGTAAGGAGATTGAAAAAAATACCGCGGCTAGCTTGAAGTAATATTTTTCAATTATCATACTACAATATTAATGTGACTTTTTAAAAATATTCTTGAAAACGAAATACGTTTTCAAAAATTAATTCATGTTACACGAATATAATAATTACTGGAAGTGAAAATGAGTTTAACTGGAAATTACAGAAATATCTATTGTATCAATAGACGATGCTACTTGTAGTTTAAATCGTTCAATATTTTTTTACATTCGAATATATATTATATAATCCGAATGCAGGCAGATGCATAAGCGTAAACGTCATTGTTAGTCATCTTCTGCATATAAAATATTTTCTCAATTGGTTCAATATTTAAATCTGTTTTCTAAACTTGTAATTTCATTATTTTGGTAGTTCTGTTTATTTATTCACGCATCACGCAAAAACAGCTAAAGGAATTTTAATGAAATTTTCTTTGGAGAGTTCTGTTAGGTCTGGTAACACTTTGGCTCAAAATTGATTAATTAAAAAGAAAATGTTATAATTTTACATTTCAGCACAAAGTAATAATATACGAGTAGCCTCTTTTTCTTAAATTGTTAAAAAGAAGCTACTTTTATATGCATTACGATAGATGTGTATTAATATTACAATCAAATTAATAACATTTTTTAAAAATTCATACATGACTGTTAACAACGACTTAAAAATATAACTTTTTAAAAATAACTTATTCTTGAATTATATATTATTATTAAAAATTATTACAGTCAATTTTAATTATAATTAAATATTTAGTTGGACTGGATTACGACTGACGCGAACTAAAAACTGAATTGAACTGGGATGGTCTGAACCACGCGGGGCTTCCATCTAGGTTTAATACAGGGTAAGAAAGGCTGAGGCATCTGGGAACGGAGTTTGCTAATGACCTTGGGAACAGAGCTTCATTATGGTGAGATTGTGGGATATTCTGGGAGCCGGAATGCTTTTATTATGTTAGTATGAGAATCATAAGAGCATTGCTGTGTAAGCATTACTGCCCGCAAGCACAGGTGTAATAAAACAAAGTCGCGGAAACCGCTAGCAGTTCTTAAAATTAAATATATGTCTAGTATTAAATTGAAATTCAGTAATTCATTAGATTTTTTTCAAAAAAAAGTACTGTAGAGAGAGTTTTTCTTTTTTTTGCCTACAGATATTGCATAGAGTTAAATTTTACTAATAAACTTGTCACAGTTTTCTGGAAAGCTATATAGCTTACCTACTTCTCAAACATCAGATGAGTTAGCAACTGAGAGTTTCGACGAATAAGGAGCAAACAAATATGAAAATTCGAGAATGAGGATTAGCTGACGGATCAACATTTCCCCTCAGTTCATGAAGAGGCTTGAGAGCAAATTTTAATCCCTCCGCTGATCCTCATCCCGGGCATTAACTTTAGAAAATTATTTGTAAATTTCAGGAAAATCACTATAACAGATTAGAGCTTAAGTTCGCGTTATATCGCAAAGTTCTCACGCTTTCATACTGCAAAAGAAAAACAACTTCATGTCTTAGGGATAAAGTATTTTTAGTGATGTCATGAGCTAACATTGAAGAAATGAGAAACCGGTTTAATAGTTCCAAACCTAATCTAAACAACAAAGTCCTGATACTTAAACCTTCATTTGGTGGCTAAAAAGTTTAAAAGATAATACAATTCTTATATTTTATTAGCTCCGAACGGTAGTCTTAATTTAAAAAGCAGACTTTAAAAATATACACGTGAAATTTTTAATTAATTTCCGAACAATTAATATTTTTTGCCGTGCACAAAAATCAGTAAAAAATTTAGCTTCGTAGTATATTTAATATTATTAAATACAATACGAAGCTAAATTGTTTACTGATTTTATATATATATATATATATATATATATATATATTTGTTATGTATTAGTTATAATTTAAAAAAAATTCTTACTTACATAACACTTTTTTTTAGATTTTAGAACTTGATATTGAATATATTTAGCATTAATTTTGTAGATATTCATGATCACTTAATTTGTATTAACAACTAAAAGAAACTACGTGGTACATATTTAAAAGAAATAAAGTATACATAATACTACATCACGTAGTTTTATTTAGTTGTTATTAGGACGTAAGTAAAGATACAAGTATTAATCACTTATTTCCTCGTTTATTAATTAAAATACAGATTAACAATTTGTTCGCGACTAGCGACACCGGTCATAGTTTAAGACTGATTTTTGTCTTTATATCTATACATATACGACAAATGTGTTCGCGTTGACACTAGCTCACGGCCCTTTGTACATCTTAACACCTCACCTCGAAGTCGTGAACGAATCTGATTTATTTATCTATCATTCCAACATTTCGTAAGCATTCATGGTGTTTCGTTGCACTCAAACCTTTTGTGAAACTCTCTGTAGGCAAACTGAAAAAAACAAACTAACTCTAGCTCTCGGTATTCCAGACTAATAACACCATTTTCGCACATATCTCGGATAAAGTGGGCCTTACGTCAGCATGTTTTGTTCTCGAATGATAACTTCTTGTCTGAGCAAGCTTTAAGGTACCTTGGTTATTATTGAACAATGTTACAACCTTGTATTATATCTCCACATTTCTCAATGCGTTATGTAAATACATAGCTTCCTTAGTGGCCTCAGAAATCGCCATATGTTCAGCTTTGGTGCTAGAGAGAGCGACAGTTCTTTGTTTACGTGCCTCCCAACTTACCGGGGCACCACCCAAAATAAATGCGTACCCGGAGTATGACCTACGATAGCATTTGTCCCCCACTCAGCATCAACCACACCAAACAATGATTACATTAACCCATAATTAGAGGTACCTTTTAAATATATTAACACGCGTTTCACCGCCTTCCAATACGGAACATCTTAATGAGTATTAAATTAACTGAGGTAGTTGACGATATAAGTGATATCAGGCCTTGTGGAAACGGATAAATACATTAAAGCACCAAGCAAATTTTGATATTGTAACTGTCTCATAACATCTTTTTTTATCTCTTTAGGCTTCTCTAGCTTTACAAGACTATCCATCGGAGTCATCACAGGCTTACACTCACTCATACCATATTGATCTAAAATCTTTTCAATATACAATCATTGATTTAAATATACTCTGTTTTTTTATCTTTTCCAAACTCAATACCTAAGTAAGTACTAATTTCTCCCAGGTCTTTCACATCAAACGCTTTCATCAATTCGTTTTGCACATCATTCATCCATGCATTATCATTCGTTGCTAATATTATATCGTCTACATTTATACCAATTAACATCATTTTGATTTCATTTTGTGACACAAATTAGGACACATGGATCTTGAGGCATCGACTTTAACGTACTAATTAGCTTTTTGTGCCATTGTAAACCTGACTGGTGCAAACCATATAATAATACAGCACATAATCTTTAACAGACATGCTACATCATCACATTCGTTCATCTCTGTTTTCCACAATTTAGCTGTTTCGATAATGTTCTTATCTTGGACTATTTTTCCACGTGGTCCAATTTCCTTTTTAGTAATAATTTTATCCAATACATCACTTATTTGATTAGGTATCTCTATATAGACTTCTTCGTCTAATGTACCATTGAAATAAGTACTCTGCTGATAGTGATGCTATCAATCTGATAGAAGAAGATCTTACAACGGGGGATGATATCTCGTGAAAATCCTCCTCTGGTCGTTGAGAAAAACCTTTAGTAACCAGATGAACTTTTTTTCCTGCAGTTTTACTTGTGAATACCAATCTGTTCCCAATCACTCTTCGATCATGTGGTCGTAGAACTATATGCCACGTTTCATTTTTTATTTGAGCTAGATATTCATCTTCTAGCACGTTTCACCAATCTGCTGAATCATTCGTTCTTTCAGCTTCTTGCCAAGACATTGGATCTGCATACTTATGATCGGTACGAGCCGGTTTCGGCATACAAAATCCCACAAATAATTTGTTTTCAAAATAGCTCTCATGTGAATCTTCCGCGTATCACAGTTATTTGCAGTTAATGGGTAAATTTTAATAGAAGCAGCCATAGTAATGTTTTTTCAACACTAACTATATATAATAGACGAAATTACAAACAACGTGACGCGTAAACAACTTGGGCGTGTCTACTTTTCAACAAGCATCGACTACTGTAAACGCGTGGAACGGACGAGTCCGTTATTTTGCTTATGCAATCAATTGTATATAGTTGTCTGAGCCCAAAAATTATTAGGACATAAGTAAAGACCCAAGTATTAATAATTTATTTCCTCGTTTATGAGTTAAAATACAGATTGTCAATTCGTTTGTGACTAGCGACACCGGTCATAGCTTGCAACTAACTTTATACATACATATATCCATTCATACACAATACACATGTTCGCGGTGACATTAGCTCCCGGCCCTTTGTACATCTTAATAGTTGTGAATAAAAATTAAGTGATTTCAGAAGTTTTATCATCAGCCCAAGAGCGGTTGTTAACCCGAAATATCCAATTAACTATCCAATAAGAACTTGAATATAAATTTGTCAATTAATTATAATGCCGATAACAATTTGGAATCAGAACCATAATTTATCAAGGTTGGAAAATTATTTCAATTAATATTCACAGAACATATTCCCTACAGGTGCCCCTAGCAATAGAACTTTGGATTCCTGAAAGGACTTTATGCCTTTGAACTTTTAGTACGTTCTACTGCTATATCACAATTTCTGAACTATTTAGTCGAAAGCTATTTATAAAGAGCTTTCAAATTAATTTTGTCCTTTGAACTTCTTACTCATATGAAGAATAATAGGAAAAAACTTCTACAAGCCTTATCTGGTTGTTGCTTACAAGTTATTGTGCTATTAATTTTAATGGGTTCTATATTTATGATTTATATAGTATTTACCATATTTCATTTTGACCAAATATAGTAAATTATGAAAAGAATTCTCGTTTAAATAAAGAATTTTAATAATTCTGTATTTTAATAACATACAACACAAAATAACACATCGCTTTTTAAAAGGGATTTATCATTTACTATGATCTTTGATCCACATTGCCATACATGATGAACACAAATAAATGGATAGAGAGCAAAACCTGTTACAGTCACGTAGAAGCTAAAACCATTAATTTTCACAAGAATATTAACTGATATAAGGTTATCTATGTCATATATCCTCTACTTCTGACATAATATATTGTAATTGGTATTGACCTTTTATCCTTAATTTATAGCGTTATTTATAGCAGTACTGATATAACAATAGTATAGATAGTATTAACTGTTACTTTATCCATAGCATTCTCCTTTTGGATATAGGTTCCATCTGATTTTATCCAACTAATTAGTGACTTTATGTATGTAATGAAATTTAAAAAGAAATGTTTACCTTAACATTGTCTTTTTATAGCAGTGAAATTTGCATTGTATAAATAGATAAAACGCAATAAGAAGTAACTTTATAGCGTCTCATTGATATATTATACTATCTTAACGCCACCTGTCGGTCGATTTACATAAGCATTTCTGCAATTCTATCTGTGTTATCCGTTAAAACGTATATTTGGTTTATGAACTATAATAATGCAGTTTATTATAACAAAAATACACATAAACTCTTTTTGGATTTACATCCCGAAATAATGTAATTTTTAAATTCTTTTTTATAAATAACCTCAATATTTATAACGTTTACAAGACTGTATGAGTTAAATTTTCGTTAATAAATATTCATAATAATTATTATTTAATGTAAAACAACGAAAATATGCATAGTTTAATTATTTATAAGTATTTAAAATTCACAATAAAGAAGTTTCCTTTCAAACTCGTACATTTCCGTGCAGTTTTTTTTTGTTAATGTTTTATTACATTTTCATGGAAAAAATTAATAGGTAATGAAGCTGCCAAATACTGATTTACGATACATTTTACTGTTTTTGAAATGGTTTAACTTAGAATGTCGAAATACTGAAATTAATCTGGATTATTGGACATATTCTATAGTTATTTAATAATAATAACACAGTTTGCGAGTTTTTATCTCTAAACTCTGTGGGCGAATTCATACTCCAAGTGTTTTAAATACCTCGATTTTCCTTTTATCCGTCCATCTTTTCTGCCCTTTCCTGCTTTCACGAAACCTTATCGCTTAGAGGATTAACTCTTTACAATTTCGTCGTTCAAAATTATATTAACGGCTTTCAATTTGTGATAAACTAGACGGAAAATAAATACTTAATTCAAATACAAATTGCGTCCGGCAAAGTGAAAAAGAAAAATCCTCTTAGGTGGGTCGTTCGAAATTTTTTTAAACGTATTTGAGAGGAAAAAACGTTTTTGCGGGTAGAAATCTTTGAACATTCTTAACTGTGTTCAAAATGTGATGTATTTATAGCTTCATTATTACGAAAAAAAGTGTAAAAGCTTTTGAATGAACGGAAATAATTTCTATTTTTAGAGGTAGGAATATTTATGACGATAAAAATGTATTTTTAGAACAGACATGAAATATACATTACTTATAATTATTGTTGCTTAATATTGCTGAATACAATTTTAGACTAACCTAACTCTTTGTTAGGTTGAAATAAATAAAAGAAAATTTTTTTAAACCCTCAAAACGAGTACTTTATTTGCCTTCTTTTAAATTTCGATATAACTGTTTTTGATTGTTAGTTATTGAGACGTGTGCTTGTTAATATGTTTTACAATACTTGTCGAATTTCCAATTTCTACGTTATAATTAATATTCAACGAGAAATGACGTTGGCAGATAGATAGACCAAAGACAAACACGAGGGTGAAAGTGTCATTATCCCTTTTGGGGTACGGAAACCTAAAAACAGAATTTCTTCAGCTATAGCCATCCTTTATAATTTGGTTTTAAAATATAATATAATTAAGTAAATCGTAAAGGTTATCATGTGCTTGAAATTAAAATATTTGTACGTATTTTCTCAAAACGTGTATAATTGTAAATAATGTAGATACGAAAGCTTCGTAGCTCGAGCCCGATTTGCACTTGGACTTTCGTTTCAATTTTTAAAAATGTAAATACAACAAGAGATTTGAAATTCAAATACATATGTAGTTTCTTGAACGAAAACAAAAATAATATGTAAGCAACTTAAAAATTTATTTCTAAGCGAATTCCAAATATAAGAGTATAAAGACGATCTAAAAATGCTTTTTTCTTAAAAGCCATACGGGACGCCGTTGAAAAGACCTCTTCGGGCAGAGCATAAATCTGATTTTTAATTTTTTTTTTCATTGAAAAACAATGGGACCATCAAAGTTTGCAATTTTAACACCCATTTTGTAACCGAGCCTATCTCAAAAATTGCATTGTAGAGAAAGCTTCAGTTTGGCTCTAAGTTTCCTGAAATCCCCTATTTGACAACCCACCAGAAACAGCTCAACAATAAGTGTTAAAAAAGTTATGAATAATAAAACCAAAATATTTGTGAGACATTACGATATTGTACACCTTCGAATGTCAAGTATTTTCATAGTGAAAAATAACACTCACATTTGCAAATATTTATGAATGCTAACACTATATATGCTTAAATTTTAAAATTTTTATATATAAATCTCACTACGAGGGTTCCGTAAATTGTATGAACGAAAACACAGTGTACGGAACCCTTGTGTGTGTATCAGTCATTGTAATGAAAACTTTATTCATAACTTCCCTACGATGATTGGCACACGGCAGTGTGTGTGTCAATAATCGTAGTGAAAGCTTTATTCATAATTCACTGCGATGATTGGCACACGACACTGTGTGTGTCAATCAACGTAGTGAAAGCTTTATTCATAACTTAACTACGATGTTTGGTACACGACACTATGTATGTCAATCATCGTAGTGAAAGCTTTATCCGCCACTAACTTGTTTATTATATTGTTCATTAGCCGTATCAAGTCAAGTCGCTCCACACTTAATTAAAACGATACACATTTTTTTGCAATAAAATTACCAAAGTATTAATACTCAACTCCCGATAAGAAAATCACGCTACAGGAAGCATGTAACATAAAAAGTTCTCTTCAACATCCTTATATTTGCCCACTGGAAAAAGCTATCGCGAGAGGAGTTTGTTTTAAAAGCTTTTCGGGCACGGGTCGAACCTGGTCCTAATTACCACGTGCACAGGTGCGCCGGCCGACCACTTAGCATAAATGTCCGTGTAGAGCAGGGCAACTATAGAACAGTTTGAAACTCAATTAAACTTCGGCTTCTGGGCTTTTAAACAAGTTTTTTTACAGGCATATTTATAGTTTCTTTATAGTTTGGTATTAGATGTTCGTGTTAATGGCTTGTAGAAGTTTCTGATATATAGATTTGGTAAAGTCCGTAGGTCTTAAAAATAATTTTAAATACTACGACGGTATAAATTGTTTGGGAAACATGTAATCAGCTTCAATAAAATAATAATAACACGGGTAATTGAAATTTTAGCAGTACAATATTATTTACTGCAAAATTTGTGAGGAATTGGAAATTATGTAGTACAATATTATTTTCGACCATAAATGATTTTGGAAAATAATTCTGTTGCAGATTTTAGTAGTCGGAGCCAAGCCGAACGCGATGCCTATCTTATCACTTTCTCGTACGAACATACACCACACAGATACATAAGCACTACATTCAATTTGGCAAAAACTCTAATAGTATCAGTATTTTCCAAATTGATTTACATAATTTATATTTTCCTCTTTTTTGAAGTTATTTCAAAAATACAAATAGATTATAATTTGCTTCACTGGAAACTTTTAAAAAATGTTTGATTTTAGTAGTCAAAATAATAATATAGGAAGAGGTATTTGACTTCTATTAATGACGATGGTGTCCAAAATCTTTGTCCCATTCTAAAGGAGTAAATTGTAAATGTTTAATTAAAAAAAAGCTTTTTTCCGATGAAACTTACATACGATGATACTTAAAGTTTTTTCAAACGTTTTGTGTTGAAATATCAAATTACTATGTCTTAATTTCTAGTAAATCAATTGCAATGAAACGAAACCTATGTATTATTATCATAAGACATACAAAAGCTACAAGAAAGAACCTCGTAAAAGTTCAGTGATTGTTGTGTAAGGCACTTACAAATAAACAAAGAAATAAATAAAAATTCCAGAAACGATGTTTTTGTGTTATTATGTTCTCCTAAGTCGATTTTTTTAAAAATATCTTCAATGTGCAACCACGCTAATTTTACACTTGTATTTTATGTGTAGATGTTTTGGCTATTCACCGATGCACTGATCACTCTCTCAAATACTGCCTCGATACAGATTAATTAAATTTTTCATTGAAATATCACTTCTCAACGTACGTACTAATATCATCGTGACAAAAGAAATTTCATAAAAACCGTTAAAAAAGTTCCCCAATAATATCTATTTTCACTTTACTCGTGAGTATTAAATGATAATCATATTTACATTTAAGTACATGCAAGTTTAACCAATTTGTGTTCAGGCTGTCGAAAAACGCGTCTTATTCTCGATGACAATCATCGCATGAAATCTTCAAACAGAAGGAAATTAATGAAATGACTTGCCTGAATTTTTAATTGACACATGACACCATTCATAGCACTCCATTGAAACTTCACCTATTAATGTCAACTTCATGTAGTAGTATTAAACCACTTACTCAGCACGCTGTGTCTCTAGTTTGAGCATCAACTTTCACTGTTTTCTTTCTATAGCATGGTATAATTCTGCAGCAGGTTAAATAATAAGGAATTTCGAGTCACCACACCATAGGATATGAAGAGCCTTGATATTAATATCCATTGAGTAATTTTTCTATGCTTAATATAATGTAATTTAATAGTTGTTCATGTTCATAGCACGACCTGGTGAATGGAACTGTTTGTAATTCATAGCTTGAACTAGCAATTCCAACTAATTATTTTCAATTTTTTCCCGCTCCGTTTTCTCCAACATGTAGTACGCATGAACTATATTGAAGGAAGTTTATAACTGTTGGCCGCAATCTCAATATATAGCTGTGTAACTTCTTAATCCTCCTCCCTCCTCCTCCTCGGACCTCCAGGATTTCTTATCAGGTTTCGCAATTTTACAAAGTCTAACCATAATGTGGTCGTAATGTTCTGTATCAATACGACATTAAAAACAAGTATAAATTGAGTACCGACAAATGTTTACATGCGTTATTTACGAGTAAAATTAATGAGACCTTGTCGAAACTGAGTTGGAAAAACTTTTTTTTGTCCAGAAATTTTCATTTGATAAATCGCTTCAATGTTACGAACAAACGAAACGTTGAAAATTTTCCAATCATTAAACCACCGCAGAAAAACTACATGTAGTGAATTTAAAAATCTCCTAAATTCATTAGGGTCAATGTGATGGGCACTAAGTATCTAACATTACCAAACGTTATTTAATATCTAAATTTAATGTTAACGTCAGTCAAGATATAATAATATTTACAATTATAATAATGCACAAAAATAAGTAAATTTATTTTAAAGAAAAACGCTCAAATGTACTGAGAAAATGAGGAAAAAATTGATACACGATTTAAAAAAAATAATCTTAACGTCTTATTGCAATCCGCTGTTGACAAAATCGTCTTTGGGTAAGCAATATTTAAAATTGAAAACGGATGAAAACATCAGAATAATGAATTGATGTTTCCGGATTCATTCTCTTAATGACAGTCGTGGCTTTGAATTCCGACGTTATTCAAAAGAATACACGCATTTTTTTTAAATTTTGGGAAATATTTGTTTATGTTTTTATGTATAAGCCAATTTCATTTTTCAAATTCCTCGACGCGAACATGTTTGAAAATCTGTTCGTTAAAATATGAATATAATAATGATAATGCAGTTTTTATTTTAAAAATAACTTTGATCGATTGTATATTTGAAAAAAAAAATGTTGATTACTAATTATTCAAGACAATTTGTTAATCAGAGAGAATATTTTATCCTAAATATGACTTTTAAAAAACTGTATCTTTCATCTGCATGATTGATTGGTCTAATATTTCGAAATACTTTTGGATTTGACTTAAGTTTTTAATTAGATTCATTTTTTAGAGTTTTCTAAGATAAAAGAATCATTTAAAGCAAATTATTCAGGAATTATTTTATGTACATAAAATTTCAATTTTGAAGAAAAATTTGCTGAAACTAATAAAATTGCTCACAAAGCTCATAAAAATGTTTATCTCTAAATACGATATTACTGCAAGATTAAGGCTGTATGAAGATGTCAAAGTAATGTCAATTAAGCATATGTCTATTTCAATAGCGTTAACAAATTTGCTTTTTAAGAAAATATACTTTAGTCATGGGCCACACTAATATGTAGACAATAATTTAACTTTATTCAAATGATTGATTTTATTTTTCTCTAATTTTTTCTATTTGTTCCTTTTTAAGGATGATCATTTTTAGCGTACAAAAATAAGTGAAAAGATAAATCTGGCATCTTTGGTGCTGGCAACACGTTCACATTTAATAGATAACAGAACACCCGGATTATTTCCGGAAAATTTAATTTAACGATTTGTATTCCTTATATTCTGCAGGCAAGATATTACATTCAAACAAACACACAAATACTTATCGAGGCGGTTACTTATAAGGAGTTAGGAATGTAGAAGACTCGGAGACAAGCGACTGCTAGTTAGCGACATACGAAATGAATGGCGCTTAATGACGGTGGCTGAAATGCATGTGAAGTGAGATGCGAGTAAATTTGTTTTATGGCTTGTAATAAAAATTACTAATGGTAAAAATTTCGAGTTTATCTGGGAGATAAGTATGGCGAAGCGTATTTGGCTAGAAATGTTTCGAATCTGCGTTGAGTGCAGATAGTACGTGTTGTTCAATTGATCAGACATTGTAATATGGAAATAATTTAGTTAATAAAGAAATTCGATAAGAGAAAATTCCATATTCGCTTAAATAAAAATTAAAATGACACGCATAAGTGCAAATGAGGAATACTAAGGAAGTTGATTGCAATACTGATGGAAATAAATTTAATTTGAATTTTTTCAGTCAGTCTACGTGGTTCGATATTGCTTTTTTGGGCATAAGATAAAGTATACAGATCCGATTTGTATACTCACAACGTAAATATGTATAGTACAGAATGTACTGAAGGGATAAAGTATATAAACAAAAAATACGTACAAGAACAGAAAAAGTATACGTATATAGAATGGGCACGAAATAAAATAAAGTACTCGCATATACAAATATACTGAACAGATAAAATATACGCACATAATTGTTGTCCACATTTCTTTAAATTGTTGGCGGGAGTAAACTTAAATATAGTTATTTAAAAATTTCAATCAATGCTAAATTTTTTTCGATTTTTCACACTCATGGTTGAAAAATTAAATCATGGGGTGAATAAAACCGGACGAGTGCGAGTCCGATTCGCGCACGACTGAGTCCATAGAAGCTGTGGTCGTGTCTGAGTCCATAGAATTTGTGGTGTGTGGTCGATCCCATATCCCAAAAACTACACACATTACACACTCATACACATTTCTTATTTCAAACAATTTACGTTGAAAGTTTATTTTAAGTTCCGTAACCTTAATTTTTTCAGAATTTTACATTAATATTAAATAATTTTATATTAAATTATAGTTTAGTTGAAAAGTTCAAAAATATTTTAAGATTTTACTGCAAACTAGTCGAAAACTTCATATAAAGCATCTGCTCGTCTTTTCTCATGCATATAGACCTAAAACTGTATAACCTACAGTAGTGGAAGAATAACAGGTAGACAGGCATCATGAAACTATAAAGGTTTTATTTATACAATTTCTTTAGTGAACCCTATAGCAGGGACACATTTCTCGTGGTATATCTCTACTCTGGACTAAAACCGGTAAAGGGTAACAAGTTAAAAGTGTTTTAAATCCATAAAGAGGGTAAAGACTACATGTGGTTCCGCTGATAAGATACTGTGAAGAGGACATAATGATTAAAAAGAAACTAGTGTTAAAAAATTGTATCTATTTATTTAAATAAAAGACTTATTTATGCACAATAGGGAAATTAATTGAAGATGATAACAAAATAAGATACATAGAAAGAGCAAACATATTGTACATTTATTTCAATATTTCTATTTTGTTCCATCTTATTTTACGGGGTGTAACTAAAATTTATTAACAGGAGGCAACTTAGATACTAAGTAGCAATTTTGTTTCTTTCGATATCCTAGTAATGAACTGGTGATAAAAAGGTTTTTTAGTTCCAAATTTTAGCTTAAAAATTTTACTATTCCAAAAGCAATGGAGTAATTTGAAAAGTATAATTTTCCCCACTGTATATCTTAGTTCCGGTAGGCAATTGGACCAGAATACATGTTCGTTTCCTAATCGTTTACTAGAAGTAAATAATACACAAGAATCAAGTGTTTAAGGGATGGAGCATTTAAATATTGATGAACAAATGTGTAACAAATGAGAACAAAAACAAATGTGAACAAATCTATGACCCAGATTTAATGACATTAAAAAAAGTAAGTTTATAGTTCCCGCATAGAGAATAACAACACAAATAAGAACAACAATTTAAAATATATCAAAAAGTATAATGAAACTGTAAAATAATATATTATATCAAAAGTTTTTGTAGTAAATTAGTATGTAGTAAAGTAGTATTTTGATGAAACTTATGAATTTTGAAATTTTCCAAAGTATTCTAGACAATAACTGAGTTTTGATGAAGACATGATTTCTCATATCTTCCATTAATTTTAGGAATTCTTACTGAACCGATAATAAAAACAAAATTATTTTCAGGAACAAATTAAAATGCTAACACAGAGAGAATTTTTGTTTCCCCAATATGTCAATTAAAAAATTCTAAAATTTAGAAGAACACTTAAAAGTTACAGTAACTACAAGGCTGAAAACTTTATTGTGATATGATTATTCAAGATCTCTTCAATAATCATCTTTTACTCGGCGCGATAACGAAGTTCAGTATAAAATATTATTATTTTACAATGGCTCTGCGCCTTTGTATTTTATATATGTCATTTGGATGTAATTAAAAACTCGGAATAAACCTGTAATTTTAAATGCTTAGAAGAGCTATTAAAGTTTTAGATTAAAGTGATGACTGGACTTAATAAATGAGACGATGTTAATTTGAAAGAAAAAAACGGAACCCTTACAAAATCCCTGACATGTCCGTCAGTCTATCCGCCTATTACGTTTTTCTTAGAAATAATTTCACGTAGAAAATTAAAATTGGTATGGTAGGTAAGTTATATACTTAACACTATAAATATTCATATGGATATCATAGAAGGGCAAATAAAGTATTCGATACTTTTTTAATTCTTTGTATCGCTTGCGATACTAGTTGAAAGAGGTATTAATAAGTTATTACATAATACTTCAAAAACTACGTTTCATAATTTTTTGTAAGATAATTCCAAAGAACTGAAAATGTCCTAAAATTTTTTTAGAAACCAGAAACGACACGAAAACTTAAAATTTGGTGTAACGACAAAACATGTTAATTTACGTATATATGGAAAATTAACGCTGTGTATATTTTAAAAGTTTACATGTATAGTTCTAATGTCAGATAGTGTTAGAGTTATTGTTGAAAATTTCCACAAAAATATATCGTGCCTATTTATGTGGAAAAGTGCGAAAATCAACATATCTAAAGTTTACTCAAAACTATAACAATTTACCTAAGTTTACTGAAAAACAATCATTCTAAATTTCGTACGTCAGAAATAAAAATAACGGAACGTTTATTGGATCATTTGTTTTCCACTTCTCTGTCTATCGAGACTATTTTTTCAGAAACAGCTAGAAGTAGTAATCTAAATAGGCAATGTGGCCTTGCAGATCTGCAAAACACAAGTTTTAGCTCAAATCAATAAAAATATACGGGCTTTCAAATAGCTCGTTCTTTGATAATGACGCACTCGTCAAAATTACTAAGGGTAGTAAATAGTAAGTATCACAAGATAAGTAAATAAAATACCGAAAATTTTTAACTTTGTGATTATTTGTAAAATTGTGACAAAGTAATTTTTTTTCGGTCTTTATTTGTAAAATACATAGAGTCATACAATACAATGGTAGGGAAGCTTAACATTGTGTTGAATTTAAGGGAGTTTTACTCGATCTTAACCGTCCTCTTTGAGATGTTCACGATATTTTTACACCCGTGAAAGATATACTAGGCAAAAATGGTATAAAATAATATTAACGTTAATCCTTACATAGTATAAAACAAAGTAGCTTCCCGTGTCTGTCTATCCTTCTCTAAGCTTAGATATTTTAAATCACGCAACTAATTTTGATGCGGTTTTCACTATAATTCAGATAATTTCTTCCAGAAGATTTATAGGTATAATACATGCATGTTATATTTACATGAAATATAAAAAAGTCAATATTTCGTAAAAAAGTAGAATTGTGGGGGCTTTTATTGCTAACGCTATATATCAAAATATTGTACTATGGAATTGTGTATTTTAAAAATATCTAAAAAAAAGTCCGAAATGGCATTTATCTATATCCAACGGATAACCCACAGTGACCATTTATATTAATTTTTTTGTGGGCTATTTTTTGGAAGTTATTTTGATCAATTTCATATTAATTTTTCTTTATTTAAATAAGTTGATTTCGTTAAACATTTCATGTAGAAAAAATTTGCTCTTTGCAGCAAATCATTCGATATTCAATTCGATTCAAAATATCGTTAATATTTAAAAATATATCACAGATTTAAAATTAGCATAAATCAGATTTCGTGATGCTGATGCTGTGCATGGACGGCGGCGGTGGCGGGCGGCGTCACCGTATGAATGACAGTAATATTATTAATCGCTCCACAATTACACCACATTAGTACCTGCATTGCACCCGTGCGAAGCTGGGGCTGGTCGCTAGTAAATAATATTATAGAAATACCATATACGTTTTAATGGTTATATATACATAAGTATTTACGATAATTTATATTGCCAGCTAGACTCCTATTAATAAGTTAACTTAAAGAATTATATCACACACAAAAACTGTTTACATGTGTACTTAATTAAATTAATACGTTGAATATATTTGGCGTTAATTTTGTTCATTATTCACAATTAAATGAAACTACGTGATATAGTATTATTTCTATTTTCTTTATGTTCTTTACACCGATCTATGTTTCGTTGTGTTAGAACATCTTCAGGTGGGCTGTTAGCAAAGATCTTTGCTATCAGCCAATCTTTGCTAACAGTCCACTTGAAGATGTTGTAATACAACGAAACCTAGGTCGGGGTAAAGAACTTAAAGAAAGTAGAAATAACACTACGTTTCATTTGATTGTAAATTAATACGATTTATTTGCTAAATTTACATTGTTGTGACTTGTGTTTCATGATATTTATTATTATCTTTTATTAAATTTGATATAATATTGATACGTGGTTAAAAAGTAGAGATGTAACGGAGCTCCGCTTCCACTTCCAAAAATGCGGAAGATTACCAACAGTTGAAACATCCGCTGCTGCTTATGCTTCTGCATATTTTACAACGGAAGTATAAAGGAAGAAATGCGTAATTATTTTTATTTTTCTAGATTATGCGGAGCTGCGAGTGTGGTCAAGGCCAAAGTGAAAGAGAGTTTTTTGTTTAATTTTATTCATTCATTGCATAATAATTGCCCGTTACGTAAGGTGTTCGTTATTGAATTTCCTTGCTTTATAATTATGAAATCGTTTCATGTCTGTTGCTACAATTATTTCGTACTGTATGTTTATTAGGAATAAAATAGTAATAAATATAAAACCAAAGTCAAGCACAATTCGGAGGTTTCCTTCGAAAATAAAAAGTCTTTCTCAAAAAAAAAACGAACGTACGGCAATTGTTCAATATGCAAAAAGGAATATTGTCGGAAAGGGCGTACTACGACTGCTTTAAAAAGTCATTTAAAATCTATGCTTGCAGACTTCCAGCAGTTTGAAAAATTAAATGCCGATCTCATAATACAGCAGGAAGAGAAAAAGAAGCAAAACCTGCTGTTTCCACAGACTGAAGCGAAAAAGAACTAACTGTACAGAAACATTTGCAACCAAAATCAGATATGGTATACATCACAAAAAAAATGCAAGAATATGGATCGCTTTGGAGGATTTACCATTTAATCTTGAGGATGGAATAGGATTCCGTCGAGTGATAAGTGCTGCTTTGCCTAAATATAACTTAAAAGGCCGATAGTTTTGTACACAATTTATTATGATGATATGTAGAATTTAATATAAAACGGAACAGGACAGATACAATAACAAGAGTTCAAAAAATATTCCGTTACAAGTGACATCTGGTGAGAAAAGTGCAGGCGTTTCTTTACTCGCTTTGATTTACGTATGTGTAATAAACAATTATTTTGAAAAGAAGTAATTTTTTTTAAATGCAAATTTATGGAAGAACTTCAAGCAGGAAAGGCTATTTCAACCAATTTTCAGGGTTTTTTAAGAGCGGGGCATAAAAAAAATTACAGTTCATTGCATAATACGTGATAGAGGTTAGAATATGATTAAAGAGTTACAGTTATCAGATATTGAATATTTCAATTGCTCATATACAATATTCAGCGATGCATTCAAATGTTTACTCAGAACGAAGAATAGCTGGAGCAACCTGTACTTAAATTTAAGATAATTGTAACTCCTTTCAATCATTCCCTGATAGCAAAAGATAAGCTAAAAAAAACGGACACAGTGTCAATCCCCATTAAGTTCTATACAAGACTGGCCAACTAGATAAGTAATCCAGTTATTCATATTCCAGGCCACATGAATGTAATAATTATATCTATGTATTAATTTTATATTCAGATATCCTTTATTTTAATTAAAATATTTTTGTGTTTACATTTACAGACTATAAAAATAATAATATAAAAGCACATATATATTTTAATAAACACGTATACGTTTATGTACAGTTAACGTCACCTTATTAATATTTATTTTTTCCTACGCATAAAGAAAAGAAGAGAGATTTTTACTGAATTTTTCCATTAACTACTTCTTTACATAAATAAACTGTTAACAGTGAATAATGATCACTATTTTTTCGCAGGTAGAACAGTATAATTTATATGATGGAGCGTTTTCTGACAGTTAAAGTTTTCATTATATTATACCTCAGTAAAGAAAAAATCGTCACAACTCATTTTGGTTGGTTGGTTTGGAGGGTTGGTTAAACGATGAAAAATAAGTTAATATAATGAGACCTTTTGAAAGTCTCAAATTAAGCAGTTTTCAAATTACAGTTTCGTCCGTTATACCACTTATATATAACAGGTGTTATAATAAATAATTTTCAAACTGAGGAATCTAAAATTGAGTCATCAAGTCCCTTTAGAAGAATAATTAAAATTTTAATGGATTGGAATTTAATGGAACTGTTTGCCAGATTTAATGATTTAAACAACAATTTTTTATGTGATATTTCTATATATTTGGATATAAAATTAAATTTTTAATTAGATTACAAAATGGGAGATTAGAACAGAATTAATCATAATTTCATTCATAAAAGAAAATAATACTTCGTGTGCTTCTCCTCACCCTAAGGGAAAAAAAGAAAATCATACTATCGAAAACGCCTATGAACCTTAGCCTTCGACAAGTAAGATTCAACACTCATGAGGATTGTTAGAATCTATATTAAGTTTAGATACTGAAGAAATGTTGGTGATGATTTGTTAATAGAGCCTACTGTAATGTTAAAACAGGAACTGCAGAATTTCAACAAGGAAAAAAGACCTCCATTAAAGGAAAATACTTTGTGATGTGGTGGAAAAAGAACGCTCACATTTACTCGATTTTACGACCATTATTTCGGAGATTTTAATCAGTTTCACTCAGTAGTGTCGCCAGCAAACAATTGTTTCAACTAGCAGCTCTAATTTACGATGAAAAAAGAGTAGATTAGATGGAGAGAAGGCTGTTAAACTTTTTATGTACAATTTACCATTCATAAGTATTCAACATCAATATTTTTTGTAATACTTATTAATAAAATACCTACTTTTGCATTGATGTAACTTACAGTTTATGTAGGACTTCCTTTCATTTTTAAGTAAACTATATAAAAAATAACTTCGCTTTTAGTATGTGCTCGCTTCTGTCCCTGTTTCCACTCCCGCTTCTGCTTCCGTTATAACTTTTACTAAGTATGTGGTCCGTTTCTTCTGCCGTTATGTCTTTTCTGTTATATCTCTATTAAAAGTCTCCTTGCATATTAACAGCCAATGAGAGTTTTATTGCAAAACGGACTTTTTAGAAATAAATTAAATCCTCTAACCAAACTTGTGTGGTAAATAATATTGAATCTCTTTAATTAGTTAACTTGCAATCACGATTTACATTTACACACAATTAAACTGAGTGCCAGTCGAGCTTGGGATCTCAGAGTCGGCGGAAGTTTCAGTTCATTTAACTTACTTATTTTTTTATTTGAATGTATCCGGGATTATAACTTCGCTCTTGAACAGTTGTTGAGACATTAGTTTATTTCAGTAATGGTTTTGTGGAGATTTCGTGTGCCACACGTTTTAGCTGTCAATGGGCCGCAGACATATTTTAAGAAAATGTTGGTTATTTGAGAAATTTTCGCGCAGAAGTCTTTCAAAAAATTTGATAATTATTTGGTTAGAAAGATTTAAGCTTACTATAAAACCTAATGTCATATATGCAGTTTAGGGTAGGAATATTATATATCTAGTATAGATCTATTATATAGATTACAAAAGTTTTTGCAATGTAAATTATGGGCAACATGTTTAGATATATGTTTTGGGATAATTTAGCTGTAATAGTCTCATAGTAGTCAAAAATAACAAAAAAACTCAGATAATACTGTTTTGGCCATTAATATCCTGAATATTTTTTTATAAATGTAATTTAGTGTAAAGGAGGTATTAAAAAAATTATTATCCTGATTAATGTTAATATTTTCCTGATTACTGTTAATTTTTTTCTGATTACTGTTAATTTTAATCTATCACTTAGCTGTACAAATAATGAAATCGTAAATTTTGGATGTTTTCACATTGAAAATGTTTCCAAAAAAAATAAATTTGGGGATGAAGGACCAGTGATACATCGCATTAATATAACAGTAAAGGAGTACCTAGCTGTTCGGCGTTTTGTAACTATGTAAAACAATAAATGAAACTACGTGCATCATATTTTTTTATGTATATTGGACGTATAGTATCGGCATCCGGAGTTTCCATAAATTTTCACCCAGGTACATGTCAGTTACAACAAATAATAAAAAATTATTCATTAATATCCGAACTATTTACTCATTCCTGGTGTACACTAACAAACACTTGACTATTTCCTAGTGTATGTTAATAAACATGTATCTATTAAAATTTATGGTCCTTTATGAATGATCTTTTTATTTTTGCGAATTTTGCGTATATGATCTGTGTTAAGAACATAGAAGTATGATTAATTCTGGCATATGCCGAGTTTACAGGAGACGCTGTCTATAAAACGACACGAGAATTATTTGAATTTGGAATGATTTATATTTCATATATCGAAGTGATAAAAAGTATCACTTTCGCTGACCACCGTCAAGGCGTTTTGTCTTGTACGTTAGAGGGCGAATCTCCCTCGTAGTTGAATTTTTAAGACGATTTTTTTAAAAAAGCATTACATTTTATTTTGAAGTTAATAGTGGATACTAATTATTCCGTAGAGATAATGTTGATGCAAGTTAATTTCACTTAAAAAGAAATAATAGAAACTCTTCTTTTCGGCAAATTACACTGAGTACACTGAGTCACACTGAATAAAATTTAGTATAATCAGGCAAAATGCAATGCTAAGTAAAACAATTTATAAGAAAATATTTCTTTGGTATCATTAAGTCCATAATTTATGTGCGTATTTAACTAATACTTTTTATAGACGAATCAAAATTGAAACACGCAATTATTTTTACAAAATAAACTACGAAGCCTTTCAATGAATTCCTATCTTATGTTACCGTAATTACTCACCCAGAGATCTAAATTCAATAATACTCTTGTCTATAGATAGGTAGATGTATATTTAACTATGCATAAAAAAAGTGAATTTATAAAATTTATTCACATTACACTAAAATGGTTATATTTAGGACAATTATAGTAAAATTAGTTTATTAATTCATTTTACCTAAACCCGTTATCACAAACTGTCCAGACCTAATCAGTTCGTTCCTTTATGTAACAGTATTTACTGTTTGATTTCTTATATTCTTGTAAAAATATATGCCAATAATCTCAATATAAAGGTTTAGTAATTTTGTAAACTTCTAATTAAGTATCTAATAAATTGTGGCTGAAATATATTATTTGAAGTGGTATCTCCATGCAAAATAGAATACAATAATAATAGTTCATCAATAAGCAAAAGATGAACTCCATCAATGATTTGCGCTGACCTTTAGACGTTGATCATCCGAGACACGGAAGGAACAAAATATCGCAACAATAAACGTTCTCCGCGGTCGATATTTAAGACATCTTTAGAAATAAGGGCAAATTCCGAACTTTAAGTGCGCGGGTGGACCAATAAATGGCATTGAATAGCGACCCCGTCGGCTCGCACAATGGGGCAGTTGTCCCCGAAATAAAACACAATCATTATCGTTTCTTACGTATTGTGTACTCCGTACAATATATTTCCAACAGGATTCGTCTGGATTACGTACTTTACGTTAGAAACTGTGACTTATGTACGTTCGAACGGTTCGAATAATGGTGAAGGAGAAAATATATAGGCCTGTGAATTCGTGACGTTCGTGACGTCAGTGGGAAAGGTGGAATAATTCGTACATAGCTGTGAAAATCAGGGTTGTGAAAACCAGGATTTTTGTATGATGATGAAGCCCTTTTCCTCGATTATTACAAATCGTTTGAATATGTTAACTGACGTGAAATACTTATCGTAGCAAGCAAGCGACACATATTCTGTGGTAGCGACCAGTGATAAGTAATTACTAGTCGCTGTCGTAGTCTACGCCTACGGCAGTTCAGATGAGCGCTCCTTTCTTTCGCGTGTCCCCTAAGCATTGATTCAAGGTTGTGGAAGTTTAAGAGACATTAGAAGCCATGGCTTCAACTTGTTCTGGACATGCGTATACATCCGTGACTTTAGATATATCGTGAAAATCTTCCACAAAGCACACGCGCGACAAGTATTTATGAAGCTTTTATTTACGTCGTTACTATTAGATTCTATGAAGCTTTTATTTGAGTCGTTACTACTATATCACCCGCTATGTTACTAGTGTCATTGAGGAAGTCTTTTTTTGCCAATTGTTCGATCGGAAATTACCTTATAAGCAATAGCAGAATAGTTTTAATATTATGGTCAGCCCCTCAGGCGGTCAATCTTTTATTCATTTAATTTCAATGATATATGTATATATATATATATATATATATATACATATATATTTATATATATATATATATATACATATATATATATATATGTATATATACATATATATGTGGGTTCCTTACTTCATTTGAAGTGAAATGACTTTATTAATTAGAAATTCTTAGGGCAATAAATATATTTTAATACCTGATAAAATTAGGAAGAATGGGGGGGTGAGAGTATATATATGGTGAATATTTAAAAAAAATATGACACCAGAATCATCGTTATAGGAAGGTCATTTTAGGTTATAAAAATGATATATAAAGGTTCCAAAATAACTTTTTTATTTAAATAAATAGTTGGTGAGATATGCGCTTCTAAAATTTTAAAAGGTGTGTCCTCCCCACTAACTTTTCAACCAACGTGTATATAATTCTGAAAAAAAATTACTAGGAAAAATTAGTAAAACTTAAAATAAACTTTTAATGAAAATAGGTTTGAATAAAATATGTTGTGTGGTTTTTGTGGTATCGGATATTTTTGGGACCAACCAGAGCAATAACTGAGTTTTTTTACAGTGTCTGAGAAATACAAACTTATATGTTTAATATTGTTTGGTGTTACGGAACATTTTTTTAATTTTTGAGTGAATCCGACTCGCACTTTGCCGGTTTTTTTTTCATTTTTGTTTTCAGTTTCGGAAACAAGGATAAAGATGAGCACATTACAGCTAAAAAAATATTGATAAAAACTCTCCCCACTCAGCTCCGCGCATATGCGATATGATACAGCATTGGTGCCGTCAGCGGCGAGTAGCATTCCTTTTAAGAATAGAGCAGGAGTGCATTGCTATCAATATTTGGATGAGGGGCTTATGGCACGGAACACTATTTGTGAAATATAGCTTGAATTTGACCGATTATTTTTTTAAATTGTGACTTGTTACATATTTTCACATCTAGTATAAAATTGGTCTCTATTTCAATAAACGTCGATTCAATTTCTATTACATGTTATTTTGCAATTAATTTTACAAATAGGTAGTTACCAGATAGAAGACATGTTAATGTCTATGTAATATCAAATCAGATTAAATATTTATTAAGAGCTACGGGTTTTATCGAGCATATTAACAGTAAATGATCTTGAATATTAATTAAGGAACAAGTAGTAACATAGAACTCGACAGCCCATCGTCAATTACAAAAAAAGCCCTAATATGAGCTGGCAAGGATAATTTTTTCTGTCTTGCGATATTATTCGATTACATCTCGTACTAAAGTCGTGTAAACAGATAAATTGCTTTTACAGCAACGTGCTTGAATATATTAATTATACGAGGAATACATAAATATACGTTAGTATAAAAAAAAATCATCTTTACGAGATCTCATTCGAATGTCGCTGTTGACAAATTTTCCTCAGGGAAGTAAATATTCAAAATAGGAAACGGATGAAAACATCAGAATAATGAATTGATATTTCCGGATTTACTCTCTGAATGACGGTGATGCCTTTGATTTCCGATGTTGTTCGAGTGAATACTCACAGTTTTTTCAAATATTCACCAAATATTTGCTCACGCTTTTTGTATACATCAATTTTATTTCCCGAGTCTTTTGATGCGAGCGGATTGTTTGAACATTCATACCTGGAGATGTAAATATAATTTTTATCTCCATTTATAAATATATCTTACTCAGAAAAAATATAGAAAGAATATGAAAAAATATCTCAAATCGTAATTTCATTTAAAAATACAATTATCTTAACCTCTGAGCCCATTATTACTGATTATAGACAATCTTCAGTAAATTAATCATTTGTCACAAAACTTATGAACTACACATAATTTTTATGTCGTAAAGCATGGATGTCTAAATCATATCTTATATTTTTCTTTTATTTGACGTCATTGGTCTAATGTTTTGAAACATACTACATTCTGCATTAGCTTATTTAAATAGGTTTAGCTTTTCCAAAAATTCAACATAAGACTAAAGCACATGAAAGTATTTATGAACTTCTTTAAGATGTAGTAAAAAATCTTAATTTTAAAGATAACCCCAAAATGACAATCACATTGATTCAAATTAAAACTGAAAAAATAAGATAAAATTAAGTAATGGATACAAAAAGTGAAAGTTGGATACTAAAAGAAAGAAAGCAAATAAAAAGTACAATGTTTTTTTATAAATATGGCACTGACAGCGAGTGATAATTTAAAAAGCAATTAGGTTAATTAAATTAATTTTTTTGACACAAATTAAAAATAATCTGCGGTTACATAACCTTATACTTGGATTAGAAAAACAATCTTTGCTTACGTTCCAGAGATTAACTTAATTTGTTTATTTCTCTTTAATTTTACTATCGAATTATTATTTTATAAGCCATTTATATGTACGGGTATTAATATATGTAATAAAATTGTAAGAGAGTGAGTTCTGTTTATGGAAAATATTTTAAAGATTGATTTAACGCATAGAATGACAACAGAAGCCAGAAACTTGTTTTTATCATTTTTGTCTGTTTGTCTATGTGTTAATTTGTTTTTCAATAACGCAAAATCTACTAAATGGAGTCGCCGAGCAACACATAGAATACTTTTTTAGGGGATATTACAGATTAAAAAAACTATGTCTTGGTGAATGTTACGATATTGGTACTTTCAAAGCCATCTATTAATGTTTTAGTAATTTTATGCTCATGGATATATTAGGATATGGTACGGCCAACACCTTTATTAAAGTTTTCAGTAAAATGTATGCTTATAGATATGAAAATAAAAATAATTATAATAGATTGGACAGTTCAGTTGGATTAGCCGTGGTGTAATGATTAGTACATTGGCACGGTGCACCGAAGATTTGGGTACAATTCCCTCCGGCCGATCGACCTTTTATTTGTGTCGTTTATAAAGTAATTACTACTGTATTTTGACTTATATTATTATCAAAATAATTGTACAGGTAACTCATCTATTAGCGGTATTTATAACTTTTACATTCATGGAAAATGAAGCATAGATTTTTCAAAAAAACCTATGCTGTGTGATATTTATTCATCCACCTTTCGTCCATCGTCAATATTTTTACTTATGACCGTTATCCTAATAATAATCATCAGGGAATTCCACGGGAGCAAAGTCGCAAGCACAGTTAGTAAAGTAAATACATAAAAAGTGTAAATTAAATACCATGAAGAAAGCGACCTACTTTCAATTTAAGTGTTTTTGTTGCTTTTAATTTTTTTCCGTTTTCAATAATAAAATACTATACGGATTTCTTTTAAAAGATTTAACTTAACTTTCTTTGTCTCTTATCTCGGTAGATAAGACCACTTATTACGTTCAAACATACGCACAAAAGCTTAAAATACGATCGAGGAACAAGGAAATGACGTCATGTATCAAGGTGGTTACTTAAAAGGAATGAGAAATGTATAGGACCCGAGATAAGCATCTGCTAGTTAGCGACAGATGAAATGAACGGAGCTCTAATGAGTGTAGCAGAGAAATATGAGGAGAGAGATACGAGTAGATTTGTTTGATGACTCGTACTGAAAATGATTAATAGTGATAACTTAGAATTTATATGACAACTAAGTTTTCAGAAGCGTGGGTAAAAAATTGATTAAATCCACGTAGATTGCAAAGACTTGTGCACGTGTTTTAGTCATTAACATATCAGCCACCACGTGAATACGTTATTATGCACCTATGAAAGAAATGCTAGTCAATATATTTAAATGGTATAAAATAATATTAACATTTGTCAATAACTGATTAGAAACACTAGATACATTTTAATGTTTAAATGTACGTAAGTGTGCGCGGATTTTGATGTAATTTAGCTTGATTAATATTTTATACCCTCGACCAACATATATGATTCTTTTTATGTGGATATTACATATTTATAAAATATTTGACTTGGTGAATATTACGATATTGGTACTGTTAACGCCATCTATAAGCGTTTTTATTAAACTTTATGCTCATAGACATACTACGATATGGTATAGCCATCGGCATCTAATAAAGTTTTTAGTAAACTTTGTACTGAAAGCATCGCATTTAATGGATTTATTTATAGATTAAAATTATATCTCACGAAAAAAATATTCTCATTTGTCCTTAATTAAATTGATATGATTTTAGTTGATTAACTTATTTTATAACATTTTTTATTGGTATTTATTGTTAGGGTTTATTAAATCTTAAACAATATCGGTACGTATGTAGTTGAAAAAAATCTAGTTTTATGTTAATCACTCTTGAGAATGGTGATATAAATATGACATTTAAAATGTTTGCAACGCTTGAACTGAACTTCTTCGGGAATACTCTTTAGAAGATGACGGAATACCCTTAGATTATTTGAAAAGAAATGATAGAAACTCTCCTTTTTGTCAGATTACACTGAACAGCTAAAAAAATGGACTGAATAAAACTTGGTATAACTAAACAAAATGCAATGCTAAGTAAAACAATTTATAAGAAAATAATTCTTAGGTATCATTGTGTCTAATTTATGTAAATATTTAACTAATACTTTTTCTGGACGAATCAAAATTGAAACACAGAATTATTTTTACAAAATAAACTACGAAGCCTTTCAGTGTATTCCTATCTTATGCTACCGTAATTATTCACTCGAATTCCATAACACTCTTGTCTATAGATAGTTATATATACATCCATAAACAAACTGATTTTATGAAATTTATTCACATTAAACTACAAATGGTTATATTTAGGACAACTATAGTAAAGTATAGTTAATTAATAAATTTTACTTAGACTTATTATCACAAACTATCCAGATCTAACCAGTTCGTCCTTTTATATAATATTTGCTACTGTTTGATTTCTTATATTCGTGTGAAAATAAAAGATTAATATGCAAACTTCTAATTAAGTATCTAATAAATTGTGGCTGAAATATATTATTTGGAGTGGTGGCTGCATAGAAAACGGAATATAATAATAATAGCTCATCAATAAGCAAAACATGAACTTCGTCACTGATTTGAGCTGACCTTTAGACGTTGATCATACGAGACACGGAAGGAACAGATTATCTGGACAATAAACGTTCTCCGCGGCCAATATTTAGGATATCTTTAGGATTCAGGGCAAATTCCGAACTTTAAGTGCGGGGGCGGACCTATAAATGACATTGAATAGCGACCCCGTCGGCTCACACAATGGGGCAGTTGTCCCCGAAATAAAACACAATCATTATCGTTTCTTACGTATTGTGTACTCCGTACAATATATTTCCAACAGGATTCGTCTGGATTACGTACTTTGTGTTAGAAACTGTGACTTATGTACGTTCGAACGGTTCAAATAATGGTGAAAGAGAAAATATATACGAGTAGGCCTGTGAATTCGTGACGTTCGTGACGTCAGTGGGAAAGGTGGAATAATTCGTATATAGTTGTAAAAATCGGGCTTGTGAAAACCAGGATTTTTGTATGATGATGAAGCCGTTTTCCTCGATTATTACAAATCGTTTGAATATGTTAACTGATGTGAAATGCTTATCGTAGCAAGCAAGCGACACATATTCTGTGGTAGCGACTAGTGATAAGTAATTACTAGTCGCTGTCGTAGTCTAGGCCTACGGCAGTTCAGGTGAGCGCTCCTTTCTTTCGCATGTCGCCTAAGCATTGATTCGAGGTTGTGGAAGCTTTAGAGACATTAGAAGCCATGGCTTCAACTTGTTCTGGACATGCGTATACATCCGTGACTTTAGATATATCGTGAATATCTTCCACAAACCACGCGCGCGACAAGTATTTATGAAGCTTTTATTTACGCCGTTACTATTAGATTCTTTGAAGCTTTCATTTGAGTCGTTACTGCTATATCACCCGCTATGTTACTAGTACCATTGAGGAAGTCCTTTTTGGCCAATTGTTCGATGGATAATTACTTTACAAGGTATAGCAGAATAGTTTTAATATTATGGTCAGCTGCTCAGACGGTCAATCTTTTATTCATTTAATTTCAATGATATATATATATATACATATATATATATATATATATACATATATATATATATATATATATATATATATACATATATATGTGGGTTCCTTACTTCATTTGAAGTGAAATGACTTTATTAATTAGGAATTCTTAGCGCAATAAATATACTTTAATACCTGATAAAATTAGGAAGAATGGGGGGTTGGCATATATATTACGGTGAATATTTAAAAAAAATATGACACCAGAATCATCGTTATAGGAAGGTCGTTTTAGGTTTTAAAAGTGATATAAAAGGTTCTAAAATAACTTTTTTATTTAAATGAATAGTTGGTGAGATTTGCGCTTCTAAAATTTTAAAAGGTGTGTCATCCTCACTATCTTTTCAACCAACGTGTGTATAATTCTGAAAAAAATTACTAGGAAAAATTAGTAAAACTTAAAGTAAACTTTTAATGAAAATAGGTTTGAATAAAATATGTTGTGTGGTTTTTGTGGTATCGGATATTTTTGGTACCAACCAGAGCAATAACTGATTTTTTACAGTGTCTGAGAAATACAAACTTATATATTTAATATTATTTGGTGTTACGGAACCTTTTTTTGATTTTTGAGTGAATCCGACTCGCACTTTGCCGGTTTTTTTTCATTTTTGTTTTCAGTTTCGGAAACAAGGATAAGATGAGCACATTACAGCTAAAAAAATATTGATAAAAATTCTCGCGATCTGCGCAGTTGAAAAAATATTGGTTTCTAAAAAAATTGCTTGACGAAAAAGAAATTCTCACAATGTAAGGAAAAAACTTTTATTCTCACATGATTTCTACAATTTTTAATTTGGCTAAGTCGAAACTCTCCCCACTCGCCGGCCGCGGCGAGTAGCATCCCTTTTAAGAATAGAGCAGGAGTGCATTGCTATCAATATTTGGATGAGGGGCTGATGGCACGGAACACTATTTGTGAAATATAGCTTGAATTTGACCCATTATTTTTTTAAATTGTGACTTGTTACATATTTTCACATCTAGTATAAAATTGGTCTCTATTTCAATAAACGTCGAATCATTTTCTATTATACGTTATTTTGCAACTAATTTTACAAATAGGTAGTTTACCAGATAGAAGACATATTAATGACTATATAATATCGAATCAGATTAAATATTTGTTAAGAGCCACGGGTCTTATCGAGCATATTAACAGTAAATGATCTTGAATATTAATTAAGGAACAAGTAGTAACATAGAACTCGACAGCCCATCGTCAATAACAAAAAAAGACCTAATAGGAGCTGGCAAGGATAATTTTTTTTCTATTGCTTTATACTCTATTTCATCTCGCACTAAAGTCGTGTAAACAAATAAATTGCTTTTACGTGCTTGAATATATTAATTATACGAGGAAGACATAAATATACGTTTTTATAAAAAATCGTCTTTAGAATAACGATGTCGATCTTATTCCAATGTCGCCGTTGACAAATTGTTATCAGGTAAGTAAATATTGAAAAGAGGAAACGGATGAAAACATCAGAATAATGAATTGATATTTCCGGATTTACTCTCTGAATGATGGTGATGCCTTTGAGTTCCGATGTTGTTCGAGTGAATACTCACAATTTTTTCAAATATTCACGAAATATTTGCTCATGATTTTTGTACACGTTAATTTTATTTTCTTTCTTCTAGTCTTTCGATGCGAGCGGATTGTTTGAACATTCATACTCGGAGATGTAAATATAACTTTTATCCTCACTTATAAATATATCTTACTCAGAAAAAATGTAGGAAGAATAAGAAAAAAATGTTTTCAATTCGTAATTTCGTCTAAAAATAAAATTATCTTAACCTCTGAGATACAAAAAGGGAAAGTAAACAGAAATAATGTTCTTTTTTAAATATGACATTAACAGCGAGTGAATGCTATATGATGATTTAATTTAAAAAGCAGTTAGGTTAACAAAATCAATTTTTTGAGACAAATTAAAGATAAAGTAGTTAAGTAAGACAATGCAGTTATGTAAACTTGGAAAGAAGTACCTAGAGTAGACTAGAGAAAAATAATTGTTGGTTACGTTCCAGATATTAATTTAATTTGTTTATTTCTCTTTAAATTTAATATCGAATATTTATTTTATAGTCCATTTATATGTACGGGTATTGTAATAAAATTTTAATAAAGCGAGTTTTGTATATGGCAAATATTTTAAAAATATTGATTGATTTATCATATAGAATAACAGTAGAAGCCAGAAACGTGTATTTATCTTTTTTGTCTGTCCGTCTGTCTATGTGAATTTGTTTTCAATCATGTAAAATCTACTACATGGAGTTGGGTGAAATTTTGGTATGATTAATAGTTTACATTGTCGAGCAACATATAGAATACTTTTTATAGGGATATTACAGAATAAATAAAACTATGAATATACTATGTCTTGGTGAATATTACGATATTGGTACCATCAACGCCATCCAGTCAATTTTATGCTGATTGATTTATTAGGATATAGCACGATCAACACCTACATTAAAGTTTTCAATAAAATTGATGCTTAAAGATACGAAAATAAAAATAATCATAATAGTTTCTACAGTTCAGTTGGATCAGTTGTGGTGTAATGATTAGTACATTGGCACGGTACACCGAAGACGTGTTGTTTATAATAGTGACTTCTACTAGTTTTTGACTTATAACAATATCAAAATAAATGTACAGGTAACCCGCCTATTAGCGGTATTTATAATTCTTACATTCACGTTAATATTTCAAACAAACCTGTGTGATAAATGCTGTGTGATATTTAAAGCCAAAAAATGCTGTGTGATATTTATTCATCCACTTTTCATACATCGTCAATATCTTTACTTATGTCCGTTATTCTAATAATAATCATCAATTGACTTCACGCGAGCGAAGTCGCGGACACAGCTAGTAAAGTAAATACATAAAAAGTGAAATCTGGTATGAATCCTTCGAAGAAAGCGACGTACTTTCAATTTAAGTGTTTTTATTGCATTTCATTTTTTTTTTCGTTTTCGAGAATAATATACTACACGGATTTCTTCTAAAGGATTTAACTTAACTTTCTGTGTCTCTTATCTCGGTAAATAAGACCACTTATTATATTCAAGCATACGCACAAAAGCTTAAAATATGATCGAGGAACAAGGAAATGACGTCGTGTATCAAGGTGGTTACTTAAAAGGAATGAGAAATGTAGAGGACCCGAGATAAGCATCTGCTAGTTAGCGACAGATGAAATTAATGGAGCTCTAATGAGTGAAACAGAGAAATATGTGGAGAGAGATACGAGCAGATTTGTTTTATGGCCCGTACTGAAAATTATTAATGGTGAGAACTTAGAATTTATTTAAGAGCTAAGTTTTCAAAAACAGACTTGTGCACGTGTTTTAGTCAATAACATATTAGCCACCACGTGAATACGTTATTATGCACTTATGAAAGATATACTAGTCAATATATTTAAATGGTATAAAATAATATTAACATTTGTCAATAACTGATTAGAAACACTATATATATTTTAATGTTTGTTTGTAGTTAAGTGTGCGCGGATTTTGATGTGATTTAGCTTGATTAATATTTTACACCCTCGACCAACATATATGATTCTTTTTATGTGGATACTAGAGATTTAAAAAATATTTGACTTGGTGAATATTACGATATTGATACTGTTAACGCCATCTATAAGCGTTTTTATTAAACTTTATGCTCATAGACATACTACGATATGGTATAGCCATCGGCATCTAATAAAGTTTTTAGTAAACTTTGTACTGAAAGCATCGCATTTAATGGATTTATTTATAGATTAAAATTATATCTCACGAAAAAAATATTCTCATTTGTCCTTAATTAAATTGATATGATTTTAGTTGATTAACTTATTTTATAACATTTTTTATTGGTATTTATTGTTAGGGTTTATTAAATCTTAAACAATATTAGTACGCATGTAGTCGTAGAAAACATCTCGTTTTATGTTAATCACTATTGAGAATGGTGATATAAAAAGGACATTTAAAATGATTGCAACGCTCGAATTGAACTTCTTCCGGAATACTCTTTAGAAGATGACGGAGTACCCTTCAGATTATTTCAAAAGAAATAATAGAAACTCTCTTTTTGTCAGATTACACTGAGTCGCTAATAAAATGGACGGAATAAAACTTGGTATAACTAGACAAAATAATGCAAAGCAAAACAATTTACAAGAAAATAATCCTTAGGTATAATAACGTCCATAATTTATGTGAATATTTAACTAATACTTTTTCTGGACGAATCAAAATTGAAACACACAATTATTTTTACAAAGTAAACTGTTAAGCCTTTCAGTGAATTCCTATCTTATGCTACCGTAATTATTCACTCGAGTTCGGAATTCCATAATATTCTTGTCTATAGATAGTTATATATACATCCATAAATAAACTGATTTTAAGAAATTTATTCACATTACACTACAAATGGTTATATTTAGGACAACTATAGTAGAGTATAGTTTATTAATAAATTTTACTTAAACTTATTATTACAAACTACCCAGATCTAACCAGTTCGTCCTTTTCTATAATATTTCCTACTGTTTGATTTCTTATATTCGTGTGGAAATAAAAGATTAGTATGCAAACTTTTAATTAAGTATCTAATAAATTGTGGCTGAAATATATTATTTGGAGTGGTGGCTGCGTAGGAAACGGAATACAATAATAATAGTTCATCAATAAGCAAAACATGAACTCCATCAATGAATTACGCTGACTTTTAGACGTTGATCATACGAGGCACGAAAGGAACAAAATATCTAGAAAATAAACGTTCTTCGCGGCCGATATTTAAGATATCTTTAGAAATAAGGGCAAATTCCGAACTTTAAGTGCGCGGGCGGACCAATAAATGGCATTGAATAGCGACCCTGTCGGCTCGCACAATGGGGCAGTTGTCCCCGAAATAAAACACAATCATTATCGTTTCTTACGTATTGTGTACTCCGTATAATATATTTCCAACAGGATTCGTCTGGATTACGTACTTTGCGTTAGAAACTGTGACTTATGTACGTTCGAACGGTTCGAATAATGGTTAGGGAAAAAATATATAGGCCTGTGAATTCGCGACATCCTGCGTCTGCTTATGTCCAGTGCGAAAGGTGGAATGATTTGTATATGATTGTGAAAACAGAGTTTTTTTGTATGATGACGTAGCCATTTTCGTCGATTATTACAGATCGTTTGAATATGTTAACTGACGTGAAATGCTTATCGTAGCAAGCAAGCGACACATATTCTGTGGTAGCGACTAGTGATAAGTAATTACTAGTCGCTGTCGTAGTCTACGCCTACGGCAGTTCAGGTGAACGCTCCTTTCATCGCGTGTGCCCTAAGTATTTATTTGAGGTTGTGGAAGTTTTATGAGACATTAGAAGCCATAGCTTCAACTTGTTCTGGACATGCGTATATATCCGTGACTTCAGATATATCGTGAATATCTTCCACAAAGTGCGCGCGCGACAAGTATTTTTGAAGCTTTCATTTACGATGTTACTATTAGATGCTTTGAAGCTTTCATTTACGATGTTACTATTAGATGCTTTGAAGCTTTTATTTGAGTCGTTACTACTGTATCACCCGCTGTGTTACTAGTACCATTAAGAAAGTTCTTTTTTGCCGATTGTTCGATCGTTAATGACTTTATAAGCTATAGCAGAAGAGTTTTAATATTTTGGTCAGCCGCTCAGACGGTTAATCTTTCATTCATTGACTTTCAATTGTATATATATGTGTGTTCTTTACTTCGTTTGATGTGCAATGGCTTTATTTATAAGAAATTCTTAGCGTAATAAATATATGTTAATACCTGATATAATTAGGAAGGGGGGGGGGGAGTATTTACATTATCGTGAATATTTAAAAAAATATGACACCAGAATCATCGTTATAGGAATACTTCCTATAACTTATGTATAGTCTTCTAAAAACCTGTTGTGTAGGGTTCCGTGGTCAAATGGCGAAAACAAATTTAATTTCATCTTGTTCGTTTGTCCGTGTGTCACAGCCATTTTATTCGGAGGCTATTGGCACTATATAGATGACATTGGGGCGGAAGTATTTTCTGTGAACCGCTATGCAACGAAATATTGAAAATATGAAAAAAATTATATTAGGGATGGCACCTTCCTTAGATGTATGTAGGTGCCATCCCCAATATTATTTTTTTAATACTGAGGGACGAAAAAGAATATGCAGTGCATATAGACGTACTGTTAAATAGGTTTTAAAAATGATATAAAGGTTCCAAAATAACTTTTTTATTTAAATAAATAGTTGGTGAGATATGCGCTTCTAAAATCTTAAAAAGTATGTCCCGCCCTCTAACTTTTCAACTAATGCGAGTAAAATGCTGAAAAAAATTACTAGAAAAAAGTTAGTAGAACTTAAAATAAACTTTCAACGAAAATAAGTTTGAATAATATATGGTGTATAGTTTTTGTGGTACCGGATATTTTTGGTACCATCCACAGCAATAACTAAGTTTTTCGGTGTCTTTGCGAAATACAAACTTATAAGTATAATATTGTTTGGTGCTACCTTTATGAGCAAGTCCAACTTGCATTTTGCTTCTTTTTTTAATTTTTTGTTTATAGTTTCGGAAACAAGGATGGAGATGACCACATTGTGTGCTGGTGAAAAACAGTTTTTCGCATTTCAGTTTCAGTAAAGCTAAAAACATTTTGATTTCTGAAAAAAAGTTTTCCGACAGAAAAATGCTTACGATCTGCGCAGCTGAAAAAGTATTGGTTTCTAAAAAGTTTTTGGACAAAATAAAATTTTTCCCAATGTAAAGAAAAAATTTTATCCTCACATGTTTTCCACAATTTTTAATTTGTCTCAGTCGAAACGCTCCCCACTCAGCTCCGTACAGCGTTGCAATACAGAATTGGTGCGGTCGGCGGCGAGTAGCATTCCTTTTAAGAATAGAGCAGAAGTGTATTGCTATCAATATTTAGGCGAGGGACTGATGGCACGGAACACTATTTGTGAAATATAGCTTGAATTTGACAGATTTTTTGTTTAAGTTGTGACTTGTTACATATTTTCACATATAGTATAAAATTGGACTCTATTTCAATAAACGTCGAATCAATTTTTATTATATGTTATTCTGTAATTAATTTTACAAATAGGTAGTTACCAGATGGAGAAAATGTTAATGACAACGTAATATCGGATCAGATTAAATATTTATTATGAGCCACGGGTCTTATCGAGTATCTTAATAGTAAATGATCTTGAAAATTAAGGAACAAATAGTAACATAGAACACGACACCCCATCGTCCATAACCAAAAGACCCTAATATGAGCTAACAAAAGGCCCTAATATGAGCTGCTAAAAGGCCCTATTATTGCTTATTATTATTACTCGATTTCATCTCGTACTAAAGTCGTGTAAAGAAATAAATTGCTTATACAGCAACGTGCTTGAATATATTAATTATACAAAGAAGTCATAAATATACGTTTTTATAAAAAATCGTCTTTACAACATCTTATTTCAATGTCGCTGTTGACAAATCGTCCTCAAGTAAGTAAATATTCAAAATAGGAAACGGATGAAAACATCAGAATAATGAATTGATATTTCCGGATTTACTCTCTGAATGACAGTGATGGCTTTGATTTCCGATGTTGTTCGAGTGAATACTCACAATTTTTTCAAATATTCACGAAATATTCGCTCACGCTTTTTGTACACATCACTTTTATTTCTCGAGTCTTGATGCGAGCGGATTGTTTGAACATTCACACCTGGAGATGTAAATATAATTTTTGTTTTTACTTATAAATATATCTTATTCAGAAAAATGTAGGAAGAATAAGCAAAAAATATCTCAAATGGTAATTTCGTCTAAAAATAAGATTATCTGGACCCCTGAGTTTATTATTACTGATTATACGAAATCTACAGCAAATTTACCATTTGTCACACAACTTATGAACTACAGATAATTTTTATATCCTTAATCATGGATGTCTAAATCATATCTTATTTTCCACAGTTCTGCATTAGCATTTTTTAAATAGGTTTTAGCTTTTCCAAAAATTCAACATAAGATCTAAGTATAAGCATATGAAAGTATTTATGAACCTCTTTAAGATATAGTAAAAAATCTTAATTTTGAAGATAACTCCAAAACGACAATCACATTGATTCAAATTAAAACTGAAAAAATAAGCTGAAATTAAAAAAATGGATACAAAAAGTGAAAGTTGGATACTAAAAGAAAGAAATCAAATAAAAAATTCAATGTTTTTTTTATAAATGTAGCACTGACAGCGAGTGAATGCTATGTGATTATTTAAAAGCTATTGGGTTAACTAAATTAATTTTTTTGACACAAATTAAAAATAATCTGCAGTTACATAAACGTATCCTCAGATTAGAAAAACAATCTTTGCTTACGTTCCAGAGATTAACTTAATTTGTTTATTTCTCTTTACTTTTATTATGAATTATTATTTTATAAGCCATTTATATGTACGGGTATTTATATATGTAATAAAATTGTAAGAGAGTGAGTTCTGTTTATGGAAAATATTTTAAAGATTGATTTAAAGCATAGAATGACAATAGAAGTCAGAAACTTGTTTTTATCATTTTTGTCTGTTTGTCTATGTGTTAATTTGTTTTTCAATAACGCAAAATCTACTTGATGGAGTCACCGAGCAACACATAGAATACTTTGTATGGGGATATTACAGATTAAAAAAACTATGTCTTGGTGAATATTACGATATTGGTACTTTCAAAGCCATCTATTAACGTTTTAGTAATTTTATGCTCATGGATATATTAGGATATGGTACGGAAACACCTTTATTAAAATGTTCAATAAAATTGATTCTTACAGATATGAAAATAATAATAATAGTAGTCATAATTCAGTTGGATCAGCCGTGGTGTAATGATTAGTACATTGGCACGGTACACCGAAGATTTGGGTACAATTCCCTCCGGCCGATCGACCTTTTATTTGTGTCGTTTATAAAGTAATTACTACTGTATTTTGACTTATATTATTATCAAAATAAATGTACAGGTAACTCATCTATTAGCGGTATTCATAACTTTTACATTCATGGAAAATGAAGCATTGATTTTTCAAAAAAACCTATGCTGTGTGATATTTATTCATCCACCTTTCGTCCATCGTCAATATTTTTACTTATGACCGTTATCCTATTAATAATCATCAGTGAATTCCACGGGAGCAAAGTTGCAAGCACAGTTGGTAAAATTAAAAACATAAAAAGTGTAAATTAAATACTATGAAGAAAGCGACCTACTTTCAATTTAAGTGTTTTTGTTGCTTTTCATTTTTTTCCGTTTTGAATAATAATATACTATACGGATTTCTTTTGAAAGATTTAACTTAACTTTCTTTGTCTCTTATCTCGGTAGATAAGACCACTTATAACGTTCAAACATACGCACAAAAGCTTAAAATACGATCGAGGAACAAGGAAATGACGTCATGTATCAATGTGGTTACTTAAACGGAATGAGAAATGTATAGGACCCGAGATAAGCATCTGCTAGTTAGCGACAGATGAAATGAACGGAGCTTTAATGAGTGTAGCACAGAAATATGTGGACAGAGATACGAGCAGATTTGTGTTTTATGGCTCATACTGAAAATTATTAATGGTGAGAACTTAGAATTTATATGAGAGCTAAGTTTTCAGAAACGTTAGTAAAAAATTGATTAAATCCATTTAGAATGCAAAGACTTGCGCACGTGTATAACATATTAGCCACCACGTAAATACGTTATTATGCACCTATAAAAGATATGCTACTCAATATATTTAAATGGTATAAAATAATATTAATATTTGTCAATAACTGATTAGACACGCTATATATATTTTAATGTTTCTTTGTAGTTAAGTGTGCGCGGATTTTGATGAAATTTAATATGATTAATATTTTACACCCTCGACCAACATATATAATTCTTTTTATGTGGATACTAAAGATTTTTAAAAAATATTTGATTTGGTGAATATTACGATATTGATACTGTCAACGCCATCTATAAGCGTTTTTAGTAAACTTTATGCTCATAGATATACTATGATATGGTATAGCCATCGGCATCTAATAAAGTTTTTAGTAAACTTTGTACTATAAGCTTCCTATTTAATGGTTTTATTTATAGATTAAAATTATATCTCATGAAAATAATATTCTCATTTGTCCTTAACTAACGTGATATGATTTTAGTTGATTAACTTATTTATTGTTAGGGTTTATTAAATCTTAAACAATATCGGTACGTATGTAGTTAAAAAAAATGTACTTTTATGTTAATCACTCTTGAGAATGGTGATATAAATATGACATTTAAAATGTTTGCAACGCTTGAACTGAACTTCTTCGGGAATACTCTTTAGAAGATGACGGAATACTCTTTAGATTATTTGAAAAGAAATGATAGAAACTCTTCTTTTTATCAGATTACACTGAACAGCCAAAAAATGGACTGAATAAAACTTGGTATAACTAAACAAAATGCAATGCTAAGTAAAAAATTTATAAGAAAATAATTCTAAGATATCATTATGTCTAATTTATGTGAATATTTAACTAAAACTTTTTCTGGACGAATCAAAATTGAAACACAGAATTATTTTTACAAAATATACTACGAAGACTTTCAGTGAATTCCTATCTTATGCAACCGTTATTATTCAGTCGAGTTCGAAATTCCCTAACACTCTTGTCTATAGATAGTTATATATACATCCATAAACAAACTGATTTTATGAAATTTATTCACATTACACTACAAATGGTTATATTTAGGACAACTATAGTAAAATTAGTTTATTAATTCCTTTTACCTAGACACATTATCACAAACGATCCAGATCTAATCAGTTCGTTCTTTTATACAACATTTTCTACTGTTTGATTTCTTATATTCATGTCAAAATATATACGAATAATCACAATATAAAGGATTAGTATGCAAATTTCTAAGTAAGTATCTAATAAATTGTGGCTGAAATATATTATTTGGAGTGGTGGCTGCATAGAAAACGGACTACAATAATAATAGTTCATCAATAAGCAAAACATGAGCTCCATCACTGATTTGCGCTGACTTCTAGACGTTGATCATTCGAGACACGGAAGGAACAAAATATCTGGACAATAAACGTTCTCCGCTGCCGATATTTAAGATATCTTTAGAAATAAGGGCAAATTCCGAACTTTAAGTGCGCGGGCGGACCAATAAATGACATTGAATAGCGACCCTGTCGGCTCGCACAATGGAGCAGTTGTCCCCGAAATAAAACACAATCATTATCGTTTCTTACGTATTGTGTACTCCGTAATATATATTTCCAACAGGATTCGTCTGGATTACGTACTTTACTTTAGAAACTGTGGCTTATGTACGTTCGAACGGTTCGAATAACGGTGAAGGAGAAAATATATAGGTGTGTGAATTCGTGACGTTCGTGACGTCAGTGGGAAAGGTGGAATAATTCGTATATAGCTGTGAAAATCGGGCTTGTGAAAACCAGGATTTTTGTATGATGATGAAGCCCTTTTCCTCGATTATTACAAATCGTTTGAATATGTTAACTGACGTGAAATGCTTATCGTAGCAAGCAAGCGACACATATTCTGTAGTAGCGACTAGTGATAAGTAATTACTAGTCGCTGTCGTAGTCTACGCCTACGGCAGTTCAGGTGAGCGCCCCTTTCTTTCGCGTGTCCCCTAAACATTTATTCTAGGCTGTGGAAGTTTTATGAGACATTAGAAGCCATGGCTTCAACTTGTTCTGGACATGCGTATACATCCGTGACTTTAGATATATCGTGAATATGTTCCACAAAGCACACGCGCGACAAGTATTTATGAAGCTTTTATTTACGCCGTTACTATTCGATTCTATGAAGCTTTTATTTGAGTCGTTACTACTATATCACCCGCTATGTTACTAGTACCATTGAGGAAGTCCTTTTTTGCCAATTGTTCGATGGATAATTACTTTATAAGGTATAGCAGAATAGTTTTAATATTATGGTCAGCCGCTCAGACGGTCAGTCTTTTATTCATTTAATTTCAATGATATATATATATATATATATATATATACATATACACATATATATGTGGGATCCTTACTTCATTTGAAGTGAAATGACTTTATTAATTAGGAATTCTTAGCACAATAAATATACTTTAATACCTGATAAAATTAGGAAGAATGGGGGGGTGAGAGTATATATTATGGTGAATATTTAATAAAAATATGACATCAGAATCATCGTTATAGGAAGGTTGTTTTAGGTTTTAAAAATGATATATAAAGGTTCTAAAATAACTTTTTTATTTAAATGAATAGTTGGTGAGATTTGCGCTTCTAAAATTTTAAAAGGCGTGTCATCCCCACTATCTTTTCAACCAACGTGTGTATAATTCTGAAAAAAAATTACTAGGAAAAATTAGTAAAACTTAAAATAAAGTTTTAATGAAAATAGATTTGAATAAAATATGTTGTGTGGTTTTTGTGGTATCGGATATTTTTGGTACCAACCATAGCAATAACTGAGTTTTTTACAGTGTCTGATAAATACAAACTTATATGTTTAATATTGTTTGGTGTTACGGAACTTTTTTAATTTTTGGGTGAATCCGACTCGCACTTTGCCGGTTTTTTTTCATTTTTGTTTTCAGTTTCGGAAACAAGGATAAAGATGAGCACATTGCAGCTAAAAAAATATTGATAAAAATTCTCACGATCTGCGCAGCTGAAAAATATTGGTTTCTAAAAAAATTGTTTGACAAAAAAGAAATTCTCACAATGTAAGGAAAAAACTTTTATTCTCACATTATTTCTACAATTTTTAATTTGGCTAAGTCGAAACTCTCCCCACTCAGCACCGCGTATATGCAATGTGATACAGCATTAGTGCCATCGGCGGCGAGTAGCATTCCTTTTGAGAATAGAGCAGGAGTGCATTGCTATCAATATTTGGATGAGGGGCTGATGGCACGGAACACTATTTGTGAAATATAGCTTAAATTTGACCGATTATTTTTCTAAATTATGACTTGTTACATATTTTCACATCTAGTATTAAATTGGTCTCTATTTCAATAAACGTCGAATCACTTTCTATTATATGTTATTTTGCAATTAATTTTACAAATAGGTAGTTACCAGATAGAAGACATGTTAATGACTATGTAATATCGGATCAGATTAAATATTTATTAAGATCCACGGGTCTTATCGAGCATCTTAACAGTAAATGATCTTGAATATTAATTAAGGAACAAGTAGTAACATAGAACTCGACAGCCCATCGTCAATAACAAAAAAAGCCCTAATATGAGCTGGCAAGGATAATTTTTTCTGTCTTCATATATTATTCGATTACATCTCGTACTAAAGTCGTGTAAACAGATAAATTGCTTTTACAGCAACGTGTTTGATTATATTAATTATACGAGGAAGACATAAATACACGTTATTATAAAAAAATCATCTTTACAACATCTTATTCCAATGTCGCTGCTGATAAATTTTCCTCAGGTAAGTAAATATTCAAAATAGGAAACGGATGAAAACATCAGAATAATGAATTGATATTTCCGGATTTACTCTCTGAATGACAGTGATGCCTTTGAGTTTCGACGTTGTTCGAGTGAATACTCACAGTTTTTTCAAATATTCACGAAATATTTGCTCACGCTTTTTGTACACATCAATTTTATTTCCCGAGTCTTTTGATGCGAGCGGATTGTTTGAACATTCATACCTGGAGATGTAAATATAATTTTTATCTTTATTTATAAATATATCTTAGTCAGAAAAAATATAGGAAGAATATGAAAAAATATCTCAAATCGTAATTTCATTTAAAAATAAAATTATCTTGACCTCTGAGCCCATTATTACTGATTATGGACAATCTTCAGTAAATTAAACATTTGTCACAAAACTTATGAACTACACATAATTTTTATGTCTTAAAGCATGGATGTCTAAATCATATCTTAATTTTTTTCTTTTAATTGATGTCATTGGTCTAATGTTTTGAAACATACTACATTCTGCATTAGCTTATTTAAATATGTTTAGCTTTTCCAAAAATTCAACGTAAGATTAAAGTATAAGCACATGAAACTATTTATGAACTTCTTTAAGATGTAGTAAAAAAATCTTAATTTTAAAGATAACCCCAAAACGACAATCACATTGATTAAAATTAAAACTGAAAAAATAAGATAAAATTATGTAATGGATACAAAAAGTGAAAGTTGGATACTAAATGAAAGAAAGCAAATAAAAAGTACAATATTTTTTTTAATAAATATAGCACTGACAGCGAGTGATAATTTAACTGATTTCACTGACAGCGAGTGATAATTTAACTGATTGCACTGACAGCGAGTGATAATTTAACTGATTGCACTGACAGCGAGTGATAATTTAACTGATTGCACTGACAGCGAGTGACAGCGAGTGACATTTTTATGACACAAATTAAAAATAATCTGCAGTTACACAAACTTATCCTTGGATTAGAAAAACAATTTCTGCTTACGTTCCAGAGATTACCTTAATTTGTTTATTTCTCCTTAATTTTATTATCGAATTATTATTTTATAGCCCATTTATATGTACGGATATTAATATATGTAATAAAATTATAAAAGAGTGACTTCTGCCTATGGAAAATATTTTAAAAATTGATTTAACGTATAGAATGATAACAGAAGCCAAGACCTTATTTTTATCATTTTTGTCTGTGTGTTAATTCGTTTTTCAATAACGCAAAATCTACTAGATAGAGCCGCCGAACAACACATAGTACTTTTTATAGGGATATTACAGATTAAAAAAAACTATGTTTCGGTGAATATTACGATGTTGGTACTGCCAATGCCATCTATTAGCGTTTTAGTCATTTATGCTCATGGATATATTAGGATATGGTACAGTCATTTTATGCTGCGGGCTATATTAGGATATGGTACAGCTAACACCTTTATTAAAGTTTTAAGTAAAATATAAGTTTATAGATGTGAAAATAATAATAATCATAATAGATTGGACAGTTCAGTTGGATCAGCCGTGGTGTAACGATTAGTACATTGGCCCGGTACACCGAAGACGTGGGTATAATTCCCACCGATCGATCGATTTTTTCTTTATGTTGTTTAAAATAGTGATTACCACAGGTTTTTGACTTATAATATTATCAAAATTAATGTACAGGTAATCCACCTATTAGCGGTATTCATAATTGTTACATTCGTGGAAAATGAAGTATTGTTTTTTAAAAAACCTCGGCTATGTGATATTTATTCAACCACCTTTCATGCTTAGTAAATAAATACATAAAAAGTGAAATGTAGTATGAATCCTACGAAGAAAGCGACCTATTTCAATTTAAGTGTTTTTATTGCATTTCATTTTTTTCCGTGTTCGAGAATAATATACTACCCGGATTTCTTCTAACGGATTTAACCTAACTTTCTGTGTCTTTTATTTCGGCAGATAAGACTACTTATTACTTTCAAACATACGCACGAAAGCTTAAAATATGATCGAGGAACAAGGAAATGACGTCGTGTATCAAGGTGGTTACTTAAAAGGAATGAGAAATGTAGAGGACCCGAGATAAGCATCTGCTAGTGAGCGACAGATGAAATGAACGGAGCCCTAATGAGTGTAGCAGAGAAAGATGTGGAGAGAGATACGAGCAGATTTGTTTTATGGCTCATACTGAAAATTATTAATGGTGAGAACTTAGAATTTATATAAGAGCTAAGTTTTCAAAAAAGGACTTGTGCACGTGTTTTCTTTTCCAATTGTTCGATCGACAATTACATTAATTACACATTACAAAGTCTTTTTTTCTATAGCAGAATAGTTTTGATATTATGGTCAGCCGCTCAGGCGGTCAATCTTTTATTCATTTAATTTCAATGATATATGTATATATATATATATATATATATATATATATATATATATATATATATATATATCACATTAGCCACCACGTGAATACGTTATTATGCACTTATGAAAGATATACTAGTCAATAATGGTATAAAATAATATTAACGTTTGTCAATAACTGATTAGAAACACTATATACATTTTAATGTTTGTTTGTAGTTAAGTGTGCGTGGATTTTGATGAAATTTAGTATGATTAATAATTTACATCCTCGACCAACATATATGATTCTTTTTATGTGGATATTACAGATTTATAAAATATTTGACTTGGTGAATATTACGATATTGGTACTGTCAACGCCATCTATAAGCATTTGTAGTAAACTTTATGCTCATAGACATACTACGATATGGTATAGCCATCGGCATCTAATAAAGTTTTTAGTAAACTTTATACTGAAAGCATCGCATTTAATGGATTTATTTATAGATTAAAATTATATCTCACGAAAAAAATATTCTCATTTGTCCTTAATTAAATTGATATGATTTTAGTTGATTAACTTATTTTATAACATTTTTTATTGGTATTTATTCTTGGGGTTTATTAAATCTTAAACAATATTGGTACGCATGTAGTCGTAGAAAACATCTCGTTTTACATTAATCACCTTGAGAATGGTGATATAAATATGACATTTAAAATGTTTGCAAAGCTTGAACTGAACGTCTTCCGGAATACTCTTTAGAAGATTACGGAATACTCTTTAGATTATTTCAAAAGAAATAATAGAAACTCTTCTTTTTGTCAGATTACACTGAACCGCTAAAAAAATGGACTGAATAAAACTTGGTATAACTAAACAAAGTGCAATGCTAAGTAAAAAAATTATAAGAAAATAATTCTAAGATATCATTATGTCTAATTTATGTGAATATTTAACTAATACTTTTTCTGGACGAATCAAAATTGAAACACAGAATTATTTTTACAAAATAAACTACGAATCCTTTCAGTGTATTCCTATCTTATGCTACCGTTATTATTCACTCGAATTCGAAATTCCATAATACTCTTGTATATAGATAGTTATATATACATCCATAAACAAACTGATTTTTGAAATTTATTCACATTACACTACAAATGGTTATATTTAGGACAACTATAGTAAAATTTAGTTAATTAATAAATTTTACTTAGACTTATTATCACAAACTATCCAGATCTAACCAGTTCGTCCTTTTAGATAATATTTGCTACTGTTTGATTTCTTATATTCGTGTGAAAATAAAAGATTAATATGCAAACTTTTAATTAAGTATCTAATAAATTGTGGCTGAAATATATTATTTGGAGTGGTGTCTGCATAGGAAACGGAATACAATAATAATAGTTCATCAATAAGCAAAACATGAACTTTATCACTAATTTGCGCTGACCTTTAGACATTGATCATACGAGACACGGAAGGAACAGATTATCTGGACAATAAACGTTCTCCGCGGCCGATATTTAGGATATCTTTAGGATTCAGGGCAAATTCCGAACTTTAAGTGCGCGGGCGGACCAATAAATGACATTGAATAGTGACCCCGTCGGCTCGCACAATGGGGCAGTTGTCCCCGAAATAAAACACAATCATTATCGTTTCTTACGTATTGTGTACTCCGTACAATATATTTCCAACAGGATTCGTCTGGATTACGTACTTTGCGTTAGAAACTGTGACTTATGTACGTTCGAACGGTTCGAATAATGGTGAAAGAGAAAATATATACGAGTAGGCCTGTGAATTCGTGACGTTCGTGACGTCAGTGGGAAAGGTGGAATAATTCGTATATAGTTGTAAAAATCGGGCTTGTGAAAACCAGGATTTTTATATGATGATGAAGCCCTTTTCCTCGATTATTACAAACCGTTTGAATATGTTAACTGACGTGAAATGCTTATCGTAGCAAGCAAGCGACACATATTCTGTGGTAGCGACCAGTGATAAGTAATTATTAGTCGCTGTCGTAGTCTACGCCTACGGCAGTTCAGGTGAGCGCCCCTTTCTTTCGCGAGTCCCCTAAGCATTGATTCAAGGTTGTGGAAGTTTTAGAGACATTAGAAGCCATGGCTTCAACTTGTTCTGTACATGCGTATACATCCGTGACTTTAGATATATCGTGAATATCTTCCACAAAGCACATGGGCGACAAGTATTTATGAAGCTTTTATTTACGCCGTTACTATTAGATTCTATAAAGCTTTTATTTCAGTCGTTACTACTATATCACCCGCTATGTTACTAGTATCATTGAGGAAGTCTTTTTTTGCCAATTGTTTGATCGACAATTACCTTATAAGCAATAGCAGAATAGTTTTAATATTATGGTCAGCCGCTCAGGCGGTCAATCTTTTATTCATTTAATTTCAATGATATATGTATATATATATATATATATATATATATATATATATATATACATATATATATATATATATATATATATACAATATATATATATATATATATATATATATATATATATATATATATATATATATATATATACATATATATGTGGGTTCCTTACTTCATTTGAAGTGAAATGACTTTATTAATTAGAAATTCTTAGGGCAATAAATATATTTTAATACCTGATAAAATTAGGAAGAATGGGGGGGAGAGTATATATATGGTGAATATTTAAAAAAAATATGACACCAGAATCATCGTTATAGGAAGGTCATTTTAGGTTATAAAAATGATATGTAAAGGTTCCAAAATAACTTTTTTATTTAAATAAATAGTTGGTGAGATATGCGCTTCTAAAATTTTAAAAGGTGTGTCCTCCCCACTAACTTTTCAACCAACGTGTGTATAATTCTGAAAAAAAATTACTAGGAAAAATTAGTAAAACTTAAAATAAACTTTTAATGAAAATAGGTTTGAATAAAATATGTTGTGTGGTTTTTGTGGTATCGGATATTTTTGATACCAACCATAGCAATAACTGAGTTTTTTACAGTGTCTGAGAAATACAAACTTATATATTTAATATTGTTTGGTGTTACGGAACCTTTTTTGATTTTTGAGTAAATCCGACTCGCACTTTGCCGGTTTTTTTCAGTTTTGTTTTCATTTTCGGAAACAAGGATAAAGATGAGCACATTACAGCTAAAAAAATATTGATAAAAATTCTCACGATTGGCGCAACTGAAAAAATATTAGTTTCTAAAAAAATTGTTTACGAAAAAGAAATTCTCACAATGTAAGGAAAAAACTTTTATTCTCACATGATTTCTACAATTTTTAATTCGGCTAAGTCGAAACTCTCCCCACTCAGCTCCGCGCATGTGCCATGTGATACAGCATTGGTGAGAGGCTGATGGCACGGAACACTATTTGTGAAATATAGCTCGAATTTGACCGATTATTTTTCTAAATTATGACTTGTTACATATTTTCACATCTAGTATTAAATTGGTCTCTATTTCAATAAACGTCGAATCACTTTCTATTATATGTTATTTTGCAATTAATTTTACAAATAGGTAGTTACCAGATAGAAGATATGTTAATGACTATGTAATATCGGATCAGATTAAATATTTATTAAGAGCCACGGGTCTTATCGAGCATATTAACAGTAAATGATCTTGAATATTAATTAAGGAACAAGTAGTAACATAGAACTCGACAGCCCATCGTCTATAACAAAAAAAGCCCTAATATGAGCTGGCAAGGATAATTTTTTTTCTATTGCTATGTACTCTATTTCATCTTGCACTAAAGTCGTGTAAACAAATAAATTGCTTTTACAGCAACGTGCTTGAACATATTAATTATACGAGGAAGACATAAATATACGTTTTTATAAAAAATCGTCTTTAGAATAAAGATGTCGATCTTATTCCAATGTCGCTGTTGACAAATTGTCCTCAGGTAAGTAAATATTCAAAATAGGAAACGGATGAAAACATCAGAATAATGAATTGATATTTCCGGATTTACTCTCTGAATGACGGTGATGCCTTTGAGTTCCGACGTTGTTCGAGTGAATACTCACAATTTTTTCAAATATTCACGAAATATTTGCTCACGCTTTTTGTACACGTCAATTTTATTTTCCGAGTCTTTCGATGCGAGCGGATTGTTTGAACATTCATACCTGGAGATGTAAATATAACTTTTATCCTCACTTATAAATATATCTTACTCAGAAAAAATGTAGGAAGAATAAGCAAAAAATGTTTTCAAATCGTAATTTCGTCTAAAAATAAAGTTATCTTAACCTCTGAGATACAAAAAGGGTAAGTAAACAGAAACAATGTTCTTTTTTAAATATGACACTAACAGCGAGTGAATGCTATATGATAATTTAATTTAAAAAGCAGTTAGGTTAACAAAATCAATTTTTTGAGACAAATTAAAGATAAAGTAGTTAAGTAAGACAATGCAGTTATGTAAACTTGGAAAGAAGTACCTAGAGTAGACTAGAGAAAAATAATTGTTGGTTACGTTCCAGATATTAATTTAATTTGTTTATTTCTCTTTAAATTTAATATCGAATATTTATTTTATAGTCCATTTATATGTACGGGTATTGTAATAAAATTTTAATAAAGCGAGTTTTGTATATGGCAAATATTTTAAAAATATTGATTGATTTATCATATAGAAAAACAGTAGAAGCCAGAAACATGTATTTATCTTTTTTGTCTGTCTGTCTGTCTATGTGAATTTGTTTTCAATCATGCAAAATCTACTACATGGAGTTGGGGGAAATTTTGGTATGATTAATAGTTTACATCGTCGAGCAACATATAGAATACTTTTTATAGATATTACAGAATAAATAAAACTATGAATATACTATGTCTTGGTGAATATTACGATATTGGTACCATCAACGCCATCTAGTCAATTTTATGCTGATTGATTTATTAGGATATAGCACGATCAACACCTACATTAAAGTTTTCAGTAAAATTGATGCTTAAAGATACGAAAATAAAAACAATCATAATAGTTTCTACAGTTCAGTTGGATCAGTTGTGGTGTAATGATTAGTACATTGGCACGGTACACCGAAGACGTGGGTATAATTCACACCGGCCGATCGACTTTTCCTTCGTGTTGTTTATAATAGTGACTTCTACTAGTTTTTGACTTATAACAATATCAAAATAAATGTACAGGTAACCCGCCTATTAGCGGTATTTATAATTCTTACATTCACGTTAATATTTCAAACAAACCTGTGTGATAAATGCTGTGTGATATTTAAAGCCAAAAAATGCTGTGTGATATTTATTCATCCACTTTTCATACATCGTCAATATCTTTACTTATGGCCGTTATTCTAATAATAATCATCAATTAATTTCACGCGAGCGAAGTCGCGGACACAGCTAGTAAAGTAAATATATAAAAAGTGAAATCTGGTATAAATCCTTCGAAGAAAGCGACCTACTTTCAATTGAAGTGTTTTTATTGCATTTCATTTTTTTTTTCGTTTTCGAGATTAATATACTACACGGATTTCTTCTAAAGGATTTAACTTAACTTTCTGTGTCTCTTATCTCGGTAAATAAGACCACTTATAGCATTCAAGCATACGCACAAAAGCTTAAAATATGATCGAGGAACAAGGAAATGACGTCGTGTATCAAGGTGGTTATTTAAAAGGAATGAGAAATGTAGAGGACCCGAGATAAGCATCTGCTAGTTAGCGACAGATGAAATTAATGGAGCTCTAATGAGTGAAACAGAGAAACATGCGGAGAGAGATACGAGTAGATTTGTTTTATGGCTCGTACTGAAAATGATTAATGGTGAGAACTTAGAATTTATATAGAGCTAAGTTTTCAAAAAAAGACTTGTGAATGTGTTTTAGTCAATAACATATTAGCCACCACGTGAATACGTTATTATGAACTTATGAAAGATATACTAGTCAATATATTTAAATGATATAAAATCATATTAACATTTGTCAATAACTGATTAGAAACACTATATACATTTTAATGTTTGTTTGTAGTTAAGTGTGCGCGGATTTGGATGCATTATTTTGATTTGATTTTACACCCTCGACCAACATATATAATTCTTTTTATGTGGATACTAGAGATTTTTAAAAAATATTTGATTTAGTGAATATTACGATATTGGTACTGTCAACGCCATCTATAAGCGTTTTTAGTAAACTTTATGCTCATAGATATACTACGATATGGTATAGCCATCGGCATCTAATAAAGTTTTTAGTACACTTTGTACTAAAAGCTTCCTATTTAATGGTTTTATTTATAGATTAAAATTACATCTCATGAAAATAATATTCTCATTTGTCCTTAATTAACGTGATATGATTTTAGTTGATTAACTTATTTTATAACATTTTTATTGGTATTTATTGTTAGGGTTTATTAAATCTTAAACAATATTGGTACGCATGTAGTCGTAGAAAAAAATCTCGTTTTATGTTAATCACTATTGAGAATGGTGATATAAAAAGGACATTTAAAATAAAATACAAAATAAAAAAAATTTAAAATTTCTAAGCAAAACAATTTATAAGAAAATAATCCTTAGGTATAATTACGTCCATAATTTATCTGAATATTTAACTAATACTTTTTCTGGACGAATCAAAATTGAAACACACAATTATTTTTACAAAGTAAACTGTGAAGCCATTCAGTGTATTCCTATCTTATCCTATCGTAATTATTCACTCGAGTTCGGAATTCCATAATACTCTTGTCTATAGATAGTTATATATTCATCCATAAACAAACTAATTTTATGAAATTTATTCACATTACACTACAAATGGTTATATTTAGGACAACTATAGTAGAGTATAGTTTATTAATAAATTTTACTTAGACTTATTATCACAAACTATCCAGATCTAACAAGTTCGTCCTTTTATAAAATATTTCCTACTGTTTGATTTCTTATATTCGTGTGGAAATAAAAGATTAATATGCAAAGTTTTAATTAAATATCTAATAAATTGTGGCTGAAATATATTATTTGGAGTGGTGGCTGCATAGAAAACGGACTACAATAATAATAGTTCATCAATAAGCAAAACATGAACCCCATCACTGATTTGCGCTGACCTTTAGACGTTGTTCATACGAGACACGAAAGGAACAAAATATCTGGACAATAAACGTTCTCCGCGGCCGATATTTAGAATGTCTTTAGGATTCAGGGCAAATTCCGAACTTTAAGTGCGTCGGCTCGCACAATAGGGCAGTTGTCCCCGAAATAAAACACAATCATTATCGTTTCTTACGTATTGTGTACTCCGTACAATATATTTCCAACAGGATTCGTCTGGATTACGTACTTTGTGTTAGAAACTGTGACTTATGTACGTTCGAACGGTTCGAATAATGGTGAAGGAGAAAATATATACGAGTAGGCCTGTGAATTCGTGACGTTCGTGACGTCAGTGGGAAAGGTGGAATAATTCGTATATAGTTGTAAAAATCGGGCTTGTGAAAACCAGGATTTTTGTATAATGATGAAGCCGTTTTCCTCGATTATTACGAATCGTTTGAATATGTTAACTGTTGCGAAATGCTTATCGTAGCAAGCCAGCGACACATATTCTGTAGTAGCGACTAGTGATAAGTAATTACTAGTCGCTGTCGTAGTCTAGGCCTACGGCAGTTCAAGTGAGCGCTCCTTTCTTTCGCGTGTCGCCTAAGTATTGATTCGAGGTTGTGGAAGCTTTAGAGACATTAGAAGCCATGGCTTCAACTTATTCTGGACATGCGTATACATCCGTGACTTTAGATATATCGTGAATATCTTCCACAAACCACGCGCGCGACAAGTATTTATGAAGCTTTTATTTACGCCGTTACTATTCGATTCTTTGAAGCTTTCATTTGAGTCGTTACTGCTATATCACCAGCTATGTTACTAGAACCATTGAGGAAGTCCTTTTTGGCCAATTGTTCGATGGATAATTACTTTATAAGGTATAGCAGAATAGTTTTAATATTATGGTCAGCCGCTCAGACGGTCAGTCTTTTACTATATTTTTTATATATATATATATATATATATATATATATATGTATATATATATATATATTTAAATAAATATATATATATATATATATATATATATATATATATATATATATATATATATATATATATGTGGTGAGTATTGCGCTTCTGAAATTTTAAAAGGTGTGTCATCCTCACTATCTTTTCAACCAACGTGTGTATAATTCTGAAAAAAAATTACTAGGAAAAATTAGTAAAACTTAAAATAAACTTTTAATGAAAATAGGTTTGAATAAAATATGTTGTGTGTTTTTTGTGGTATCGGATATTTTTGGTACCAACCATAGCAATAACTGAGTTTTTTACAGTGTCTGATAAACTTATATGTTTAATATTGTTTGGTGTTACGGAAACTTTTTTAATTTTTGAGTGAATCCGACTCGCACTTTGCCGGTTTTTTTTCATTTATGTTTTCAGTTTCGGAAACAAGGATAAAGATGAGCACATTACAGCTAAAAAAATATTGATTAAAATTCTCGCGATCTGCGCAGCTGAAAAAATATTGGTTTCTAAAAAAATTGTTTGACAAAAAAGAAATTCTCACAATATAAGGAAAAAACTTTTATTCTCACATGATTTCTACAATTTTTAATTTGGCTAAGTCGACACTCTCCCCACTCAGCTCCGCGCATATGCAATGTGATACAGCATTGGTGCCGTCGGCGGCGAGTAGCATTCTTTTTAAGAATAGAGCAGGAGTGCATTGCTATCAATATTTGGATGAGAGGCTGATGGCACGGAACACTATTTGTGAAATATAGCTTGAATTTGACCGATCATTTTTTTAAATTGTGACTTGTTACATATTTTCACATCTAGTATAAAACTGGTCTCTATTTCAATAAACGTCGAATCAATTTCTATTATACGTTATTTTGCAATTAATTTTACAAATAGGTAGTTACCAGATAGAAGACATGTTAATGACTATGTAATATCGGATCAGATTAAATATTTATTAAGAGCCACGGGTCTTATCGAGCATCTTAACAGTAAATGATCTTGAATATTAATTAAGGAACAAGTAGTAACATCGAACACGACAGCCCATCGTCAATAACAAAAAAAGCCCTAATATGAGCTGGCAAGGATAATTTTTTCTGTCTTCATATATTATTCGATTACATCTCGTACTAAAGTCGTGTAAACAGATAAATTGCTTTTACAGCAACGTGTTTGATTATATTAATTATATGAGGAAGACATAAATATACGTTATTATAAAAAAATCATCTTTACGACATCTTATTCCAATGTCGCTGCTGATAAATTTTCCTCAGGTAAGTAAATATTCAAAATAGGAAACGGATGAAACATCAGAATAATGAATTGATATTTCCGGATTTACTCTCTGAATGACAGTGATGCCTTTGGTTTCCGATGTTGTTCGAGTGAATACTCACAATTTTTTCAAATATTCACGAAATATTTGCTCACGCTTTTTGTACAGATCAATTTTATTTCCCGAGTCTTTTGATGCGAGCGGATTGTTTGAACATTTATACCTGGAGATGTAAATATAATTTTTATCTTTATTTATAAATATATCTTATTCAGAAAAAATATAGGAAGAATAAGAAAAAATATCTTAAATCGTAATTTCATTTAAAAATAAAATTATATTAACCTCTGAGTCCATTATTACTGATTATAGACAATCTTCAGTAAATTAACCATTTGTCACAAAACTTATGAACTACACATAATTTTTATGTCCTAAAGCATGGATGTCTAAATCATATCTTATATTTTTCGTTTTTTGATGTCATTGGTCTAATGTTTTGAAACATATTACATTCTGCATTAGCTTATTCAAATAGGTTTAACTTTTCCAAAAATTCAACATAAGACTAAAGTATAAGCACATGAAAGTATTTATGAACTTCTTTGGGATGTAGTAAAAAATCTTAATTTTGAAAATAACCCCAAAACGATAATCACATTGATTCAAATTCAAACTGAAAAAACTTAGCTAAAATTAAGAGATGGATACAAAAAGTGAAAGTTGGATACTAAAAGAAAGAAAGCAAATAAAAAGTACAATGTTTTTTTTTATAAATATTGCACTGACAGCGAGTGATAATTTAAAAAGCAATTGAGTTAATTAAATTAATTTTTTTGACACAAATTAAAAATAATCTGCAGTTACATAAACTTATCCTTGGATTAGAAAAACAATGTCTGCTTACATTCCAGAGATTAATTTAATTTGTTTATTTCTCTTTAATTTTATTATCGAATTATTATTTTATAAGCCATTTATACGTACGGGTATTTATATAGGTAATAAAATTGTAAGAGAGTGAGTTCTGTTTATGGAAAATATTTTAAAGATTGATTTAACGCATATAATGACAATAGAAGCCAGAAACTTGTTTTTATCATTTTTGTCTGTCTGTGTGTTAATTTGTTTTTCAATAACGCAAAATCTACTAGATAGAGTCACCGAGCAACACATAGAATACTTTTTTAGGGGATATTACAGATTAAAAAAACTATGTCTTGGTGAATGTTACGATATTGGTACTTTCAAAGCCATCTATTAATGTCTTAGTAATTTTATGCTCATGGATATATTAGGATATGGTACGGCGTACACCTTTATTAAAGTTTTCAGTAAAATGTATGCTTATAGATATGAAAATAAAAATAATTATAATAGATTGGACAGTTCAGTTGTATGAGCCGTGGTGTAATGATTAGTACATTGACACGGTACACCGAAGATCTGGGTACAATCCTCTGGCCGATCGAGCTTTTATTTTTGTTGTTTATAAAGTAATGACTACTATATTTTGACTTATATTATTATCAAGATAATTGTACAGGTAACTCATCTATTAGCGGTATTCATAACTTTTACATTCATGGAAAATGAAGCATTGATTTTTCAAAAAAACCTATGCTGTGTGATATTTATTCATCCACCTTTCGTCCATCGTCAATATTTTTACTTATGACCGTTATCCTAATAATAATCATCAGGGAATTCCACGGGAGCAAAGTCGCAAGCACAGTTAGTAAAGTAAATACATAAAAAGTGTAAATTAAATACCATGAAGAAAGCGACCTACTTTCAATTTAAGTGTTTTTGTTGCTTTTAATTTTTTTCCGTTTTCAATAATAAAATACTATACGGATTTCTTTTAAAAGATTTAACTTAACTTTCTTTGTCTCTTATCTCGGTAGATAAGACCACTTATTACGTTCAAACATACGCACAAAAGCTTAAAATACGATCGAGGAACAAGGAAATGACGTCATGTATCAAGGTGGTTACTTAAAAGGAATGAGAAATGTATAGGACCCGAGATAAGCATCTGCTAGTTAGCGACAGATGAAATGAACGGAGCTCTAATGAGTGTAGCAGAGAAATATGAGGAGAGAGATACGAGTAGATTTGTTTGATGACTCGTACTGAAAATGATTAATAGTGATAACTTAGAATTTATATGACAACTAAGTTTTCAGAAGCGTGGGTAAAAAATTGATTAAATCCACGTAGATTGCAAAGACTTGTGCACGTGTTTTAGTCATTAACATATCAGCCACCACGTGAATATGTTATTATGCACCTATGAAAGAAATGCTAGTCAATATATTTAAATGGTATAAAATAATATTAACATTTGTCAATAACTGATTAGAAACACTAGATACATTTTAATGTTTAAATGTACGTAAGTGTGCGCGGATTTTGATGTAATTTAGCTTGATTAATATTTTATACCCTCGACCAACATATATGATTCTTTTTATGTGGATATTACATATTTATAAAATATTTGACTTGGTGAATATTACGATATTGGTACTGTTAACGCCATCTATAAGCGTTTTTATTAAACTTTATGCTCATAGACATACTACGATATGGTATAGCCATCGGCATCTAATAAAGTTTTTAGTAAACTTTGTACTGAAAGCATCGCATTTAATGGATTTATTTATAGATTAAAATTATATCTCACGAAAAAAATATTCTCATTTGTCCTTAATTAAATTGATACGATTTTAGTTGATTAACTTATTTTATAACATTTTTTATTGGTATTTATTGTTAGGGTTTATTAAATCTTAAACAATATCGGTACCCATGTAGTTGAAAAACATCTCGTTTTATGTTAATCACTGTTGAGAATGGTGATATAAAAAGGACATTTAAAATGTTTGCAACGCTCGAATTGAACTTCTTCCAGAATACTCTTGAGAAGATGACGGAATGCCCTTTAGATTATTTTAAAAGAAACAATAGAAACTCTTCTTTTTGTCAAATTACACTGAGTCGCTGATAAAATGAACTGAATAAAACTTGGTATAACTAAACAAAATGCAATGCTAAGAAAAACAACAACAACACTAATACTTTTTCTGGACGAATCAAAATCGAAAAACGCAATTATTTTACAAAGTAAACTGTGAAGCCTTTCAGTGTATTCCTATCTTACGCTACCCCAATTATTCACTGGAGTTCGAAATTCTATAATACACTTGTCTATAGATAGTTATATATTCATCCATAAACAAACTAATTTTATGAAATTTATTCACATTACACTACAAATGGTTATATTTAGGACAACTATAGTAGAGTATAGTTTATTAATAAATTTTACTTAGAGTTATTATCACAAACTATCCAGATCTAACCAGTTCGTCCTTTTATATAATATTTGCTACTGTTTGATTTCTTATATTCGTGTGAAAATGAAAGATTAATATGCAAACTTTTAATTAAGTATCTATTAAATTGTGGCTGAAATATATTATTTGGAGTGGTGGTGCATACAAAATAGAATACAATAATAATAGTTCATCAATAAGCAAAACATGAACTCCATCACTAATTTGCGCTGACCTCTAGACGTTGTTCATACGAGACACGGAAGGAACAAAATATCTGGACAGTAAACGTTCTCCACTGCCGATATTTAAGATATCTTTAGAAATAAGGGCAAATTCCGAACTTTAAGTGCGCGGGCGGACCAATAAATGACATTGAATAGCGGCCCCGTCGGCTCGCACAATGGGGCAGTTGTCCCCGAAATAAAACACAATCATTATCGTTTCTTACGTATTGTGTACTGCATACAATATATTTCCAACAGGATTCGTCTGGATTACGTACTTTACGTTAGAAACTGTGACTTATGTACGTTCGAACGGTTCGAAGAATGGGGAAGGAGAAAATATATAGGCCTGTGAATTCGTGACGTTCGTGACGTCAGTGGGAAAGGTGGAATAATTCCGTTGATTAATTGGAATAATTCGTATACATCCGTGACTTATATGATATATCACGATATATGATATATCGTGAATATCTTCCACAAAGCACACGGGCGACAAGTATTTATGAAGCTTTTATTTACGCCGTTACTATTAGATTCTATGAAGCTTTTATTTGAGTCGTTACTACTATATCACCCGCTATGTTACTAGTATCATTGAGGAAGTCTTTTTTTGCCAATTGTTCGATCGGAAATTACCTTATAAGCAATAGCAGAATAGTTTTAATATTATGGTCAGCCGCTCAGGCGGTCAATCTTTTACTCATTTAATTTCAATGATATATATATATATATATATATATATATATATATATATATATATATACATATATATGTGGGTTCCTTACTTCATTTGAAGTGAAATTACTTTATTAATTAGAAATTCTTAGCGCAATAAATATACTTTAATACTTGTTAAATTAAGAAGAATGGGGGGGGGAAGAGTATATATATGGTGAATATTTAATAAAAATATGACACCAGAATCATTGTTATAGGAAGGTCGTTTTAGGTTATAAAAATGATATATAAAGATTCCAAAATAACTTTTTTATTTAAATGAATAGTTGGTGAGATTTGCGCTTCTAAAATTTTAAAAGGTGTGTCCTCCCCACTAACTTTTCAACCAACGTGTGTATAATTCTGAAAAAAAATTACTAGGAAAAATTAGTAAAACTTAAAATAAACTTTTAATGAAAATAGGTTTGAATAAAATATGTTGTGTGGTTTTTGTTGTATCGGATATTTTTGTTACCAACCATAGCAATAACTGAGTTTTTTAAAGTGTCTGAGAAATACAAACTCATATATTTAATATTGTTTGGTATTACGGAACTTTTTTGATTTTTGAGTGAATCCGACTCGCACTTTGCCGGTTTTTTTTTCATTTTTGTTTTCAGTTTCGGAAACAAGGATAAAGATGAGCACATTGCAGCTAAAAAAATAACGATAAAAATTCTCAGGATCTGCGCAGCTGAAAAATATTGGTTTCTCAAAAAATTTTTTGACGAAAAAGAAATTCTCACAATGTAAGGAAAAAACTTTTATTTTCACATGATTTCTACACTTTTTAATTTGGCTAAGTCGAAACTCTCCCCAATCAGCTCCGCGCATATGCAATGTGATACAGCATTGGTGCCGTCGGCGGCGAGTAGCATTCCTTTTAAGAATAGAGCAGGAGTGCATTGCTATCAATATTTGGATGAGGGGCTGATGGCACGGAACACTATTTGTGAAATATAGCTTAAATTTGACCGATTATTTTTCTAAATTATGACTTGTTACATATTTTCACATCTAGTATTAAATTGTTCTGTATTTCAATAAACGTCGAATCAATTTCTATTATATGTTATTTTGCAATTCATTTTACAAATAGGTAGTTACCAGATAGAAGACATGTTAATGACTATGTAATATCGGATCAGATTAAATATTTATTAAGAGCCACGGGTCTTATCGAGCATCTTAACAGTAAATGATCTTGAATATTAATTAAGGAACAAGTAGTAACATAGAACTCGACAGCTCATCGTCAATAAAAAAAAAGCCCTAATATGAGCTGGCAAGGATAATTTTTTCTGTCTTCATATATTATTCGATTACATCTCGTACTAAAGTCGTGTAAACAGATAAATTGCTTTTACAGCAACGTGTTTGATTATATTAATTATACGAGGAAGACATAAATATACGTTATTATAAAAAAATCATCTTTACGACATCTTATTCCAATATCGCTGCTGATAAATTTTCCTCAGGTAAGTAAATATTCAAAATAGGAAACGGATGAAAACATTAGAATAATGAATTGATATTTCCGGATTTACTCTCTCAATGACATTAATGCCTTTGAGTTCCGATGTTGTTCGAGTGAATACTCACAATTTTTTCAAATATTCACGAAATATTTGCTCATGCTTTTTGTACACATCAATTTTATTTTCCGAGTCTTTTGATGCGAGCGGATTGTTTGAACATTCATACCTGGAGATGTAAATATAATTTTTAACTTTATTTATAAATATATCTTACTCAGAAAAAATATAGGAAGAATATGAAAAAATATCTCAAATCGTAATTTCATTTAAAAATAAAATTATCTTGACCTCTGAGCCCATTATTACTGATTATAGACAATCTTCAGTAAATTAACCATTTGTCACAAAACTTATGAACTACACATAATTTTTATGTCTTAAAGATCATATCTTATATTTTTCTTTTATTTGATGTCATTGGTCTAATGTTTTGAAACATACTACGCTCTGCATTAGTTTATTTAAATAGTTTTAGCTTTTCCAAAAATTCAACATAAGACTAAAGTATAAGCACATGAAAGTATTTATGAACTTCTTTGGTATGTAGTAAAAAATCTTAATTTTAAAGATAACCCCAAAACGACGATCACATTGATTCAAATTCAAACTGAAAAAATAAGATAAAATTAAGTAATGGATACAAAAAGTGAAAGTTGGATACTAAAAGAAAGAAAGCAAATAAAAAGTACAATGTTTTTTTTGTAAATATAGCACTGACAGCGAGTGATAATTTAAAAAGCAATTGAGTTAATTAAATTAATTTTTTTGACACAAATTAAAAATAATGTGCAGTTACATAAACTTATCCTTGGATTAGAAAAACAATCTTTGTTTACGTTCCAGAATTAATTTAATTTGTTTATTTCTCTTTAATTTTATTATCGAATTATTATTTTATAAGCCATTTATATGTACGGGTATTTATATATGTAATAAAATTGTAAGAGAGTGAGTTCTGTTTATGGAAAATATTTTAAAGATTGATTAAACGCATAGAATGACTACAGAAGCCAGAAACTTGTTTTTATCATTTTTGTCTGTATGTTAATTTGTTTTTCAATAACGCAAAATCTACTAGATAAAGCCGCCGAACAACATATAGTACTTTTTTTAGGGATATTACAGATTAAAAAAAACTATGTCTCGGTGAATATTACGATGTTGGTTCTGCCAATGCCATCTATTAGCGTTTTAGTCATTTATCCTCATGGATATATTAGGATATGGTACAGCCAACACCTTTATTAAAGTTTTAAGTAAAATATAAGCTTATAGATATGAAAATAATAATAATCATAATGGATTGGACAGTTCAGTTGATTCAGCCGTGGTGTAATGATTAGTACACTGGCCCGGTACACCGAAGACGTGGGTATAATTCCCACCGATCGATCGATTTTTTCTTTATGTTGTTTAAAATAGTGATTACTACTGGTTTTTGACTTATAATATTATCAAAATAAATGTACAGGTAATCCACCTATTAGCGGTATTCATAATTTTTACATTCGTGGAAAATGAAGTACTGTTTTTTAAAAAACCTCTGCTATGTGATATTTATTCAATCACCTTTCATGCTTCGTAAATACATACATAAAAAGTGAAATCTAGTATGAATCCTACGAAGAAAGCGACCTATTTCAATTTAAGTGTTTTTATTGCATTTCATTATTTTCCGTTTTCGAGAATAATATACAACCCGGATTTCTTCTAAAGGATTTAACCTAACTTTTTGTGTCTCTTATTTCGGCAGATAGGACTACTTATTACGTTCAAACATATGCACGAAAGCTGAAAATACGATCAGGGAACAAGGAAATGACGTCGTGTATCAAGGTGGTTACTTAAAAGGAATGAGAAATGTAGAGGACCCGAGATAAGCATCTGCTAGTTAGAGTCAGATGAAATGAACGGAGCTCTAATGAGTGTGGCAGATAAATATGTGGAGAAAGATACGAGTAGATTTGTTTTATGTCTCGTACTGAAAATGATTAATGGTGAGAACTTAGAATTTTTATGAGGGCTAAGTTTTCTGAAGCGTGGGTAGAAAATGATTAAATCCACGTAGAATGCAAAGACTTACATGTGGTTTAGTTAATAAAATATCATATAATAATAACATTATAATGTTTATATGTACTTAAGTGTGCGCGGATTTTGATGAAATTTAGTATGATTAATACGATCGACCGTTATATAAGGTACTTTTTACGTGGATATTCCAAATTTTAAAAAAACTTTAACTGGTGAATATTACGACATTTGTACTGCCAATGCCATCTCTATAAGGGTTTTTACTAAACTTTATGCTCATAGATATACTACGTATGGTACAGCCATCGTCATATATTAACGTTTTTAGTAAAATTTATGCTTATAGCATCCCATTCAATGGCTTTGTTTGTAGATTAAAATTATATCTCATATATAAAATGTTCTAATTTGTCCTTAATTAACTTGATATTATTTTGGTAGCTTAACTTATTTTATAACATCTTGTTTTTTTAGGTGTTTATTGTTAGGGTTTATTAAATTTTAAACAATGTCGGTACGTATATAGCTGAGAAAAATCTCGTTATGTTTTCATCACTATTGAGAACGGTGATATAAAAAGGGCACTTAAAAATGCTTGAACTAATTTGTTTCGTAAATACTATTGAGTCTTTAATTACTTAACCCGTAATCGTGATTTATGCACAATTTAATTGAGTACCAGGCGAATTTGCGAATCCAACCTGCAGGAAGTTTTTCCATTCTCCATTTAACTTACTTGTTTCTTTATTTGAATGCATTCGGAGCTACAATTTCACATTTGAGATGTTAGTTTATTTTAGTTAAAGTGTTGTGAAGGTTTCATGTGGTACATTTATCCATGTATGAAAATTTTGAAATTTTCGACAGTATTTTAAGTTTTTCCCAAATATTGAAAATTATACAAATTTATGCTTAACATTAGACGTTGTGGGACACATGCAGGTTATGTCAAGAATATTACGTCTGTTAAATAAATTTTACTATATAGATCACTGAAGTTTATGTTAAATTATGTTTAGGGGCGGGTTTAGATTATGTGTTTAATTGCGCGGCAAGTCTCAGAGATGTAAACAATTTTTGGAAATTCTGAAAATATTTTTTGGTCATTTGTATTTTTACGATTTTAATAAAAACGTATTTAGTAGGAAGCATTAAAAATTGAGAAAGAGTAAGGATTTGTCATACCCCTTAGAAAATAAAACCCTACTATAGCATCATAATGGCTGCAACTCGAGACTATTACAGATTGTTGGCACTAATATCTATTTTTAGCGTTATTTTTTTCGGCATTTGTTGGTATATGCAAATTAAAAACATTTGCAAAAAATAATTGAGGGAGATGAAGGATAAGTGATAGAATGTCTTAAATACATTTTTTGGAGTTTTCGTCTCTTTAAATGTTTGTTTATACACACCTCACGTAAAACAACCCAATTTAACTTTTTTACTAACCCAATTTTATCTGTAGTAAAAAAAATGTTGGAACAAATTTGAAGTAACGTTAATTTTTTAAACATTGCAATCGGTTCACTGAAAATGAATTTTATATTTTCAAAAATTCCCTTGCACAATATTAGTACAACAACAGCAAAGTAGTGCCTAGCTATGCAGCGCGTAGTAATTACACAAAGGTATCATACCTTTGTGTAATCTATATAAATAAATAGATAGCGCTACGTGTGCTTTAAAGCACAAAAAGAAAATTTTCCACCAGGAAAAACATTAACGAAATAGACTTGGTCAGAGACCATACACAACAAGCAACAGATTGTAAGTTTTCGAAGGCTTTGCATTCATTTTATTTTCACTTAAATTTATTTTGAGGATTTGATATTGCAATAAACTGAATTGCAATACATTTTTTTAGGAAGTGTATTCTTTACACACTAGAATTTTCATCGATTTTCACTTCGATAAACACAATACAAGTTAAAGCCAACAAGTTTGATAATGGAATAAAAATAATTCATTGGTATAAAACTTTCATTTATGATAAATGATTTACTTTTTCTTGGCTTATTTTAACAAAAAAACATGTAATAAAATATGAATTGTATCAAGACCATTTCTAACTATGTCTCGCCAGCGTACAGCTGTCTTATTGGAAACTTATCGATAATAATTTATATGGGTATCAAGAGCAGAACAGGAAATCGCCTGAAAAAAATGGTAATAGAATTTAGAATTATTAGTATTTCGTATTGTGAAGTGATAAAAAATATCACTTTTGCTGCCCGCCGTGGCAGTCGCTTTGAATTCTCTATTTTTGTTATTATTGAGAAGAAACGTTTGCAAATAACCATATTGAATTTGATAGTATATACTAAGTATCCCTCAAGATTAATATTAACTGAAATAAATTTACAAATCCTTGCTCCTCTTCTCTCACATTGACAAGTATATTAATTTCCACACACACAGATGAATGCTGCATTTCACTTGACAGCGATGTTCAGAAACCATATTGTACCGTAAAATTTCCAACTGAGTACTCAAATTTTCATTATTTTATACTTTTCAGTGTTCTTCTTTATCGATGGCCGTATGAAGTCAGTTCAAAATTTTGGTAATAATTGTGGTTTACCTATGATATACTATGTTACCCAGAATTTCAAGAACTTACGATGAATTCAAAATCAATACTATTTCATTACGAAATCGGAACAGATATTTGCAGTATTGCATGGAAGTAAAAGTATTCATATATATTTACTTGCATGCATGCATGTGTACACACACACACAAACATACATATTTACGGACATATAAATCACATTCCTTCTTCTGGCTTTACCCCAGTCAGCGTTACAAGCCTATATATAACTTTACATACTATATATGCGCCAACAACTATTCTAGTTGCTATATTTCTTTACATACACCTATATACATAAAAATAGAAAAATAGTCTCATATTTTAGCAGTTTACTATTGTGTGTGTTTTTATTCTACCAATTTAATAACATTCAGTATATAAATTTTACAATGGTGAACGCCACGTTTAATATTTTCAATTTATCATAACACACGAGTAAAAACATGATATCATTACTGATTGAATACTACTTAATTACGTTACGTTATGTTACGTTAATTTTGTAACATATACGATGTTACAAAATTAACTAAAATATCGTTTTTTCTCAGCGGTATAAAATATTTTTATTTAAAATAGAACGGGCTGTAAGATTTCGAAGTCGGTGCATTCATTTACTTTTTGATGTATATTGGATGTTTAATGTCGGCATCAAGAGTTTCCATCAATTTTCACCCAGGTACATGTCAGTTAGGTACAACAAATAATAAAAAAATATTCATTAATATCCAAACTATTTACTCATTCCTGGTGTACACTAACAAACACTTGACTATTTCCTAGTATATGTTAATAAACATGTATCTATTAAAATTTATGGTCCTTTATGAATTATCTTTTTATTTTTGCGAATTTTGCATATATGATCTGTGTTAAGACTACAATAATATGACCTACCCCGGCGTACGTTGGGCTTTCTAGAGACGCCATCGATAATAATTTATGTAGACATCATGAGCGGAATAAATAATCGTCTGTTTCTCTCTAAATCATTCTATTTACACAACCGTGAATAAGAAAGAAAGTGACAAAAAAATTATTGGAATTTAGAATTATTTGTATTTCATATATTGAAGTGATAAAAAGTATCACTTTCACTAACCACCGTGAAATCGCTTTATCTTGTTCGTTAGAGGAATGTCCATAACTGCATTTTAAGATGAGTTTTTTTAAATTACCGTATAGAATTTTATTTAGAAATTAATTTCTCAGAGATGATAATATTGTGCAGGTCATACTTCCGCAGAGTTAATAATACAAGTTAATTTCATTTCAAAAGAAATAACAGAAACTATTCTTTTTATCAAATTACGCTGTGTTACTAATAGAATGAATCCAATTAAAGACGGTGTGACCACACAAAGTTCTATGATGAGTAAAACAATTCATGAGAAAATATTTCGTAATAAGTTCATAATTTATACTTTTATATTGAATAACTAATACTTTTTATAGATGAATCGAAATTGAGAACGCAATTATTTTCATAAAATAAACTACGAAGCCTTTCAATGAATTCTTATCTTATGCTACCGTAATTACTCACTCAGAGTCTGAAATTCCACAATACTCTCGTGTATTATAGTTAGATATACGTGCATAAACAAACTGATTTTATACAATTTATTCACGTTAGACTACAAATGGTTATATTTAGGACAACTATAGTAAAGTTTAGTTTTTTAATTCATTTTACATAGACTTAATATCACAAACTATCCAGTTTCGTTCTTTTATATAATATCTTCTACTGTTTGATTTCTTATATTCGTGTGAAAATATATACGAATAATCTCAATATAAAGGATTAAAATGCAAACTTCTAATTAATTATCTAATAAATTGTGGCTGAAATATATTCTTTGGAGTGGTGGCTGCATAGGAAACAGAATACAATAATGATAGTTCATCAATAAGCAAAACATGAACTCCATCACTGACTTGCGCTGACCTCTAGACGTTGTTCATACGAGACACGGAAGGAACAAAATATCGTGACAATAAACGTTCTCCGCTGGCGATATTTAAGATATCTTTAGAAATAAGGGCAAATTCCGAACTTTAAGTGCGCGGGCGGACCAATAAATGACATTGAATAGCGACCCCGTCGGCTCGCACAATGGGGCAGTTGTCCCCGAAATAAAACACAATCATTATCGTTTCTTACGTATTGTGTACTCCGTACAATATATTTCAAACAGGATTCGTCTGGATTACGTACTTTGCGTTAGAAACTGTGACTTATGTACGTTCGGACAGTTCGAATAATGGTTAGGGAGAAAATATATAAACCTGTGAATTCACGACCTCCTGCGTGTGCTTATGTCCAGTGCGAAAGGTGGAATGATTCGTATATAGTTATGAAAATCGGGCTTACGAAAACAGAGTTTTTTGTGTGATGATGTAGCCGTTTTCCTCGATTACTACAGATCGTTTAGATATATTAACTGACGTGACATTCTTATCGCAGCAAGCATGGGACACCTATTCTGTGGTAGCGACTAGTGATATATAATTACTAGTCGCCATCACACCTACGGCAGTTCAGGTGAGCGCTCTTTTCATTCGCGTGTCCCCTCGGCATTGATTCGAGGTTATGGAAGTTTTATGAGACATTCGAAACAATGGCTTCAACTTCCACAAAGTACGCAAGTGATAAGTATTTTTGAAGCTTTTATATACGCCGTTACTACTATATCACGCGCTTTGTTACTATTACCACTAAGGGAGTACTTTTTTGACAATTGTTTGATCGACAAATACTTTATAAGCTATAGCAGAAAAGTTTTAATATTTTGACCAGCCACCCATATATATATATATATATATATATATATATATATATATATATAGACATGGGTTCCTTACTTCGTTTGAAGTGAAATGACTTTATTAATAAGAAATTCTTAACGCAATAAATATATGTTAATAGCTGATATAATTAGGTACAGGGGGAGGGAGGGGGGGGGGAGCATATACGTTATCGTGAATATTTAAAAAAATTATAACACGACCATCATCGTTACAGTCTTCCTACGAATTTTGTGTGTCTTCTAAAAATTCTGTTTTCCACGGAACCCTACGTGGTCAAATGGCGAAAACGAAATCCTTTTTAATTTCATCTTGTCCGTCGGTCCGTATGTCATAGCCATTTTAATCTAATTTTTCAACTTACGCGAGTAAAGTTCTAAAAAAAATTGCTAGAAAAAAGTTAGAAGAACTTAAAATAAACTTTCAACGAAAATAAGTTTGAATAATATATGTTGTATAGTTTTTGTGGTACGGGATATTTTTGTTCTTTCCACAACAATAACTTAATTTTCACAGTGTCTTTGAGAAATACAAACTTATAAGTTTAATATTGTTTGGTGCTACGGAACCCTTTGTGAGCGAGTCCGACTCGCACGTTGCTGGTTTTTTTAAATTTTTTGTTCATTGTTTTGGAAATAAGGATGAAGATGAGCACATTTTTTGCTGCTTAAAAAGTTTTTCGCTGTTCAGTATAGCTAAAAAAATATTAACATTCGTTATAAATATAACACTATTTGTGAAATACAGCTTGAATTTGACCTATGTTTTGTTTAAACTGACTTTTCATACATTTTCACATCTAGTATAAAATTGGTCTCTATTTCAATAAATATCGAATCGATTTCTATTATGTGTTATTTGGAAATTAATTTTACAAATTGTTGAAAGGTAGTCACCAGATAGAGAACATGTTAATGATTACGTAGTATCGAATCAGATTTAATATTTATTAAGAGCCAAGGGTCTTATCGAGTATCTTAATAGCAAATGATCTTGAATATTAATTAAGGAACAAGTATATGACATAGAACTCGACACCCCATCATCCATAACCAAGAAGGCCCAAATATGAGCTGGCGAGGATAATTTTTTTTCTATTGCTATATTACTCGATTTCATTTAGTACTAAGGTGGTGTAAACAAATAAATTGCTTTTACAGCAACGTGCTTGAATATATTAATTATACGAGAAAGTCATAAATATACGTTTTTATAAAAAATCATCTTTACGACATCTTGTTCCAATGTCGCTGTTGACAAATCGTCCTCAGATAAGTAAATATTCAAAATAGGAAACGGATGAAAACATCAGAATAATGAATTGATATTTCCGGATTTACTCTCTGAATGACAGTGATGCCTTTGATTTCCGATGTTGTTCGAGTGAATACTCACAATTTTTTCAAATATTCACGAAATATTTGCTCACGCTTTTTGTACACATCAATTTTATTTCTCGAGTCTTTTGATGCGAGTGGATTGTTTGAACATTCATACCTGGAGATGTAAATATAATTTTTATCTTTATTTATAAATATATCTTAGTCAGGAAAAATGTAGGAAGAATAAGTAAAAAATATCTCTAATCGTCTAAAAATAAGATTATCTTGACCCCTGAGGCTATTATTACTGGTTATAGAAAATCTTCAGCAAATTAACCATTTGCCACAAAACTTATGAACTATAGAGAAATGTTATATCCTAAAGCATGGATGTCTAAATCATGTCTTATATTTTTCGTTTATTTGATGTCGTTGGTCTAATGTTGAGAACGTCGTATGTTCTGCATTAGCTTATTTAAATAGGTTTTAGCTTTTCCAAAAATTCAACATAAGACCAAAGTATAAGCATATGACACTTTCATATTATACTTTCATGAACTTCTTTAAGATGTGGTAAAACATTTTTATTTTGAAGATAACCCCAAAACAACAATCACAGTGATTAAAATTCAAACTGAAAAATAGGCTAAAACTAAAAAAATGGATACAAAAAGAAAGGAAATGAAAAGACACTATTTTGTTTTATAAATATGGCACTGACAGCGAGTGAATGCTATGTGATTGTTTAAAAAGCAGTCAGGTTAATAATTTTTGACACAGATTAAAGATAATCCGCAGTCACGTAAACTTATCCCAGGATTGGAAAAACAATTTTTGGTTATGTTCCCGAGATTAATTTAATTTGTTTATTTCTCTTTAATTTTAAAAATATCGGGTATATAATGAAAAAAGAAGCCAAAAACTTGTTTTTATCATTTTTGTCCGTCTGTCTATGTGTTAATTTATTTTTCAACCACACAAAATCTGCTATATGGATTTTGATGAAATTTCGGTATGATTAATAGTTTACGTTGCCGAGCAACAAATTTGATACTTTTTATGAGGATATAACAGATTAATAAAAAACGAATATTACGATATTGGTACTGCCAACGCCATCTATTAGCGTTTTGGTTAATTTTATGCTCACGGATATATTAAGATATGATACGGCCAACACCTATATTAAAGTTTTCAGTTAAATTTATGCTTATAGATGTTAATAATAATAACAACCATAATAATTTGGACAGTTCAGTTGTATGAGCCGTGGTGTAATTATTAGTACATAGGAACGATACACCGAAGATGTGGGTACAATTCCCACCGGCCGATCGACTTTTTCTTTGTGTTCTTTAAAATAGTGATTACTACTGGTTTTTGACTTATAATATTATCAAAATAAATGTACAGGTAATTTACCTATTAGCGGTATTAATAATTCTTACATTCATGGAAAATTAAGCATTGACTTCTCAAAAAAAAACTATGCTGCGTGATCTTTATTCATCCACCTTTCATCCATCGTCATTATGACCGTTATTTTAATAATAATCATCAGTGAATTTCACGCGAGCGAAGTCGCGAACACAGTTAGTAAAGTAAATACATAAAAAGTGAAATATAGTATGAATCCTACGAAGAAAGCGACCTATTTCAATTTAAGTGTTTTTATTACTCCTCGTTTTGTAACGTTTTCGATAATAATATACTACATGTATTTCTTTTAAAGGATTTAACCTAACTTTCTGTGTCTCTTATCTCGGCAGATAAGACCACTTATTATGTTCAAATATACGCACAAAAGCTTAAAATACGATTGAGGAACAAGGAAATGATGTCATGTATCAAGGTTCTTACTTAAAAGGAATGAGAAATGTAGAGGACCCGAGATAAGTATCTGCTAGTTAGCGACAGATGAAATGAACGGAGCCCTAATGAGTGTAGCAGAGAAATATGTGGAGAGAGATACGAGCAGATTTGTTTTATGGCTCGTACTGAAAATGATTAATGGTGAGAACTTAGAATTTTTATGAGGGCTAAGTTTTCTGAAGCTTGAGTAATAAAATCAGAAATAATTATATAATCCACGTAGAGTGCAAAGACTTGTCAGTCACCAGTAACCACATGAACACGTTATTATAGAACTATGAAAGATATATTAAGCAATTTATTTAAATGGTATAAAATACGATTAACTTTTGTCAATAACTGATTAGAAACACACATTGTTTGTATGTACTTAAGTGTGCGCAGATTTTGATATCTCCAATTTCAAGTTACAAAATATAAAACACTATTCATTACCAGGACTTCGCCCGCGTGGTTATAATTACAAACTTTGGAAGAATTAAAACATACGGCGCCATCGAAATGAGAAATTAAATACTATGTCTTTATTTTCATGATTTTATAGTACACATGATAATGAAAACAGAAATATTTCCCTCTAAATTAGAAATTAAGGTAATGATTTTGTTATTTCTTTATATTGCGTATGTGGCATTTAAAAATCATATCGATCCATTTCTCCGTTACCATATTGCTTCGTTATTTTTTCATTTGTGTATTTTTTAAGTATTAAATATGAGTTTTTTTCGAAGGAAAGAAACTTACTACTTATATATATATATATATATATATATATATATATATATATATGTGTGTGTGTGTATATATTAAAATCATATTTCCTGGAATAAAAAGTAGACTATGTCATCTCGACCCAGCAACTACCCCTGTGCAGCTATATACGTTGCTTTGTTGCAACATGAAAGAAGGGGACACAAACACACTTTCTCATTCATAACATCAGTTAGAATAGAAAATATATTTAAGTTATCGGGGTTAATGAATTAATTTCAAGTGATTGCAGATGCCGACAGGATTGCTTTACGTTTCTGTTTCCGGTCGTATTATAACAAGAAGTATATACGTAATAACAATTTCGTTTCAAACGTGAAATTAACATAAAAGAAAATCAATACTTTATTTAGATATTTTTTCTCTAAATAATTATTGTAGTCCGTTTTTTATTTTTTTTTTAAACAAAAAATGCGTTGTGTTTAATTCTTTCAAGACATTAATAATTGAAATAATATGAAATTTTTATGAACAGTATTTTTATAGTTTATAAACAAAATATGTGTTGAATCTTTCAACCTATTAATTATTGTGAAACAAATAATATCAAATTTTTATACAATTTTTTTTTATAATTTACACTAATATCCTAAGGCGTAGGTTTGTTTTTTATAGACATTAATCTCATTTTTATTGAGTTGAATTTAAACTTCACAAATGCCTTGGTCCCTTTTATTTTATAATGCTTTTATACGTCAAATACATCAGGATGGAACTGGATGAAAAAAAAGTCTTAGAAAACGCACACTTATCTTACAATTAGTTCATTTCGACATATAACCAATAAACGAATAAAAAAATTTAATTAATTATTTCAATAAGATTTTATGTGATTAAAACTTATGTACTAGTGTAAACATCCATTCATTTATTTAAATATGTATAATTAAATTCGTAATTACAGAAATCGCTCAGGTTTTTTGAGGATATCACGTGTTATATATTTTCCGGTCTAATATAAAGAATGGTCGATATTTCAAACGATGTCGAACTTATCTCCATGATATGATTTTTAATAATTAATTTTACCAATAAATAGTGACCAGATGAACGAGTACCTAATATCGGACTGGATTAAATATTTATTGAGAGCCAAGTGTCTTGCTGATTATCTCAATAACAAATGGTAATGAATACTAATAAAATCGTAACTAGTAGAACTCGAAAGCAATACTTCATCATCAATAACCAAAACGCCTTAATGGGAGCTGGCTTATTAGTAAAGATAGATTTCATCTAGATACATTATATTATTCGACGATCGACCGTATTAAAGTAGTTACTTTTTGTAAAATAATTTCTTTGTTCCTTTACATAAATAAATTCGAGTACATAAGCAACACGAGGCAGACATAAATACACGTTTCTATAAAAACGGCGTTAGAATAAAAATATCTTAGAGATAAAAATATCTTATTTTTATTCTAACACCGTTGTTGACTAATCGTCCTCAAGTAAGCAATCTTTAAAATAAGCAACAGACGAAAATAACAGAACACTGATATTTCCGGATTCACTCATTCAATGAGGCTTTGATTTCCGATATTGTCCAAATGTTTTTACAGGTTCTTAAAATATGTTATGCTTCTTTGTACGCATCATTTTTATTTTTGGAGCCCGTTGATGCGAGCGAATTGTTTGAACGTACGTACATTGGGATAGGAAAATATATGTTATCTTTAATTGTAGAGACGTCATGTTCAGAGCTCACGTTTACTAAGAAAATATTGACGTTATCAGTGAACATCTTAAGTTATACTTTCGTCCTAAAAATAAAGACACTTATCATATTAATATTAGTATAATTTCAGAAAATTTTCAACAAGTAAGCGATTTGTCACATGAATTAGTAGTAACAAATAATTTTAATATTGTTAAATGTTGTTGCTTATATAAAATTATATATTTTTTGTTTGTTCGATGTAATTTGTCTAATGTTTCGAAACACATTTAATTTTGCCTTTTAAATAGTTTTTAATGTTTTTTACGTATCGACTTTAAAACAAATGTATAGGGATATGGAATTATCTATGAGCTATTTTAGTTGAAAATATTAAATCTGACTTTGGAAAATACTAAACTGAAATTGAAAAAAATACGCTAAAACTAAAACGAATAACGTTTTCTACTTGTGATACTGACACCCAGTGAATGTCATGTGGCAATTTCAGAAGTAAATGATTAATTGAATAGATTTTTCGAGACCAATTAAAAGTATTTTGCAGTGAAGTTTTGCAAGGATTTGAAAGTATAACATTCCAAAGATCGATTTAATTTTTTTTAAATTTCTCTCTGATTCTATTATCGAATGATAATTTTGTTGCATAATTATACATACTTGTAAAATTAATAAATAAAAAGTGAAATCTGGTGTGAACAATTTAAGTGAGCGATCCGCGTTTTTGTTTTCTAGAACCACCATAATACACGGAATTCTTCCAGTAAATTACGATTAATGATTGAGATTACTAATATACTCATAAGATAACTTTTTACATTCAAGACAACTTTTTACATTCAAACATATGCACAAAAGCTTAAAATATAATCGGGGAACAAGGAAATGACGTCATGTATAAAGACGGTTACTTAAAAGGAACGTGGAATTTAGAGAGCCTCAGTTAAGCGTCTGTTAGTTAGAGATAGAGAAAATGAATGGCACTCTAATGACTGTGGTAGTGAAATATGTGGAGAAATGCGAGCAGATTTGTTTTATGGCTAGTACCAAAAATGATTCGGTGAGAACTCGAAGTTGGTTGAATTAATAAGATACTATAATATCAAAACAATAAAAGTGCTAAATAAAGACATGACATAATAAATTGCATAAATTTATTGAAGCCAAAGTGAACCGTATAAATTCAAGACAAGAACATTATACTAGTGGAGGTGTTGACCATATCGATTAAAATATATTTAATTTGGATTTTTTTCAATACCTTCGAGGTGTTCGATTTTGTTTTAATACAAAATGAGAAACGTGTTCCTAACACGTTTTGTGTGTCTTTGCCCTCTCACACACCAGACGAATATTTTGTCTGAAATCAATATCGCTACTACGGTCTAGAACTAGTATAGAAGTATTTTGAATACATGCAGATTACATGTGTTGTTCAGTTGATTATATACTGTGATGCGGATAAGGAATTACCTCTAAAATTGTGTCCATTTCTGGTATTTTTCCATTTTTCTGTTATTTCACTATATTACTTCTGTTGTCAATATTATATTAGGAATAGATGAGGAATTACCTATAAAAGAGTGTCGATTTCTCATATTTTTCTATTATTTGTTATTTCATTGTAATTAAATACGTCTGTTATCACTATTATATTCAGAAGAGACAAGGAATTACCTCTAAAATAGTGACCATTTCTGTTATTTTTCTATTTTTTATTATTTTACTGTAATTAATTACTTGTCTTGTCATCATTATATTCCGGATACATAAGGAATTACCTCTAAAATAGTGTCAAATTTTTATGTTTTTCTATTTTTTGTTACTTCACTGTAATTAAATATTTCTGTTATCATTATTGTATTCTAAATAGATAAGGGATTATCTCTAAGATAGTGCCAATTCTTGATTTTGTCTATTTTTTGTTGCTTCATTATAATTAAATTCCTACTCCTAACCTATAATAATTTAAAATTGATACTTTAATGAAAATACCAATTTTCATTAAAGTATCAATTTTAAATTATTATTTAAGAGAACAATAGTAACAAATAAGGCTGCAAAAATGGAGCATTTATTAATTCAGCTCGGTCTTTATTCTTTGTTCGTTATTTCATTGATCACAGTTTATTATTTTAGATGTCGTTTGACCTAGGGAGGTGAATTTTGAAGTAACAATATTAAGAAATGGCATAAACATGCAGCTAAAGTACGATAATCTTAATTTATAATTTTAACTGTTTCATTTTAAGGGGTCAAAACAGTCCACAATTATTTCTTTTTTTCCACCCCGCCATGTATTATCAGTTGCATAACTGATAAAATGGAAAATGTGAAAACTTGAATAAAAAATTTAAAAAAGCCAAAAGGGATCAATATCCAATCTTGTTTCTATTATAATTACAGAGTATAATATTCCTAATTTCATATGTTTGGACGTGTGTATCTGCATATAAAAGCTGAATGGAAAATTTGTGTAAATTTAACACTTTTTTCTTTCCTGAAATTACTTTTCTATTTTACTTTAAAAATGTTTAGACGTTGGTTTCTTAACCTGACCGTTTGTAAAACGACGTTAACCAAAAGGAGATAATTGATCTAAAGGACCATATCTCATACAAACACTGTTCTAACTTTTTCTTGATTTACTAGGTATGGTTTCAGTGGATGATTTGTTTTATTATATCCTATTTTATGGGATATCTAGTGTTACGGTTTATTAGATTTCAAACAATATTGATATGTAGATAAACAATTCCTTATAAAATAATTTAGTGAGACGTTTTAACTAAAATTAACCTTAAAATAACTAAAATGTTCCAACTTAATTGGTTTCGTAAATACTGAAACCAATCATGCTTTTTATGCATACATAATTCAAATAAGTGCCAGTTAATATGGCAAGCTGAGGATCGAAGCAAGCTTTTGTTCATTTAATAATCAAATTGTGTGCAGCGAAAGTTTTAATTTCAGATTTGAAGCTTTGTCTATTTTAGTAGCGTCTGCTGCTATGGATGTTTTGAGGGCAAATTGCAATAGTTGTTGGCGTACAGTGATTTTGTATTATCAAGAAATATTAAAATTTTTAAAGGAAAATAGAAAAATTATATGGATTTATAAACTATACCAAAAATGTATCTGTTGCGTTTAAATAATAGTTTTATTCATAAGATAATTAAGTTTTCGTTATTTCAGTTATAAGCAGCGTATTTAGTATCCTGTAGTTGCTTAATTGCACTCTATGCTTTCCATAATTTTTGAGATAACACTTTTGGATATTGTATACCAAAAATATCCATCGAAAAGAGGCACAGTGTAAGGGATGGTTATTTTAGAATTTTTATTTTTAGAAATTCTTTACAGTTTGTTATGCTCTTTTAGAAGTTACGTATTATCCTCACTTTTACTGAATTCATTTAATACATAATAGCCTCTAAGATATTGAGATCGTTGTAGAAATTTGATACTAAAGTAAAGAAATAATGAAGGTTTGATATTTTAATTAGTCCAGTCTCTTGGAATTACAAAAGGGAAGAGCTCAACCAAGAAGTTAACAATTATTTACATACGTTAAAAGCTAATTAAATTAGATTAATAAAAAGGTTTAAAAATCGTCTTATTTTAATGCCCTTTTTAAATTTTTGCTACGAAACCATGTGGATAATGATGTATTTCTTTTTTTCTACAGATAAATATTCTTTGGCCCCCCATCAAGAGTTACCATAAACTTCAATCAGGTAAATACATATTGAAATTAGTTTAATAATGATGTATAAGTAATTTACAAATTTACGAATTTTTCATTGATGGTTTCCCAATGGAAATTAACAACCTGCAGACTGCTTTTTGATGTATATTATATGAACAAACGTGTACGGTATACATTATGTTAACAAATTGGTATTATCATCGTTTTATCATTTTATGATGCTGTAACTTGCGGATTTTTATGTACAAATCATGTCATACCTCAGCATTTGTATAAATTATTACCAGCCAAAAAAAAACAATATATATATATATATATATATATATATATATATATATATATATATTATTTTAAAATTGGAAGGTAATATTTACATTTGAAAAGAATTAATTGAAACGCTTTGTTTTCATCTTATTACACTGAGCTGATAATAAAACGGATTGAATAGAGATCGCTATAACTAAAGAAATATTACTTAAACATCGTTGTGTTGAAATTAACTTAACGTACATAATATACTTGTACTTGTACTTAACGTGCATTTGTCATAGAAAGATTAAACCACCCCTCATTTCGATATTATTAAAATAAATCTACGAAAACGCTTTTCAGCGCTTTCCTACCTCGCTGGAAGTTAAAACCTCTTCTGCAGCGTCGTGTACTTTAAATAAGGTTGTAATTGCTACTTTTCTGCTTTAGAGGGCCGGAAATGCATATTTCTTTTAACCATATTTGATAAATGGTTATACATTCATGTAAGACTTTTATTCAAATAATATTTCTTGTGGTTATAGTTTGGGAAATTATAGTAAATTTTGCATTAATACAAATTACCTGGATTTATTCTTATTTATAATTATATATTAATTATTACATAATTCTTATATATTCATATTATATATTTTTTGTGCACTTCGATTTGTCAGATATTCGTAGAAAAATATATATGAGTAATTAGGGTTATTTTTAGAGGCATAATAACATTAATTGTCAGGTTCCGAAATATATTTCTAATAAATTAAATAGATCAATGTTTGAATGTATTACTTGTATTAATATTGGTATATAAAGCTGAGTACAATAAATTATTAGTAAACGAGACGTGAATTCGATCATTGATTTCGTCCTGACCTTTAAGGTTAATCGCAGTCGTATTTGGCGAACTATACTAAATATTTGAAATAGTGATTTATATTCATTTCTAAACTTTTTACCTTGGGACTTAAAGTATAATAGTTTTAGAAATATTTCTGAAAACGTCCACGTAATTATCTCAGAAACAATTTCACGTAGAAATTTTATAATGTATCATGGTGATAAAGCATGTATCTGAAGAGACATTAAAAAAATAGAGAAAACGAATAAGCTACACGAAAAAAATTTTTTTTTATTTCATATATTTGATGTAAATAGAAACTGTAAATAAATCGATTAAGTACGAATACACTCTAACTTATTAAATTTACTTTTTACTGGGTTTAGTACATATATATATATATATATATATATATATATATATATATTTATATTTATATTTGAGGGTACCTATATATCTAATAAAAATATCGCCTAATTTGTCTGTCATAGGCTTATAAATATTGTAAATATCTGAAAAAGTATGGAATGGAGAATCATACCTAGAGTTTTTCGATAAAATTTAGGTGAATTTCTGGCGTAACTGTTTTTTTCAAAACTTTTATTTTAGCAGTTTTGCCGGCTGCTATAAGCGGCCGAAATTAATTTTTTGTTGAAATTTCCAACAATAACTTTAGAACTTGAAATTTCAACAATATTAATTTGTTGTTGAAATCTTCAACAATATCTCCAGAACTTGAAATTTGAACAAATGTCAATGTTTAGTTGAAATTTTGGAGCAATATCTCTAAATCTTGAAATTTTAACAATATACATTTTTGTTGAAATTTTCAAAAGTTTCTTTAGATCTTGAAATTTAAAAATAAATTAATTTTTTGTTGAAGTTTTCAACAATATCTCTAGATCCTCAAATTTTGACAATATTAATTTTTGTTGAAACTTTTCAAAAATCTCTAGAACTTAAAATCTGAACCTGGAAATTTTCAATAAAGTACTGAATAATACAATTTTCGAATCCTTATAACTTGCTGTTTCTATTTGTAACAAATGCTATATATGAATACAATTTTTTTTTTTGAGTAGCTTATATGTTAATATTTATTTTTTGATATGAACTCTTTAGATGCACGATTTGATAAATCTGCTATCACTGACAAATATTAAAAAAAAAAAAATCAAATTTTGCGAATGTTTTTAAAAATATTTCTGAAACCATCGTCCAGTAAGCTCCAAGGCAAAAAGTTTGGACCTTATTATAAATATATTTTTCAAATGATATCATGTACAACACATTAAATAAAACAAAATTTAATACGTAATTTGATTCGTCTAATATTTCCCTGTGTATACTTTTTTATATTTTCAAAAAATGAATGGCTTAGTAATAAAGCCAATTGGCTCGCATATAACGAGCAAATTGGCTTTATCACTAGGCCATGAAATTTGAATTCGATTCTGAGATTGGAAAAACGATTTCTGATGATTCTGATCCGAAAAATGATTTCTGAAAAAAAAACGATTGTAACCCATAAATAGACGAGGTAAGTATTAAGAATTTTTCAGTATTTATTTCTTTTGAGATACCTAGTCTTAAAAATATACAAGCAAGAAATTGACTTGAACAACAAGCATTTATTTGTTCTTTAAAAAAATATAAAAAATATTTAGTGTATTCGAAAAATATTTAACTAAACGAGGCAAGTACAGGTATTTATAATATAAATATGTATAATGCATATTTTTTAAATTTATTGATTAATTAATATTGAATATCATTTGGAAAAAAATGTAATAACATATTTACAAGAGTTTTCTTAAAATATTTGCACTTTGCACATTCCCCTGCTCGTATTTTGCGAAACTTTATAGTCGCATGTTCCAAAAAATTTTCAGATTTTTGATGGCGTGATTTAACACAAAGAAGAAAAGGGAGGACCAACAAACATTTATCAACTTTTTTAAAAACCGAAGAAAAATGTCATCTTGTAAAATTGATAGTTTCGGTGATGATAAAATTATATTTATAATTATATTCTTAGACGCGGAATTTTATTAATTTTCTTAATTTTAAGCCTAATTTTTAAATATTTTCCGTAGTTTATTACGATTAGAACACCAAATTCAAAAAGCATTTACGAAATTTTTTAAATATATGACGCTAGAACAACTTATAATTCACATATATATGGGCACACGGTGATTCGAAAATGGTATTTTACTTTTTGAGCATCGGAATTTAAAGCTAGTAATTAAAACAGTATATATAACAACTAAGACAAATGACTAAGCTATTACACACAATAACGTTCCACCCTGACCCTACGCACAAGACCTTAGATGGCGTCGCGTCACGAATTCATAAACCAAATGTTTAGCACAAACCATTATTTGAACCGTTCGAATGTAAGTTATGGTTTCCAATGCAAAGTACGTAATGCAACTGGGTCGTATTGGAAATGTGTAATACAGCGCCATGGCGCGAGTCGAAGGATCGTTTTTTTATTGCCAGTTATTACTCCGTCTATACGTTCAACGCCCGGGTTTGCGTTTATTTCTAAAAATATCTTAAATGTAAATTATTACGGGGCTTGTATAACAGTTTATATGAAAAATATAAATCATTACGGGAAATGTACAATAGTTTATTTTGCTAGATGCGAGTAATATCGACGTCTAAATGTTAGCACGAATCAAAAATACGGTCCGGTAACGTTTTGCTTATTGATGAAATATTGTGTTTGGTTTTCAATGATAATACTAGTACAAATATCTTAAATGTAAATTATTACGGGGATTGTATAACAGTTTATATGAAAAATATAAATCATTACGGGAAATGTACAATAGTTTTATTTTGCGAGATGCGAGTAATATCGAAATCTAAATGTTAACACGAATCAAAAATACAGTCCGGTCACGTTTTGCTTATTGATGAAATATTGTGTTTGGTTTTCAATGATAATACTAGCACAAGTAATATAAATAAATACTAGATTTTTTAATTTATTAGATGTAATCTTACGTCTGAATGTTACACTTTATACGCCCCGAACAGTAATCATAATTCAAAGTTATTTCGTCGTCGGAAATTTGATAAATCGAATCGGAAAAGAAATTACTTAAAAAAATCGTACTGTATATGGAGATAAATGTCATATTAAGCTAAGCTTTACTATATTTTACTAGAATTCTAATGTGAATAAAAGTGTTAAAACCAGCATATTATACAAACACACACATACACATTATATATATATATATACATATATATATATATATATATATATATATATATATATATTTATATATATATATATATAAATATATATATATATATATATATATATATATATATATATATATATATGTATATAATTTATTAATTACATTTTACTGATACTTACAAAGTTAGAGATACAGATAACCACAATGCAATAAGTAAGAAATATTATGCAATGGTAGTTTGTAATAAACGATGCAGACAACGGTAGTAGTTAAAGGGTAAAAAAAAATTAAGGTATTTACACATAAATAAAATTAGGGATGTAAACAAAATTAATGTGAAGTTAAATGAAAAAATGCACAAGCGATACATTAGGGTTATTCGATCCATAGATTATTTTATGTAAAGCGAATACAAACTTAAGAGCAAAAAATCGTTCGAAATAGAACGAGTTCTTGCTTTTAAGTTTGTATTTAGTTCATTCCAGAAGTTTTATGGCGTATACGGTAAATAATTTTCAGTCAAATGCAGTTCTGTATTACGGGATTTCAAGGATTTTCTTATCTTTAAAAAGTAGTTGAAAGCCATTTACTGAAAGGTGTTGGGATTTGGACCGGAGATATGAAGGGGTGAGAGAATTAATGAGAATATTAGTTAAAAGTGATAAAAGTTGTAGATTGAGTCAGTCGCGAATCACTAACCACTTCAGTTATGACCGATGGTCGGAAATGTCGTTTTCTTGAGGGTAAAGTTGAATCGAATACATTGATTTTAAAACCGTTTTGATATATCGAGAAGTTGCTGGGTTGAATTAGATAAGGTGTAACTCTATAATTGTGAATACGCAAAAGTAAAGATTAACAAACATGCACTTTGGAATAAAATACTGGAAATTATTTAGGACATTTGAAAGAGTGTACTTTCAAGAAAACTTAAACAACAATGTTTTGTGAGATGATAATCAAACCGTAGGCTAATTGAGAAATAAGGTATTGCATCATATTGGTAAATAGCCATTAATGACCAATGTTGGTAGTCAGTCAATGTTATTTAGAAATGTTCGAAAACCAATTATTTTAACCTGAGATTTAATTGGATTGATCATAGTAATTTACATTCAAGATGTTAATATGAAAAGTGAGTTCATTAAAACAACACTGTAGACCGACAGTATATTAATGATTATTTAAGAAAAGTTATCCTATAGGAACAATAAAAATGCAAAAAAGGAGTAGGGAAAAACATCACCCCTATGGTTTTTTAGCTAAAACTTTGACACATAAAAATTAAACTAAACATAAGTTTCCTAAATAATTGCATTTATGTCATATTTTTATAGGTTCGATGTAATATAATATCAAAATGGAATAGTAAAAAACCACAAATTATATGTTAATTACGAATAATTAGAATTACCTCTAATATAAGCTAAAACATCTTTTACAGTTGTAATTATACCAAAGAGCGAATCCCAATTCCAGTAAGATCTAAGATCTAAGATCTCTGTTTTTATTACATATTCAGATATTAAGATATCAATATCTCAAGATTTATTAAAATTCGTTTCTCTTAAAAATATGCTGCAATATCGAAATTTTGTATACTTCACAACATTACATTATATTTACAGCGGATTTTAAATGTTAATCAATATTAATTAATGTATATTAATCAATCAATACATATTTACAGCGGAATATATTACTAGTCAATTCTAGTCATACTCCACACAGTTTTCCACGAAAATACGGGCAATTGTGATATCACAAATTACTGTAGCGGAACGTAGCAATTTATCATCCCTGTCCAGACCCTTGAGGTGAGTTTATAAATAAATAGTAGCGAGTGGTCTAAAATCGACAACAAAATACTTGATGATAAATTAATTCCCTCACAATAACTTGACAGAAGTGGGTGAAACGTTTTCTCTATTATATACTTGGTGTGAACCAGATCTGATTTTGACTACATCTAACACAGAATAATTTGGTGAAATACGGGTTTATGTTCGAACATTATTAGGAAATGTACCAAATAATTGCTTAGTCAAGTAGTTACTAAAGGTACGTAGGTTAAATCCAGTTTTAAAAATATTTCTAGTTAGTGAAGGTTGATCAGCTATTTGAAGTCATTAATCTAGGTGATGTCAAGTCATACTTCCGTTGGCTTTCAAATTGATTATCGGGAATCGTATAAGCAAATTGACCCTAAATATTGTGCATTAAGAAGGTATGTAGATAATGGTGACTCAGCATTTAAAAATAAAATCTTGTAAATGTGGAAAATAGTCTTGAATTTTCTTGTGAAGTTTAATCAAAGAAAAGTACCTACCGTTGAAAAGAATGATGTAAAACGATGGGAAAATTAAACAAAAAAATAACTTCATATACGGTTTTCAAAGATGAGAATTCATTAATTTAGCTAAGAAATATACAGTTGATGTATTGACAAAAACAAAAGATAACTTTTGGTATTTTTGCTATACCGCCATCTAGAACTGAGTTATATTGAAACTCTCCATTTTCCCGTGGTGTAAAATTATCCAATCATCCGGTCGCGATTGCGCTAGGGTGTGGTGTGTTTGTGATGAGTAAGAATAATATATACTTATTGCGATGTGTAATCATCATCTGTGGTGATTAATTGGCTCGTTAACATTATTGAAACGCATTGATGTAATGTTTCCATAACTGTATGTAAACAAATAAGTGATATAAAATAACGAATAAATGAAGTTTATGGAAGTAATTATATAAATAAGATATAAAAATATGAAAGTAATTGCAAATAAAGGAGAATTTTCGTCAATATTTATGCCGGAAATGAAAAAAAATATTATAAACCTACTTAAATTGTTATTCATTGAATATTTTCATTAACATATTTTGAGAAACTTCCTAGAAAAACTATGTATACTCATTTCAAAAACATAGTTCTTACACGAACCAATAAAATAATTTAATAAAAACCGTCGATTATTTATTTCATTATACTTAATAAGCGCCTAAATAAATGAGACTTATATAGAAATATCTTCGTCTATTTAATTATAATAAGCAATTAAATTTATTTGTAAAATAAATGTATTTTTGAATTATGAAATTATCATATTTTCAATGTAAAGGATGAGCGACATTTCAACTGATCTCGGGCGTATCTCACATGAATAGTTAACCAATAGCTAGTCACCGCATAGAGAACGTGTAAATTATAACATAATTTTGGATCAGAATGAATATTTATTAAACATCAAAAGTTTTATTGAGTATCTTGATAACAAACGATCTTGAATAGTGATCAAAGAATAAATATTGTCTAACGATTCGAAAGTAACACTCAATCATTTATAGACAAAACGCCCAAATGAAATCTGGTACATTAATGAAGATAGCTTCAGTTCGCGTTACTCGATTATCTATCGTTACTAAGTCACGTATTGATTAATTGCTAACCATCATAACCGTTCACAAAACGAATAAATCTGAACCCACGATATTATATGAGGTTAACCCAGAAAATATAAAAGGGCAGATATATTTACACGAACCATTTTAAACACTATGTTACTAAAATCTATTTAACGTACATATTTGCAATTTCGTTCACACATTAAAACCTCTATTTTTTCCATTTGTCTAGAACGCTAAATTGTATAAACGTGGCTCTAATAACTATTGAGATATAGATGGCTATTTTTAACACTGACTCAGTCATTCACCCTTCCCAACCCTAAACTACTTTTAGTTAAATTGAAAAGTTTATATTTGGCATGAAGTTAGCTCATTGAACATATAAAGGGGAAAAAACTAGAAAAACGCCAATTATTCATCGGGTTTAATGATGAAGTTTTACCATACTTTACAAAAAAAAACAGAAAATGAGCTAGTAAGTAAGTGGTGGATGGTGAATTCCATGAACAAAACCTATAATGTTCCATCAGTACATGAAAAAAATTAAAAGTGATAGAGGAAAGAAGAGAGTTTCGCGTTAGTGACAAAAAATTAAGTTATTTAAAATTTTAGAATAACGAAGCTTTGCAAAATGTATTGATATGCCACCAAAAACATCAATATAAAAATAGGGTGAAATCCAACAAACTCACTTCTTCGGTGAGGGCAATAAGTAGATTTGTTGGTTTTGTTCAAAATAGCAAGCACGATTAAAAAGTAAACATATTGTTTACTTTTAAGCAATATTATATTTTTTATGAATTATAAGGAATTTTAATAGAACTGGGCAATTATTTAGATCTCAATTCTTTTATTGGCGAAATCAACAAACTCTTACTCTTTTTACCCAATTTCACTTTTCTTTGATGTTTATTTTTTTTAATTAGATTTCCATTACAGAAACCTACTTGAGTACATTAATAACATAAGGGAAAAATAACATGCAATTTTATAAAAAATAGTCTACGACTAATTATTCCGATGCTTCTCTTGACAAATCCTCCTCAAGGAAATAAGCAACGGATGAATACATCAGAATAATGACTTGATGTTTCCGGATTCACTCAATAGATGACACAGCAATCGTTTTGATATCCGGTGTTGTTCAAATGAGTATCCACATTTTTTTTTAAATATTTGTCATATTGCCTATGCTTTTTCCTTCTCATCAATTGTTTTCGAGTCTCTTCATTCAGAGAATTGTTTTAATATTTATACGTCCAGATATAAATACACTTGTAATTGTTGTATTTAATTATAAAGATAATGTTCTCTTTTCCCATTATTTTTCCCACGTTTTAAAGATGGAGTTTTCATGTTAATCTCTAACATGTTGCAGATATTTGTTTAACTGAAGAATTATGTTCTAACTTGTTAATGGGATGCAACATTGACTTCAATCAAAGACTTCCAATCCCATTCTCCAGATCCACTATTTCAGGATCCTGCACGATAAGTAAATCGAGTGCTGCGTTGCTGTATCAAAGCAGTATGGATCAATGCAGCTAACAAGCTAAGTGTTGAAAGTAACCGGAATGAAACGTTTAAATGTAATCAATTACCTTGGAAAACATATTGGAAATGATTTTTTATTAAAAAGTAAATTATTTCTCCATAATATATTTTCGTCTTATATTTTCAAGAAAAATTAAAAATAATTACTGTATCGACAAACCAACAGCCTTTATGTATATAAATTAGAAATTCATGAGACTGCAAATTATTTTTGAATATATGGAAATCCGACTGGAAATTATAATTTAAAAGAAATAAAAATTACATTGATTTGTCTTTTATTTTCATCAAATTAACGAGATTAGGGCATAATATTTTTTAGCATTATATATAATATAAACAAAATCTAAAATTTGGAGTGAAATATTTAGAGCCTGCATCCAATTTCTGTTCGACCGTTTTTACTCTTTTTTCCGTGTTTCCATTTACAAATTTAATGTGACATGCGGATTGTTTCTAGATGATTTAATTTAACAATTTTTATTTCATATACTCGGCGGATACGACAAGTTATTTCATTCAAACATACGCACAAAAGCTTAAAATACAATCGGGGAACAAGGAAATGACGTCGTGTATCAAGCGGGTTACTTAAAAGGAATGTGGAATGTAGAGAACCCAAGATAAGCGTCTGCTAGTTAGCGACAGACGAAATGAATGGCGCTCTTAGGACTGTGGTGAAAAACACATATGGAGAGAGATGCAAGTGAATTTGTTTTATAAGCTGTAATAAAAATGATTAATGATGAGAATTTGGAGTTTATCTGGGAGCTGGGTTTGGAGCTGGGTTTTCCAATCCATGCTGTGTAGTTCAGTTGATTAGACACTATAGAACTAATATACGGAAATAATATAATTAATAAAAGAAACTTGATTTGAAGAAGTTATTTAAATGAAAGTTAGTCTTGTCGGTAGGAAATGGGTGCATAAATAATAGTTGCGAATTATATAAAAACAGAGAAACCGAACGAATTTTCTTTGAATTTATTTTAGTATTACCCCTGTGTTCAATTCTGTTATTGAGCGTAATAAATATCGTTACTTTAAAGGTATATAATATAGTGGAAGGATATTTTGCCTAGCTTCAATATCACTTTCCTGAACTGGAACTGGCAGTGTCATTTTCTGTGTTCCAAACTTAAGTCCAAAATTTGGTCATTCCCAGCAATGAAGGGAAGATTTATTTTTCAATTACTGTATTGATACTTGATTGAACTGATGATTTTATACTGGAATTTAAAAAAATCAAAAGTTCCAGTTTGGGTCGGCGTCGCAGTTTTATATAATTTCGAGCATATTTACGATTCATATGAAACATTTAAATTTTCCATTTAATACCGATTTTTACTTATATTGCGGCGAATATTTTTATTGTCTTTTTTTGAATTCTCCTAGTACTCTACAAGCTCTTTATAATGGCATTTAAATTTCTAGATAAATACGTTTTTACGCTATATTAATTTATAACTTTTCACAACGCTAATTGGCTACAATCGTGCATTGTACAAGACACACTAGTACAAGAGACGTCGCAGTAAAAACGAATACTAAACTACAAATATGTATAGATATTCTCTATCTGTTGTGGGCTCAACCATTTTTAACGCATCATTAGTGTCGTAGTTATTAGCGATTGAAATCTAATGGTATTTTGTAACACAAAACATTTGGACCGGCTATCACTATACTTAACAGGCAAATAGATATTTCGACGCCAAAATTAAGTCGATATACACTATATATAGATCACTAGTCAAAATGATATATTTTTTATTACCTGAATTGTTTATTTTAAGGAAAAAGTTTTAATGAAAAACAGTCTACAAGGTATACATGTTTTACATTTATTTAACAAATACAGTTATTTTTACGATATTATAAGGCACTGTATAGTGTTCTAGAGGGAACTTAATTAGTTAAAAAATAACTTTTACCTTGTATATTATGCTTAATTACATTGTGCGACGTTATATACGTGTTTAGTTTAGATGGCGTACTTACATAAATTTTATTTTTAATGGTGTATTATTTTTTCAAATTTTATTTGTACAAAAGCAATCGTTTTTCAATTTTAATCGGCGTTATTTTGAAATTATTGGATTAATTTTGTCTATCTCCGGACATGTTTGGCGACGGAATAAGGAAAGTGCTTTCTAGAACATAAGTTTATATACATACATACATACACACACACACACACACAAACACACAAACACATGTGTGTGTGTGTGTATCTATATATATAAAAATTTAATAATTATTTAAAATATTTAGTAGGAATATTAGGAATCTACAAGAGAGGACTGTTTTCAGCTCTTCAATTTAAATTATTTTTGAACTGTGGTTGACTTCATCGAAATATTTAAATTAATACCTTGCAATATACTTTTAAAATGCTTCATCGTGCATGTAAACTAAGAGCGATATTTTTTTTGAATTCCCACAAAGAAGTTATAAGTAGGTTTTTGAAAATGAAATTGAGGTTCCGTTTATCAAATTTAATTTTAAACCCGTTTTGTGAACTGTTATATTTTAAATGTCGAAATAGTATACACACATAATTTTTAATCATGAATTTTATAAATCTAAAAATATTGTAATTATTAAGATTTCGTAAATAATTTCAGGAGATATAGACAACTAAGGAAACCTGCATTTTGCGAATATCCAACGTGTTTTCTGCATAATATTTTCAATCTCGAATATCGCAACCAAATTTTCTTCATAAAAACAAAATTCACTCATTCATTCATCATGTTGCTCAGAGAAAACTTTTTAAACTTTTCAGATGTACATAATTTCTAGATATATATCGATAAAATGTAAAGTTGTAGTGAGTTTTGTTATAATAAAACCCAAGCGACTTCTACATAAAAATGAAAGGAAGGAATTGAAAAAAAATAGAAAAATAGGTAGAAAAAGCAAATTTTAATAACTATATGTGAATTTAGCTAAATAAATAGTATTAAAAGTTTCCAGTATTAGTTCTAAAGAAAGTTAGACATTGAGTATAAATGTGCAAGAAAAGTACTGGTATGTATATTACTGCATTCTTTTTTATTCAGACTCTTCTATTCTTTCTGCTTTTAACACGTATTTCCCAAACATACAACTTTTTATAAAATGCCCTTCTTTATCCAGGCAGTAAATTTTGGAAACAAAGACACGTCCTATCTAAAAAAGTCCTTCTCATAATTTCTTAATTTTACTTTTCCTTAATTTCATCTTGCTCCCTTTCTCACATGAATTTATAAATAATATTATTTTATTATTTTTTCATTTAATTTTTTTTTCTTGTTATTTAAATAGTCTGTATTAGAATGTAATATATAAATTTTCTAAGAGAGTAGGACTGTAAAGAAAAATAAAGTACATATTTATATACTTTCTTTTTATTTACAGTATTTGACAGTACTAAATTCTCATATTTAACCCTTGTAGTTGCTGAAAGGGATTACTCATGTAGCCGTAAGTCCATTATATTTATATATTTTTGAAGGTAAAGTTTGGAATAAATAAATGATTTAATTGATCTTGAAATAAGCATTGTAGCTGTCTGAAATATTTAGTCTGCAAACAATTGGCCCACTATATCAAACGAATTCATTTCTTGAATTCTCGTAATAATTAAAAACAATTAAATACTCTTTTTTATATAAAACAAATATAAACAATTTTATTTATAAATTTTTCTGCGTAACAAATTTTATTTTATTTATCACAACTGTAAATCCTGAAAGACACATTTGAAATTGAATGGGAAACTAGAAATGATGCGAAAGGAAATCAACTGCCCATTTATTATGCAGACATATCCAAATGATATTTGAATTAGAGGAAATATTCAAAGGCCAACTAAATTTATTCGTTCCTCAAATTGAGTTAGTTTAGGTTATAATAATCTGCAAAGCGGCTCTCGAAGCCAAATCTAAACGGACTGCAAAGTTTTATTCCAGCGAGTTTGGTTAGCTTTCAAGTTGGCACTGAATTAATATTTACTAATGTTATACGGATCCTTCAGCCTAACATTTGATTAGTGTTATTCCTCATATTGAACATATTTTAATTATTAAAGACAATTACTAGACCATGTGTTCATTGACATGGTGCAGCTTTCGCTTGTTTTTGAATTAATTCGACTCATTTTTGAATCAACCTTGCGCGCATTTTTTAAAGTAAGTTTGTGTAAGTTGTTCATTCTACTTATTTTTATGCATAACCAAGTCATTAAAGCTTCAGAAAAGTTGATAAAGTATGTCTCGTTTGATATCGATGGATAGGTTTGAATCCTTAACGTAATTTTAACACGTAAATAAAGTAATTAAGGTTCTGTATATATTAATATATTTATATATATATATATATATATACATATATATATACATATATATATATATATATATATATATATATATACATATATATATATATATATATGTATGTATTTGGAATGAAATTCGTATCAGATGGGAAATAAACGAAGACGTGTTTTAGGATAAAATAAAACATATTTGTCAATATTTTTTTTCTTTACTCTTTGCAAGGTATACATTTTTTACCAAACTAAGATACGATACATATGGTACATATAACCAATATGTAAATTCAATCAAATAACTAAATTTAAAAATTTAAATTCAAAAATTTATTTAATAAATGAGTCGTCCACCATTTTATTTTTTTCTCAAAGAAGATAGTGAAAAATTTGGTCTTTTTTTCTAGAATTACAACCCTTATCGTTCAATATAATATTTATAATAATAATGATAATTATTATTAAATATTGAATTGTTTAAATTAAATTTAATATTGATGAATATTCTGCATTCAATTTAACATAAACCCTTGTAAATAATTAATTTTTAAATTTATAAAACAGCCTAAATATAATTTAATTACTAATGAAAATAAATGAACATGCCGAAAATTTATTATAATTTATTAATTTTAAATATTTAATAAATGATAAAGTAATAATTTTTAATGCTAATAACAATACAAAATACATACCGAATACAAACCGTCTGGTCGATGATTGGCTGACAATAGAAAGCCAGCAGAAAAAGAAAATGACGTAAAACTTATCTGTCAAACAAACCATGTAAATGTATTTTTAGTGAGCAACTCTATTAAAGTAATAATTTATAATACAAATAAATACATACCAAATTGGAAACGTCCCGACATATGATTGGCTTACAACAGAAAGCCAGCAGAAAAATTAAATGGTGGACCAGGCATCTGTCAAAAAAATATGTAAATATGTTGTGTGTACGTTTAGTGAACAACTTCATGGTGTAGATTTCAGAGCAATTTCATTCTGCCAAATTTTTCTTGCATTCGTAAAATTTCATTCTCATAATTTTGTCATAACACGCCTAAAGAAATATAATTTCAAAAATATCTTTTAAATTTGTTGAAGCTTACCTTTATGTATTTGGAATAACATTTTTATCCGGTGGAAGATAAATGAAGCAATATTATCAGATGGTATAAAAAATACTCTCAAACTTTTCAATGCAACTTTATCTGCACAATTTCAGCTAGTTAAGCTGCAAAATGTGCTTTAATAGGTCATTTGCTCAGAAAGAGGTATTTAATAATTTGTGATTTTTTTACTAATGTTCGAACATGTGTGCCCATTTTGTGTGAACATATTTCAAACATTTCCGTTTCGAAGTGTTAATAGGATCTACAGATATTGAAAACTGTAATGTCGTGTTTTTGATAGTATACGAATGAAAACAAGGTGTATAAAAATGAAAAGTGACTTGAAGATTTAGTTCATAAACTCAATCATTATAACCTGCATTATACTTGAAAGCCCATGAAGTAATTTTAGTTCAAATTCCTGTGGAGTTAAGAGAGACCTAGAACTTCAGCATTTTTTATTTAATTTTAAACCCTTAGCAAATCAATTCAAAGACAAGGGGGCGCGCGACCTCAATATCTGCCAGATAGACGGTTATTAGAAAGTACATTCTCTCTTTATAATTATCTGGAGAAAAAGTAAATTATACAATAGATCCTTATTTTTTTTCCAACTCAATAAAAAATAACGTAGTGTTCTACTTCTCTGATATAAGTAGATTATACTTGTCATGCGTACAATAAAATTTTCACTATGTATAATAACAAGTAATTAAAAGAAAAACTTCCATTAATTCCGAGGGCATTCACAAAACAGATTTTATTGACTGCTATGAAGAAATAATACATAACATAAAGGGGTTTGAAACACTTTCATCACCTTGAACGACTTCATTCTTAAAGTTCACGTAATACCGACTCCGCATTATGCGAAATGTGTGACTTAATGATACTTCGATTAAACTCCTAACACCTCTAAGTTAACCCGTTTATGATTCGTGTTTGCATTGTTTACTGAACGTATACTAATATAGCGTCTCCTAGTATGCGATACTTACTAACTTCGGCGGCTTTCGGTAGATCACGGGGCGGTGTTTGGCACCTCGTAGAACAGCGCATAGATTGCTACTGCTTGTTACTCAATTTATTGGGGTATCAGGCGAAATTTCCGCCACATGCTGCCCACAATAATTTTGCCTACCATCGAGGATATTGTGTCAGGTTGTTTATTAAACTAACTATATCATAATGACGGTTATAGTGTCGCTGTTAGGTTCCGGATATGTTATCGGTGAGGATGTTAGTTTGTGTATTTTATTGAGACGGTAAACAACAAAGTTTTTTTGAAAAGTTTTAATACACACTTTGTTATTAATAAAGTAATATTGTAGGATATTATCGTTTTGATTAGGTGACAAGAATAATTAATATAAGATCGGCCAAGTGCGAGTCTACCTCGCGCATCGAGGGGTCCATATCTTGTTTGAAATTACATTACTTTATTTATCATAAGCCATTACCGATATAGCCTTTCTGGTTAATAATTGCCTGTTCATAATAAGATAATATTTTTGGACATTTTATATTAAAATATCCATAAAAAAGAAGTACAGCGTAAGGGAGACTTCGAAATTCTTTATACATAATATTTGTCGTGCTCTTTTGGGAGTTAAGTGTTATCCTCATTTTTAGAGAATAATTACATTTAATATATAACACACTCTAAGATTTTTAAATCATGGTAAACATTTTATATAAAAGGTATAAAACTTTAATTAGTCGAGTCTCTTGTAATTACCGAGTAAAGAATTCAACCAAGAAGTTAACACTTGTTTATATACGTTAAAAACTAATTACATTAGATTAATCAGATAAATATACGTATATTGAAATTAGTTCAATAATGATGTATAAGTAATTTAATAATTTACAAATTGTTTCTGATATTTTCCCAATTATTCAATGGTGGTATACGTATATGTGATGTAATAACACGTACTATGTTAATTATTTTAATAAATTCGTATTATCGTCATATCATTTTTTACTTATAATTTGGAGATTTTTCATATGCAATCAAAATCATAATGCAATATTTATAAAAAATATTACCAGCCAAAGAAAATATCTTAAAAATTAGTCATTAGTGGTTCATTTGTTAATACAGAAGTATTTATACTTGAAAAGAAATAATTGAAACGCTTCATTTTCGTCTTATTACACTGAGCTCTTAATGAATTGGATTCAGTAGTACATACTATGTTAGACTTTAATAATTTCTTAAACATCGTTGTGTTAAAAATACATATGCGTATTAAAAGTATGTCTTTTACAGAAATATTCAGCTCTCTTCGTTTCGATTTTTTTAAACAAATCTGCGAAAAGCTTTTTTCAGCGCTTTCCCACCTTTCTGGAAATTTTTAATATCTCTTCTGCAGAGTCTCGTACTTCATGTAAGTACGCGACGCTGTAAGTGCAACATTTTAGCTTCAAGGGCTCGGAAATGCATATTAATTTTAGCCATACTTGATAAATAGTTACAACTTCATGCAAAAACACTTTTATTCAAATCATAGTTCTTGTGGTTACGGTGAGGATGATTATAGTGAACTTTAGACTAATTCAACTTACCTGGATTTACTTTGATGATTAGTATTTTCATAGTTTAATTTTTTCTGGGTTTTTCATAGTTTAATTTTTGGTCTACTTCAATTTCTTCGAAATTCATGGAAAAATATATATGAGTAATTACGATTATTGAAAGTAGCATACGAGATTAATATTCAGGCTTCAAAATATATTTCTAAAAAATTTAATGGATCAATGTTAGAATGTATTAATTGTACTAATATTGTGAATTCGATCGTTGATTTATTTGTTGAATATCATTGATTTCGCCCTGATCTTTAGAGGTTGATCACACTCGTATTTGATGACCTGTACTTAAACATCTCCCATAACAATCAGCGATAGTTGCTGTCGGTGTTTAAGGTATTTTTAGAAAAGAGTTTAAGTTTAAATTATTCTAAATATGAATACCCAAAATATTTACAGATGTTCGTCTTGTGTCATGTTCAACAAAGAATGAAATGACTGAATAAATTATATGTTGATGTAACAGTGAAATAACCTCACACACCCACACCCACATACACACACACACACACACACACAAACACACACACACACACACACACGTGTGTGTGTGTGTATTAATACCTATGTAGTATTTTCCTTAAACTATCAATAAATATTAATATAATATCTCGAAAGCTTTACAAAGGAAATCGTACTACAGTTTTTTGGTAAAATTTAGGCAAGTTTCTGGTAACGGTAACTTTTTTTATAACTTTTATTGTAGCAGTTTTGGAGATAACTGGAATGGGCGGGCGACATAATTTTTTTGTTAAAATTAGCGACAATATCTCTATAACTATGTTATATAAAATACTGAATAATATAGTTTTGGTATACTTATAATTTGCTGTTTCTACTTATATCAAATATTATAGATGAAATACATTATGTAAATTTAAAATTTTTACGTCGAGGTGTTTCTGAGAAAATTTCGTTATGTTTTCAGAAATATGTTTATCTATAAGGGGCGAATTTCGCAAACAGGCGAAAATGGGTGTTTGTTTTCGCAAAATACTCAATAACTATCAGAGTTAGACTTTATATTAAAATACCAGGGCATAGAATGGCCTTTGTGCTACGTTGTTGTACGTTGTATTTTAGTTGTATTTTTTTTTCTAAATTATGTTCCAACCCTAAAAAAAAAGAATCTCAAAGTAACCTCTTTTATCAAAAAGGCTCTCCGCCGTTTCGCATATTAGGACAAAATTATAAAGGTATATCGATTTTCTGCCTATTCTTAATTAATGTAGCTACATTCTTGCACATGTTTTGATTTATCTATGACATAAATATGAGGCCTTTGGTATTAGGTCAAAGTTGTCGAATTTTTACGGCATTCCGCCCCCGAATATTCTATACTAGCTTCTATGCAAATATAAACGATTATTTTCTTCGGCGCTTGCGCATATTTTGAATTCAGTACAGTTTGCGCTTGCAAATAGTGAGGATGTGTGATTCGGCCACTCTTCGTCAGCTTTTGCCATAGATTTATCACGCGTACACGGCTTGAACACAATGTAAGTTTCATGTTGTATGTTACGATAAAATGCAATTTACGCATAAATGATTGTAACATATTTCTATGATACATTTGAAAAGCATAATATTTTGAACCGCTTTGTAAATTAGTGGATAAATTTGTTGTTATTTTGTATAGTTTCAGATAATAATGGGAAAACGTAAGATTTCTTACAGACGTCTGATATTGGGAGTAAAAATTTAAAAAAAAATTATTACGTGTCCTAAACAAAAGGTTTGTAGAAATTTTATAATAGGCGTAATATAGAATTATTAAATATACTCGTATTTTAGAAGTAGTAAATCGATATTTTGCTTTTACTAAGTATTACAGATTACTGAGTATTTATATTACGGAGATACATTTTATAATTTCATTGCCAACTAATTACAAAATTGTTAATTTAATAAGATTGCACACCTAAAGTTTAAATGTTGAAACATAGACTTGACACACATGTGGTATGTAATTATAAAACATTATAGATTTAAGACTTTATATTGGGTAAAATTTAAAAATTACTGAAATAATCTTTTAATAAATTGTTACATATTAAGACGCTTGTTATCCGACTGGTTCACGGAACATCGTAATGGAGACATTATATAGGATTTTTTCATTTTTAATAATTTTTTAATATATTTTTATTATTTACAAATATTTTTTTAAGTTTTCTTTCATACGTAGTTTTATTATTTTAACATTACTTAGTACTGTATAACATTAATTTATACTAGATGTCCCTAAGACGTGTAATTAGACATTTTTTTATTATATATCTTGCTCATGGATGTATAACATTAGCAAAAAAATTCTAAAAAAAGTTTTTCTGGTTTCTATTGTCATTCTATACGCTAAATTAATCAGTCTTAAAATATTTTTAATCTATAAAATTCACTCTGTTATTATTTTGTCTGTTATAATTACTTATGTCGATAACTTTTATGCTGGTTTATGTCTATAATAAATAAGCGGAAGTCAATCAATAAGTACACGAAAAAATTGGTCAGTTTTGTTTTTTTTTCATATTTATTGCCTAAATATTATCATTTGCAAAGAAAAAAAGAATTTTAAATATTTTTTAACAAAATGTGTGATATTGCAGTTATTTTATCATTATTTTCATAAACATTTTTTAAGGTTTTTATTCTTATCTTAGTCTATGCTTGCCATACTAATTTACAAAAGAATTGTACATAAAAAATAGTTAAACAAAATATGTGCAACATTTGTTCATTTTGGAATTCTCCAAATTCAGTTAAAAACCAACCTAAACCATATCCAAGGTTGTATCGTATCACGTATCAAAAGATTTACAAAGACATTATAACAGAGAAATCATGCTCGGATTTACTTTAATAATTAGTCAAAAAGTGTGCCGAGCGTGTTCATGTAACGCACACTACTAAGAGTCACGCAGCATCGCCGGGATATAGATATGTTTAACAGAGTTTTATTAAAATATTTGTACTTTGCACAGTCCGTTACTCGTATTTTACGAACTCTTATGTGTTCCAAAACATCTACATATTTTTGATGGCATGATTTTAAAATTAAAAGAGGAATACGACGGGACCAATAAATATTTTTATGCGATTTACCAACTTATTTAAAAACCAATGTAAAATATTATCTTGTAAAAGCTGTTTGTTTTAATGATGCTAAAAATCTATAATTATATTCGGAATACTATACACGGATATATATATATATATATATATATATATATATATATATATATGTATATATATATATATATATATATATATATATATATAATATACACGGAATAGTATGTACGCAAGATTTAACCGATCGTTGACCTATTTTTTTTATTTATATTTTCTTCGTTTACTAAAATTGTAATTGTAATTGTAACTCGTAATTTCAAAGCCCAACTTTTAAATATTTTCAGCAATCTGGTGTACTAGATAACCATTATAATACCATATTCGGAATCCATGTACCTAATTTCCTAAATACCCGTATATAATTTTAGAATAATTTATAATTCATAAATGTATAGTCACACAGTGATTCGAAATGGGTATTTTATTTTCTGCGCATCGGAATTTAAAACTAGACACAGAGTTGATGATATTTTATCGTACGCACAAGACTTTAGATGAAGTCGCGCCACAAATTCGTAGATCAAATGGTTCTGTACAAACTATTATTTGAACCATTCGAACGTAAGTCACGGTTTCCAATGCAAAGTACGTAATGCAGCTGGATCGTATCGGAAATGTGTTATACAGAGTAAACAATACATGAGGAACGAAAATGATGGTGTTTTATTTCGGGGACAAATGCGCCATTGTGCGAGTCGAGAGGTCCCTACTTATTGCCAGTTATTGTTCCGGCTCTAAGTTCAAGGCTTGGGGCTTGCGCTTATTTATAAAAATATCTTAAATACCAGCAACAAAAATACAGATTAATATGAGCATGAAAGACCAGCGTGATAAAAAAATACCGTTTAGTTTTGCTTATTGATGAAATATTGTATTTAGTTTCCAATGACAATACTAGTATTAGTAATGTTATTGAATACTGGATTTTTTAAATTTATTAGACTTGAATTAAATCTGTATATTGATCTTTACACACCACTTGCAGTAAAAATAATTAAAGGTTACATCGTCGTCGGATGTCGGTGAATGGAATGATAGAAAAATTACATAATAAAAACTGTACTAAATATGATGATAGATGTCAAATTAACCTAAGTTTAACTGTGATTGCCCTACTATGACCACTAGAACTCTGAATGTGGATAAACGATCATATTATAAACACATACATACACACACACACACACACACACGCACACACACACACACACGCACACACACACACACATATATATATATATATGTATATATATATACCCTTTATTTATTAAATTTTACTGTGATTTAGAAAGCTAAACATACATAAATGTATATATTTAGAAGAAACTTCTTACGGCTAATCACAACGCAACAAGTGAGAAATATCGTGCAATGATAGATTGTGAGAAACGATACGGGCAATGATAGCAGCCAAACAGGTAGAAACGATAAACAAAGGAGAAAAAATTAAGGTATTTATGCATAGATATAATTAAGGGTGGAAACAGAATTAACGTCAAATTAAATAAAACCATACTCAAGCGATACATCAGGAATATTCGATCTATTGATTATTTTATGTAAAGCGATTTAGCACGATTAGATTTTTTGCTTCCAAGTTTGTATTTGGTTCATTCCAAGTTTTATAAGTCAGTAAAAAGCTATGCGATTTGAGGTTAGCTTTCTACTGAGTTCAGTCAACCATTCAGTTATGACCGATGGTCGGAAATGTCATTTTATTGAGGCGAAATTTTAATCGGATACATTGATTTTGAAGCCGTTTTAATGTATTGAGAAGTTGCTCGGTTAAATTTAAATTACGTACAACTCTATAATCGTGAATACGCAAAGGTATAGCTTAACAAACATGCACTTTAAAATAAATTATGGGAAGTGATTTTGCCCATTTGAAAGAGTGTATTTTCAAAGGACACTTTCCAGCTAACGTCTTTTTTGCGACGATGTTATGTGAGATGATACCGTATGTTAAATCTTTCATAATTGAAAAATAAGGTATTGCATCACATCCGTAAATAACCGTGAAGGACCTGTATTGATAGTCAGTTAAGGTTATTTAGAAGTTTTTGACAACCAATTATTTTAACCTGTGATTTAATTGGATTGATCATAGTAATTTGCATTGTAGATATTAATGTGAAAAGTGAGTTTATTAAACCAACACTGAAGACCGCAGTATATTAATGATTGTACAAAAAAGTTATCCCACTACAGAAACAATAAAAGTGCAAAAAAAGAGTGGAAAAAGGATAACCCTGTGGTCCTCTGGCAAAAATGTCGATATATTATAAAATGGCTAAATAAAATTTAAGTTTCCTAAACAATTATGCATATTATATGACATTATCGCAATCACGATGTAAAATAATATCAAAACGTAATAGTAGAAAACATCATTTAGATGATAGTTTTGAATGGTTGTAGATACTTTTAACTTGGTACAATCTAAAACATTTTTTGCGTATTTAACTATATCAGCAAGCGAATCTCAATAACAGTAAGGTCTAACACGGTTAAACGTTTTTGTTATATATTTAAACGTTCAATGTGTTTTAGAATCAATAACTCAGGATTTGATAAAAATTGTTTTTATTAAATGTATACTTTAATATCGAAATTTTATTTCTTTTACAAGATTGCAATCATATTTACAGCGGATGAGACGAGAGTAGCCAACTCCAATAATCATACTTCACATACGAAAATACGAGCAATTGTGGTATCACAAGTTACTGTAGCGGAACGTAGCAATTTATCATCCCTGTCCAGACCCTTGAGGTGAGTTTATAAATAAATAGTAGCGGGTGGTCTAAAATCGACAACAAAATAATTGATGACAAATTAATTCTCTAACAAGAACTGGACAGAAGTGGATGAACGGTTTTCTCTATTATATATTTGGTGTCAACTGGACCAGCTTTTAACTAAGTCTGACATGGAATAATTTGGTGAAATACGGGTTTATGTTGGAACATTATTAGGAATTATACCAAAATAGGTGCTGAGTCAAGTAGGTACTAGATTTACATCTCTAAGGGCAGGATTACATTCAAGTTATTAATTGTAAAACACAGAAAATATTTCTAGTTGGTGAGGGTTAATCAGTTACTTGAAGTAAATATGGATGTCGTTAGGGTTATATTGTACTTCCGTTGCTTTTGAAATTGAACTTCGGCAATCGTATAAACAAATTTAGACTAAAATTGAGCAGTAATAGGAAATATTCTGCATACCTAACATATGTTGATTTATTAGCTTTTAATAATAAATACTTTTAGAATCTGTTGTTTTAAATGTGGAAAATATATGTAAATTTTCTTATGATGTCTAATCAAAGAAAAGTACCTACTACTGAAATGTTGATATAAGGCTATGGACAAACTAAAAATAACTATATAAATATGGTTTTCAAACATGTGGGTACATTAATTTAGCTAGGAAATTTTGTAGTTTATACATGGACAAAACATAACACTTCGCACGTGGTATTTCTTGCTATACCGCCATTTAGATTTTATGGAAATTATACATTTTCCCATGGTATACAATTATCCAACTACCTAATCGTGGTTACATCAGAGTGTGGTTTATCTGTAATGAGTATGGATATAAACTTATTGAGGTGTATGACACACCTCGATAAGTTTTTATTTGTTATGGCGTGTAATAAATTTATTTAAGTGACTCGTTTTCATTATTGAAACGCGTAGATGTAATAACTGCAATGTTTCCAAAACTGTACATAAATATTAAATATATTTGACGATAACTTTGTAGGAAGCCATTACTTACAACTAAATGAAACTAAGTGATGTAGTATTATTTCTACTTTATTTAAATTCATTACCACGACTTAGGTGTCGTTGTATGATGACATCTTGCAGTGGCCCACCTGCCACCCGCGGAAGATATTGTGTTACAACGAAACCTAGGTCGTGGTTAATAATTTAAATAAAGTAGAAATAATACTACACCACATAATTTCATTTGGCTGTGTATATAAATAAATAAATGATATAAAATAAAGAATAAATGAAGTTTAAGGAAGATATGACGTACGCTTGAAAATACGAAAGTAAATGCACAAAAAGGAAAATTTTCATCAATAATTATTAACGAAATAAAAAAAAAACATTAATACAAACTATAAGAAAACATTAATACAAACTCAAAGAAGATTTATAGAAAAATAAAACTTGAAAGACTAAGAATACGTGAACGGATTATACTTACGAATACTAAACAAATATAAAATCATGTTTGAGGATGAATAAAGTAAAATGGGTTAAAATAAGGAGTATAGAATTGTATTATTGTTGTTTATTATTCTATGTAAGTTTTTTAAAAATTTAATTTAGATTCAAATTTAGTAGCTTGATTAACATCGAGTATATAAACAAGATGAGGGAAAAATAAATTAGTATGGTATAAGTTTATCCCCAATCCCAATATATATTTGGCAATTTTCTGTTTTTTTCCCTTATGTATTAGTTTTAAGGAAGTTTATGTGACAATAAAGTGAGGGAAAAATAAGTAAGTGTGGTATAACTTGTTGTAAGTGTGGTATAACTGTTTTCTTATTTTTTCTCTTATGTATTAGTTTTAAGGAAGTTTATATCTAAGCAATATGAGGGAAACATAAACCAAATATAGGAGATTATACACTTTAGTAACCGAAGTATTATTCCATATTGTGCACTGCAGTTTGATACATAAGTAGATGACAATTATTGCAAAACAATAACGAACAATGGCCGCCGTCAAATATTGCAAGTCGTAATAAAAAAAAATAAAAATTTTAATGGAGCCAAACAAAGTTTTAAATATTATTTTTTGTATTCGTAAATCAAGTCGACGGAGAATTTAAATCGAAGTATTTTACTTCTAAACTCCTCAAACTTACTTAAAGTATAATTCTTTGAATATTTTTATTTATTAATACAATTTGACAGAAGTTTTTAAAAACGGTACGTGCTAATCAACAAATTAGTTGTTAGACGAATCTACAATTTGTTAACCTAAATAATTATTAATTAGTTATTTCATTATCATTATATATAATAAAATTGTAAGAGAATGAATTCTGTGAATAGAAAAAATGAAAAAAAGTGATTAGCAAATAGAATGATAATGGACGCCACAAAAAAATGTTTTAGAATTTTTGTCTGAATATCTGAGTAGTCTAGGTGAGTAGTATATTAATTTGAGCGGGTATCACGCAAACTCTACTGAATGGAATTTGATGAAATTTTGAATAGTAATAGTATATATCCAGGGGTAATATTTAAGAGAAAAAAATTTACGTGAATGAATTCGTAGGCACAGCTAGTACTTTATAAGAGCTTAAGTAAATTAGACATATATAGAAATATTTTCATATATATCTAATTTACTTAAGCTCAAAAAAAAAAGAATGAGCTATACTTCAACTGATCTCGGGCTTATCTCTCATAATTATTTAACCGTTTGAGTGCCGACGAGCGCCATCGCGTAGCAACTCGTGCGCGTACGCACTAATTTTGCCACGAGCGCGATGGCGCTCGCGAAATCAATTGGTGTTTAACGCGCGGTAGGGGAGTTCGCTCTCAGGCATCGCTAATTTTTTATCTTTCTACGTGTTACATACGATTCAAATTATAATGTTATTAATAATTACAATATAAAAGAGATCCAGGAAAATAAAATTTTTAACCCATAATGTCGGAATACGAAAATAATTCAAGTGAAAATGATTGTTTTTCATGTTATGAAGAAAGTGATAGTGGGAGTGATATTGTGGTGCGCTCACGATTTGGCGTAATGCAAATTTTAAGTGATAGTGATAATAGTGACGATAACAATTATTTTGGTGATACGGAGGATGTACCTACAGACTTATAATTTCGTTTGTTCATTATATATTTTCCTCTGTCTAATTACATAGAACCCAAAATTTTATAAACGTAGCTATAACAGTTCCTGAGATATAAATAACCGAACATCATTCACTGAATCCCTTATCGAAACCCTAGACTACTTCTAATTGAATTGTAAAATTTAAATTTGGCATAGAGTAATCCATACAGAAAGAAAAAAATCAGAAAAGCACGTATCTGTATTGACGATAAAGTTGTACCACATTTAATCAAAAAACATAAAATATATTCATTAAAATTGGTTGACTGTGAATTCCGCGAACTAAATCTGTAACATTTCATCTTTACAAGAAACAATTTAAATCGATAAAGAAAATAAGAGCGTATAACCTAAATGGAAAACATGAAGTTAGTATTCTTAAATTTTACATTTAAGAATAATGAAAATTGACATTCCATTAAAAACATAAATGTAAAAAAGGAATGAAATACCTCAAACCCACTTTGTTGAAGTCGTTGAAATATATATGAATATTCTTTGAATAAACTATAAAAAAAATTATCTTTCCGACATATTTTTCCTGTGCCGCTGTTGACAAATCGTCTTCAGGTAAGCAATCTTTAAAATAAGCAACGGATGAAAACGTCAGAATAATGATTTCATGTTTTCAGATTCAATCAACTGATTTTTCCGGTCTATTTCGAATGAATATTCATAATTCGTTTAAAGATCTATGAAATATCTTCTTTTTTCTCTTTTCATGCAGAGGATTGTTTACATGTTGAGATTAAATATAATTGTTATATTTGATCATAGAGATAACATTTTTTGATCCTGCGATTATAAATTATTAAATAATTGTGCACAGTTAGAATTGGTGCTTACCTTAAATCACAATTTCGTTTTAAAAACGGATTTTTCATCTTAATCTGTATCCTATTACTAATGATTACATATATTGGTTTAACTAATGCATGATTTGTTACCTAACTTATTAATGGAACGCAATGTTGACCTCAATTGAAGACATCTCATCCTGTATCATTTCAGCATCCTGCAGTGTGCGCAAATCGGGTGCTGCATGACTTTAACAAAGTAGTATGCTCGTAATGCATGCTGCATTACGTAAAGTATGAATGTAAGCAGTATAAAATGCGTAAATGTAATTATGATTGAGAATATGTTGAAAATAAAAATGATTTTTTCATTAAAAATAAGTTATATTTCATTAATAAGAATCAAAATCAAAAACGTTACGAATTGTGTTTGGTTTATATTTTCAAAAGGGATTAAAAAAAATACTAGGCCAATTAATCTACAGCCTGTATATAAATAAATTAGGGAATTAGGATACTGAAAATAGACTTCTGAAGATATGGAAGTCTGAACGGAAATTATAATTTAAAATGAATTACAATTATAACGATTTTTCTTTTATTTTCATCGATTTAATGGTGTATCATATAAATATTGTGTAGCATAATTACGCACACATGTGCGATATAAATAAAATCTATATTTATGTACATATAATATATATCTCATATTAGGCAAATACAACAAGATGTTACGTTCAAACATCCCCATAAAAGCTTAAAATACTATCGGGGGACATGGAAATGATGTCGTGTACCAGGCGATTACTTAAAAGGAACCAGGCGGTTTCTTGAAATTTTGAACAAAATTAGTTATTTTATGTATAAGACTATTAATATAATTAAAAAACTAACTGTTCAAGTCCTATTTAAAATCTTGATTGTTTTTTATTTTCAATAAAGTAAATAGAATTGTAATAAAAAAATAAAACGTATTATTTCTCTTGAATGTACAGACGCGTTTTGGCGTTGTCCTTTGTTTCTCTTTTACTCACATGCAAACGGACAATGTGCGCTGAGGAGCCTCGCTAATCAAACTTAGGTCGCGTGTTTTCCCACCCGCTCAAAAAATAAAGCGCGACATAATTAAATTAATTTTAATCACAGTTTTGGATCTATGTTTCAATATCGTAGATGTAAGTGGAGTTACGCACCAATGATATTCTAACATTTTTTTTGACAGGATACGGATATATGTGCATATTGAATGCAATTTAATTTTTTTTTTAATTTGTTTTATTTTCTTTCACGTAGAACTATTAAAGTCTCTTTTGAAATGTCACGATTTAACTTCTAATTTTTATGAATAAATAATGATCTTCAACATAGTCTAAGATGCAGTAATAATTCTTTGAAATAAGCACGTGTTTAATATACGTTTTAAATTTCGCTATGGGAAGGTTTATTATATCCTCAGGGAAAGAAAATAAAAAGCGCCACCTTACACCCTATTGGATATTTTGGGTTTATCCTTTTTCATATTAATTTGTGTTTATATTTATAAACTTTTTTCACAGTACTATTTGATTATTAAATTTTTAGACATTTTGGGTTTATCTTTTTCTTATGTCAGTTCAAATATAAACGTATTTGTAATTTATTTTACTTAATCATTCTTAATTATTTAATTTTTGATGTTTTGGTTTCTTGTTTTTAAATAACGAATTCATGTTTGTATTTCTAAACTATTTTTACACGACCTTTCTTGCTTATTGAATTGTTGGATACTTTGGGTTTTTTGCGTATATTAAATTCTTATACGTCATCCTTTTTGCTTACTAAGTTTTGAATGTTTTGGGTTTGTTGTTTTTTAATTACTAATTAGTGTTAAATATTCATAAACTTTCTTTACGCTACTCTTTTTGCCAATTCAGTTTTTACATGGTTTGGTCTGTTTTTTTGTATAATAATTCGTGTTAGTATTTATATTTTTTAAGTAATCTTTTTGCCCACTAAATTTTGGATATTTTTGGTATATTTCTTTTTAAATTCTACATTCGTGTTTGTTTATATAAACTCTTGTCTATGACCCTTTCTACTTTTTATTTTTTCTTTACTTTTTAGGTTTGTTTTTTTAAATCTATTCGTGTTTGTATTTATAAACTTTATATACAGGTAGAAGGCGGACCGGGAAAAAACACAGGCTACATTTCGTCCCGCGAAATATCATCCTAAGTAATATTATAATCCTATATAATATCATGACTGCAAAAGTGTGTTTTTTTGTACATCTTTTCGTCATAATGGAGCAAAAGATCAACGTGATTTTTGGGGCAAAGACAGTTGACGGGCCAGGAAATAATATAGACTACTTGTAAATCAGGGAAATATCATCGTAACTAGTTTGTCCCTATTACACGCAAGACTGGAATAATCGATGGATCGAATTTTCTGCAAAAAAATTACCTAGACTTTTTTCTAACCTAGTAAATATCATTCTAACTAATATTATCCTAACATTATAAATTTGAAAATGTGTTTGTTTATTCTTCTTTCACTTCCTAACCAATCAGCAGATAGCCATGATTTGCATGCGCGAATATAAGATGCTGGCTCGTAAATGGCATGGATTATTTTTCATTTTGGAAGATATTATTCCTCTGAAAAAATTACACAATACGAACAACGAAGCAATGTCACAACGGGATCTCAAATAGATGTGAATTTTTGAAACGCAATAGAATAACTCCCTTTAATCTCTAATTTAGTGAAAATATGTTTGTTTTCACTGTCGTTTCTATTATAGAGTCACGAAAATAAAGACACAGCATTTAATTGCATTTAACCATTATAGACGACTTTGGAAGGTTTGATTTTCTATGTTATCTCCTTATAAGTTTTTAACAATAACGAAGTGAGTAAAGCCAAGGGTAAATGTTAGTATTTATCGATAAACGGAGTCTTCTTTTAGACGTTTTCTGCACCAACTTTGAATAAATTAGTGTTACTCTGATATATTATCTCGGTTTGAAATTGTTATAAAAAAAGTCGTGAGAGTTTACTTACTAACATAATTTATTAGAATAAATAATAAAAATGCATTAAATATGACTATGGCATGCAACCTTTAAAATGATATATATATATATATATATATATATATATAAATATATATATATATATATATATATATATATATATATATATATATATGTATATATATATATATATATATATATTACTTAAACTATTATATACAAACTGAAAGGAATAGACACAGTGTAATGAAATATTTCAATCATATGAAAATATTAAAACAATAGAAAGTAATCTTTCAGAATTATAAATCCAGGTTTGATCTATTGTTTCGCATTAAATTAATTATACTACTTATTTCTAGAGTATAATAATCTTGGCAAAAAAGGATTTCCTGTCAAAGATGCAAGTAAATACGCCGTTAAATAACATTTAAAAGCCTTATTAACATTTTAATGAGCATAAGTTTCAAACGATTATCCGTGCGGCTAGTTAATTTAGTGCGTGAATATGCCGCATAATTGGCGTGGCGTTAGGTTATCGGAAAGTGTAAGGGCTTGAAAATCAGATCCGTCAAGGTCATCGGCTTTTATCAGCACCTTAAGACCAATTGAGAGCAAATTTACAAAAAAACAGGTAATTGAATAAAATATGTATATCTGGAAACAAAAAAAATATTTTTAATTTTTTTGGAGTATATTTTTAGGTACTCGGAATGAAATTCTTATCACATCAGGTGAGACATAAATGAAGACGTGTTTTAAGATGAAATAAAAAATATCTAGCAATATTCTTTATTTGCTCTTCTTTGCAAGGTATGAGTTTTTATTTCCCAAGTGTTACACTGTGTGAATTTTCCTCCCCTAGCTTTTTAACAGCTTATATAAAAAATAATCAAATAAAGAGATATAGGCCACCACTTATTTCTTTTTTACTTTTGTAACATATATACTGGGAAATATATTTTCATCAAAAATAATATTTATGTCTATAGTAGCTTAACCTAATTCCAATTCTTACGTGTAAACTTTCATATATATTTAAGAGCTTACTGCACCTGTATAGTGCGGTGCGCTCGTACTTGATAGATTGATTTTCTACCCCAATAAGCGTCTCAATATTTTACACTTGATTCTTTTCTTTGATATATTTTTTGTAACTTACACAGTGCATTCTTTACTTTTTCTATTCATTTGTTCTCTTTGCTTTTATATTTGTAATGGTTAGTAATTTTCTATGAACACAGTCAAATGCTCTGAACTAAATAGCAAATTAGACATAAATCTTAATGAAAAAAATATGCGTATATATATATATATATATATATATATATATATATATATATATATATAATTTATTGGATAAAAATATTAGATGAATATGCATAGCCTATGGTATATTATTCATATGTTTTATAATAAATATGTTATGGCAACCACGTAATCTTTTACACTTTCAAACCTTTCAGTGCAAATTCGTCAGCTCAACAGCATCTGTCAAGCCTTGAAAGCTTTATTGTCATATATTTGAAAAAATAGGGTACAAAATTAAAAGTGAGTTGAAGATTTAATTCACAAACAATCATTTTAAGCCGTATTGTACTAGAAAATCCACAATAGTATGAATTCTAATAAATAAAGTCATTTCACTTCAAATGGCAGTGGAGTCCTGGACGCTCCAGCCAGACTCTAATTTGAACATGTTTTTATTAATTTTAAGCCGCTAGCAAATAAATTCAATGAAAGGGGAGTGGGATGCATGAAAATGTGCCAGATAGAAGGTTATTTGAGAGTACATTTCGTCTGTATTAATTATCTGGAGAAAAAAATAATTTGTTTGATAGAGACAATTCATCAGTATTTTTTCCAACTCTGTCAGAAATAATGTAAACATTTTTTACTTCATTGAAATAAGTAGATAATATTTGTCATTCTTGTAATAAATTTGTCAAAACTATCCTAAATATCTGGAATGCATTTATTATGTATGTAATTATCAGTAATTAAAAGAAAAAAAATAATTAACTTCAAGAGCAAGCATAAAACAAATTTCATTGAGTGCTGTGAAGAAATAATTACACATAACTAAATAAAGTTTAAACATTTGCGTTGACTTAAATGACGTCATTCTAAAAGTCCACTAAATACAAAAACTGATTACGCATTACGCAAATTGTGACAATGACACTTCGAGGTTCACACGCAATTAAGCTCTTATCACTTGTGGGTTTACCGCTTTATTATTAGCGTTTGCATTATTTACTGGATGTATACTAACATAGCGTCTTATAGCACGCGATGCTTACTAACTTCGGCAGCTTTTGATAGATCACGGTGTTTGGCATCTCGTAGAATAGCACATAGATTACTACTACTTGTTACTCAATTTATTGGGTCATCTGGCGAAATTTCCGCCACATGCCGCCCTCGATAACTTTGGCTAGGAGGAGATTGCGTCGGGTTGTTTATTGAAACAACTAACTAATAATGGCGGTGCTGGTGTTGCTGCTGGGTTCCGCATACGTCATCAGCGAGGATGTTAATTTGTGTATTTTGTTGAGATGGTAAACGATAAAGTTACATAGTTATTTATATATGCAAAATATTTTGTTATTAACAAAGTAATGCTGTAAGATATTATCGTATTTATTGGGCGATAAGAATAATTAATAAAAAATCGATCAAAAGGGAGTCTGATTCAGTCGTCAAGGTTTTCTCACCTCATTTAAAATTAAATTACTTTATTTATCATATGAAAATAATTCCTTCCTGGTGCAATAAATGTCAAATGACACCTAATATAATTAAATAGGGAAAACGTATATAATATAATTAATACCACAAAACCTATGGTAAAACAGAATATTGTTATAATTTCTCTAGAATATTTGATTAGGCTTCCAAAATCTGTTTTTTAGGATTCCACCAAAAAAATGGAATCCTTATAGGTTCACTTGTTTGTCAGTCTGTCCTTCTATTTGCCTGTCAAAGTCCCTTTTCTTAGAAACGGCTGGACATATCAAATTAATATTAGTTTCGTATAAAAAGGTCTGTAGCCTCACATTGCCCTAAAATTTCTAATTTTTCCGTTCACTCAAAAAAGATATGGCCCTTTAAAGTGTACTTTCCGTTGAGCTATAGCGCAAATAAGGGAAAATACAAAAATCTCTAATTTCTGAATCTATATGGAATTACCGTGGATTAATTTTTTAACTTCTATGGGAATCACACACTTTTTGAAATATGCGTTTGTGGACGATACTGTAGGCAATATATTTACATTCTGGAAAATTAAAATTTTGTACATAGTTAATAGTGACTTCAAAATTAATCAGTATTTCTTTAGATCTAGAAATAGATTGTGTCTGAGTCATATTAATTTCTTTGTTAGTAATCATTGTATTAGTTCAGAGCTTCTACACTTTAATATTTTTTCTTTAGAAAACACAATTCGAAGTCATTTTTGAACGACAGGATCACAATCACAATGATTTTGCAGTAAAAACACAGTTTAACGAATAGGTACTTAAATTACAAATAAATACATCAAACAACATCTGTGAATAAACTAGGAGCATCCTTCCTTGCAATTTTTAGCTGCCTTTTCCGTATTTTTTTATTGTTTGGAACATATATAAATAATTTGTTTGGCATTTTAATAGTTGTGATTTTGCACTGGCGCCCTACACAGTACTTGTAATAAGACGAATTTGTTTTTAATTAAACAAAACAAGCAATTATTATACACAGACAAGACTGTTTTTATTTGTTTCTCACAGCGTGACATCATTGCAGACACCATAACAATCTTGATTATTTTCAATGTTAATTTAAATTGGTTCTTTAAAATGCAAAATGGGTAATTTTATTTTTTCTAAAATGTCATTGAAATCCGTTTGGCTATTTAAGCGTGAAAAAAGACAAACAAACAAATAAACAGACAATGTTTTATATTTATTACATTAAAGTCGTGAAAAAATGTGAATGCGAAAAAAATACACGCAGAATAAATGTGCGGAAGCTCAGTTAGATAAAGAAATAAGTGAAAGATTGTAAAAAAAAATAACAACTTTAAGTCCCAGAAAACGTTAGTAAATGAAGTGATGAAAACTTGTCAAAGGTATTAGCATCGTCTTGTCAAAAACTTGACAAAGGTACTTACCCCGCTGCAGCGTGTAATAGTGTAAGTGTATGAATGTATAGTTAGACAAACAGGGTTCAGTTAAAACGATGGGAAGGAACTTTATATTAATAATATGAAGATGATAAAAATGCAGTGAAAATTAAATATCCATGGAGGTATGAGCATCTCAGTTGATTTATTGGAGACACCATCAACAGTAATTTATATGGGTACCGCATCGGCAGCTTAGAGGAGATGTGAAGTTAGCGGAGAGTGGAAAAGGTAATCATCTGTTTCACTCTAGATCGTTTTATGTATTCATGCTTGAATAAGAGAAAAACTGATACAAGCATTTTTAGCATTTCACTATCGCTGCCCACCGTGAATGTCGCTTGGACTTCTTCGTTAGATGGGGTTTCGTAGCTTAATATAAACATCGATCTTCTAAATATTTGAAAAATGTTTACTTGCAAAACAATTGTAATATTGTACAGAATAATAATGTTCCAGTATTTGCAATACTAAAAGTTATGTATGTAAAATACATAACTGTTGAACTGTTGAAAAGTTATGTATGTAAAATAAGTGTGTTGGAATCACAGAACATAAATTATATTGTACTCTGTAGTTGAATGATTATACGACAAAGTATAAATATGGGTTTCACGCAATTTCGACTCTCAATGACGAAAATAAATGTCGATATTAAAAAAAAATAAAATTTAACAAGCAGCAAAAGTAATACTCTTTGTTACTTTTGCATACTTGAACAAGCAAAACTGTTTTGTTTTATACTGGCTGAAAACATGTCAATTTCTTAAAAAGTTTCGCCACCTTTCAGACTTCAAAAACAATGCTAGAAAAATCTATGAGACTAATATAAAAAAAAGTGTTACATAAATTTCAAATTGAAAAAAAATGTGGAACATTAGCGTCTCTATTAATATATTGAGAACTTCTTATGATAATTAAAATATACCTGTGATACTATATACAGTATATTTAGTAAGTCATACGCAGAACAACAACGAAACCTTGACCAAATGATGGTGTGGCCAGGGGCACCGAAAGCTATTGTAACCGAAAAACAAATAATTGATGTTAGAAGAGATATTGCTGTTTGTAATTTTAATGATGAATGTAGAAGCATAATGGATATTGGAAATATTTTAAACCATTCTTTAAGATCGCACTGCTACTATTTCCATAAAGAAATTAATGAATGACTTCTGTAAACTTCCGAGTACAGCTTCACGATGTACCAAAAGAAATTTTTTTACTGATAAAAAAGCGATTTTACTTTTTTTCATTTCCATTTCAATTCTGTTAAATTTCTAATTTTTATATCCTTTATATGTAGTTCAGCAGTGTAACATAAAATAAAGCGTAAGCAAGTGTCCAAATAAAGCATAAGCAATATGTCCTTTTGTTTATACAAGTAAAATAGAAAGTAATAATGAGGCTTTTCATCACAAGTTTAAATTTATCTGTATGCACATTTTCCCGAGAAAGAAGTGAATTAGACATTTTCTATATTTTAAAATTAGTGTTTCGAGACCCATTATAGTTTTTACATAAAATAAGTAATGTATTATTTTGAGTACGTACGTACCGTACGAGTTGTACGGTAGTTCCTTTTGCAAATAACATTGAAGGGAGATTGCATTCAAATTATATAGAGTATGCATGGACTATTAAATTAAATAAAAAAGAATTAAAACTCTGTAAATATTTGTTTTCTGTTTTTAATGAATGACATAAGGGAATAAACGACATATGTGGCATAGTTTTAATACACTGTAACTACAAAGATATGATTGCAAAAATACCAATGTATCCACGTATTTCTTTTTTATTTTTAAATATGTAGATGTTAGTGTTCATTTTTAAATTGGTTATGTATCTTATATAACCAATTCTATAATTGCCGGAGATTTACTAGTGTCAATATTACTGTGTATGAACTAGCATAACGCGTTTTTTCCTCGAAGGATTCTTCCTCTCTAGGAATATTGCATGACGTCTCCTTGTTTTTCTGCTCACTCTTATATCGTGATCTACGATGTTTTGTACGACATTCTTTTTTGGGGTTTCTTTGAATATTATAATAATGTTAAAAAAGTCACAAAAAATCGCAACGTTTCCAAGTGTCAGTAGTCTTTTCAATTTGCATCAGAGCCCTGTCGACAAGCATCCAGAAGAGATAAAGAAGCACTGCTTTGGATAAATCTCATCTGTTTTTACAGCTGTGAATCGTTACTGAACCGTTCATTAAAACTGTTACCCTTATAAATTAAAATTGATGCGTATGATATGCATACACACAGACACACACACTCGCGTGTGTGTTTATGTATATATATATATATATATATATATATATATTATTGTTTACGCCTCACGGCAACTGTGTAAAACTATAAAAATATCTCATTCGAGAACAATTAATATTCACACATAATTTTACTATTGTTTACTTACAAATAAGAGCACATTTTCATCTCCGTTAATATTTCTGTTTCCATACCATTGTATTTAAATACAAACCATAGTGTGTACCTTTGTTTCTCGTGTAATAGTGCTATATTCAATAAAATGACCATATTAATCCGCACCTTTACAGCGTACTCGACGACGATCTAAGAGCCGTTATTAACAGTTGGCCAGTCCAATAAATTAATTATCTCGGCAGCGACGACAGGCTTAATCGGAGGCAACGTTTAGTGTAAGTTCTGCGCCATGTTACGACAAATTTTGTGACAATTAGCTAAAATGTATACACCGCCCGCCCTAGAAGGTATCGAACACCGCCTCACTATATACCGAAACGCGTTCAAATGTGTTAAGCACCCATTACTATTAAACTAAGTACTGACTTCCGTTTAACGGTCGTTGTATTCAATTGCCAGCGAAACGAATTGATTGTTCGTGTTTGGAGGATCTGACCTTAGATCGGTTTCGTATATAGGTGCTTAGACTTTTATAATCCGATGTGAACACAGAATTAACTTTAGTAAATTGAAGAGGGGGTAAAATTAATAACAAATTTATCCATGAATCTGATAATAACCGTTTATAATTCTACCTAGAGGATTGTTAAGAAATTGTATCGGCGTGCTTTATACAGGGATAAGTGGAGTAGGCAAATGTTTTTCCTATATTCATTTCTTTTGAAATCACATGAATCGATCGATTCATAAATCGAGAAGTATTTTCTGACCTCAATAACAAAGTAATTTTTTCTCTTGGTTTCACTGCCACGCACTGTTTAGGCTTCCATATGCCGAAAGAAAAATATAAAACTTAGAAAGTCTCTTAAAGTAATAAAATCTCTTAATCGTCACATATCTCGGTGGCTAATAATAAAAAATGTTCAAGTGGAAACTTTAGGAGGGTGGGTAACTTAAATATTCGAATATTTTTTATTCCATTTATAGTATGGGAAAAAATTGCGTTTGAAAGGGTCTTATAATTAAGGGTCACTAAAATATTGTTTTCATAATTTCAGGTAGTATATCTCCAGAGATTTAGTGTAAAATATGCAAGGAAAATATCACCCCCCCTTAATTTTATTTCCGAAACTACTAAACTTAAAATTACGAAAACCTTTTTTGGAAGTACGTATAATTGTTGGGAAACTATAACGATTATCCTATTGTCATTTTTTAATATTTTAAATAATTTTAATATGTTTTAAGTATATCGGAATTACTATGTACAATTCCTCGTAGTGCGAGTTCTTCTCGTGGTTGATACGTTACAGGTAACGAAATTTATATATCTACAATATGAGGGAAACATAAACCGAAAATATCAGGTTTGAGGTCTTTAGTCACCACTAATACCTACAAACCATTTGTTTCATGTTGTCCATATTGTACACTACAGCTCGATACAGAAATAGGGAGCAAAACAATAATAAACAATGGTTGCTGTCAACTATCACAAGTCGTAATAAAAAAAAAAAATAAGAATTCAATATTCACATTGTGCAGAATTTTTATTGAATTTTTTATTTATTTCTAAATCACGTCGGCCGGTAATTTAAATCGATATATTTTACTCTAGAACTATAGAAATTTAAAGCACTATTCATTGAATATTTTTATTTGTTAATATAGTTTGAATAGTCTAAAAAGAAATAATACATTATTGAAAATATATATTTAGTTCTTAAATTAATCTTTAAAATAATTTATTAACCTTAACAATTATTCATTCCTGGTTTCATTGTACTTAACAAGAGATTGAATAAATAAGATTTGTATAGAAATATTTTCGTCTGTTAAATTATCATAAGTAATTAAATTTATTTGCGAGATAAATATCCTAATGTGTTTTTTGATTTATGGAAGCATCACATGTTGTATATAGCAAAGATAGGATATTATCAAAGGTGGGATATTATCTTTGATAATATTCCACCTGAAGATGTTGTAATACAACGAAACCTAGGTCGTGGTAAATAAATTAAAGAAAGTAGGAATAATACTACATCACGTAGTTTCATTTAATTGTGAATAATGGATTTCTACAAAATTAACGCCAAATATTCGTATATTCAATATTTCAAACCTTAATATAATTGTGCTTTTAATTAATAGACTATTTTTTATCTCTAATTTGACGTTTATATTTTATATTGGATTACCGTTACAGAAACCTACTCGATTATATTAATAACATAAGGGAAAAATGATATGAAATTTTATAAAAAATAGTCTGCGACTACTTATTCCAATGCCGCTATTGACAAATCGTCCTTAGCTAAGCAATCTTTAAAACAAGCAGCGGATGAAAACATCAGAATAATAACTTGACGTTTCCGGATTCACTCGATCGATGACAGTATTTGTTTTGATATCCGATGTTGTTCAAATTGAATTTATGATATTTATGAAATATTTGTCTATGCTTCTTCATTCGCATTACTTTTTTGAGTCTCTTCATGAAGTAGATTTTTTACATGTTGAGATATAAATATAATTGTCACATTTGATTACGAAGATAACGTTCCCTTATCCTCTGATTATTAAAAAAAATAATTTAAAAAAATGATATATATCTTAAATCATAATTTCGTGGAATCGTCAGCTTAATATGTACCACATTACTAATTATTGCAAATATTTTTTTATCTGATGAACGATTTGTCACGTAACTTGTTAATGAGAAGTAATATTGACTGCAATTAAAACGTATCATCCCGTTCTTGAGGTCCACTATTTCAGCATCCTGCATTACACACAAACCGGGAGCTGCGCGCCCTCATCAAAGCAGTATCGATCAACGTGCCAAAAAGTATGAATGTAAGCGGTATGAAACTTTTAAATGTAATTATGATTGAGAACATTTTGAAAATAAAAATTATTTTTATTAGCAAATAAATTAATTCTCCATAATATATTTTCATCTTATATTTTCGAGAGAAATTTAAAAAAATAACTATGTCAACTTCCCTGTATATACCTAAATTAGGAATTTATGTAACTGCAAATTAATTTTGAATATATGGAAGTCTTAATGGAAATTGTAATTCAAGAGGAATTATAATTATATCAATTTTCCTTTTATTTTAATTGAATTAACGAGCTTATCGCATAATCATTTTATAGCATGATTATATATATATATATATATATATATATATATATATATATATATTTATTTATTTATATATATAGTTTCTTAGATTTGGAGTGAAATATTTAGAGCCTGAATCTAATTTCCATTCGGCCGTTTTTCCGTCTTTAATTAAAGGATTTCTATTTCTTATACTCGCCACACACAAATTATTACATTCAAATAAATGAACAAAATATGATAGGGGAACAAGGAAATGATGTATATCAAGCGGGTTACTTAAAATGAACGTGGATAGTAGAGAACCCGAGATGAGCTTATGTCAGTTAGCAATAGACAAAACGAATAAAGCTCTAATGACTATGGTAGAAAACATATTTGAACAGAGATGCAAGTGGATTTGTTTTATAAGATGTAATAATAACGATTAACGATGGGAATTATCGGAGTTCATCTGGGAGCTGGGTTTGGTGAAGAGTATTAAGTTATAAAACGTCTTTGAATCCACCTGTAATTCACTTGATTCGATACTGTGTTTTTAATTGAAAGAAAATTAATTTGAACAAGTTATTTAAATGAAAATGAGCTGCATAGGTGGCAAAAGCGTGCACTATAATAGTGGGAAATTATATAAAAACAGAGAAACCGGACGAATTTTCTTCGAATTTATTTTAGTATTGTCACCGTCCGATTCTGTTTTATTGGGCGTAATAAATATCGTTACTCTATATTATATAGTAGAGCGATTTTTTGCCTAGCTTCAATATCACTTTACAGAACTGAAACTGGAGTATATTATTTTCTATTTTCCAAATTTAAGCGTAAACATTTGCAAATTTTAGTAATGAAAGCAAGTATTCCTTTTACATTTCCTATTCTCCGAGTGTTGTTGATACGTTAATAAACTGTTTGATGATTGTATACTGAAATTAAAAAATGGAAAGGCATAGTTCGGGTCTGAGTAGCAGATTTTTTGTGAAAACGTCGGGATAATATCATAATAAGTGTTTCGTATTAATATTTAATTTAATTACTAATCTCTTTAATATGGTGATTACACAGAGTAGTGTAACGGAGACGGTCGCTGGATGCTGTATGCTTGATGAGCCAGCTACATATTTATTTGCTTTGTTTCATTTTATTTTCGACGCTATTGTACCTTTTTGTAGCTTGTTGTATCTCGACCTTGCACTTTTTAGGTTTCTTCTTTTTTCCCTTCTACGATTCCGAATTTACAATTCATATCTAATGACATGTCTAATTTTTTTATAATTTTCCATTTAATACATATTCTTACTTATATTCCGTCGAATATTTTTAAAATTTTCCTTTGGGTCCTAATAGTGATTTCAAAGCTCATTCTAATTATACCCAAAACAACATCCTAGCTAAACACGTTTTTCCGCTACACAATTTATAATTTTGCCCAACACTAATTGGCAAAATCGCACGTGCACCTAGACCAGTCAAATGACGTCTCAGGCAAAACAAATACTGCACGAGAAATACAGATATTCTATATCCGTTGTGGGCTTAACCATTATTAACGCATTATTAGTCTCGTAGTTATGAGCGATTGAAATCTGATGTTATTTTTAACACAAGAAAGTTTGACCGGCTACCACTGTACTTAACGAGCGAATAGCCGTTTTCACGTCAAAATGAAGTCGATGGCAGGTGCCAGTCAGTAAGACAAATTTTGTAAACTTTTTTTTACCTAAATTGTTTATATTAAGGAAACAAAAATTAAAGAACAGCTGTGTATGAGGAACAAATATTTTGCATACTTTTAAACAAATACTCTATTATTTCAGCGAAATTATAAAGCTCTTATAGTTTTTCTGAGGGTAAATTCCCTTTAGAAGACTATAGATTCTTCTTACAGGACTATATATTATTCTTCTAGAGAGTAAGTTTAAAACAATAACTTTTCTATACTAATTATTAGTGCTGAGATTTATCCCTATAGAATTAGAAGCATGGCTTCTAGCACTTGGGTTTTATATATATATATATATATATATATATATATATATAATATATATATATATATATATATATATATATATATATATATATCGAAAATAATTACTTTGTTCTCGGGCGTTCCTATAAATCTTACTGTGTTCAAACATCAATCGATTGATTGATGTTTGATCACTGTAAAATTTATAGGAACGCCCGAGAACAAAGTAATTATTTTTGTCTTTTTAAGGATTCTTCCATCTTCCATTACATCATTAATGTATACGTTTATTACGTTCGATCGATTAAGCAGGAGTCACTAAAAACAATTAGATGAAACGAAATTAAGCAAATTACATTCTATGGCTTAAAAAGAATTAAAGGTTGATATAAACGTTTAAAATATATCTAGAAGATACAAATCAATTAGTTCTTTCAGAAAGTCCATTTTCGTGAGATTGCACGGTAGATACGCTTAAATAATAAAAAGTAATTTTAGGAAGCAGAAAGTATTTGTAATTGGCGTTAAGGAACGAGTGTGATGACGAGCCGGATTTTAATGGAGCCTAGAAAGACAGTCAGTATGAAAGACAGTCATGAAGTTTGTAGTACAGTTACGAAAATAAATGTTACATGAACGCGTTTACCAGGAAACTAAGTTTTGCCTGCGACTTCACCTGCCTAGCATTAGAATTTTTTCAGACTTTTTGTTCACTACCATGCTCCTGTAAATGAAAGCATACTTAAATTTAATCTATTTTTTAATCTAATATGCATACATTATCGCAATGCTAAAATTTTATTAAAACCAGTTTCAGGCTTAAATGACCAAACATTTAAGCCTGAAACAAAGACAAACAAAGAGATAAAGAAAAGTGTGAAAGCGTATGAATAATTACACATTAGGAAAGAAAGTGATGAAACTTGTCAAATGTATTCGCATTGCTGAAAATCAAATCAAATGTATACTTCGCTGCAGCGTGTAATAGGGTAATTGTATGTATTTAGTTAGATACATAAAATACATTAGCAACAATGGGAGGGAACTTCATATTAATAATACGAAGATGTTAATAATGCAATGTATATAAAATATTACGAACATCTCACCGGCGCACGGTTGGCTTCCTGGAGGCGCCATTAGGAATAATTTATACGGATACCGCGTCGGAAGCTTGGAGGGAATGTGAACTTAGCGGGGACCGGAAAATATGTGCCGCTCACGTTAAGAGGTATCGAAGACTGCCTCGCTGTATATCGACATGAGTTCATATGCTTCAGCACTCATTACTACCAAACTAAGTATCGACTTCATTTAACGGTCAGTGTATTTAAAAGGACTAATACTGAATACGACTATTGGTCAGCGAAACAAACACTTGGTTGTCCGTGTCTGGAGGACCTGTCTGTCTGTATGTCATAGCTATTGTTTTTAGAAATAGAAATTTTAAATTTGGCCAAGTCATGAAGTGGCTAATACTCGAAAACATTTCTATGGAAATTTTAGGAGTGAGGGCAAATTAAATACTCAATTTTTTAAAAATATTTACCTAGTAAGGATCTTACAATAAAAGGCCACTAATATATTGTTTTTATAATTTTAGTAGTATATATTCAGAGACTTACCTAAAAATTTGGAAAAACTTACTACATGTTATTATATTTTAAATATACACCATGTTTTAGGCCTGGGTAAGATAAAGTTGGCAATATTAAGTATATTTAAAAAAATTAGTACGAAATTAACATTCTTAAATAGTTTAACAGAATTGCCATGTACAATTAAAATTTTATAAGGGATTAAATGTGTACAGAATCCTCGTAGTATAAGTTTTACTCGTGCTTGACAGGTACAGATAACGAAGTTCATACATCAACAATATGAGGGAAAAATCAGGTTTTTAAACTTTAGTCACTTCTGTTACTTTCAACGTAAAACAAATTTCCATGGAAACTACATGTTCCATGGAAATTTGTTTCACGTTGTCCATATTGTGTACTGAAGTTTTTTTCAGACGTAGGTAGCAATAAAAACAATGGTCGCTGTCAAATATTACAAGTTGTAAGAAAAAAACGTAAAATTTCAATATTTTCACTAAGTAAAATTTTATTATTTTTTTAAATTTCTAAGTGACCTCGGTCGAGGATTTAAATCAAAATAATTTACTCTTCAATTTCTGAACCTATTTAAAAATATTATTCATTGAATATTTTTATTTTTAATATAGTTTTAAAATATCAATATATACAAATAATCAATAAATATATTTAATTTAGTTCTTATGCGTATCTGTTAAATAATATATTAACCTTAATAACTATTTATCCCCAGTTTTATTATACCTAATAAGAGCTTAAAAAATAATACTTATATAAAAGTATTTTCGCCTTGTTATTGTGATTAATTAAAGTCATTTGCGAAAAAAAGTATTTTTTTTATTTACGAAATTATTACATGTTATATATTTTCATGTTTAATGTAGAGAATGAGCGATGTTTCAACCGATTTCGGGCGTATATCTAATAAATATTTAACCAATAGCCAGTAATCACATAGAGAACGTGTGAATCATGACATAATTATGGATCAGAATGAATATTTATTAAACACCAAAAGTGTTATTGAGTGTAGTGATAACAAATGATCTTGAATATTGGTCAAAGAATAAGGGTTGTCAACGAATTCCAACGTAATACTCCATCATTAATACACAAAAATCCCTATTAAAATCTGCCATGTTATGAAGACAGTTTTAGTCTGCTCTACTTGATTATTTCTCGTACCCAAGTCGCGCATTTATTAATAGCTAACCATCATAACCGTGCACAAAACAAATAAATCTGAGCACACCGCAGTGTACGAGCTAAATTCGGTAAAGATAAAAGGGCGAACGAGGTTAGAGCCCTGTATATATTTACAGGAGCCATTACGAGCTACATTCAAACCCATTTAACTCAAAATCTATTTAAGCTACAGATTTGTAACTGTTCGTCCTTTAAATGCTCTGCTTCTTCCCATTATAAAGGACTATATATATTATAAACGTAGCTGTAATAGCTCCTGAGATACAGATGCCTGAATATGGCTATGTTTAACACTGACTCACTCACCGAAACCCTATACAAGTTTTAGTTTGGCGTGGAGTTAGCCATATAAAAGGAGAAAAAATCAGAAAAGTCCACATCGGTAATGATGGTAAAGATATACCGATAACCGATAACCAAAAAACGATATTGATAAAGAAAAGAAGATCACGAACAGGAAAAGTCAGATTCATTGCAATAAAATAAATTTAAGGAACTTTAATAGAACCGGACATTTCTTTATATGTTAATTCTTTCATCGGCGAAATCAACAAATCCTCTTTTTCTTGTAACCGAATTTAGCTCCTCTTGGACGTTAATATTTTTGATTAGATTTCCTTTACAGAAATCCACTCGAGTAAAATAATACTCAGTTTAATAAAAATAGCCTTTATAAGTACTTATTCCTATGTCGCTGTTGATAAATCGTCCTCGAGTAAGCAACCATAAAATAAGTTGAAAACATAAGAATAACAACTTTACGTTTCCGAATTCACTCAATTGATGACAGCAGTTGTTTTGACACTCTATGTTGTTTACATCTATATCCACCATATTTTTTTAGAAATTTGTGAAATATTTTTCTATGTTTCTTTCTTCGCATCAAATTTTTTTCAAGTCTCTGCATCCAGAGATTTGTTTTGAATATTTATACGTTGCGATATAAATAGAATAGTTTTATTTATTTATAAATATTTTTATAAATAAATAAAACAGAAATATATTTTATAAATAAATAAGATATAAATTCTATCTTCTCTTATCATCTGATTATTACAAAAAAATGTGTTGGAAAAATTTGTAAATACAAATTGAGTTTTCATCATTCATTTAACCATTCATTTAGTATGTACCATATTACGAACTATTGCATATATTTGTTTAACTGATGGATGATTTGTAACCAAACTTGTTAATGGTAAACAATGTGTGACTTCAATTAAAGGCAACTCATCCCATTCTCGATACAAATACATTTTTTCAGCATCCTGCAATGTACGCAAATCGGGTACTGCGCCTCCTTATCAAAGCTTTATCATCGCAATGCGGCGAATAGTAGAAACGTAAGCAGTATGAAACGTTTAAATGTAATTATGATTGAGAATATTTTGAAAATAAGATATCTTTTTGTTAACAAATAAATTATATCTCCTCAATAAGAGTCCAAATTTTTGCCTTATATTTTCGGGAGGAATTAAAAAAATTATTTTGGCAATGTAGTAATTAAATTAGGAATTTATGATTTACAAATTCACTTTTGAAGGTAAGGAAGTCTGAACGGAATTTGTAATTTCTAAGCAGTTATAATTATATCGATTTTAACTTTATGTTCATAGATTTAACATAAAAATGACATCAAAAAAATTTTATGAATTTTTTTATTGAAAATTATTTTTTTCTCCTGCTGTTAATGTAACATCATCTTACATTAACTCGACTCACTTTTTAAATAAAAAGGAGTGGTATAAAAAAAAAAAAAAAATATATGTATATATATATCTAGATATAGCATAATTATGAATACATATACTATTTAAATAAATTCTGTAATTTGGCGTGTAAAATTTTTAGCGGGTATCCAATTTTGCTGATTTTACGTGTTTTTATTTAAAAGCATAACATATAACTCTAATTAATGAGTACGAAACGATATTTATTTCTTATGGTTAGCAAACACGGGAAGTTATTACGTTCAAACATATGTACAAAAGCTTGAAATATAATCGAGGAACAAGGAAATGACGTCGTGTATCAACGCGGTTACTTAAAAGGAACGTGGAATGTAGAGAACCCGAGATAAGCGTCTGCTAGTTAGCGACAGACGAAATGAATGGCGCTCTAATGACTGTGGTGAAAAACACATATGGAGAGAGTTGCGAGCGGATTTATTTTATAAGCTGTAATAAAAATGATTAACGATGAGAATTCGGAGTTTATCTGGGTGCTGGGTTTGGTGTGTTAGGTTAGGAAGGTTTTTGAATCCACACCGAGCGCTAAGATTTTGTGTGTAGTTCAATTAGTTATATAGTGTGATATGGAAATTATGAGATTAAGGAAAACGGCTTGTTTTAAAGAAGTTATTTAAATGAAAGTGAGCCTTATAGGTGGCGAAGGGGTGCGTAAGTAATAGTAGTAAATTATATAAAAATTAACCTTACGAATTTTCCCACAATTCATTTTAATACTGGCATTGTGTTTGATTATGTTTTATTAGGCGCAATGAATGTAATTAAACTTTATGTATTTTATATAGTAAAGGTACATTTTGCCTAGCTTCGATATGAATTTCCTGAACTGAAACTGGAAGTAACTTATTTTCCGTTCCAAATTCAAACCCAAAAATTTTTCATTTTCAGCTATGAAGGCAAATATTCCCTTTTCAATTCCTATTCTCTGAGTATAAGTGATTGAACTGTATGGTGATTGTACACTACAATTCAACAAAATGTTAATCGCAAAGGCCACTTAATTGGGTAGATTTTGTTGAATTTATTGTTATAGAAATTGTTTCCAAGGAAAAATTTGTAATGAGGAACTTTGTACATGGGACAAATATTTTACATTTAGTTGACAAATACAGTATTTCCACAAAATAATAAAGCACCATCTATTAAACTTCTAGAAGGTACTCAATTAGTTTAAAAAAAAATTAATCTTATTTTAATGTGCTTATTGTACGATGTTATTTCCTTCTAGTTTAGTTGGCGTAAAATACATATGTTCTTTTAACGTTGTATCATTTGCTTGAATTTTGTTGGCACAAAACGTTTTTTTTACTTTTTTAATTATAATTGCCGCTATTTTTAAAACATAAACTTTATATAAAAAAAAACAATGTCTCTGCAATAGAGGTTTAATAAGTTTTATAATTATATAGGATATCTTGTCGGAAAATAGATTTCTCACTGAAAGGTGTGAAGAAAATTGTATCAAAAATGCTACAGACAAACAAAATCTTAATTGCATGAAATATTTGAATGTTTAAAATATAGCGAAAAGTAATCTTTCTTTTAATATAATATAATGTTTCTTCATAAAATATCAATTTATTAATAATCATTTTTGATTATTAAATATATTTGCCGTTAATTTTGTAGAAATTCATTATTCACAATTAAATGAAACTACGTGATGTAGTATTATTTCTAATTTCTTTAAGTTCTTCAAATATTTTGAAATTTTGAATCTTAATTTAAGTACTATAATTATAAACCTTAATATTATGTTATTGCTCGGGTTATCTTCTACAGTCATTACTTGGCTCGGCGTGGAAAAGAATTTTGATTTTCTAATGGTTCATTGCCTTTCCATTTTACGTATATCATCGCTATGATTAATCATTTGGTCTGAATATGCAATTGTAAATATATCTACTAAAAAACTAAATAAAAATTAATAAGATTTTCAGTTATTTTTAAAAACACTTTTGTACAAGAGTCAGCAATACTCTATCAGCAGCTTCTGATTAGTGAGTTTTTAATTATTTATATGATTCGGTACATCAAAAATTATAAAAGACCGAAATTTTATAAGGTCACTCACGTGTTCGATTGTCTTTGTCTATATACCTGCCACAGCAATTCTGAAGTTATTTCTTTATATGTCTATCTGTCACAATCTTACAATTTTTATAGTATTACAACTAAATTAATGAAATTTTTGAGATACGGTTGACTTTATATAAAGATTTAAATTAATATGTGTTAGCAATATTTTGTCATCCATTACGGACGGTTGACTTGGCAAAAGTTGCAGAAAGCAGGAAGCAAAACTTTTGAATTCTTTCTGCTTCTAATACGCATTTTCCAAACGAACTAACTTTTTATGAAATGTCCTTCTTTGGACTAAAATTTGGGATTCAAAGGAATTTGCCTTCTATAAATGTTTTCAAATGTCGTCTAAGGAAGTCCTTCTTCTCATAACCCCTTAATCTTACCCTTCCTTAATTCCATCCATTTTTTTTACAAATTTTATTGTATTTGGCCATAACCCTAAATCCTGAAAGATATAATTGAAATTGATTGTGAAAGTAGAAATGATGAAAAAGGAATACCACTGCCCATTTATAATTCAGACACATCCAAAATTATGTTTAAACTAGAGAAAATATTCAAAGGCCAACTAAATTCATTCGTCCCTCAAATTGAGTTAGTTTAGGTTATAATATATACTTCGAGCGCCGCTTTGTAGATATACAAAGCGGCGCTCGAAGTCAAATCTTAATGAATCGCAAAGGTTTTATTCGGGCGAGTTAGGCTAGTTTCAAGGTGGCGCTGAATTAATATTTACTAATGTTATACGAATCCTTCAACTTCATATCTGATTACATAGTGTTATTCCTCATGTAGATCATACTCTAATTATTAAAAGCGAGTACGAGGCAATGTTTTCACCAACATGGCGCAGCGTTCGCTCATATTTCAATGCATTCAAGTTAATTTTTGGAATCAATATTGCGCGCAGCTTTTAAAGCAAGTGTATTTAGAGTTGCTTATTTATTAACTATTAATTTATTAACAATCAACGGCAGAAAAGTTGATGAAGTGTGTCTTATTAGGTTTTGAAGAATAAGTCAGAACTCTCAACCTGATTTTAATACGTAAATAACGTTATAAATATTATGTTATTATAATTTATTCTTTGTCTTACGTCTGTAAAATGTATACTAACATATTTTTATACTAAAATATATTATTAGTATAATAGCTTAACATAATTTTTAGATGTAAAGTTTCATATACATTTAAGTGCGCATAGAACTTGTGTAGTGCGAGTTTTACTTATACTTGACCGATTCATTTCCTAATACCGATAAGCGTCTTAAAGCAGGTACTCAATATTTTACACCTGATCATTTTCTAGTGATACGTATCTTGTGATTTATACAGTATATTCTTTACTCTTTATGTTTATTTGTTCTCTTTGATATTATAATTGTAACATTCACGGTCATTTCTTTGATGAACACATTAAGGAAAAAATATATATACATGTATATATATATATATATATATATATATATATATATATATATATATGTATGTATATATATATATATATATATATATATATATATATATATATATATATATATATATATATATATTAGATTAAAATGCCCAATAAACGATTCACATGATTTATATTCAATACGTTATGACAAACTCGTAATCAATGCGTTATCAGTTCAACAGCAGGTTGTTAATCTGTAAAATGTAAATCACATTTTACATATTTCATTCATTCAGAATGAAGTTTTCAATAATTTACGTAATATTTGTAGTTACGTACGGACACGTGTGTCCACTTTGAAAGAAAACATTTCATAAATTTATTTTTTTAAGTGCAATGCAGTCTGTAAAGCCTAGAAAGCTTAATTGTGTAATTTTTGAGAGTCAGTAAATGAAAACAACGTGTATAAAAAATAAAAATTAGTTCAAAATTTAATTAGTAAGTTCAATCATTGTAAGCTGCATTGTAATAGAAAGTTCATGACACTGATGACTTATGATAAATAAAATAATTTCAGTTCAAATGTCTGCGGAGTCCTCGACACTCCACCGAGATGCGAACTTGAGCGTTTTTTTCTTAACTTTTAGACCGTCAACAAAAAACACAAGGGATGGGCTGCATGAATGTCTGCCAAATAAATGGCAATTTGAGAGAATGTTTTCTCTTTAATAATTATCTGGAGAAAATAGTAACATACATGATAGAGATTATTCAGCATAATTTTTTTATCGCGATAAAAATAACGTAAACACGTTTACTGAATGATATAAGTAGATTATATTTTTCATACTTACAATAATTGCAAGATTGTCTTAAAATATTTGGAATGCATTTTTATATTGTTTGTATAATTACCAGTAAGTAAAGAAAAACTTTAATTCAACTAGAACGACGTCATCCTAAAATTCCACTAAATACAAATACCGACTCCGCATTACGCGAAGTGTGTGACTTAATGATACTTTGCCATTCACACGTAATTAAACTCCTGACACTTCTAAGTTAACCAATTTATGATTAGTGTTTGCATTGATTACTGAGTGTATTCAACAATAGCATAGTCTCGTAGTATGCGATGCTTACTAACTTGGACGGTTTTCGACAGATCACTAGGGTGGTATTTGGCACCTCGTAGAACAGCACATAGAATACTACTCCCTATTACTCAATTTATTAGGTCAATAAGTGGAATTTCCGCCACATGCCGCCTCGATAACGTTTCCTACCATCGAGAAGATTGTGTCGGGTTGTTTATTGAACTAACTAACTCGTACTGGTCGTGCTAGTGTTACTGTTGGGTTTCGAATACGTTATCGGAGAGGATGTTAATTTGTGTATTTTTTTGAGACGGAAACAATAAAGTTTGGTAATTATTCAAATATGCAAAATGCTTTGTTATTATTAAACTAATAATATATTATAATTTTGATTGGGTGACAAGAATAATTAATAAAATGTGGACCAAGTGCGGGTCTGGCTCGCTCATCGAGGGTTCGATGTTTCGTTTGAAGCCAGATTACTTTATTTTTCATCAGTCATTACTGATATAGTCTTTCTGGTATAATATATATATATATATATATATATATATATATATATATATATATATATATATATATAATTACCCCTAAAATAATTAATTAGGGAGGATATTTATATTATTATGAATATCTCAGAAACTAAGACCAACAAGTAACATTGTTATAATTTTTCTACAACCTTTGGTTAAATTTATAAAATAATTTTTTTTCATAATTATAGATTCTGTATTTTCAGAAAAAAAACTAGGGAGGAACATATTAAATAAATTATCTAAAATTATGAAAAATTAATTATACCCTACTCTATATACGAAATTTGAAAAGATTCGAGCACTTCATCATCCAGCCCTAAAATTACCAAGTAAATATTTTCAAATATTAGCTAATGAGAAACTTCTGGATTAATATCTTATATTCCTATGCCGAATTTCTGCGTCAGCGGTTTCTAAGGAAAACGGGCGTGGCCAACGAACAGATAGACATATAAGTGAACCTATGAAAGTTTTATTTTTAGAGTTTTGTACCTCAAAACGAAAAAAAAGTCATCCTTGTAAGTTCACTTAAGTCAATCCGTCCGTCGTTATGACCGTCCGTCCGTCACAGTCGTTTTTCTCGGAAACTGCTTAAGGTAGAACCTTGAAATATAGCATAGTAATATAACATATCAACCCATATATATCTTCATGGAAAAACCGTACTAAAGGGTAGAGTTTAGAATAGAGTTTAGAGGGTATTTATCAAGTATTCCAATAAAATCATTTTTATTTTCCTGTATGGTATGGGATATCATTTGAAAGGACTAGTTATAAAGGTCCCAGAAATATTTTCTTCATAATTTCAGGTATTATATTTTCAGAGCTGTACTGAAAAATGTGCAAAAATATATTCTTTCTTATATTTCCGAAACTACTTAAACTAAAATTATGAAAAAATATAAATTTTAGAAGTACATGCAAAGGTTGTAGGAAAACTATAGCGATGACTTTGAATGCCATAGTTTTTAAAACATGCTCCATGGTGTTCGCTTGCGAAAAGTACAATAAATAATATATCTGTTTTTCCGTATCCGTAGCTGATTTTCTCAGAAGCCGTACGACGTAGAAACTTCAAATTTGGCATAGTAGTACATATTAATGACCCACACATTTAAAATATTCATTTATGAGTTATTTATTTTGTTAATCCTCTATAAAAAGTATTTATATTTTTTTATTAATTTTACATGCCATATGGGATATTTTTTCAAAGGTTTTATTATGAGAAGTACGAAATTATATTTCACATATTTAAAAATTAATTTCATAAAATATGCAAAAATGAAGCACATCCCCAACCCTCTTCTCTATTACTGAAACTACTGAGTCAAAAATCATGATGAAAACAGCATTGATGAAATTTGCCCAGGAGATCACAGAGAAAATATAACGATTATCCTGAATTTTATAATTTTTTAAATATGCATCACGTTTATGAGAGCCTTACTGCGTAATCTTTGCAGTGCTATTTCTACTGGTACTTAACCGATTTTATTGCTCTTGGGTTAAGCAACCACAAAAATGTACTAAAAGTAATAGCAAGTTATAGATTATAATTTTGTGGAAGTCAGATGGCCGGCGATACTAAACAAATACTTTTATATGAGATAAAATATTGAATATATTTGGCGTTAATTTTGTAGAAATTCATTATTCACAATTAAATGAAACTACGTGATGTAGACACCGCTCCCCTACAATAAACTCACTAAATACAAGCAGTGGGAAAACCCACACAGACCCGGCTTCCGCTATTGTGTTTGAAACATATAAATGTTGTTGAATGTTCCTAAGAGTTATTCTTTGCTAATATCCTACCTGAAGATGTTTTATTACAATGAAACCTAGGTCGTGGTAAAGAACTTAAAGAAAGTGGAAATAATACTACATCACGTAGTTTCATTTAATTGTGAATGAGATAAAATATTATGTTTGACCTTTCATTCCAGCCAGATAGTTCGTCGACAACTCTTTCGGATAGAATTCGAAAAAAAAACAAAGCATATATTGGGATATTGAATCTATATTATTGAAATCAGCAGCATAATGACTACTGTCGATTCATGATGTTTTATAGGTGAATAATCGATTTATTAATGTTTTAAAATTGTTTTTTGCAAAGAAACCACTGAGAATAATTAATTGTTTTAGACGATTCAGAAAAACTCATGTTTTGTACTATATACGTATAACTTGTTGAGATTTTGTTTTATTGATAATGCCGGAGATATTAGATGACAAGGAAAAATATCTTGATACTAATTTGAGCGAATTGAGATCTATAACTTTTCAAATAATTATAAATAATGGTTTGATTTTTATGTTTCAAATATATTTATAGAAAAAAAGGAAATTTATGCATATGACAAGTTCGTTTACGAGAAATTGGCCATAGCTACGAATGTATGATAAAAATGTGATGTGAACCTTGAAGTAGGTATAATTAATAATGACTCAAACATGGATTTAAAGTAAAATAACCATAATTCTTAATTTTAACAATTTTAGTTTAAGGGGTCAAATAAGTCTTCTTTTCAACCCCGCCATGTATCAAATGTATCTAATCAAATGGAAAATGTGAAAACTTCAATAAGACATTCAAAAGTAGCAAAAAGAAGGGATAGCTAGCCGTTATTTCTATTATAATATACGATATTATTACAATTAGAGAATGCGATATTTCAAATGTCTACTCGTATTTTTATTTAAAATCTGAGCGGAAAATTTGTGTCATTTTAACGCTTTTTTCTTTCCTGAAATAACTATTCAATTATTTTGTTTTGAGGACATTTGGACGTATTTTCCTAAATTTGACAGTTTGTAAGATGACGTTATACAAAAGAAGATTATTTATACAAAGAACCATATCTCATATGGACACTGTCCTAATTTACTTTTGATCCACCGGTAATGTTTACTGTTGAGTTTTTTGTATTATGACCCATTTAATACGATACTTGTATTATGATTTATTACGGTTTATTCTGTTTCAAATAATATCGATTTGAAGTTAAACAATTCCTTTTAGATTAGTTTAGTGAGAGGTTTTTATAAAATTAACATTAAAAGTGTTCGAACTTAATTGGTTTCGTAAATATTAAAGCCAATAATTATTTTTATTTACATGTCATTTAACTAAGTGCCAGTTAATATTTCAAACTGAAACTCGAAGCAAGTTTCTGTTTATTTAACTAATTATTACTTCATTTGTTTGCGGCGGAAGATTTTATTTCGGATTTGAAATTTTGTCGGTTTCAGTAGCGTCTGCAGTTGTAGATGTTTTGGGGGTAAATTGCAATAGTCGTTGACCTACAGCGATTTTGAATTAGGAAAACATATTAAATTTTTTAAAAGAAAATAGAAAAATTATATGGATTTATTAAAATTTATCCAAAGTATGCATCTAGAGTTTAAATAATAGTTTTCTGTTATATAATTAAGTTTTCTTTATAAAAGTTATAAGCGGCGTATTTAGTGTTCTGTAATTGGTTAATTACTCTCTATGTTTTTCATAATATTTAAGACACTACGTTTGGATATTTTATACCAAAAATTTCCATAGAAAATAGCGGTGGGGGTTAAAGGGGGTGGTAGAAATTATGTTTACAAGATAAATGCTCTTTTAGAAGTTAAGTATTATGCCTATTTTTACTGAACAATTTCATTTAATATTTAACGCGTATGTTTTTATAATATTTAAGATACTACTTTTACTCTATGTTTTTCATAGTATTTAAGATACTACTTTTGGATATTTTATACCAAAAATATCCATAAAAAAGAGCCACAGTATAAGGGGGGGGGGGTTAGAAATTATGTTTACAAGATAAATTGTCATGCTCTTTTAGAAGTTAAGTATTATGCTTATTTTTACTGAATAATTTCATTTAATATTTAACAGCCTCTAATATTTTGAAATCGTTGTAAACATTTTATACTAAAGTAAATAAATATTGTAAGTTTGATATTTCAATCAGTCGAATCTCTTGGAATTATCAAATGAATGTTCACTCAAGAAATTAATATATATCTGTATACCTTAAAAGCCAATTAAATTAGATTAATAAATAGGTTTAAACACAATACCATTTTAATGTCTTTATTATTTTTTCTTCGAATGAACCACATAAAAAATAATCCATTTCTTTTTTCTTACAGATAAATATTGTTCCACCCGCATCACAGGTTGCCATCAACTTTTAATCAGGTAAATATGCGATATGTAGATAAGTTAAGCGAAACGATTTTAGTAATGAAATATAAGCAATATACTAGTTTAAAGATTTCCACTGACGGTTTCCCAATGGAAATTAATAACCTTCAGACTGCTTTGTGATATATAATATATTAATAAATTCCTAGTATCATTACTTTATCCTCTTATAATATGTGGATTTTTTTATATACAAAGCATTATTTTATAATTCACAATTTATATAGAATTTCCGAAGGTAATATTTTATACAAATTAATATTTAGCGGTTCACCCAGAAGTTAATACGGAAGTATTTACGTTTAAAAAGAAATAACTGAAACTCTTTATTTTCATCTCATTACACCGAGTAATTAAAGAAATAAATTGAATAGAAGTCATTATGAATATGCCATATAAATAAAAGAATTTGTAATAAAATATTTCTTAAACATCGTCATGTTGAAAATACATCCATGTCCTTAACTTAGGTTTTTCATAGAAATATTAAACTCGCTTCATCTTTATATTTTTAAAATAAATCTACGAAAAGGTTTTTCGGTGTTTTCCTACCTTGCCGGAAATTAAAATCTCTCCTGCAGCGTCCCTTACTTCAAGTAAGATCGTAATTACTACCTTTCAGCTTTAAGGGGCCGGAAATGCATATTACATTTAGCCATACTTGATAAATTGTTTAAACTTATTGCAAGAACACGCTGGATTTTAGCACTTTTATTAAAATTTTAGTTCCCGTGGTTATAGCAAAGATAGAAAAGTAAAGAAAGAAGTAGTGAAGTTTAAAACTAATACATTTTAACTGAACTTATTTTCATAGTCAGTAGGTTTTTTTAACGTTTTCTTTACTTAGATTTATATCTGACAATGAGTTCGTGGAATGACATGTATGAGTAATTAGGGTTATTGCCTGACAATAAATAAGCTGTCTAATTTGTAAGCCTGACAATTAGGCTTATTATTTTCATAACAAGATTAATTGTCAGGCTTCGAAATATATTGCTAACAAATTGAATAGATCAATGTTAGAATGTAGTACTTGTATTAATATTTGTATAGAAAACTGAGTACCGTAACTTATCAGTAAGCGAAACGTGAATTAGATAGTTGATTCCGTCCCGACCTTAAAGGTTGATCGCACTCATATTTGGCGAACTGTACTAAACATCCCCCGTAAAAATCGGTAACCGTCGCTGCCGGTGTTTAATGTAATTTTAGAAATAAGCGTAAATCCTGGGCTTAGGCGGAAATATTCTCAATTTAAATATTCAACATATTTTTATATTTTCGTCTTGTGTTATGTTCGACAAAGGTTCAAATGATTGAATAAAATATAAATTGACAAAAAGAGTGAAGGATTAAAGAAATCTTTTGAGTACGATTAAACCATTATTTAATAGATGTGCGTTCTACTGTGGTTATGTACCGCCATATATATATATATATATATATATATATATATATATATATATATATATATATATATATATATATATATATATATATATATATATATATGTGTGTGTGTGTGCATTTAGTGGTACCTATGTAATATTTCCGTTGAACTGTTATATCACTATAATATTACTATAGCGTTAAAAAACAATAAAATGTAGAGTCACGGCTACAGTTTTTTGATAGACGCTGTAACGCAGATAACGCTGTTTTTTTCATATAGGGATGGCTGGAATGGGCAAGCGAAATTAATATTTTGTTGAGATGTTTAACAATATCTCTAGAACTATTTTGCATAAAACTGTATAATACAGTTTTGGAATCACTTGCCGTTCCTATTTATATTAAATACGATATATGACTTGAAAATATGTTTTTTCGAGTAGCTTATTTGTTTTCACTAAATTGTTTAATGTGTTCACATTATTTATTTTCATCATAATACATCTGAATATTAATCAGTATTCAGATGTATTGTAATAAATTTCAAATTTTTACGCTAAGTGATTTCAGTGAAAATTTTGTGGACGTTTTCAGAAATATTTCTAAAACTATATAACATTAAGTTAAAACACACAAGCGCCAAATTGACTCAAACAATGAAAATTTAGTTATTCTCCATATATATTTTTATATATATAGTATTGGAAAAATATTTATTTCTACATTTTTTACTAAATGTGTATTAATTATTATCTTCGTTAAATAATATTAATTAAAATTTGAAAGAAAAAATTATAACACATTTAACAGACTTTTGTTAAAATATTTGCACTTTGCACGGTTTGCTACTCGTATTTTTGAAGTTTTATGTGTTTCAAAACAATTACTTATTTTTAGTGGTGTGATTTTATAATTAAAAGAAGAAATAGGGCGGAGCTAATAAATATTTTTATGCGATTTATCATTTTTTTTAAAACTAGTGCAAAATGTCATCTTATAAAAGTTATCTGTTTAAGTAATGCCAAAATTATATCTATGATTATATTTCCCGACACGGAATAGGCCATACACAATATTCACTCGATACTCAACCTATTTCTTTATATTTTTATTTTATTCTTTAACTTAGCTTAATAACTGGCTAAACTAGAAATATAAATTATGATATTTTATCCTACTCACAAGATGTTCGATGGAGTTGCATGACGAATTCATAGACCAAATGTTTCGCATAAACCATCATTTGAACCATTATTTGAACGTAAGTCACGGTTTCCAATGCAAAGTACGTAATGCAGCCGGATTGTATAGGAAATGTGTTATACAGAGTACACAATACATAAGGAACGAAAATGATTGTGTTTTATTTCGGGGACAAATGCGCCATTGTGCGAGTCGAGAGGTCGCTTTTTATTGTCAGTTGTCGCTCCGTATGTACGTTCAACGCCCGGATTTGCGTATATTTCTAAAAATATCTTAAATACTGGAAACAAGAAATATAAATTATTACGGGCAATGTATAATAGTTTATTTTGCTAGATACGAGTAATTTTGACGTCTAAAGGCCAGCGTGTTATCAAAAATACCGTTCACATTTTGCTTATTGATGAAATAACCAATTAGGTTTTCAATGATAATACTAGTGCAAGTAATATAATTAAATATTGGAATTTTTAATACATTGCACGTAAATTTAAGTCCGAATATTGATTTTTATACGCACTTAACATAATCAAAAGTTATCGCGTAATTGAGATATTTGATAAATGAATCGTCGAAAAAATTACATAATAAAAATGATACTAGATATGAGAATAGATGTCAAATCAGACTAAGCTTTATTGTCATTGTCATCACTTTAATTCAAACTAGCATATACATACGCGTATATATATATATATATATATATATATATATATACAAGTGAAAAATATTCTAAAGAAGTAGATTGCAATAAACGGCAATGCCAAACATATAGAAACGATAATAAACAAGAAAAAATTAAGGTGTTTGTACATAAATATAATCATAATATATTTATGTACAGTAGGGTGTAAATAGATTTGACGTAACAGTGAATAAAACAATAGACAAGCGATGCATTAGGGATATTCGATTATTTTATGTAAAGCAATTTCGAACAAGTTTTTGCTTTTAAGTTTATTTTTAGTTTATTCCAGAAGTATTATGGCGTATACGGTAAACGATTTTCAATAGAATGCAGTTCTGTACTATGGGACTTGCAGGGTGTTGTTATGCTTAGAACATAATACAAGGCCATGTACTGAAAAGTGTTGGAACTTGGATCGGAGATATGAAGGGGTGAGAGGAATAATGAGAATATCGGTGCAAAGTGATAATTTTTGTAGATCTTGTCAGTTGTGGATCTTTAACCACTTCAGCTATGACCGTTGGTCGGAAATGTCGTTTTCTTGAGGTTAAAGTTGACTCGAATACGTTGATTTTGAAGCTGTTTTAATATATCGAGAAGCTGCTGGGTTAAATTAGATAAGGTGTAACTCTATAATTGTGAATACGCAAAAGTAAAGCTTAACAAACATGCACTTTCGATTAAAATAGGGGAAATGATTTAAGGCATTTGAAAGAGTGTATTTTCAAGAAAACTTTACAGCTAACGTCGTTTACACGACGATGTTATGTGAGATGATAATCAAACCGCAAGCTAAAATCTTTAATAAATGAAAAATAATATATTGTATCATTTCGGTAAATAACCGTTAATGACCAGTTTTGGTAGATCGGTCAAGGTTATTTAGAAGTTTTTGACAACCAATTATTTTAACTTGCGATTTAATTGGATTGTTCATAATAATTCGCATTCAGTGTAAAAGTAAGTTCATTAAGACAGCACTCGCAGTATATTAATGATTAGTTTTTCTACTATAGGAACAATAAAAATACATAAAAGTAGTTGAGAAAAATACCACCCAGTGGTTCTCTGGTAAAAACTCCGATACATAATATTACTAAATATAACATAAGTTTCCTAAATAATTACATTTATATCATATTTTTGTAGTAATGTTGTAGAATAATATCAAAACGGAATAGTAAAAAACATAAATTAGATGTTAATTACGAATAATTGTACTTGTTACTTAGCATAAGCTAAAACATTTTTTAATAGATAAAATTATACCAGCAAGTGAATCTTAATACCAGTAAGGTATAACACCGTTAAGTATTTTTATTACATATTTAGACATATAAGCTTCTTTCAGCATCGATACATCAGGATTTATTAAAACAATTTTTCTGTTAAATATATACACTAATATCGAATTGAATATCTTTCTCAAGATTACAATATAAGACTAGTCAACTCTAATAATCATACTCCACATAATTTTCCACGAAAATACGGATATCACAAGTTACTGTAGTAGAACGTAGCAATTTATCATCCCTGTCTAGACCCTTGAGGTGAGTTTATAAATAAATAGTAGCGGGTGGTCTAAAATCGACAACAAAATACTTGATGATAAATTCATTCTCTAACAATAACTGGACAGAAGCGGGTGAATCGTTTTCTCTATTATATACTTGGTGTCAACTAGACCTGATTTTGACTAAGTCTGACACAGAATAATTTGGTGAAATACGGGTTTATGTTCGAACATTATTAGGAATTATACCAAACAGTTGTTGAGTCAAGTAGTTACTAGATCTACATCTCTAACGCCAGTATTGTATTCAAATGAGTAATTGTTAAATATAGAAAATATTTATAGTTAGTGAGGGTTGATCAGCTACTTGAAGTCATTAATCTTGACGTCAGTGAGATCAAGTTATACTTCCGTTGCTTTTCAAATAGCACTTCGGCTATTGCTTAAGCAAATTTACTGTAAATATTGTGCATTGAGAAGACATATTTTACATACCTGACCTATGTAGATGTAGGTGACTCACATCATACAAGTGGAAAGCAGGTTTAGATTTTCTTATGATGTATAATTAAAGAAAAAATTCTGCTGTTGAAAAGAATGATGTAAAACGATGGTCAAGTTAAAAATAACTACATGTACGGTTTTAGAAGATGTGAATACATTAATTTAGTTAAGGAATTTATAGTTGATGTATGGACAAAAACAAAAGATAACTCCTCGTACGTGTTATTTTTTGTCATACTGCCAGCTAAAATTGAGTTTTATTGAAATTCTCCACTTTCCCGTGGGATATAACTATCCAATCACACGGTCGCGGTCGCGCCAGAGTGTCGTGTGTTTGTGATGAGTAAGAATAATATAAACTTATTGAGATGTGTAATCATCATCTGGGATGGTGCGTAATAAATTTATTTAATTGTCTTGTTACCGTTATAGAAACGACAGATGTAATACCTGCAACGTTCCCATAATTGTACATAAATAAATAAATAATTGATATAAAATAATGGGTAAATGAAGTATATGGAAGTGTACTTCGGCTTTGAAAAAAACAAAAATAACTGTATATAAGGGAGAATTTGTATCAATAATTATTGACGAAATAAAAAAAACACATGAATACAAACTGTGTGATGATAATCCAAAAAGGACTATAAAAAATTAAAACTTGAAAGACTAAGGAATACAAGAATGGATTAGGTTAACCAATACTAAGAAGGAAGTAATTAATGAATTTCTAAAATAGGGGAGCAAATATAAAAGCTTGTTTGAGGACGAGAAATGTAAAATGGGTTAAAATAAATAGTATAGAATTGTACTATTGTTGTTTATTCTTTCGTGTCAGTTTTCTCATCCCATTGATATTCAAACTTCGATACATGCTTGATTAACGAGTGTGTTACCAAAATTAGGGAAAAGTAAATAAGTCGGTTATAACTTTATCTTCAATCCCAATGTATAGTATAATGAGCCGTTTTCTGTTTTTCCCCCTTATGTATCGATTTTAAGGAAGTTTATGTGTCAAAAATTTGGGGAAAAATAAATAAGTGTGGTATAATCTTATCGTCAATCCCGATAGATAACCGTTTTCTGATTTTTCCCTTGTGTATGAGTTTAAAGGAAGTTTATATATCAGGCACATGAGGGAAAAATAAACCATGTGTTCTATAGAAATTTGTTTCGTGTTGTCCATATTGAGTACTATAGTTCGGTACAGAAGTAGGTAATAATAATTGCAAAACAATAACAAACTATGGACCTTGTCAAATATGATAAACCGTATTAAAAAAATGAATATTTTCATACCACTAACCGAAATTTTAAGTATTCTTTTTAAGTATTCGTTTTATTTTTATTTATTTACCCCTGAAACTTACTAAGAGTATTATTCATTGAATATTTTTATTTATTAATCTAGTCCGATGGAAGTCCTAGAAAAACTATATATGCTTATAACAAATATATAGTTATTTCTTATAAGAATTCATAAAATAATATTTTAACTTTGACAGTTATTTATTAGTAATTTCATTATACTTATTAAAAGCTTAAATAATTGAGATTTATGCTGAAATATTTTGGTCTCTTTAATTATTATAAGTTACTAAATTTATTTTTAACAAATCATGTAATGTATTTTTATATAATAAAGTATAATGTTATATATTGTCACGTTTAATGTAAAGGCTGAGTGATACTTCAATTGATGCCGGGCGTATCTCTCATAAATATTTAACCAATAGCTAGTCATCACATAGACAACATGTGAATTATAACGTAATTTTGGATCAGAATAAATATTTATTAAGCACCAAAAGTGTTATTGAGTGTAGTGGTAACAAACGATCTAGAAATATTAATCAAAGAATAAGTCTTGTCAAAGAATTCGAAACTAACATTAATACACAAAACGTCCTATTAAAATCTACCACATCAATGGAGACAGTTTCAGTTTGCCTTACTCGATTATCTCTGGTTAGGTACCAGTTGAGTATTGATTGATTGGAAAATATCAAAACCGTGCACAAAACAAATAAATCTGAGCACATGGCAGTATACGATCTAAACTCGAAAAAAATAAGAGCCCTGCATATATTTACACGAGCAATTACGAGCTACATTCGAACTCATGTCACTCAAAATCTGTTTAACCATTAAATGTTCGTCCATTAAATATTCTCCTTCTTCTCATTATAAAGCACTATAAATATTAAAAACATAGCTGTTTGAAATGTAATTATGTTACAATACATAGAAAACAAAAATGATTTTTATATTAAAAAAAAATTATTTCTCCGCAAGATAAGACCCCGAAACGAAAATATTATAAATTATTTTCGTCTTATATTTTCGAGAGGAATGAAAAGAAATATTATGTCATTTAAATAACAACCTGTTTGCAATTAAATTATGAATTTAGAGGACTGCAAATTTATTTTTTAATAAATGAAAATATGGAAATACAATTTAAGAGGAATTATAATTTCATCGTTTACTCTGTTATTCCCAAGAGTTTATTATTTATTTTCATCGAATAAACGATCGTACAATTAATTTATAGTATAATTATACACATAAGTACAATATAAATGAAGTCTGAAATTACGGTGCAATATTTAAAGCGGGCATTAAAACCCCTTTTGGCCGTTTTTATGGTTTTTCCGCGTTTCCGTTTACAAGAATAATATATAACACACGGATTATTTCCAGAGGATTTAAATTTATTTTTTTTTATTTAAATTAATTTAACTTTTATTTTTATTTCTTATACTTTGCAGACAGGGCAAGTTATTACATTCAAACATGCGTACAAAAGCTTAAAATATGATCAAGGAACAAGGAGGTAGCGACAGCCACAAAGGTAGAGTTTGTAGAATTTTTATCATCTAAATTGTTCATATTAAGGAAAAGGTATATTAACTAACTGTGTACATCGGGCAAACATTTTTCATTTTGTTGATAAATACAGTGTTTTTGCTAAATAACAAAACACCACCTAGTCAACTTCTGGGAGGTACCTAATTCGAATAAAAAAAAAAGTAATCTTCATAAACAAATAAAACTGCGCCATCTGCCAGTAAAAACACAATTTGCGTTTTTTATTGTACGACGTTATTTATGTATTTAGTTTAGATGGCGTATATAATTTTATATATTTACATAATTATTTTTAACGATGTATCATTTGTCTGAATTTACTTGTGCAAAGTGATTATTCACGCATATATAATGATATATATCGCCGTTATTTTGAAATGATTTGTACATCTGCAGACTTTTTGGATTGTGATCTAAGCTATTTTTTATCCATATGTAATAAGAAATGTAGCTTCCAGAACGTCTATATATATATATATATATATATATATATATATATATATATATATATATATGTATATATATATACATATATGTAAAATTTGGAAGTAAATTTGTATTTGGCATCTGGAAATCAAACCAAGATCTTCGTAATAGATGTTTATGAAGTATAATAATTATGTATATCATTTTTGTCGTATTGGGAAAGACAACTGAAGGTCGTGAAGAAAACAAAAACTAAAATTTCTCCGTAAAATCTGCATTCAATAATTTTAATGATTGCCATAAATTTTATGAAGAGACTTATAAATGTTTAGTCTTTTCATAATATTTTACATAATAACTAAGTGTCCTAAAAGCAATTTTCCTAAAAGTGAGTTTCCTAAAAGCAAGTTTTCAGAAATAATCCCTAAATATATGTAATTTTAGGGATTCTTGTCGAAAAAATGCAAAAGTGCATATAAGAATTGAAATGGACGTTATTTTTTAAATTAGCGGTCAAAAATTGTACTAATGTTCTAAAGTTTCAAAATATGTGCAAACTTTAATTGAAGTACCATAATTCATGACCATTAAAAACCCTTAATATTATGTGTTATCTTCTATTGTTTTATCTTCGGGTTATCTTCTATAATCATTATTTAGTCCGTATGGAAAAGAAATTTGATTTTCTAGTGGCTCAACGCTTTTTCAATCTACAATCCACATCATTTCATTGTAATTAAACGCTACATTTTACACTACATTTATTGTAATTAAACACATGGTCTAAACATGCAATTTTTGTTATATGTTATATCTATTAAAGTACAAGTTAAGGAAAATTGACGAACTTAATAAATGTGGCGACAAATATTTTCAGGATGCTTCGTCACAATTGTTATATGAGAGTAAGCAATATGCCAGTTTCATATTAGTGAGTTCTCTATTATTCATAAGATTTGGTACATCAAAAATAAAAAAGAGCGGAACTTTATATGATCACCCACGTTTTCGATTGTCTTTGTCTGTATATCTGCCAGAGCCATTTTTCACTGTCATTTGTTTGTATTCCTGTCCATCGGTTACAGTCTCACAGATTCTAGAGTAGTACACCTAGGTTAAGCAGACCTAGGTTAATGAAACTTTTGAAATGTGGTTGACTTCGTAGAAAGATTTAAATTAATAGTAATAGCAATATTTCATTGCTTAATAATTAATATCTTTATACGAAGTCTATTATGTCGGTGGACAGTTGACATGGTAAAAGTCGCAGGAGGCCGTTGGATGCAAATAGCACTTGTTCAATATTTGTGGGAATGTATAAAGGAGGTGTGTTTTCAGCAGTGAACTTTTTCTGGTGCTAATTATGATATGAAGTCAAAGACGCTTCAGTTTAAATAACTGCTGAAGTTTGGTTGACTTCATTTAAATATTAAAATTAATAGTTTGCAACACATTTTTGAAGAGTTTGAAAATGCCTCACCGTACATATAAATTAGAGGCAATATTTTTTCGAATCCTGTCAAAGAATTTAGAAGCAGATAAGTATTTTAAAAAGAAATTGAGGCTTCGTTTATCATATTTAATTTTAAGCCCGTTGTATGAACTATTAAGCTGTAAATGGTGAAAAACTGTACTTAGACTAAATTTTCAATCATGAGTTTTATAAAACTTAAAATAGGCTAGATATTAATATATGGTTCAAAGTTTCAAATTAAATTCTGCTTAATTTTCGTCAACATTTTCATGAAATATTGTTTATAGTATTGTTTATACATATAGTACTGTTGTTACTATGGAAATCTGCATTATGCGAGTATCGAAACGTGCTTGGTCGATTTTTTTTATTTGTATCTTCTGAATAATACCATAAATCTCGAAAGCAGCGACTTGTATAGAGAAGACTCTAAACTTTTCTGAGACATCTAATTTTTGACAGGATTACCGTTTTTTTTGTTTATGTATAATTATATATATATATATATATATATATATATACACATATATATATATATATATATATATATATATAAATATATATATATATATATATATATATATATATATATATATATATAGGTATTATATATAACTGTGAAGGACATATGGAGAATATGTAAATCTCACAATTCTTTACGAAAAGTAAAAACCAAACATTAAACGAAAGAAATAGAAAATTCTTTTTAATTCAGACTTTTGTTTTCTTTCTGCATTTCCCAAACATACAATCACTTTTATAAAATGTCCTTCTTTGGCCAAGCTCTAAAATGTGGGATTCAAACGAATTTGCCTTCTATAAATATTTTCAAATGCCCTCTGAAAAAGGCCTTCTTCTCATCTTACTTTTCCTTAATTCCATCATGCTCCCTTTTCTTCAACCACGCGATGTCAAATTTAATAATCAACATTTTTTTATTACTTTTTCATTTAATTTTTCTTTTGCGTTTTATTTAGGGTGTGTATGCTAATATGTAAATTTTATAAGGGAGTAGGTTCATAAATTCCTTTTACAGTCTATCACAGTGCTAAACTATCATATTTAACCATTGTGGTTGCTGAAAAAGATTGCTTACCTAGTCGTAAGATCAAAAAATGTATATAATTTATATGCATATTAAAGTTCGAAAAAAATAAATGAATCGCTGAAGTAAGTATTGTACCTGACTGAAACATTTAGCCTGTTACATCAAATGAATAATTTTTTGAATTCCAGCGATAATTAAAAAAACAATTAAATAACCTTCTTTTTTTGTATAAACAAGTGTAACACATTTTATGTATAAAACAATTATTTTATTTACCCATAACTATAAATTACGAAAGATATTTCTGAAATTGAATATGAAATTAGAAATTACGTAAAAGGAATACAACTTCCCATTTATAATGCAGACACATTCAAAAGCATATTTAAACTAGAGGAAATATTCAAAGGCTAACTAAATTTATTCGTTCCTCGAATTAAGTTAGTTTAGGTTATAATTATCTACTAAGGGGCACTCGAAGTCAAATCTAAGTGGACCGCAAAGGTTTATTCGAGCGAATTAGGCTAGTTTTCAAGATGGCACTGAATTAATATTTAATAATGTTATACGAATCCTTCATCTTTACATTTTATTAATGTTATTCTTCATATAGAACATATTCAAGTTGTTAAAAGCAAGCATGGCCATGTTGTCACTGTCATAGCGCAGTGTTCGTTTATTTTTGAACGGATTCAAGTCATTTTTAGAATCAATTTGCGCGCAGTTTTACCGTAAATGTATTTAGAGTTGCGTATTCCAAGTGTTTTTTTTTATGAATAACCAAGTCATTAAAGCGTCAGAAAAATCAATGAAGTGTGTCTCGTTTCATATGAAAGAACGTGTTTAAACCCTCAGATTAATTGTAATACGCAAATAACGTTATTAAGGTTTCTTAGCTGAGTGGCAAATCCGGAAACTTGAAGTTTCATCGTATCTGTCGATATGTTACTGCATTGTACGAGTAGTTCACAATTAAATGAAACTACGTGATGTAGTATCATTTCGACTTTCTTTAATTTCTTTACCACGACCTGGATTCGTTGTATTACAACATCTTCAGGTGGGCTATTAGCAAAGATCTTTGTACTTATGTAGTTGCATTTAATTGTAAACAATGAATTTCTACAAAATTAACGCCAAATATATATATAAAAAAATATATATAATTATGTATTTAAAAATAAAAACATATCTTTCATTTTTGTTGAAGCTATGTACTCGGAATGAAATTCTTATCAGATGGGAAATAAATAAAGAAGTATTTTAAGATGAAATACAAAATATCTATTAATGTTTATTTATTTACTCTTCTCTTTATTTATTTACTCTTATTATTACTTTCAAAATTTTTACAAAGATATAATTGTTAAAATCGAGATTAAAATATTTATTTAAATTTTAAACATTTAAATTAACATTTATTTAACAGATGAGCGGTCCACCTATTATTTTTTGCTGGCTTTTAATTGTAATCCAATCATCTGCCAGACCGTTTCCAAATTATGGCGCTTAAACTTTGTTTTTTCTCAAACAGAAGAAACAGAATTACAATCATTATCGTTTAATATAATATTAATATTTATTATAATTATTATTTATTAAATGGATTCAATTAAATTTCAATTTAATTATATTAGAATTTTATATGCTGACAATTTATTGTAATTTCTTCATTTTAAGTATTTAATAAATGACAAAGTAATAATTTATAATGCAAATATCAATACATGTCGAATTGGAAAAGGTTTGACCAATACAATCTGTCAAAAAAACTATGTAAATATATGTAAATTTATTGAGCAACTTCATGCTGTCGGTTTTCAATAGATTTTATGTTACATAGTGAGCAACTTAATTCTGTCAAATTTTTGTTGCATTTGTAAAATTTGTTTGTAATCATTTTTTCATAACACAGAAATATAACATCAAAAATATGGAATACAATTCTTATCGGGTGGAATATAAATAAAGATGTATTTTAAGGTGATATAAAAAATATCTTTTTTACTTTGCGCTTCTTTGCAAGATTTAAGTTTTTCTTTCCCAAGTGTTACGCTGTGTGAAACTCTCTCCCTCAACCACGGATACAAAAACTTATAAATTATAGAGAAGTATTCCTTACATATGTAAAATATCCGTACTCAACAATTATATTAATATTCTTTAATTATATAAATAAATTGAATTAATATAATTATTATGTAAAATTTAATTGAGCACAGAACCTGTGTAGTGCGAATTTCACTCGTACTTGACCCATTCATTTTCTACTCCAATAAGTGTTTTGGAGCGTTACTCAATGGTTGACGATTGATCGTCTTCTAGTGTTATGTTTTTTTTTTAATTTACAAAGTGTACTCTTTGCTTTTTCTATAATTTTATTTTCTTTTTATTATTATAATTGTAACTATTACAGTCGTTTCTTTAATGAATACAATCTAATGTTTTGAACTAAAGAGCAATTTAGACATAAGTCTTAATGTAAAATATATATACGTATATATATATATATATATATATATATATATATATATGTATATGTATATGTATATGTATATGTATATGTATATGTATATGTATATGGATATATATATACCCACGGACGCCGTGCATATATATAAATACACACATTTATATATATATATATATATATATATATATATATATATATATATATATGCACGACGTCCGGAAATAGATGCAAACATAAAACATGCCCGTTTTCAAATTGGGTGCAAAAAATATTACTCATAACTCTTTTTAACACACCCAATACTTGTCCGGAGTGCAGTTTTTACCCACAGTGTCTTCGCAGCTGTTCGTTGGTTATTCCACCGAGCTGCGCTGAACAATGTGCGCAAGTGTCGTGTGTACGAAAAAGATAACAAATAATTATGCATATTCTATTAAATTTTCTGAAAAAAGACATTTTTTAAATGTTATCTTAACGACAAACAACTATTTTCAGTCAAGGAATAACATCTTTCTTTGTCCTACATTTATTCGCGGGCATTGTGTATACATACACACACACACACACACACACATACACACATATATATATATATATATATATATATATATATATATATATATATATATATATATATATATTTAATAATAACTGAATATAATTTATTCAGTAAAAATATTACGTAAATATGCTAAATCAATGATTCATATTATTTATATTCAATAAATTTGTAAGCTTTATTATCGTATTTTTGTGAGTATGTAAATTAAAACAATGTGTATACAATTTAAAGTTGAAAATTTAAGTCGTAAACTCAATCATTGTAAGCTGCATTGTACTAGAAAGTCCATAATTGTGATGACTAATGATATATAAAGTAATTTCAGTTCAAATGTCTGCGGAGTTCTCGACGCTCGAGCAAAACTTGAATTTCAGCATTTTTTTATTTATTCTAGACCGTTAGCAAACAAATAAATTCAAAGATAAGGGGGTAGGCTACATCAATGACTACCAGATAGAGGGATTATTAGAGAGTACATTCTCCCTTTATAATTATCTGGTGCAAACAATAATTTATGTGATATATATCGTTCATTATCATTTTTTTCCAATTCAATCAAAAATAACGCAGAGTTTTATTTTACTGATATAATTAGATTATATTTGTCATACTTAGATTACAATTTTCTGAACTTTTTTAATTATTAGGAATGCATTTTTACATTGTGTATGATAATAATATAATATCAAGTAATTAAAAGAAAAACTTCAATTAATTCCGAGGCCATTCACAAAAAAAATTTTATTGACTGCTATGAACAAATAATTATACATAATATAACGAAATTTTAAATATTTATGTCAACTACAATGACGTCATCCTAAAAGTCCACTAAATACAAATGCCGACTCCGCATTACGGGAAGTATGTGACTTAATGATACTTCGATGTTCACACGCAATTAAAATTCTGACACCTCCAAGTTAACCAGTTTATGATTCGTGTTTGCATTGTTTACTGTATGTATACTAATATCGCGTCTCGTAGTATACGATAACTTCGGCGGCTTTCGGTAGATCACGAGGCGGTGTTTGGCCTCGTAGAACAGCGTATGTATTACTACAGCTTGTTACTCAATTTATTGGGGTATCAGGCGAAATTTCCGCCACATGCCGTCCTGGATAACGTTGCCTAGTAGGAGATTGCGTCGGGTTGTTTATTGAACTAACTAACTAATAATGGCGGTGCTAGTGTTGCTGCTGGGTTCTCCGCATATGTTATCAGCGGGGATGTTATTTTGTGTATTTTATTGAGATGGTAAATAGTAAAGTTAAATAGTTATATATGAAAAATGTCTTGTTATTAATGAAGTAATACTGTAATGTATTATTGTTTTGATTGGGTGATAAAAATAATTAATGAAAAATCGGCATATAGGGAGTGTAATTCGCACATAAAGTTCTTCCCACTTCGTTTAAAGTGGAATTACTTTATTGTAGGTTGTTCCTGGTGCAATAAATATTAAAAAAGCAGCTAGTATAATTAGAGAAAACATAGATAATATAGTGAATACCTAAAGAACTATGACATTTGGACAACCGTTATAATTTCCGAGAACCTTTGGTCAAGTTTCTAAAACTCTATTTTTAAGGTTTCTTTCCTCAGAACAAAAAAAACGGGACCTTTATAGAACCACTTGGATGTACTTTCGTACTTTCATCGGTCTGTCACAGTCCTTTTCATATCATATAATAAATATATAATAATCAATCTCATATAATAAATATAAAATAATTGTAGTAATAGATTATATTGAGATCTATAGCGTTGAATTGCTGCAAAATTTAAATTTTTCAGTACGTCCAAAAAAAAATATATCTCTTTAAAATGTTTTTTAGAGTTCCGTAGTCAAATGGCAAAACGGGAACCCTTATAATTTCGTCCTCTCCGTCTATCTGTCTGTTCGTATGTCACAGCCATTTTACTCAGAGACTGGGAACTACACAGATGAAATTTCGGTAGTAGATGTTTTTTATGTACCTCTATACAATGAAATAATGGAACTAGGAAGAAAAACAATATTATGGTCCATACATGTAACTGAGGGATGAAAAAAAATCCAGTGCACATAGAGGTGCAGGGTGTGTGTATCCTTAAATAGATATTAAAAATGATGGAGAAGTTCCAAAATCACTTTTTTATTTAAGCCAACAATTGATGAAATATGTGCTTCAAAAATTTTTGAAATTCTAACTTTTATTTCCCTCTAACTTTTCAACAAACGTGTGCAAAATCCAAAAAAATCAACACGTGACAAATTCTGATTAAGATAGTAGAACGCCAAATAAACTTTCAAAGAAAATTGGTTGTAGTTTTTTATATATGGGATATTTTCATACCCCAGCAATAGCTTCGTTTTTCACAGAGCCTTGAGAAATACAAACTTGTGCGTTTAATATTATTTGTTGCCACAGAATCCTTGATGCGCGAGTCCATCTCGCACTTTTAGGTTTTCTTTATTCTCACTATAGTCTTCCTCATCAATCATCAAAATCTATGGGCTACTTCCAGTCGACCTACAATCATGGGAAGTAAGGGAAAATACAAAATCAATGATTTGTAAATAGTTTAATGGAAATACCATATACCATGCAATGCTCATAAATAGCTAAAGATATAAGGCACGCTTGTAGGGCTAATTGTACTCATGCCTGACCGGTTTTTCTATAATTTTTAGTAGTTTCATATGCCTTCACTCGTGTCCATGCGTGTGTCCGTAATATATATATATATATATATATATATATATATATATAAAATGTTTTTATTGGATTCTGTTTCGAACTTGTTGAAATAAAGACGTAATTGCGTTTCTGTGGATAAAAGATTTATTTACTTGTAAAATGTTCCTTCTACAATTTGCTAGTAACATTATCTTACAAACTAAACATTTACTCACCTGTGGATAAAAGAAACAACATTTAAAGCCCTTATTTCGGGTTTATCATCTGAATTCGACAGGTAAGCTTTTTACAATAAAATACTGAATCAAAAACAAATCTAACCTCTCAAAATCTTTTGACGTTTGATACGAAAGCTAACAGCGACCTCTATGGAACTTATCATAGATAACGCGGTAAAGTTTAAATGAAAGGATACCTAAAGGTTTTCTTTACATTATATATATATATATATATATATATATATATATATATATATATATATAAATTTATGTTCATTTATGTGTAGCTACAAATATTTCACTTTCATTTCATCTTTATGTGCATATGCTTACTTTAATTTGGAATTTCATACTATGTTTAAACTCTATTCATCATGTTTGTTTAAGTTCAGTCATAGAAATAAATTGTTTCATTCACAAACAACGCGTATTTGTTGAGTATCAACAAATCAAATAACGTGAGGTATAAGACAGGTATCTATATAATAATAAAAATAGAAACCTTTACATAATGGCCTAAAAATGTTATTTGATATTCAAATGCATTATAATAAGGTCGTTTCAAGTGATTGATCGACTCACCAATGGAATTGTTCAGCCAATCGAATTCTCCAAGAACAAATTGACATCCTTCAGTGAAATTTATACCGTAGCAACAATAACATTGAACTAAACAGATACCTTTATATGAAAAAAAAATATATATTGTTATTGTCAATCAATTGTATTGTCAATACATATTTAAAAAAATATGTATTGACATTTCATTCCGGCCAGATGTTGCGTTGACAAATTGTTCTTACATAAATAGTGCTCGAAAAAAAAAACAAAGTAATATATTAGAATAACGTATCGATATTATTGAATTCGACAGCGTAATAATGGTCGTCTTACCGATTCATGACTTTGCGAATAAAAAACCGATTGACTGATATTCGAGAATTATTTTTAAGCTTCTGTAGATTTATAGTAACGTCCGAACACAAGTAATCATTTTTAGACTTTTCAACGGAACTCCCAAATTTACATCATTAATATATACGTTTATATGTATTCAGAGTTTGTTGCGTTTATTATGCTCAAATTTCTAGAGGGCTAGCTGAGTATAGAAAAAATATCATAACGCGAAAATAAGCAAATTAAATTTTACAATTTAAAAAAAAATGAAGGATAATAATTTGCCACAAATTTTTGCAACATATTTTTATAAAATAAAAAAAAATTCGTTCATTCGGTAAGTTCGTTCCGCAAATAAATGTGTGGAAGTTCCATTAGGTAAATAAATGTATAAAAGATTGTGGTAAAAAAGTAACAACCTTGTTAGTCTCAGAAAAGGTTGAAAACGTATGAATAATTACATATTAGTAAAGGAAGCGTTGAACACTTATCAAAGGTATTCGCATCGTCCTACCCACTGCAGCGTTTAAAGTGTAATTGTATGTATGTTTAGTTAAATTGATAAGATACATTAAAAACGGAGGGAGGAGATTTCATATTACTGATATGAAGATATAATAATGCAGTGAAAATTAAATATCTATAGGTACAAGCATCTTTGTGAAGTTAGCGGGGAGTGGAAAAGTTAGTCATCTGTTTCGCTCTAAATCGTTTTATTTGTTCAAGCGTGAATAAGAGAAAAACTGATATAAGCATTATTTGTACTTCATATAGTGAAGTGATAAAAAGAACCGCTATCGCTGCCGACCGTGGAAGTCGCTCTTTCGTTCATCACATCGCATCTTCTAAACATTTTAAAAATATTTATTTGCGAAATAATTGTAATATTGCAAAGAATAGTAAGGTTTCAGAATTTTTCGGAAATTTTTTTATTTACCATTTTTTAAACTTTGTTGAAAAGCTATGCTTGTAAAATAAGTGTGTTAGAGGCACAAATAATAAATTATATTATGTGCTCTGTGGTCGGAACAATATGCGGCAAAGTATAAAAATGATTTTCCAACAATTTCGAATGTTATTGAAGAAAATAAGTTTTAATATTGAAAAAAAAAATTTATCAGATATTCCTGTTCACTACTTACTATTTGTTACTTTATGAATTTGCGCGAGCGACTCTTTTTTGTTTCATAATGGCTGTAAACATTTTAATTTTTTAAATAGTTTCAACCCCCTTGAGACTTCAAAAATAATGTTGTAAAAGTCTGTGAGACTAAAATAAAAAAAAGTATAAAATCTATATCAAATGGAAAAAAAATTCAGAGCATTAGCATCTCTATTAACAAATCAAGATATTCGTATGATAATTAAAATATATCACCGATATAGCACATAATATATTAAGAAAGTCATACGCAGAATACAAACGAAATCTTCAATATGATGATGGTGTGGGCAGGTGCACCAAAAGCTATTATATCTGCTAAAACAAATCATTGATGTTATAACAGATATTGCTGTTTGTAATGTCTATGAAGTCTTTAGAAGCATAACGGAGATTGGAAAGATGTTTAACACTCTTTAAACTCTTACTTCTATTACTTCTTTTTAGAAATTATTAAATGACTTTTGAAAACTTCCGAGAGCAGTCTCAGGATGCCCTAAAAGTGGCAAGAAAAATTTGTTGACTACCAACAAGGCAACTTAATTTCTTTTTCGTTTTTAATTTAACTCTATTAAATTTCCATTTTTTTTAATATTCTTCATATGTAATATAACAGCGTATAATAAAATAAAGTATAAAGTATTTCCATCACTATGTACTTTTATTTATAAAAGCAAAGGAGGACAAACAAACAAAGGACGGAAAAGCAATGGAGAAGCTATTCATCATAATTTTAAAATTATTTGTATGCATATTTTTGCGAGAACTGAAATGGATTAGACATTTTGTATAATTAAAAATAAGAGTTGCAAGTTTCACTAAAGTTTTTATATAAAATAAGTAATTTATATACAACTGGATAGTAGAGTTCGTTCGCAATTGCATTCAGGAGAGATGGCATTAACTTACTAAGCGGACACCATAAAAAGCCGATAAAAAGTATACATGGAATATTAAATTAATTAAAAAAAATCAATATATTTTTAATATTAGTTTTCTGCTTTAATAATAAACATAAGTTTGAATACACTGTAATTACAATTACATGCTAGCGAAAACACCAACATAATGCCTAGGGTATTAATTCTTTAATTTTAAAACATTCGTAACAAATCTTAATATTGACAGAGATTACTGTAATTAATTAAATTTCTTTGCCTAAAATTAGTAATTTTGTTATTTTTGCATTTTTTTAATTACATATTCCTATTGCTTTACATGAAAAGACAACTGCGTTTTTAGCTTTTTTTCCATCAATATTACTGTGCGTGAACTGGTTTAACATATGTTTATCTTCATGCATACTTGTTCTTTAGGAATATTACATGATATCTTTTTTTTTCTTCTGGAGATTGTCCTTCTACGATATTTAGCCCGATACCCTCATTAGATATTACAATAATGTTATCGAAGTTAACGCAACACTCCCACCCCACGTGTCAGATGGAATCGGTGACAGTGCGCATGATACACACACACACACACAGATATATATATGTATATATATGTATATATATATATATATATATACATATATATATACATATATATATATATATATATATATATATATATATATAATATGTTATTTACTTATAAATTAGAGTACATTTTCGTCTCTGTTAATTTTTTTCTTTCCATAATATTGTATTTCATGTATAACTTCGTTCTTCATGTAATAGATCGTAATTCAATGAAATGGACATATAAATATACACCGTAACAGCGTAATCGACAACAATCTAAAAGCCCTCATTAATAGTTGGCCAGTCCAATAAATGAATTAGCTCAGCAGCGACGACACACTTAATTGGGAGCAACGTTTAGCGTAAGTTCCGAGCGATCTTATCAAATTTTGTGACAAGGAGCTCTCATGTATGCGCCGCCCGCCCTAGAAGGTATCGAACACCGCCTCACTATATAGCGAAACACGTTCAAATGTATAGGCACCCTTTACTATTAAACTAAGCACTGACTTCCGTTTAACGGTCGGTGTATTCAATAGAGTAGTACTAAATACGATAGTTCGCCAGCGAAACGAACACTCGTTATAATTTGGTAGTTCGTGTTTGGAGGATGTAACGTTAGGACGGGTTTGAATTTAGGGGCTTAGACTTTTATAATATGATGTAAATACGAAATTAATTTTAATATATTGAACAAGGGGTAAAATATGTATCGAATTTATGATTAAAGAATTGTTTTACTAAATTAATTTTATCCCGTGGTTTCGCTCACATAAACTTTTTAGGGTACCGCATCTCGAAACTTTATAAGATTATTCTTGTGTCTGTTTGTGATAGCTGTTATTCTCGGAAACCACTTGAGGTAGTAACTTGAAATTTGTAGAAATAATAACATATGTCAACCGGCACATATCTCAGTGGCTAATACTCAAAAATATTTATCTGAGGAGTTTAGGAATGTGATCAAATTAAATACTTACTTTTTTTGTAATTCTATACGTAGTGTGGACTTTGAAAGGGCTTGTTTCTAGTAATGAACTACGATTAAAAAAAAAGTGCAGTTATAAGCTCTAGTAGTTTTGAAAATAAGGGGGGAGGGGAAAATATATTTTTTGCATATTTTTCATTAAATCTCTGGACACATTCTACCTAAAATTATGAAAATTAAAATATTATTTTCATAAAATATATTTTTTATAGTCCAACAGAATTACTAGGTATAATTAAAGTTTTGTGAGTACCTAAATTTATAGCGAATTCTCGTGGTGCGAGTTCTACTTGACAGGTATAGGTAACGAAGTATATATATACGTCCATTTAATTATTATAAGTAATTAAATTTATTTATCATAAAAATCCCGTAATTTTTTTTTATTTATGTAAGTTTCCCATGTTATATATCTTCACGTTTAATGTAAAAGATGAGCGATGCTTCATAAATTGGCGTGCCTTTCATAAATATTGAACGAACGGTTGTCATCAGGTACAGAATGTGTGAATTATAACGTAATTTTAAGTAGAATGTCTCCAGAGATTTAATGACAAATATGCAAAAAATATATTTTCCCCTCCCCCTCATTTCCGAAACAACTTAACTTAAAATTATGAAAAAATAAGATTTTTCGTAGTCTACACAAAGGTTATTGGAAAACTTTAATGATTATTTTACATGTTATAACCTTCGAATTATACAGCATATTTTAAGGTCTGGGAAAGATAAAGGAGACGTAGCGAAAAATGCAAAAATAATTGAACAGAAAAATAGTCCAACAGAATTACTAGGTATAATTAAAGTTTTGTGAGTACCTAAATTTATAGCGAATCCTCGTGGTGCGAGTTCTACTTGACAGGTATAGGTAACGAAGTATATATATATATATATATATATATATATATATATATATATATATATATATGTATATATGTATACATATGTATATATATATATATATATATGTATATATATATATATATATACATATGTATATATATATATATATATATATATATATACATATATATATATATATATATATATATATATATATATATATATATATATATCAACAATATGGGGAAAAATAAAACGGTTAGATTTGTAGCCTTAGTCACTGTTATTATGTTCCATGGAATTTTTGTGTTTCTTGATATGCATATTGTGCGTTGCAGTGGATACAAAAATAGGTAGCAACAAACGTAAAACACCTACAAACTATGATCGTTCTCAAATATTAAAATTGTAATAAAAAAATAGATAAAAATTAAATGTGTTTTGCCGCAAAATTTTGATTATCCTTTCATTTATTTCTAAATCACGTCGATCCAGGATTTTAATCGAGGATTTAATCTTAAATTCCTAAAACTTGCTTAAAATATTATTCATTGAATAGTTTTATTTATTATTATACAGAAAATATATTTTACGAATCTATAACATAATTTATTAAGCTAAAAATTATTTTTTACTAGCTTCATTGTTGTTAATAAGATCTTAAATAAACAAGATTATATAGAAATATTTACGTCCATTTAATTATTATAAGTAATTAAACTTATTTGTAGAAAAATCCCGTAATATATTTTTTTATTTACGTAAGTATCTAATGTTATATATCTTCACATTTAATGTAAAAGATGAGCGATGCTTCGTAAATAGGCGTGCCTCTCATAAATATTTAACGAACGGCTGTCATCAGGTACAAAATGTGTGAATTATAACGTAATTTTGAGCCAGAATAAATAATTGTTACGTATCAACAATTTTATTGAGTGTCGTTATAACAAAACATCTTAAATATTGATTAAAGAATAAGTGTTTTCAAAGATTCTAACATTCCATTATCAATATACAAAACGCCCTAATGAAATCTGGCATATTAGTAAACACAGCTTCAGTTTAGGATACTCGATTATCTGTTGTACCCAACTAGTATATTAATTAATTGCTAATCATCATAACTGGGAACATAACAAATGAATCTGAGCACACGGCTGTGTACGAGTTAATTCAAAACAGAAAAAAGGTTTGTGTAAATAACTAACCTTATGTACACGAGCCATTTCGAATTACTTTTGATCCCATATAAATAAAAATCTACATAACCTGCAGATTCGTTCATCCATTAAATTCTCTCCTTCTTCCAATTATTTAAAACACCAAATTTTATTGCATTGGTAGGAAAGCATTGAGCTTATAATATCACATTTTTTTTTGAAAAATCATAGTTCGTTGAAAGTTATTCTTACTTATAGTAAGCACTATAATAAACTATAAACTATTGCCAACGGGCAGATAATGGGAGGAAATATTGATCTCTATTAAAGACATTTCATTCCATTCCCGATACAAATACATAATTTTAGCATCTCGCGGTGTATGTACGCAAATCGGGTGCTGCGCGGCCTTATCAAAGCTTTATAATCGCAATGCGGCATGGTTTGAACGTAAGCGATATGAAACGTTGATAAGAAAATAGTTTGAACGTAAACGATATGAAACGTTTAAAAGTAATTATGATTGAGAATATGTTGAAAATAAAATATTTCTTCTTCTTTAAAAAGGAATTGTTTCCCCTCAATAAGAGCCCAAATCAAAAAAGTTAAAATAATTATTGTATTGTATTTTTGAAACGAATTAATAAAAGTTACTACGTCAGTTAATGAATAGCCTGTATGTTATTAAACTAGGAATATAGGGGACTTAAAATTTACTTTTTAATATATGGAAATCTGAATGAAAATTATAAATTAAAAGAGATCATAGTTACGTCATACTTTTTATTTTCATCGAATTCAGGTTGTTGTTGTATAATTATTTTGTAGCATAATTATGTACATATATATATATATATATATATATATATATATATATATATATATATATAATATAAATGAAATCTGAAATTTGGCATGAAATATTTAGAACTGGCAATCAATTCCTCTTCGACCGTGTATATTGTTGTTCCGAGTTTCCGTTTACAACAATAACATAACAAAGGGATTATTTCCAGAGGATAAAATGTACCAATTTCTATTTCATATACTCGGCAGACACGACAAGTTATTAAGTTCGAACATACACACAAAAGCTGAAAATACAATCGGGGAACAAGGAAATGATGTCGTGTATCAAGCGGGTTACTTAAAAGAAACGTGGAATGTAGAGAACCCAAGATAAGCGTCTGTTAGTTAGCGACAGACGAAATGAATATCGCTCTAATAACTGTGGTGAAAAATACATATGGAGAGACATGCAAATAAATTTATTTTATAAGCTGTAATAATAATTATTAACCATGAGATTTCTGAATTTATCTGCAAACAGAATTTTGTGGAGCTTATTAGGTCAAGTTTGTAGTTCAAGTAATTGGAAACGGTGGAATGGAAATAATATAATTAACAAAAGAGACTAGATTTGAAGAAATAATGATTTACAAGCCGCGTAAGTGACAAAGTGAAAGTGGAAATTTATATGAAAAAAGAGAAACCTCATCAATTTTCTTAAAATTTATTTTAATATTAATGTCTTCGACTTTCTTTTATTGGGAAAATAAAATAAATATCATTAAACTAGAAACATTTTAAGTAAAGGAATATTTTCTTAGCTTCGATATCACTTTCTTGAGCTTGAACTTGCAGTAAATTCAAAGCCAAAAATGTATTATTTTCTACAATGAATCCCTTCATCGTTTCTGTTTCAATTGCTATTTTTGGAGTGTTGTTATGTGAATGATGAGTATGATGATATTATACTGGAATAAAACAAATACGTCGTTAGCAAGCGCTAGTAAGAAAAGTAGATTTTTTAGATTGTTTTGTTATCTAAATTGTTTATTATAAAGAAAAAGTTATAATGGGAAACTAAAAGAAGAGATATTTTGCATTTATAGATATTGATAAATAGAGTATTACTGCGATATAATAAGGCACCGTCTAGTCAATTTCTAAAAGGTACCCATTTAAAAAAAAATGTTTTCTCCTATTATACAAACACCACTGCACCAACTTTCAGTAGAAACATAATTAGTACTTATTAAATAGTTTAGAAACAATTTCTTTTATACAAATAATACTGCCCATATCCAATAGAAACATAATTTCCACTTATTAATTAGTTTAAAAACAATTTCTTTTATACAAATAACACTGCGCCATCTTCCAATAGAAGCATAATATGCACTGACTAATTAGTTTAAAAACAATTTCTTTTATACAAATAACATTACGCCGTCTTCCAATAGAAGCATGATTTGCACTCATTAATTAGTTTAAAAACAATTTCTTTTATACAAATAACACTGCGCCATCTTCCAATAGAAGCATAATTTGCACTTCTTTTTATTGTTCGGCGTTATTTACGTATGTAGTTTAGATGGTATACATATATACATATTCTTTTTAACTATGTATCATTTTGTCCATCTGCGGGCTTATATTATATTTCATTGTTTAATAATAATATTTATTGTATAATTGCCATGAATTTTATGAAGAGACTGATAAACTTTTAAACATTTAAAACTATTTTGTAACTTACAAACTATATATATATATATATATATATACATATATTTATAAATATATATATATATATATATATATATATATATATATATATGTGTAAGGACACTTACTGACATGATAGTAGAACTAAAATTATTTCTGATATTTCTAAAAAACACGCGTGTAAGAATTGAGACGGACATTGGTTGATTTATTAAATTATTTACCAAAAAGTAAAAAATTCTAAAATGTCGAAACATGTAAAAACATTAATTTATGTACTTTAGTTCAAGATTATTGAAATAATTATTCTTATTATCGCCCATAATCATTACTTTGTACTTGACGTAGAACAGAAATTTGATCCAAAGCAACATAATTTACTAATGGCTCAGTGCCTTCCTATTTTAGGTATGTCATTTAGTTGCAATTAAACACTTGGTCTAGACATGCAATTTTCAATATATCTAATATCTATCAATTATAAGCTAAGGAAAATTAAGCAACTTAATAAATGTAAAATTTTCAGATCGATTTTTAAAAAACTTTTTTACAAGATGAGGTTCATCAATTTGTTATTAGCGAGATTGCGATTATTTATAGAATTCTACAAATAAAAACAACAGAACTTTATAAGGTCATTGACGTATCCGATTGTCTTTGTCTATAAGGTGTGACGGCCATTTTCCTCAGTCGTTTGTATATATGTCTATCTCAGTCTAATAATTTGTTCAGTGTTGAACTTACGTTAATGAAATTTTGGAAATGTGGTTGACTTCATATAAAGACTTATATTAATATATGTTATCAATATTTTATTGTATATTAATTAATATATCTTTATGTGGAGTCTATTATGTAGGTGGACAGATGACTTGGTAAAGATCGCGGAAATTCGTTTGATGCAGGCAGCACGGGATCGACATTTGTGGGAATCGGGGGAGATCTGTGTTCACTAGTGGACATTTTGCTGGTAATGATGATTGTGACGATGACCTGAAGTCAACCACACTTCAATTTAAATTATAATTTAAGTATGGTCGACTTCATAGAAAGATTTAAATTAACACTTTTTTAAAAGATTTTGAAAAAGAATTCTATATAAAACTATTTAGAAACAGTAAACCCCAGGGAAATACTAAAAAATTAAATGTATGGAATAGTAAAATAAAGGAAAATATAGAAAAGAAAGTATACAATAAATTTAGTTAAACAAATAATATGAACAGTTTACAGTATTAGTTTCGATGAAATTTTTATATTAAGTATAAGAGATATTATTGAATTCTTTTCCATTTAGACTTTTGAACGATTTCTGCTTCTTTAATATATTTCCCAAATATACTACTACTTTTTATGAAACCTCCTTTTTTGCCCAAGCTGTAAAACTTTGGAATAGAAAGAATTTACTTTCCATAATTTTTTTTCCAAATGCTGTCGGAAAAAGCCATTTTTCTGATAACTCCTTGATTTTACCCTTCCTTAATTCAATGTTGTTACCCTTTCGTCAACCATGCCATGTCAAGGTTCATAATTAATATTATTTAATTTTTTATACTTGTTATTGGAAAGTTTGTATATGGATATAAATAATAGAATAGGTTCATAAATATACTTTATTGTCTTTCATGGTACTAAATTCTCATAAAGGTGTCTCAGCGCCGAATTCAAACAACGGTTACAAAGACGAACGAGCGGTATATCGAAATGAATAACAATTTTTTTCTACCGCAGCTACGAGAGAAGGATATTGACGAGTCAAATGTGTGCTTTCAACAAGATGGTGTCACTACCCACACAGATAAGGTCTCCACGGACACAATTAGAACTTTATTTCATGGAAAAAATCAGCAGCCGATTTGGAGACATAATTTGGCCATCCAACTTTAATATGCACAAAAATATATACACTTAACCCCAGTTGACTTTTTTCTATGGGGTTATTTCAAAGCATGAGGTTTTGATACTCCTCTCGTGAATTTGGGGCAGCTGAAGGCTAAAATAACGGAAGAAGTGTGAGAGCCATCTTAGTCGACGTTTCGCGACCCGTCATTGCAAATTCGCCCTTACGCTTTGAGGAGTGCGTTCGCCCTGACAGGAGACATCTTCCTGGTGTAATATTCCTTACATAAAATCCGCAGAAATGCACTTTAGTTTGCTGTAATTCAAATATAAATACAATAATGATTACTTTATTATTATTTTCGTAGTTTGAATTCCGCGCAGAGACAGCTTCTATTAAGCCATTGTGGTTGCTGAAAAATATTATTTACAAAGCCGTAAGTCCTGTAAATGTATATATTTTTGTGTCTATTAAAGTTTGATGTAAATAAATAAATTGTTGAAGAAAGTTTGCAGTTGACTGAAAAAAGTCAGCCTGCAGATAATTGGTCAGTTACATGATATTAAAATATTTCTTGGATTCTTGTGAAAATTAATCAAGAAAACTATTAAAAAACACCCTACTGCAGAAATAAAACTGATAATATAAAATATTGAGAAAGTCCGATTGGCTAAAAAATAAAAGACCGAAAAGAGATAAATGACTCTATAATTTATATAATTTAGTACAAGTTAATAACCAAATATATCGCTTAGTGATCTATTTAAATGCTGTTTATGTTGTGTAATTTTTGTTTGGCCCCCGTCATATTTGAAAAACGAGTGTATATTGAAAAAAAAGTGAGTTGGAGATTGAATATGTAAGTTCAATTATTATAAGTTGCATTGTACTAAAAAGTCCATAATAGTGATGACTTATAATAAATAAAGTTATTTCATTTCAAATATCTGCCGAGTCATAGGCTGCGTGAATGTCTGTTTGATAGAGGATTATTTGAAAGTACATTTTCTCTTTATTAATTATCTGGAAAAAAAATAATTTACATCATAGATACATCTTTTATTTCATTAATAAAAATAAGTAAATTATATTTTTCTTACTTACAATATCTTTTCCAGGACTATGTTTATATAATAATCAGTAATTAAACGAAAAATTTAAATTAAGTTCCGAAGCAAAGCACAGCATTCTCAAAGTCCACTAAATTAAAATAAGCCGCCGCGTTATGTGAAGTATATGACTTGATGATACTTCAATATTCACATGCAATTAAACTCCTGACACTTCTAAGTTAACAAGTTTTTGATTCGGGTTTGCATTGATTGCTCAGTGCATGATATAACAGTAGGGCGTCTCATAGTACATACACGATGGTTACTAACTTGGGCGGTTTTCGTTAGAGTATAGGGCGGTGTTCGGCACCTCCTAGAACAGCGCATAGATTACTACTTCATATTACTCAATTTATCGGGGCATCAGGCGGAATTTCCGCCACATGCTGTCCTCGATAACTCTGCCTATTATCGAGTAAATTGTGTCGGATTGTTTATTGAACCATCTAATAATGGCGGTACTAATGTTACTGTTGGGTTCCGGATACGTTATCTGAGATAATGTTAATTTGTTTATTTTATTAAGATGCTAAGCAATAAAATTTAATAATTATATAGAAATATTTCGTTAAAATAATACTGTAAAATGGTATAATTTTTTCGAATACTGTAAAATGGTTTGGACTAGTTTGATTCGCGCAATAAGGTTTCCACACTCGTTTATGGTGAAATTCCATTAATGATACATCATTTATTCCTGGCGCAATAAATGTTAAATAAAACCTAGCATAATTTAGTAAATAACACATAGTATAAGTAAGAAGGGAGAATGCATATAATATCGTAAATACATGAAGAAAATGGCCTATAAAATTATCGTTATAATTTGTTTAAAATCTTCGGTTAGGATTCTAAAACTCCACAAACTGAGAAAAACGGAACACTTATGGGATCAGTTGGTTGTCTGTCCCTCCGTCTGCCTATCTTTCAAATTCATTTTTTCCAGAAACGGCTTAGGATAACAAGTAAAACTTAATATGGTATATTCAGGTCTATAGTCTTACATTACTCATTACTGGGAAATTTCGACCTTTCGGTTCACGCAACAAAAAGATACGGTCTCTTGAAGCTTGTTGTTTCTTTATCCTTACCATATTGTTACTAGCTTATCACCAAAACCTGTTGGCTATTCCGGTTCACTTACAACCTTGAAAGTCGGAATAATGCCAGGTTTTATAGAACAGGTAAGGGTAAAGTACAAAAATTCGTGATTTCTTGTTCCATGGAAAATTATCATACAAGATGGTTCTAACTTCCATGGAAATTTGACCTTTTTGTTGAAGGTCTGGGAAAACAATTTTCATGGTTTTAAATTCAGAAGAATAAAAAAATGGGGCACTTCATTTGCCCTAAAATTCCCACATAAATATTGTTGGATATCTGCGTGCGTTAATATATTTTCTTTCTATATCAAACGTCAATTTTCCAGTCCTCCGGTTTCTATGAAAAACGGATAAAGAACTATAAAAATGTAATAAAAATAATACCAAGTTGCAGATAATGTTATAGATACTAATTTTGTCGCAATATCTGACAGAAATTTTAGGTACCAAAGAAACTTGTAGTCAATATTTTGTCTCTTGTCATTTCTAAATCATAGTTATAGCAGTAAAAGTAATAACTACCATAACATTTTGCTTTTTCGTATATAATATTCAGATTATTATTAATATTGCTGTATAGTTTTATACAGCAATATTAATAATAATCTGAACATTATATATATATATATATATATATATATATATATATATATATATATATATATATATATATATATATATATATATATATATATACACACACTCATACGAATATATGTATGCATGCATACGGCTGTACATTAATTACTTATCTAAATTCATTTATTATGTTAGAATATAGTAATATACAAACAATATCACCCATGGATACGACATACCAAGAGAGAGAAAAATAGAGTTAAGTTTGGAAAAAAAAAAATAGAAATTCAATAATTTTTAAAACACGGAGTAAAAAAACAAATGTTGATATTTTTGTCTACTCGAACTAACTAAAACTGCACGTTTGGTGTATCAACAGCCAGCAATGAATCGACTTTTAAATGTATGTGAAAATGCAATATATTTTCTTTGCTACGATTTACTGAAAGATATTACTCTTAAGGAAACAAGTCCGTCGTATGGATATACATGATGATGCATTATAGATATAAATGAGGAGAAAAGGATAATAATGTAACATTAAATTCCCTTATCCGGGAATTTTCTGAAGAAATTCGTTTTTAAGTATTCTTGGGCGAATGCGCTGGTATTCATGCGTGTACATTTGATTTAATTTCTAAATTAAAAAAATAAGGAAGTAATAATAACAATAAATACGTAATAAAAATAATAGTAATAGTAGAATAAAATAAGAATAAAAACATATCACACTAATTCATAAATTTAATCGTAAGTCATCCCTAGGTGTGATGCCTCAGTTTCCAAACATGTTGGTTTATTGGGCAACAAATCAAATCAAAACGATTTTATATATTTTAATATATACACTTTTTAAATTAAAAAAACAAGAATTATAGTAATGACTATAAATGTGTAAGAACAGTATTAATAATAAAAAAAATAAGCATAAAAACGTATTACACTGGCAGATAGACATATTCGTAAATAAACCAGTCATTTACGTATAGCCATAAATGTTTTGCTTTCATTTTATATTTATTTCCATCTGTATTTATTTTAAGTTAAAATTTTAAACTATATTTTCAGCTTTATTCGTCATGTTTGTCTAAGTTTAGTCATATAATTAAAATATTTTTATAAACATATTCTTAAATAAACCAGCCATTATATACATATATATATATATATATATATATATAAACATATTCGTAAATAAACCAGCCATTTACATGTGGCCAAAATGTTTCGCTTTCATTTTATATTTATTGCCATCTGTATTTATTTTAAGTTAAAATTTTAAACTATATTTTCAGCTTTATTCGTCATGTTTGTCTAAGTTTAGTCATATAATTAAATGGTTCCATCACAAATATGCTGCGTATTTATATGAGTACCAATAAATGAAATAACGTGAAGTATAAGATCTGTATAAAAATAAATAAATATAAACCTTTACGTAATGACCTAAAAATTTCCTTTGATATTCAAATGCTTTATAATAAGGTAGTTTCGAGTGATTGATCGACTCACCGTCAGTCAATGGAATTCTCCAAAAACAAATTGACATCCTTCAGTGAAATGTATACCGTAGCATCAATGTCAGCGAAACGAGCGGCGGTTCTAAACAGATACCTTTATATGAAAAAAAATATTTTGTTTTGACATTTCATTCCGGCCAGATGTTGCGTTGATAAATCGTTCTTACATAAATAGTGCTGGAAAAAAAAACAAAAGAATATATTGGGATAACGAATCGGATGTTATTGAATTCAGCAGCGTAATGACTGTCGTCCTGTCGGTTTACGGCGTTTTACGGATGAATAATCGATTGATTGATGTTTGAAAATTATTTATGAGGTTTTGCAGATTTATAGAAATGCCCGAGAGTAAGTAATTATTTTTAGACATTTCAAGGAAACTCCCAAATTTGTATCATTCCCAATTGTACATTTATAACGTATTCAGATTTTGTTGCATTCATTATGCCTATATATATTTGTGTATGAGAAAAATACCATGAAATAAAATTAAGAAAATTTAATTCTATACTTTTAAAGAGTTAAAGATAATGATTTGACATCGCTTATTGAAACGAATTTATAGAAAATATAGATAAATTTGTTCATTATGGAATTTCGTTTACGGGACATTGGACAAGAGCGAGAGAACCTCACGAGAAATGAAATTGATTAGACATTTTTTTATATTTGAAAATTTCCACTATAAGTTTTATATAAAATAAGTAATTTATTATATGATTCTGCAGTTTATATTTAAAGATCCACTATAGGTTTTATATAAAATCAGTAATTTATAATATGATTCTACAGTAGAGTTCGTTTGTGATAATATTCAGGGGTGATGGCATTCACTAAGCGTACTAAACGAACAGCGTTAAAAGCTGATATAAAGTGTGCGTGGAATATTTATATGAAATAGGAAAATCAAAACATTGTCTGTTTGTGTTCTCTTTTACTAATAAACATAAGGGAACAAATTAAATTATATATGTGGTATCGTTTGAATACCCTGTAATTACAATTACATGCTTGCAAAAACACCAACGTACCAACATATTTATTTTTTTTAATTTTAAAACATACCTAATAAATTATAAGATTGACGGAGATTACCATAATAAATTAAATATTAAATTCAACATTATATGCGTAACATCAGCCATTTTTTTATCTTTAAATTGTTTTAATGACAATACATTTTCCCGTTGCTTTGTGTTTTTAACATTTTTGCTTTTAACTTTTTTCTATCATTATTACTATGCATTAACTGGCTTAACACATTTTTTCCTTCAAGTGTTGTTTTTTTCAGGCATTTACAATGTTTTGTACAGTATTTTCAGACATTACAATAATGTTATCGAAGTCAACTCAATAGTCCCAAGTGTTAGATGGCATAGATATTAAAATTCATGCAAAAAAATATTACTTAAAAATAAGCGAATTTTTTTATCATTATTATTTTCTGTGTCCATAACATTGCATTTTAAATAAAAAATTATAGTGTATACCTTTGGTTTTCGTATAATAGTGCGGTATTCAATAAAATGCACGTATTAATCTCTACTTTAACTTCATACTCGACAACGATCTAAAAGCCATTATTACCAGTTGGCCAGTCCAATAAATTCATTACCCCAACAACGACAACAGCCTTGATCGGAAGCAACGTTTAGTGTAAGTTCCGTACGACGTTGCTACAGGTTTTGTAACAAGGGGCTGCAATATACGCGCCGCCCGCCCTAGGAGGTATCGAAGACTGCCTCACTATATAGCGACATAAATTCAAATTTGTAAGCACCCATTACTATTAAAATAAGTAGTGAATTCTGTTTAACGGTCGGTGTATTCGATAGCGTAATACTGAATACGACTATTCGCCAGTGAAACGAACACCGTTATAATTTCGTAGTTCGTGTTTGGAGGATGTAACGTTAGGATTGGTTTGTATATAGAAGCTTAGACTTATACAACCTGATGTAAATACGGAATTAATTTTAATATGTTGAACGGGGGGGGGGGGGGGGGAGGGTAAAATTTATGTCTAATTTATCCATGAATCATATAATTACAGTTTATAATTCTTCTTAGATAATTATTAAGAAATCGTTTCGGCGTGCTTTATTCAGCGATAATCGGAAATAAGTAAGTGTATTTTTTATAAATTGATTTATTTTATTATCTTATCAAACGATCTAGTCGCAAATCAGGAAGTTTCTTTCTGACCTTAATAGGGTTTCGTATCTCGAAAGGAAAAACGGAAGAATTGTGATATCACTCACGTCTCTATTTATCGGTCTGTCTTTTACAACTGTTTTTCTCAGAAACCGCTTGACGCAGTAATTTTTTGCAGCGTAATAAAACATGTTAATTGACTCATCTATATGGCTAACACTCAAAAATACATGAAAATTTTAGGAAATGTGGCAATTTAATTACTCCAATTTTTTTTATTCAATTTTACACTTAGTGTGGGTTACCGGTGAAGTGACCGCATAAAAAGACCATTGAAATATATTATACACAAACTTACTCTACGTAATAAAAAAACACTTCTGCCTCTGGGTACATAAGAAGCTGATTTTTTTCAGATGACAAGCTTCTTTATAATCTTAATTAAATTTAGATTTTTAAGCAACTAAATTCGTCTTTGCGAACGTAGGTGTATTTGTTTAAATCATTCAATTTCATAAATAATAAATTTTTTGAGGTCATGAATCTTCTTAATAATTTTTTTTATAATTTCCTTCATTTTTCCGGAACGATTCAAATTGTTTACCAAAGGTTCTCATCTCAAATCTTTGTGCTTAAAATTGTTTGAATCAGTGGTTTTTGAGGTAGAAAAAAGTGTTTCTCCAGCAAGAATTCTACTTTCGATTACCTTAAAAAAATTGCGTTTTAACAGCTGCTATATTTAGCAGCTGTATATTTCAGTAGACACAACTGTATGGCAACAAAATATAAGTTTCCGTATTGTAATATTGTTGGTTACACCGTTAGAAACCAATTAAACTATATGTAATCAAGTTTCGTTTTCAAGACCCTCAGATATTGAGAAATAATTTATATACCCGCATGTATTAGTAAGTTTTGTCGTACGGAAGAAGCCATGGGTAAAACCTAAAAATATTTTTGAGATTAAGACATAAATCTAAGACAAAATATCAGTAAACATGAGATAATGAGATAATTATAGTGAGAAATAGTGAGAAAATTGTATTTTATATTCTTGGCGTAATTGTTTATTTCACTACTTTAAAGTATTTTGGCCACGAGTACTGACTGGGTTTTCATTTAATGTCGAACGGTCAAATCCGCATTGTATATGTATGTATATATATATATATATATATATATATATATATATATATATATATATATATATACCCACAGACACGCACCCGTATATATTATAAGAATTAAAAGCGCCATCTGCGATCTGAAGCTCGAATTAAGCTATTACTTTCAATCACTAAAAGCTAAAAGCTATGGAAATATATTAGGCCAATGAAATTCTATAGTATTGATCTTCGGAGTTTAATTTAGTAATGAAAATACGAAGCCTGACTTGCAGATCGAGGGTTTTGTACCTCGTTTGAATTGAAATCACTTTATTTATCATAAATCATCACTAATTTGAACTCACTAGCAGAATAAATATTTAATTATAGTTAATATGAGGAGTGAATATCTCAAAAAGTACAATATCTAAAATTAGCATTAAAGCATTACCAACAGTCGTCTCTGAAAATATTATATCTAAATGAAAAAAATATTTTGGCTCCCTTACAGTTCTTTAAAATGACCCTCCACTACACTATATTCGAAATTTGGAATATATTTTTCAAAAACTTAATTTGTAACCCAACGCATTTTCCATATAAATATTTTTTAGTCCTAACTATCGAGATTCTAAGAAAGACGGATATGACAAACGGTTATTTTAGTGGTTCTATAAGGGTATCATTGATCCTTTTGCGGACTCTAAAAAAAAGTTTTACTTGTAAAACCCTTTTAAAAAATTTAAAGAAATCATGTCACAACTTAACAATTTCAGAAAATATTTCCAGAAATTAATTGCTTTTATTCTTAAATAAAATCTCAGTCAGTAATTCTATGTTTTAATATAATCTCAGTCATAGTAAAATCTATAGAAGCAACTTATACTGAATACTATGTTATATTTTTTTCTTTTTACATTTCTTTGTCTTCAGAGTTAGAAACGAATTTATATATATAAAATAATCAAATTATATTATTAAATTTAAGTTCCTAACGACTGTTTTTCAATTTATAAGTGGCGTTTTGCTGATGAATAACAGATAGAATGATATTGAATACATTTGGTGTTAATTTTTTAGAAATGTATAATTCAAAATTAAATGAAACTACGTGATGTAATATTATTTCTACTTTCTTTAAGTTCTTTACCACGACCTAGTTTTGTTGTATTACAACATCTTTGCTAATAGCCCGCCTGAAAATGTTGTAATACAATGAAACCTATTTCATGGTAAATAACTTAAAGAAAGTAGAAATAATCCTAACTCACGTAGTTTCATTTAATTGAGATAGAATGATTTTTACAAATTGCATAAAATTATGAAACTGTAACAGAGGTGCGTGTGGACGTTGAAAATATTTTTGATAAAAATATTAATGTAGCAAACATTAACTAAGCAAACTTTAGGATTTTGAACCCAAAACGCATTTGTTTGAATCACCGTTTGCCTGTCTGTTTGCTCGAGTATCGCGCAAAAATTACTAAACCAAATAATTGCTGGGGTTAAAATTCAAATTATTTTTTATTAACTTTGGCTGAAAAAATTTTTGCGTGTATACTTTTTGTTGACATGATAGTTTGTTTATTTGAGCATGACGTAAAATTGTTAAATCCATTTGAATTTAATTTATACTAAAGTTTAAAACACAAATGAAAACCTAAAATCTTTCTTTCATATCAAGTGTTCGCTAAACCCTTAAAATCTAATTATTATCAGTCAGTAAGACCGAGAACGCAGGTTTACAACTGATAAAAAGACATATTTTAGAATTTTATAAATTTTTGAAATTATGATTAAAGTTTCAGCTAAGAGGTAAGGCAATTTTATTTCAGTAAAGGATATTTTTGTGGTGCAGATGTTTTTGAATCTAATATTTAAGTTATTTTTATCAAGTGTGCTGCTGAAATGAAAATACTATTGGGGGAATTTTTTTTCATTTCCTGAGCGCAGGGAATTGTCAGGTACGACAAATAAGAGTCTACTCAATAATAAGAGACATAATTTTTTCTCTCAATAGCTGGAACATAAGCTTCAGAAGGGCAATGTCTCTTCTGAATTTCAGTGAATGGAAATCTAGCATATCGAGGAGAAGGTTGGTAAAAAATAGAACAGGAAGGTAATCGTACTGTCCCAAATCATCTATGTGCTTACGTGCGTGTGTGCGTGCGTGCGTGCGTGCGTGAGTGCGTGTATGTGTGTGTGTGTAATCCTAGTTTCAGTCGCAGCTACTATCAAACACTTTTGCGTTGAGACTAAATATATCCACTTTCCTGACTTTATGATTTCAACGCCAAAACAGTTTAAACTCGTTAAAATCAGTCCTTTTGTTTTCGTGTGATGATATGTGACAGGGTTAAACGTTTGTGGGTAAACAGCCAAATTGTAGAAATTATTATTGTAGTTCAATCAGTCCTTTAAAACATCAACCGGCTAATATTTTGTGTAAGAATCCAATTAGATACTTATTATATACATGTAAATATGTACACACACACACACACACACACACACACATATATATATATATATATATATATATATATATATATATATATATATGTTTTATATAAGGAGTTAAATCTTTGTAATTTTAAATATAATTGCTTATACAGTTGGTAGGTCTTATTTAATGATTGTTTCGACTGCATAAGTTTCTGCAGTATACAAATAGCGGTTCAATTATTTTTAATTCAAGGCCTCCCAGATACTTTATTAGGAAAAGTAAATTCGCAATAATCTGGTAAAGTCACTATCTATTCACAATTAAATTAAACTACGTGATGTAGTATTATTTTTACTTTCTTTAAGTTCTGTACCACGACCTAAGTTTCGTTGTATTAAAACATCTTCAGGTGGGCAATTAACAAAGTTTAAAAAAAAAGAACAGAAAGAAGAGAGTAAAGAAAGTAGAAATAATACTACATCACGTAGTTTAATTTAATTGTGAATAATAAATTTCTACAAAATTATCGCCAAATATATTCAATATCACTATCTATTATAAAATTATATTACAAAGGTAAAATGTGTACTGATCATTATATACCCGTACTTTAGAATTAATCGTGCAATAAATTGTAGAGTTTTATAACTAAATATCAGGTTTCTCCCAAGTAGCGTGTTAAGTAATTTAAATAATATTAGTAAATATTAAAATAATTAAAGTGTTAACAATTTTATATAATTTTATTAAAACAATTTCGGGTGTTTTTATATTTCATAATACATATTTTTAGATTTTTTGAAAGGATGTCGCTGAAATTAAAAAAATGGATGCGGATAAAGATATTTGCTTGATTTATAAAAATTATCTTAAAATCAAAATGTAAAAATTTCCCGTTTGATTTGAGAAAAAATTAATATATAATTTAAAAATTTCTAGTATTCTTTTTCCATTTGTCTCACATTTTACAATTTTAAAAGTCAAACTTTATCCCCGGTTAACACTTTTGTAAACTTATAAACAGTAAAAAGTTTGAATCCAGTGACACGCATACAGACACAGATTGATAAAATATTAGATAAGTGTTCCGTATTTTATTATTCAAACTTCGAAATCTAGAATTAGGAATACGACAAGATACATATTAACAGAAAGAAATGCTTAGACCATTGTACAGGAGTACATCTCAGTTTCACACCAAAATACAGATTAAATTATGATGAAATTCCACCTTTCACGTAAGACCTAAACCGGCGTCACGAATTGACAAACCAATGTGTTTCCTTGCAAACCAATATTAGAACGAAAGTCAAGGTCACCGACGCAAATTACAGAATCTAGTCGGAAAACGTTGGAAATGTATTGTATACAATAAGTAACGAATGAAAATTAATGTATTTTATTTCGGAGATAAATGTGCCATTGTGCTGGTCGAAGAGGTCGCTGTTCAATAGTCTCCGCCCGGGCATTTAAAGTGGGAACTTGAGCTTATTTTTAGAAACATTTTAAATACCCACATCAGATAACATTGATTATATGGAATATTAATATTTAATTCAGTTTGCCGTACACTAGTAGGACCAACGTCGATGGAGTTCAGTGCAAAATCAAAGGTCGAGTTCACATTTCACTTATTGCTAGGCTATGGCATAATGACAGTGCACCACCAAGTTGCGAACGTGCTACTGTACATTACATCTTTCACCCGAGGCACTTTGCATCTATTTTGACATGTCCATAATTCACTTCAAGTAAATACTGGAAGTCTAATCTTTAGTAAGTCGGAAATTCAGATTACAATGTATAGATTACAATTGACAGATCATAAAAGCTGTACCTAGTTCATTTTTTTAGTTACAGACTTGAAATATAGGACATTTACATTGTTTTAAGACCTGTAAAGGAATAATTTAAATATTTCGAGGTCGTCAGCATGAACTTTATCTTTGTTTCTACAAAGATAAAGTTCATGTCAATGTACCTATCAATTTTCGTAAACTCGGAGTAGATTTTTACGGCTCTACCAAGTATTGTAACAATAGCCGTTGATCTAATAAATACATAGTAAATAAATCTATCATAAATTTACCTACTCAGTATTATAGGCTCGCTTAGTACTTGGTTATATAAACTCGTCATTATTTTGTTATAAATTTCTACATAAGGCTGATTTCTTTATGTACATGAAATTTATTGCCGCTTACGACTTTGGAAAACTGATTTTGTTTTGAAAGTAACTGAAATAATTTGAATATTAACTACTGAAAAATATGTGGGTCAATGTCATTTATAATTATATCAAAGGTGTCTACATCAAATATCAAGTTTATGCAAACGGTTCTTGAGAAAAAGGAATGTGATGGACAAACAGATTATTCGGTACATTAAACAAAATAGATTATTTGATAAATTAAGATGCCAATCGAAGTCCAAATTCCGAAAATTATAATTAAAGTTTAACTCAGGATTTGAAAATTACAGTACGTGATGGAGGATTTACGAGTTTTTAGGCTGTAGCTGCTATAAATATAGATGATACTTTAGTTGATAGGATACTCGTATCCGTATTCTCAGCTTTCGTATTTTACCAAGTTGACGTACGTGACGTGGTTCCACATTATTTTAATTTTAACCTTAAACTTTGCACTTAACTCATTAGTATTTCAAAACGGATCCTTTCCAATCGTCGTTTTTAGTTCATTCTGAATAAATAAAGTACCGTGCGTTAATTTGGATCAATATATAATGAATAATCGCGCCTGCCAAATGAAATATATTCGAAATTGAATTTCAAAGGCTGACTTAAATTACTTCTACATATTTCAAAGTGACTAGTACAAAATCGACAGACACGTCCTTATATATATATATATATATATATATATATATATATATATATATATATATATATATTATTTTGTGGTCATAGTTATTTATTTTTAATGAAGTCTGATTTTATATATATAAAGTGACATTAAAAACATGATCAAAGGGTTAAGTCTCTAAAAATAGCGTCGCTTTCAAATATACTTCATTTTTAACAAAGACCGTTAATCTCTGTAACTAAATCCACCTAAATATGCACATAAGCTCCAGTTACAGTTAAATAAAACAGTGATTTCCATTCAGCAATTGACGGCAGTAGATAGTGTAGAAGATAATTGTTCGCCGATGGAACAAATACTCATTATAATTTTGGCAGTGTCGTGTCTAGAGGAAGAAACCGGCGCTGGGCGGATTTGGACAACGGAGCGGGGCTTAGACTTGTACTTTGTGTAATCCGATGTACGTACCGCCATTAATATTGTTACGTAGGACAGTAGCCAAGATTGGAGTGTAATTTATCTTCCTATCAAAAATACTGTTATTTCTAAAATGAATGTTGTATGTTTGTTAACAAAAAAGTTGAAGGTTTTCTGGAAAAATCTCGTCTGCATGTAAAAGCGATATACATATGCAATATTTATTTTCACAATACTTATTACAATAGATTTTTTCTTGCTTAACGAAAATTAATGCGAATGTCAAAGGACTTCTATGTAGTTTAAAGAATTAAACATTTTAAAAGTCAGACGGATAAGAAAATTACAAATATTATATAAAAACGTGTTTTATTCAAATTTTCTGTACTTACATTCACTTATTTACGTATTATTTCTTTATTCATTTTCTTTATACTTTTAAATTGATTAAAATTTTATTGAAATTTATATTTTATATTTTTTACACAAGCACTTGATTTACTTTTTTCTCCTATTAAAGATTTCTTACAGAGGCCTGATTTAAAAATATAAATAATTAATATAAATATATAAATTAAAAATATAGAACGGCCTTGAAGTTTTGTATATATTTTGGATAGTAATTAACAATTATATAAAGCAAAGTCACGAGAAGCTTTATTTGGTAACTGTTAATATATAAAAAGCCATACGAAAGCACCACGGGAAAAAACAAGAATAATAGAAGTGATACTGTTATACAAGAAAAAAGAATGTGGTCGTATTTGGGGTAGATTATGATACAAATAATCAATCTAGAACTTGATGTCTAAAATACTTGATAAAACCGAACCGAATATTTTTTCTGATTTGATCTGGATGTGTAAATAGCTAAAAGGATAATATATAAAATAATGTCATCGAAAATTTATTGCTAATAAATTAATCCCCAAAACAACCTGTTTCCGTCGACTTTTTTATGTATTTCAGCACCTGTATGTTTAAATGCCAGGAGTGGCATGTTTTTTCATATTTATCAAGTTTTCATAATTCCAAAAGCTTAATATTGTTTATTTCTGTGCCAAAATTCAAATCGTTTAGAAGTTCTAACCCGCATAGTAATTTCAAATTGGATCTTTATTTTATTTTTGAAGTCTCTAAATTAAATTCTGGATCGTCGTGGAGGAAAAGGTCCCTGATAATCAACTTTATGTTCAGGCATGCAGCTTGAGAATATAAGGATGATTATATTACAACCTCCGCAAAATACTGAACCCGGTGCGGTGAAATAATACATCAGCATGTTTCATCATAAACCATTATTCAAATCGTTCAAAACGTAAGTCATGGTTTCCACCGCCAAGTATTTAATCAAGCTGATTCGTATTGAAAATGTATAAAAGAAAGTATACAATACGTATCGAATGAAAATGATTGTATTTTATTTAGGAGAACAAATGCCCCATTGTATAAGTCAAGGATGATTCAAAGTTACTTGTTCTCCGCAATCCGCTGTTGCTTTCCGCTGCAATCCGCTGTTGCTTTAACAAAACATTTTTACGTAAACTGTCTTCGAAATAAAAACAAACAATTGGATATGTTAGGATAACGAGATAAATGTATTGAATTCAACCTCAAAACGACTGTTATCTTAATAATTCACACCGCCTGTGAATGAATAATTGATCAAGTAGTGTTTGAAAATTGTATTATGCTTAAGAGTTCACAATGTTCCTATCCAAATGGAGTATCTGATAAATGTATTAAATATTTACATATTTATATTCAAAACAAATATATTCCGTAAATTTATATGATAATTTTGATTATCTGCCTCTATAGTATGATGTGAGTAAATTAAATACAGCGATGAATTATGAAATTAGGAAATTGAAAATTCAACAAGATAATTGATTGGTCGTTTAGAAGAATTTCGAAAACAAAAAATCCGTAGGAAAGTTTCGTTTTGATTAATCGAATCATAGAACTAAATTACCAGTATACTGAATAGAAAGCAGAGAATGGTTTTTATTCAGTAGCAAACGGTTTAAATCAGTGTATCGTAATTTAAGTTTACGTAACATTATTACCAGTCACGTCAAAAAATTGAACTTTTTTCCTGTATCAAATCATAAGAATTCCAAAAATAAAAATCAGTAATTGGTTAGCACGAGATTTGGAAGGTATAGCGTACGACAGACGAATTTCGGAATTTCAGCCTGTCGCTTCTGCAAATATATTTCAGTAAGAATAAAAAAAATCAAAAGCTGATGTCAAACTAGAGTTAGTGTGAGTTTCTTTCGGCGGATTTCCTCTTTACATATTGTTTAACTTCAATTTGAAAGTTCGAATATTACAATCAGTGTTTACGACAAATATATTCCATATATTTGTCGTTATGGATTACTATTTTTACAGAACACGTTCATTTTAACGGCAATTAAACAGAACAATGCACGCACGCACAGCTTGTGCATTGCGTTTTATCTCGATGGGCGTTATCTGTCAGTATTCATTGCCGAGTTGAAGCAAATAGGCCAATATTCTATTAAAGTAGCTTGAAATACTGCAGCTAACCGTATTTTTAAAACTTTTGGCTAGTGCTTTTAGTGTAATTCTTGTTTTTAAACTCTAGTCACCTAAAGACCTCGTTATTGAGGTCGAAATTTTTAGAACGGAGGGATTGAACTATGAATAAATCATTGTGCGATCGTTCCGTCCTTGACGTTTGGGGTTGTTTCGACAATGAAACAAATATTGAAAGTTTTTTTATATGGCAACTTTAATGAAGAAATTCAAAATTAAAATATAATAACATTCAGATAGAAACAAAACAGAGAAAGACAAATAAATTGATAATTTTGAAATATGCTGGGGCTACATGGTTTACGTTTAATGTCCATTATCGCAATAGTTAAGGCGTAAAAATATTCTATTAAGTAATGCGTTAACTTGAATAGTTACACCTGTATTCAGCGAATTACACCGATAAATGACACGTTGTTTTTATAACCCTTATATCGCGGATCCCATAAACTTGGTTCAGTTTGAAATACTTCAAGAAACTCAATCACTTTTTCATATGTTCACTCCATTACAACAGAATACTAAACATTAATCCAGAGTATGTTCTTCAATCCAGAGTTGCTTCAGAAACATGTATGATCCTGTTTCGCTCTCGTTGCATATTGACTAACGTAGGTATGCATTATAACGTGCTACATCTCTTTGATGTGCCAAAAAGGCCGCATCTGATCTATCACCTAACGTTTAACGGCATTATGAATGCTGTTAAAGATTAGCATGTTAAGTCGTGTATACATCTAAGTTTATTGTCCATTAATGTGATAATTAACGGCGTTAATCTTTAGTGGCCCATAGTTAAAATTAGTCTTTAAGGTAAAGTATATGTCGATTTAAAATTCACGGCCGGCTTGACTAAAAAATATTTTATTGTAAACTAGAAGATATTTTAATATGCTAATTGACGTTTTTATAGGTATAATAATAGAAAATAAACCCATACTTGAATATTTTAATGTCATTAAAATTCGAACAAAAATTAAGAATATATGATTGTAGTAAGTATTGTTATCGATTTTTATTTATTTCGGGGGTCTTCGGAAAATTCTTTCATAATTTCTTCTTAAACATTTACTTTCATTGTTGCAGATTTTTTAATTATTTTTAATGAAGTAAGAATTACGAAGCTGTATTTAAAATGTTCAACAATTATAGAGCAGGAAAGTTAAATATCTTTAAAAGTAAAGAGCAACCAATAAACCGGATGGTACGTGTCGATTGTTTACGTTAAATAAATTGTTAGTTTGGCTCTTATATTCATTTAACTAAAGGCTAAATTCTAGAGAAAAATTCTAACCAACAGACCCTTCTCAACAGATTACTATTAATCTTAAATCAGTAATTTCGCATAAATAATGCATTACTAAAATAATTTTCTTCCGAGAAAAGTCTGATTTAATACTTTAATATATCGCTAAGAATTTATTAAAATTAGTGCCCACTTTCAAGGCTATAGTTTTAGCCTTCCCTGCGATTAAAAAATATGCAAAAAATATACCCCTTAAAGGCATATAAGTTATTGTATAAGCTATAAGATACATCCATACCGTAGTTACTAGGTGGTCGAGCCCAATAATGACGCTTCTTGTGAGAGCTTCGTTTGATGCTTTGATGAATTGAGTGATAAGAAGTTGTATGTTGTTGTTGCCGCCCGCCCTGTGTCATCGAAGATTGTTAAGCTCTGTACAGAAATATGCACGTAAGTATCAATAACCGCTGAATAAAACACTGATTTTCATCCAGTAACCGACGGCCGTCCGTAGCATTAAATACTATTACTCGCCATTGAAATAAATGCTCATTATAATTTTTTTCGTGTATGCAATTAGTAAGGAGACCACAAACTCGCTGATGAGGCGTGCTGTAGAAGTTGATATGCATACATCTAACAGCTAATTGGAAAATCGTAAAGAATTACATCAATTAAAAACGTACAAATAGGCTAATATCAACAGTAGAAAAGCTTACAAGATCATACATAAGTGGTTACTGAACGTTGGGAGGCTAAATTTGACTTGAGTCAACTGGTTTGTTTTTCATTTAAAATATAATTGAAAAACTTTATACACTTTTTGCCATTATTTTTGAATTGGATATAGTTGTATATAAATATCCATAAGATGCTTGTATTTGGTACCGTTTTTCTGTAGCTTCTTTCAATATAATTTAATTTGAATTGACGGGAAGAAATATTAAGTTAATAAATTTACCAAATGTACCTAGAAGTCTTTAAGTAAACCAAATAAATAATATTTTAGGTACTTAGGTCTAGATTCGAAACGATTATTACTTCTTCTGAAAAGCTAATTCAAAGCCATTTCAGACAGGATTAAACATGATTAGAACCAGACCTTATTTCAACTGAGTGATGAATAAATTTAGTGTAAAGTATAAATTGCTTTAGGGCAATTTAAATGTTTAGAATACGTATTTAAGTCCTTTAGCCATAGGCTTTTATCCATCGTTATATAAGCACCGTTTCTATTTAATTATTAATTTAAATTTAGTTCAAATTGAATGTACTTTTTTATATGATTACCTTAAACTCTTCAACGATCTTCAATCTGTCTTACAACTTCAATCAGTATTTTTATTACCTCAACTTTATAACCAAAATCCTTCCAAAGGATTTATTATTTGTAAGTGCTCTTGGTATTTTGGTTGGTTCTAATATACAAGCGTTATGATCGTTTGACTGTCATTGAAGTTAGATCTATTATTTTAAAAGTACGATGGTTAAATGGTATATAATAGTCTTCGCAAAGAAAAAATGATGCAATTTTCCTTTCTGTTAATCCAATACAGTGTTATGTTTGAGATGATCATTGCAAAGAGAATGGTTACTTTACTATGTACATTAGAAATCAGAAATTGAAAAAACCGACACATAAATAATATTTCAAATTTGAAAAAACTTCGACTTATCTGTACGTAAACGAGAATTTCAAAACAGTTTAAGTAATACTAAGTTTGATTTGGTCTTTCGGTATAAATATTATCCAAAATTAAAATTCTAGAATAACGAAATTGTAATTAGATATTAAAATTATAAAATTAAAAACACTCACTGGCTTTACTGTGTTATTTTCTTGTTTTGAAAATGTAAATATATTAATTAAATAGAATATGAAGTATGAATCATAAGTTAATAATTAATTAAAAATGGTTCTATAAAGTGTCCTTTTTTTTGTTTGATACGTTAGAATGGTATTTCTTGGCTAAAATCCCTTAATATCATCAGGTGATAAATGTCTAAAGTCAATTCAAAGTGAGATCGACGAAAATGTGTAAACCCACGTTAGAGCAAAAGAAAGTTCTTATTTCGTTAGAAAGAAACTGAACAGTATGTATAAAATATTGTAAATTATCATCACTCTGACCACTTAATATAGCTCTAGAATTTAAAAATAAAAATATTGAAAATTTTTTAGGAGTACTTTTTTGAATCCTTGTACGAATCAAACACTTCAAAATGTTTTCAAATTGTTTGATCGCTCAATTTGAAATATAAACTGAGAAGAATATATCTTCATATGGTTTTTCAGTTCTTTTTTTCTAAATTTAAACAAAATTACATTTAAAAATTCTAAGCTTTGATTTTTAATAACACATGTAATAACATAAAAAATAAAATCCCTCGAAGAAACAACGCAGTAGCTAAATATAATTTTAATAGTTTTTTTCGGGTTTATGTACTGGATTTGAAGGACCGAACTTATGAAAGTTTATGTAATGGTATTCGCTGTTGTTATATTTAATATAAATTGTCTAATAAACTCTATTAATCATTAGGTCCGTATTAAAACACAAAACATTTTTCCCTTTTAAGAGCACGTAGAATAACAACATGTTGGATAGCTTTACAGGTTGACCGGCTCAATGAACCACCCTTAAGGCGGTGGTCCTAATCAAAAGCGAACAAGAAGGTATAATATATTCACTGCAATCCCCCCCCCCCCACCAAAAATCGCTCAAAAACATAATACATATGTACTAATTATTGTTAAACTAAACACTAGGGTCTGTGTCAGTTGACAGAATACTATTAAATAAAACCGACCACCGTTCTGTTCGAACAGTCACTTATATTTTTTTGTTTTCATTATAGAAATTATTCGATAATTGAAAGAATTTGTACAATGAAGAAAGGATTAATTTATACTTTATGGAGCCTAATCGAGAGTCAGTAATGTTTTTATATTGAACTACATGCTAGTTTGAAATGGAATATGTCCGATATGAAAATGTTCATTTTCAGGAAATTGACGAATAGAAAGGACACCGTTTTGTAAAATTTGATGAATTTTCAGATTCGCATTTATATGTGCTATATCTGTAATACTTACAGTAAAATTCATAAGCCGAGATAGTTGGTAACGTTTCGGATGATTTAAAGTTAAAATTTTTAATATAATTAAGTTGTTGTTTCTCCTTTTGTTTTCAATAAAACGTCGTACAGACCGTTTGTTTATATATTTGTATGTTTCATAAGCAAATAATAGATTACTATTACAATTTGAATTATTTTAAATGTTTTTTCTTCAACTGCATATATTCATTTTTTCCTGAAGTGTAATCATATCGGTTCAAACCATTCAGAAGGAAAGTTTTGAAGTATTTTTAGAAATAAATGCAAATTCAAATCAAAAATAAATAAATAAATATAGTCGAATGAAAGCAATAGTAATGGAAAACACTCAAATATGAGTTCGATATGACAACTAATTAAAATTTTCACTATATTTCAAGGAAAATATTATAAGTTGAAAAATATGTTTAACCACAGATACTTTCCCAATCCCATAATTTTATTTCTTAAATTTTCTTCTGTAAACCTAATGTCACATAAAAATAAATTCAGATGTGTGTCATCCTTATCAATAAATTATCTGAATATGGTAGGCTTTGCCATTATTATATTAAATTTTTGGCGTGTAAATTTAGTGATTAAAATGAAAAAAAAAATCCGCAATATATCTTTGAAAGTTGTTCACAAGGACGAATTTATATTCTGTAAATATTGCTTAGAGTTTTGAATAAATAATAATCATATGAACAAGTATCGGGACAGTGAGGTGACTGTACTAAAGAGCCCTGTTATGACAAGTAAATTTGAGGCTTGTGGTCTAGCGTTAATACGGAGAAAATATATTTGGCCTTATTGAGCACGTACTTCGTTAGCTAATTGGTCTAATGCCAATGGTAAATCTTTATCCTTGGTTTATTTTCTATTCTTCTCAATGAATATTGTCTTTGACGTTCCACAAGCGGATCAAAAATACCTTTTTTCTACTTTATCCAGATTCGGGAATTCAGCACATCCAGCACTAAGAAATTGGTATTTGCGATTGTGTATAATAGTCAGTAATAAATCAGCTTAGTATCCTTTTCCCAAACTTATTTATGAGAAATCTTTCGCTGTCCAAGCCATAAGACTTTGGAATCGACTACATCCGGATACTAGAAACTCGCCCTCTGTAAATGTATGTAAATACCATCTGAAAAAGTTCTTCCTCTCATAATCCCTTAGTTCAACCTTTCCTAATTCCAGTTCCCCTTTCCTTGTTCCCAATAATATCAAGATTTTTAATTAATGATTTTTTAATTTTTTTTTGTATTTAGTTTATTTTCACTTATTTATCTGTTATGATGTTACATTTGTGTTTTATTTAATGCCATTATACCAATAGTTTTTTTTAATTAATGTCTTTTGGAGTCTTCCACATTATAAATTATTCATATTTAATCAATGTGACTGGAAGAGATTGCTCATGTAGCAATAAGTCCGCAAAATTGTTATATTGTGTATCTTAAAGTTTAAATAAATAAATATTGATGTAAATGATAAGTCAAATTTTATCCTAATGTTAAATTCTGGTAGTAAATATGGTAGCTTTTATTTTTCGGTTCTAAATCAGCATTTTATAGACGGTAGGTTATTATTGTGTGCGGTATATAATACGTTACTAGCCAGTAACCACTTTTGGTTTTCGTTAATATTTAAATATCTAACGCGTGTGATATAGCGTCGCTACCTCTGTTCAGCAAAAAGTCATGGACATAGGGAATATGGCTTGAAATGGTTTGCGTAAATGCGTAAACGAGGTGTACCTGCTGACACATTGTCGTATGCCTTGATTTTTATATGGTTTATCAACTTTTCTAAAATCATAAGTAAAAATTCGATTTCATTGTTTTATCTATTCTCAACTTTGATGGATTCATTATTGAACACAAATTCGGATTTGGACACATAATACAGTCACACAGACATACTAATAATTTTAATATTTTTAGAGATTCAGAAATTAACATTAATGTGTAAAGAAGATATGCAAAAGTCACATCTAAACACAGAGATGATCACATTCCAACATTATATGTCCCCCTTTCTATACGTCGTACAATACATGCCGATGTCGAATTGAAAAGTCAGTGTGTACCCTCCCAAGTCGTCATTCGAAACGTTCAAGCATAAGTCACGTTTTCCAACGTAAAAGTATAATCCTAATCCAGCCGGATCATATTGGAAATGTATTATGTAGCGTACAAAATACGTAAGAAACAATAATGATTGTGTTTTATTTCGAGGACCAATGCGCCATTGTGCGAGTTGAGGAGATCGCTTTTCAATGCCATTTATTGCTGCATCCGCACGCTCAAAGCTCGGGACTTGCGTTTATTTCTAAAAATATTTTAAATATCGGCAGCGAAAATTGTGGATTGTGACAAAAGATGTTTAGCTCTGTTTGCTGAATACGAGTACGATCGACGATTGAGGTCCAGGCGAAATCAAAAGTCCAGTTCATATTTCGCTTACCGATACGCTTTTGTACTCGGTTTTCTATGCGAGCTGCAGTACAACTAGTACTAAATATAATTGTACTCGAATTCCAATTTTATTAAACGGAAAGGCAGAAATTGTGGTATTTACCTTTACAAAAATCATAATCTATTAGGCTGATATCTTCAGCGTAGTAAATATTATTAGGCTAATATCTTCAGTCTAGAAATATAAAAAAAATTAATGATATAACGCATTTATAATTCTAGCCGTAAGTTTTCCGCACCAAAATTTAAATCAATTATGAACAAAAGTGCTGCTGATTATTTCAAGTTAAATTAGAGCCCGTCAAGTTTTTTTTTTTTATTTTTCTTGTTATTGCCCTAAAAGATGGAGGTATGGAATGATTTTTATTAAAAAATGTGTTCTAAAACTATTAATTTATTGAATATATTTGGTGTTAATTTTGCAATTCATTATTCACAATTAAGCTACGTGATGTAGTACTATATCTTTGCTAATAGCCCACCTGAAGATGTAATGCAACGAAACCTAGGTCGTGGTAAAGAACTTAAAGAAAGTAGAAATGATACCACATCACATAGTTTCATTTAATTGTAAACTTTTAATTTCTTAAATTAGGAATTATTTATACATATATATATATATATATATATATATATATATTTATACATATATATATATATATATATATATATATATATTTATTTATACATATATATATATATATATATATGTGTGTGTGTGTGTACGAGTACACACGTTGGAAACATTTATGTTGTTAAATATAACTACATTTACGTTGAATAGCCTCTGAGAAAGCATGCTACGGTAGAAGGACATAAATATTTTCGATGAGTGTCTCTTTTTCAGCTTTAGTAAAAGTATTATAAATTATAATTCTCTATAAATACGATAAAAATATTAAAACTTTGATATAAGATATGTAATAAAAAACTTTGAAATATTAAAAAAGTCATGCGATTAGATTTATTTATTTAAACCTGATCAGATAGCTACTCTGAATATATCAAAGTTTCTTACTTTTATAATGTTCATGTTCACTGCGCTGCCACTGTAAGTAGCGTAGTTATATATAACCATCTTTTTATCTGGAAATCCCTCAGACTCTTTAAGCGTGAAAAATAATAAACAAACAACAAAAAGCAACGAATAAACAAACAACGTTTAATTGTTATATAATTTTATAGTTTGATTTACAGTTATCGGATTCGGAGCCATTGTGTAAGTTCACAAAGTTTAACTGAATTCTGAATATGGATAATTATTGTCGGACGTAGTTATAGAAAAATATAAATCCGTCTACATATAAATTTATAACTATTTATTTTGCTTTTTTTATCGCTTATATAAGCGCTTCATTTTTCAGTCACCTTATTACGTGTGGCATAATATCTTAATGGCTCTAAACTTAAAACAGCTGAGACACAAATTTTATTGAAATCAATACGATTTTTCTTAAATTGTCAAAAAGTATTAAAAAGCTATGTATTATTTTAACACTAGAGGAAAATTATCATAATGCGTGAAGTATTATGGTAATTTTTTGTAATTTATATTTCTACACCCAATCAATCTTAAAATTTTCATAAAGAAAATGTCTAGCGTTAAAAACTGTTTTATAATATGTTTAATGGTTCTTAAGAATAGTGGGAATGTGAATCCTTAATATTTTTAAAAATTAATTGAGTATAATTTTCTTATGGATGTATTGAATATTAAATAAAGTTTATATGAAACCTATATGTCGATAACACTGAAAACAGATAGTTTTATAAAGAAATATTTTGAAGTGGCCAGTCACTTTTGTACCATTTATTTTTCTTGTGCATTAACTAAGAAACTAATGAATATATATTGAAATAATATAGTGATTTTACTGAATTCAGCGCCGTAATGATTGTCATTATTTTCATTGGCGATGTTTGCAAATATATCGAATGATGTTCGGAAATTGTTTTAAGGCTTAAATTTATATACAATATCTATCCAAATCATTTGACTCGGAGTGGGATATTCGTTTTAAGAAACATTTAATGAATATTGATATATTCATGTAAATGATAAATGCGATGTACAAAACTATACGGAAGAAAATATTTGATGTTACTACACAAAGATCTAAGTAAATTAAACCCATCTATGATTAGATCGTTCAAAAAATCTAAAAATTAATTAAATGAAAAAAATTGTAAATGGAGCGACAGTTCTCCCCCCTGCCCCGAATATGTATCATATACCGTTAAGCCATATGCAGAAAGCCCATATACTTGTATATATATATATATATACATACATACATATATATATATATATATATATATATATATATATATATATATATATATATATATATGAAACAAAGTCATGTTAGTTACACCGTTTATAACTCAAGAACGGCTGGACCAATTTTTTTAATTTTTGTTATTTGGATTTGTCTTCGTCGGGAATAGGATAATAAATACGAAAATATTGGAAAAATTTATGGATGGAACGGCTTTTTTGGTGATATATCGAGAAAGGATTGACTAATTTTTTTTTCATTGAAAATTTATGTGATTATTATATATTTATTGAATATTTTTTTTATTTCATCTTCGAGAAGTTTCCTCGCGCATTGGAAAAGTAAAAAAAATCACAAATAATTTAATTTTGTGTAAAATGTTATATGTGATAAATGACATAAATGACAGACACGAACGAAAATCATGATTGGTTTTTGATAATTCTTATTCAGTTTTCGACCGTTATTTCATTTGAATTCGATTACAATAATTCTCTTTAAACAATTTTTTCTGAAATTCATTAGCGAAGAGTGATTTTAAATAGTTAAGTTTTATGAAAATATTCATTTTGTGAGGTTATGATATTTGTGATTGTGCGGGCATGGATAATTGCTTCATTATTTAATTTACTTCATTAATTTTAAAGTGTTGTTTATTATGCTGAGAGTCTAATCTTTCACAACAAAGCCGTAATGCAATTCGACTTAGGAATATTGTAAATCAATCCACTGCAGATGAACAAGTAATTGCACGGAAAGAGCGCCGCGTAAGCGTGACCCAACTTCGTTCTTCACAAACACAAGAACAAGACAAACAGCTCAGTTGGCAATGAAAAATCGTCGAGCTTATCGCACTGACCAACAACTTAATAATCTTCGACGCGCAAGAAGAAATGCTTCTAGCGTTGATTTGAATCGAGTAGCATTTCAATACGATTGCATAATTGACTACAGCTCGCATCCTTTCGTTCGAATTGGCCCAATGTATATTATGTGCGACCCTTGCGGTGTATTGAATTAGTTCGCTGGAGAACGCCTGGATTGTGCTCTCTCAGTGGCAAGATAAAATTGCCATTCTTTCTTCTGCCCCCTGAGTCATTGCATTCATTACTTCGTACCGAAACACCAGAGTCACGACATTTTCTATCGAACGTTCAAAGATACAAAGGTTGTTTCGAAATGACTTCATTTGGAGCAGACATTATAGAAGAACGCGGATTCCATCTGACATTCATGGTAATTTCTGCTAGAGAGATCATAATTTAATAAATCTAACTTCGCCTTCCACTTTATGGATCCAAGGCCAAATTCACAATCGAATCGGATTATTGCAACCGCTTGAAGATGCACAGCATAAATTCATCTAAATTTACTTCATGGGCAACATGTAGGAACAACTTCATCGGTGTCAAAAGATTGAGTATCGGCAATAAAAAGAGAAGTTCTTCAAGATTTGCAGAAACAACTTCATGAATATCATATATTGGTTTGGTTGTTCATAACTGCGATGGATCGCATGCCAAGTGATGACTACAAATTCGTGATTTTAAATGTTATTTTAATTAAATAAAATAGTTTTCATTTTGATTTGTACATTTATTGAACTTAATTCATTTTGAATATTCATTTTATGTTAATAAAAAACTGAATTTAATTTAGCTAATAAGTTAACACAATATCTATTAATTCTTAGGCGATACGAAGTTCACGGGGTCAGCTAGTATATATATATATATATATATATATATATATATATATATGTGCCAATTAGAATTAGCTTACTTTAACATTGATTTCCATCCGAGGTTCAGATCAATAGCATTGAATACGATTACTCGCCGGTGGATCAAACACTCGTTATAATTTTGGTCGTGTCGTGTCTGGAGGAAGCAATCGGTTTTCGGGTGGATTTGGACAACGGAGCGGGGCTTAGACTTGTACTTTATATAATCCGATATACGTACCGCCATTAATTTTCTTCTGTTAGACAGCGGGCAAAGTTAGCATGGTAATTATCTTTCTGTTGAGAACACTGTTGTTTCAAAAATGATTCGATGTGGGTTTACGACGGAAATGATGGAGGCTGGAAAATTTAGACAGCATCAAAGAACGACGCATATATGTATCGCTTACATTTATCAGTGTTCATGTTTTCGTAACTAATAAATAATAATTATATTATATTTTATAGGTCATATAAATAAGGATATTATAAATATTATTTTACATCCAACCAGATGCCAACTTTATATCAATCGTACAGAAGATTAGTAAATCCATATAGTGTTGGACTCAAGTGTTACAAGAAGAAAAATGACAAATTTTAAACATAAAAAGATTGTAAAAATTAATTCCTTAAAAGTTTTATTTAAAACTTCAATCACACAAATTAAACATCTTGTATTTCTTTATGAAAAGTCAGGTTATTTTTCATGATAGTTTTAAATGCTATTCCCATAGAACACTTTGAACCAGGAAGATGGCAGATTGTGTCCAATATATGCTCACACAGATTTAATATTCCACACATGAAACTCGCAAACCCTATATAGTTGTCAAAAAAGTCAGGTGAAACTCAAAAAGTGCAAGATGATATTAATTTTGACATTACAAATGTCATAGTCCACAACGAATGTTGTTCTATATTAAAAAAAATCAATGATTTTTATTCTTATTTCTATTTCTTATTAACAACCCTTGATACATTCAAAATAAAATGTATGCGCTTTTATATCGACACATTATTTTGATTTTGTATAATGACATAAATTATAATTTATTTCTCGCTCATTCCTGATTGTCAATCGCTGGATTGCTTGTTGTTTTACATTCTAAAAAACATAACATTTTTAAAAGTTATGTACAGTTTCTGTAAGCCCAGGCCCATTTTTGGCAGTCTCCCCTTCTACACAATTTTTAAAATTTTTTTTTCATGACTCATCAATTTAGCCATAAAATTTATTAAACTCTTGTCATCAGCTCATTATAATAAAATCAATATTTATATTTGGTACAAAAAGCTATCTATGTGGCCGTACAAAAAGTTTCTACAATATTTTGTTATTTTTAGTATTCCTTGCAAAAGTGTGATTCAAAATTCAAATAATTACCACAAGGAATAGTTCAAAAATAAAAGAAATATGCAATAATTTGGAAACTTTAGGTTTCCAAAATGAATTTAGTGAGTAATAATTTGATAAAAATGATATTGTTGTAGTTTCCTTATAGTTATGTATAAACAGCTTGTGAGATGCGAAGCGAGGTAATTAGGTTCTACAATTATTAGTTTCATATTATTTCATTTTAATTAATTTGAGGTAAAGAAAAATAGCAATGATAAATTTGTCGAATCTATTTTGATATCTTAAATAAAAGATATAAATAAAAATTTGTAGGGATATATTTAGTCTGAAGCTTATTAAGTTCTTCTTGTGAAAAACGCTAGAAGGTTTTTCGCCAAAACCGTTTTGAAGCTCATTTTGAAGATGATTATTTATATAGTCTAAATGGAGTAGCTTCCGAGAGATATTTCATATTATGAAAAAAAAAACAATAGGTACAGTATTCGAATTTCAACCTTGAACCTCTCTTGAGATAATTTTTAAAAATCACAAATATGAATATACTCACAAACTTATTTTTCTCCTAAACCATGTAAGAAGAGATTTGAAATAAATATTTTCTTTTAGGAAGTACTTCTAAGAACGTATATATATATTTCTTAGAAAAGTAAATATTAATATGTATTCTATGAAAGAAAATATTTTGTTTAGGTCCCCAGCTTTCATGGTTTCTAAGAAAAATGAGTTTAAAAAATACCTTCATAATAGCACAAGGTATTGTGTTCCATTTGAACTGCATTCTTTTGACACGCCCGGTAAAGGTAAACGATATCTTGAAAACAGTAATGTAGAAACTTTGCATTACGCTTATTATACTAAATATTTTATCGAAATCCAGAAATCGCTTTAGGCCAATATAAATTATTAGAATATATATTTAGGCCCTTTTTCTATTTCCCTCGAATAGTAACATTTCCATCCATCTTTATTTAAGCACCGTTTATATTTGATTATTTAATTGAAAACAAAGAGAGTTAAATCTGAATAAATAACCGAATCTAACCTTTCTCATCTGATGACCTCAACCTGTCTAGTGGCCTACTAGTCGCCTACAACTCCATATTCGACTTTTCCTTCTATAAGCTTTTACTACTTTGCTACGTAATATGATTCTTTACATAATTATGTCAATGCTATAATTGAAATGTTTTTTTATTTGTTAATTTTTTACGATTTCAAAATCTTAATTTTCAAATATTGTAAGCAAACCAAAAAATCCATTTTTGTGCCAAATTCCGACCCGATGACATGTAATGATTTAAAAAGTGGTCCTTATTTTATTTGTTTAGGTTTTTAAATTAAAGAAACAATATCAAGGCAAGATATATAACAACACTGATAATATTAAGGCAAGATATATAACAAAATTCAAGATCATTACGGGCGTAAATGTTTCGGTTTCACGTGAGAATAGATAATGATAGTACAGCCTCCATCCAACACTCAAAGAGGTACCGCAAAATCGTGGGTACATCAACATGTTTGATAACAAATCGTTGTTAAAACCGTTCGAAAAATAAGTCACGGCTTCCAATGCTAAGTATTTAAAATAGCTAGTTTGTGTTGATAATGTATAGTACAGAGTACATAATGAAATGGTTGTATTTTATTTTGATGATAAATGTGCCATTGTACGAGTCTAGAAGGTTTGCTATTCAATATTACTTATTGGCCCACCTGCGAGCTTAAAGCTCGAAACTTGGGTTTATTTCTAAAACGAGGAATACTAGTAGTTATAGTTGTTAGTTCAATTCGCTGAATACGAATGCAATAGGCGTCTAAAGATCAGAGCGAAATCAACGATCGAGTTGATATTTTACTTATATTTTACGATAAGCTGTTATATTCTGTTTTCCGTGTATATATTATCAAACGTATTGATAAGCAGTATATTTGAATAGGAATTCCAAGTATATATTAGATTTATATTTAGAAGTTTTAGTATAAATCGTTTCTTTTAGGCATCAAAACCTAGAAAATGAGGCAGTCTTCTTTTATATTAAACTTTTTTTGTCACGTTTCTCAGAGACATATCCGGAAAATGCGATAAACTGACAACTGCAAATAAATTTAACGACTCTAATTCTAAACTTAAGATCATAGTGTCATATTTAACTGAATAGCTTTCTGGATATGAGTATATTTTAGCTTGTTATATTTATTTCATTAGACTTTATGAAAAATGACGAAAAATACCTAAAAAGTAAATTTTCTTCTCTTTAAGTTCAAACAAATTAACTCAAAAAAGTGTTGAATTTTTTTTTCTTGGTATCTTGTTGAATGTAGCAGAACGATATAAAATCTAGTCCTAAACCAAAACCCACTAAAAGATAAACTTGCACTTATTCGCAAATTATAAAAAAACACATGGACAATTTTTTTATGATTTAATGCTTATTGCGCCTCAACAGAAACCTTCTGCAAATAAAAAGTTATTTATATATAAAAACAATATCGTACAGTTTTCATTTACTTAACATCTTCTTAAAATAAATTTAATGAAAATAAAACGATATGCATCAATGAAACTTTTACTCAAAGGGGGCACTAAATATGATTTATATAGAAACATTTCATTTCGGTCGATTGATGCTTTCACAAAACATTTTCACATAAACGTTCTTTGAAATAACGAACGATTGAATGTATTAGGATAATGGGATAAATTTATTGAATTCGTTCTCATAATGACTTGACAGTCATCCTTTTCGTTCGCGACGTTTGTGAATAAATAATTGATGGAGTCACATCTGAAAATTGTATAACGCTTGAGAGTACACAACGGTTCTATCCAAATGGAGTGACCGAGAGAGTGTTAAATAGTACAAACTTGTATAAAAATTTAGGAAATTTGGATGCGTTATAGGAAGATGTAAGTAAGTTAAGTGCAACGATGAATATCATCATTCAGAAATCGAATGTCTTATAAGAAAATTTTATTGTTATGTCTTGTACGATAAAATTCATAAGTTTGTTAAATTTAGATAAATCCAATAGAAAAAAAATTAAAAGTTTCAATTGAATTATAAATCTGAATGTAGAATGATTTACCCCTTTAGTCATAAAAATCCACTGAGTGAATTCTCTGAAAGCAATTTTATCGAATCATTTGGATTACATTTTTGTCCCTGCAAACAATAATACAAATTCTGATCATAAAAATTAGTACAATATTTGAATGTACGGCGCACGACGGAATTTAGCAAAATTTCAACCTAAAGCTTCTGTAACCACAAGGAAATAAAAATAAGGAAAACCAATGACCAGCCTCGGTATCAGATTAAAGTCTATATAAGCTTCTTTGAACTGATTTCCGGTCTTACATACTATTTAGCTTGAATGTTTGAGTTTATACATTACCATAAATATTTATAGTTGTCCAAAAGTATATACTTATTGGTATGAGTTACAATTTTAATCAGAGTTCTTTAATTTTTGGGGAAGTTAAAGAAAACAATACACGTACGCACACGTGTTTCCTGATACTTATTACCGAATTGACGCAAATGAACCAAAATTGTTTTTATGCTAACCTTAAACTCTGCTACTTGCTGTGTTTTAAGATGGATTCCCTTTGACTATAAATTTGATTAATTCTTATTTTTAGTCTCTAGTGACTCAAAGGTCTAGTTTTTGGGGTAGAAATTTGGAGAACGACTTCATATGCCATTGTTTTTGATTCAGCATTGCTTCCAAAACAAAAAGTTTCACCCACGTAAAATTCGGAATAGGAAAAGTTATTTTTCTCTCTTTTATATTGCTCTTGGGTATAAAATAATACCATACTAAATTTTATCATAATTTGTCCAGTAGATTTCGCTTGATTGACGAACAATTGAACTTACATAGAGACAAAAATTCTAAAAACAGATTTTCTGGCTTCTATAATTATTATTTATGCTTAATCAACCATTATTTTTAAAATATTTTCCATTTACAGAATAATTCTGTTGAAATGGTAATGGTTTATAAACGAAAGCAACATACGAAACAGAGAAAACAAATCTTAATCCGAATTTCAAGCGAGTAAAACCCCCACGGTTTTAAAAAATAACCTATTTTTAGTTATATTTTTTCAGTACTGCCGTTTTAATAGTTTTTTTTTAATATTATAAGGCAACTAGCTGAATATTCTTGAAACACAATTATCAGTTGACCGAAATTATTTTTTTGGTTACCACATAACATTCTTTTAACTCAATATGAAATTGTGGAACAAAACTTTAACCCCACGAGGCTTTCTCCATAGGGCGTGCAATTATGAATTGAAAAATAAATTTCTCCCTTACGAGATATTTAATTTAATATATCGCTAGGTGTTTATAGAAAAAAGTATTTTTTTGCAGTTTGAGCCTTAATCACAATCAACAAAATGCAGAAATGAATTTTCAGTTACCGGCATGCAAGATATTATCTACACTATACGACGAATCCATACCGGCTACTGATTACACGTACCACTAAATGAACCAATCTAACAGCAGTCCTAATTGAAGGTAATATCTGACGAGAGATCCGTTTGATGCTTCAATATATCGAGTGACATGAAATTGTATGTGATGTATTAGCAACTTGTCCTGTGAGTTACGGAAGCTCATTTAGCTCTGTCCAAGAGTATATTCATAAACATCAATTACCGCTAAATTAAATGCTAGTTTTCATCCAACGGTAGACGCCAGTCAATAGCACTGAATAAGATTGTTTTGCTATTTAAATAAATACTCCTAATAATTTTGATTGCGTTCTGTCCACAAAAAGCGTTCAAGATTCGGGTATATTTAGACAACTGAGAGCGGTATTAACTTTTGTAATTTTTCACTTTCTTGTTTTGAAAATTTCTTTTAACAGAAAAGCGTCCGTGTGGGTGAAAACATAAGTTGATTCCCAATTTAGTATGCATCAAAGGAGCGACACATACGAACTATGTCTATTTTTGTAAGGTTTATATATACAATGTGGATTTGAACTTCCGATATTAAATGAAAACCCAGTCAGTATTAGTTGTCGTAAATACTTTAAAATAGTGAAATAAACAATTACGCAAAGGCTAATATTTTTTAAACTAATTATAAACACTGATTGCAACGTTTATCTTACTAATCTTAGCAAAACGACAACCGCGCGCGGTTGTTGCTTTAATCGACACCGATAGCAAAGCACCACGGCGTGTGTGAAATTAAAAACCACTTAAAACGATTACTGTGACTGTTGAATGTTGTTAATAGATTTACACACACACACACACATACACACACACACACACACACACACACACACACACACACACACACACACATATATATATATATATCACACACTCATGCAAAGGAATTGAAATAGGGTTTGTGTATTTAATAAGATCGGTAACACGAATATTAGTGGTACTCTATACCACGTTGCACTCAATGGAACTATTGAGAATCCGCCTACTCTTCTTCGACGTCTCTTCCTTTTGGAAGGCAGTCACCGCTTCTTTGTATATTCGGGAATCGCATTCCACGCAGTTTATCTTTTATTCTCGGGAATAAATGGAAATCACGTGATGCGAGGCCGGGAGTGTATGGCGGATGATTCATACACTTGGTAGTCAAATATTTGATCATTCGACTGGCTGAGTTTGTAGAGGCGTCATCGTGATAAAAGAAGATTCTATGGGTAGAGCGTTACTCCCCAACTTTTTTCGAAACATCAAGCAAATAATTGCTGGTTCTTTACCATTTTAGGCAACTCTTCTGAAAGATATACCTACTGCTCAGACTGCTTCTTAGTGTTGAGGTATCCACCTAGCAAAATACTTAGTTTTTTTAAAATTTGACTTCTGTCTGAACTGGTCCAAATTTGTTACTCTATTGTCAATCTTTATCATGAGTCGCACATCATTTATTTAATCTTCACTTAACGGTGTTGAGGAACATCCCTCACCCAGATCATCACTGAGATTGATACGACCATCCTTGATCTCGTCAAACCATTTTAAACTATTTGTAATTTGAATGAAATATTAGCGCGAGGATGGGACCTCTTCACAAAATGCCAAGCGAAGTCTATTATAATTTTATTGTTGATTAAGACCGCAAAGAAATTCATAAAAAAATCGTCGAACAGAATATTCTCGTGTTAAATTCATCTTAACATAATAAAAGTAATATAGAAATTACTGCTTATTTGTCAAAATAAATGAAAAATGCAAACAAAGTACCACAACGGAATACTAACTCGACTTTAGAAATTAAAATGTATTTTTTATTATCATTATTACAAATGGCCAATTTTAAAAATTAATCTTCGTATGCCATAGGACTAAAAGGAAGCAAAGATACATGGAAAGAAGTAACATATATAAACATTTTTTAACATCCTGTCGATTGCCGGTATTTTATACTACTCCAAAATTTCTCGTATTTTGCTCGGCGTATAAAATTGCTTTTCGTATAAAATTATATTTCAAATTAAATTTTATTTCATCGTAATTATCAGTCGGGGCCAGCAGGCTTAATGATATTTTATGTTCGATACAACAAGTGCTTAATGCCTTTTCATGATTTTTTCGCCCGTGATATTTGTGTGAAATTCCAACTAATGTCTGTCACATTCAAGAAGCTATATAAATAATGTTCGATAATATTTTGCGATATTACCGATTAGTCAAAAACGTTTGATTTGTATATTTAAATGAGTGAATTGCCCTATAGCACAGAAATCACACAATAGTTTGGATTTTTTTCGAATATCAATAAGAGTTTTAGTACCTAAAAGTTGTTACACATAAAATAGAGAGAATAGTTATCAGGATAATACCATTTAATAAAAAGCCAAATAAAAAAAAAGCATGATAATGGGCAGAATACATTACGAAAAAAAATCAATCGATGAACAAGGGAAGTTAGTATTTAATGTCCAAAGTACTTGACACAATTAGCAACACCACAAAATGACCAACAAGCTGAGCTGGAAAAGTCGGCTGCATTGATTGGCATACATCTAATATCTAATAGGAAAATGTTGAAGACGATGAAAAAAACCGTTATTTAGGATATGATTTATAAAGATATAACTGCATAAAGAAGCTAATAGGAATGAAAAAAAACACTCGATTATATATGCATACCTTGGGAACCTAAGTCTGATTTGAGTCGATTAATTTATTTTATATATATTCGTACACACACACACACGTACATATGTACATATATGTACATATATATATATATATATATATATATATATATATATGTATATATATATATATATATATAAATATATATATATATATATATATATATATATATATATATATATATATATACATATATATTCTTTGTGATTCGAGTTTATGGCACCTGTTTACACCTTCCATATTGTGAATTTTAATTAAATTGTTTGACATAAAGAAATATTGTAATATTAAATTTGTCAAATGTGCACAAAAGTCTTTAAATAAATGAAATAAATAACATTAGATATATAAGACTAGATTAGACATGATTATTACTTCTTCTGAGGAATGACTCGGTTCAAAGATATTTCAAGCAAGCTTTAAACATGATTAGAGCCAAATCTCATTTCGGCTGAGTGATGACTTAATTTAGAATAAGCTAGAGAGCACTTTAAGGCAAATTATATGATTAGGCTCTTTTCCCCGAATAGTATTTTTATCCTTCTATATTTAGTCACCGTTTCTATTTAGTTATTTATTCAGGTTTAACTTAAAGAGAATTGGCTTGTTTTATCTGAAGACCTAAATTCGTGTTCAATTTTTCTTTAAATAAATAGGTTAATCTTGATAGGTACGTGTTTTTATTGTCACGACTTTTTTCATTAAACCGTTCCTTTTCGCAAAAGTAAATTTGTTTATTGTTCTAAATTTCGAAGCAATGTATTTGTGATGTAACTACTCCACCATTCAGTGTTTCTGAAGTCAAAATCTTTACATTGATACGTGGCTACTAGGAATACTATAAAATTTGTAACTGAAAAACTATTTTTCCTTCAAAATTTTGATTATTTGCACAAAAGCCTTTGGTTTGAGATTGCGAATAAAAATTGTTTTTTTCTTGTGAAAATAAGAGAGGGGTTACATTATTTTACGTTTGAATATCCCACGATGTGTTCTTCGTAGTTCAACAAACAACGAACCTCGTTCTTATAGTTTCAATAGTTTTTATCATATCTTATACTGGTTAATCTGATTATGAAACATCATTTCCTTGTTGTTAATGAAACTTTATTTCCTGTCATTATAATTAACATAAATTGTTTAATGGTCTTTATTAATAATTTGGTATAATATAAAATAACAACTTCATTTCACCTTTAACAATGTACAGAGTAACAAAACACTCAATGCAATTACAAGTGGGCCTGCTCAATAAATTGGCTAATGTAGCTTCCCTCACGGCGGCGGTCCTAATCGAAAGCGAAACAAGAAGGTACAATGTATGCTCCGCCCGCCCTACGAGATGTGAAAGACCGTACCGTTATGTACTAATTATTGCTAAACTCATTGCTAGAGTCCATTTAGCAGCCGATTGTAGTTAATAGCATGCTATTAAATACGATCGCCCGCTATTCGAACGGATACTCGTTATAAATACTGTTTTGTTTTATTGTTTTATTCGACATTTGGAAGAATTTGTAAAACAAGATAGGTTTCGATTTGTACTTCACGGAGAAAAAAAAAATTATGGACGTGGAAATATAGCTTGAAATGGTTCGTGTATCTGGCTTGTGACTGGCGTGAGTGTACACATATGGTGTGTTTGCGTGACCTCGTCTGACTAACTTTTATCAACTTTCTTTTAATCAAATATAATACTCGTTCATTCTTAAATCTCTTCTTCTTTCTTAATTCGTTAATTCTTAAAAAAACATGATAATATTGACATACGGATACATAGATATTTTAATAAATCAATAAAGAATTCTCATTACATTTTTAAAGATTAGAAAACTGAGACCAGTATGAAAACAAGACAAGCAAAAGTCTAAACAATTTACGGAAGTCATGTACAGTAAAACGTCGTGGTTTTGACACCTAAACACCGAGATCATGATATTCGACCCCTCCTAAATCACTTATGCCGACGTCACGAATTCAAGAAACGTCAAATATAAGTTACGTTTTCCAAATCAAAATACCGGATCGAAATCGGAAAATTGGATCCTATTGGAATTATATTATAATGATTATAATGATTGTGTTTTACTTCGGGGACAAATGCACTATTATGCGAGTAGCGAGTCGTGGTATTCAATGCCATTTATTGGTTCATCTACGTACTAAAAGCTCAGGACTTGCGCTTATTTCCAAAAATATCTTAAATATGGGCAGCGAAAAATGCAATATGTGACTTTGCTCTGTGCATCGAATAGGAGTGCGATTAAAGCGTCTCTTGTTGATAAAATATTGTATTTGGTTTTCTCTGCATATACATGTGCAAGTAATATCTCGAATTTAAATTTTTTCAGACGTATAATTAGAAATTTTTTTTTTAATTTGTTAATATTCTCTACATATTTTGTATAACCATAATTTAAACTTACCGTTCTGACAGAAGGCCATCGAGTTTTTTAACAAGTGCGTTCAGTTTGTTCAATTTTCAAATTTAAATTATTATTTATATTTACCGATATTTTGGAAAAATAGCAGATAAATTATGAAAGAAATAAGTTTCCTCCTTAAATCCATACACTCAAAAGGTATTGGATAATTTATAGACTAACGTGGTGATGTAAATAAGGTTCTTTAGTTTTATTTTCAATAATTTTAATAAGTTAGTTAATTGTGTAATTGCGCAACGTTTCACTCAATTCTGAATTCGATTAACTATTATCGACTGTAATCATAGAAATATAAAGATTCCCTAAAATGCAATTTTACTACTAACAGTTTTGCTCTTGGCTAAAAAATACTCTTAGCTACATTCGCAGAGATGCTTTTGAGTAATAATTCGAAGTCCAATCGTAAGCTAAAGACGACTGAAACAAAAATTGAATTAAAGTGAATGCTATATTTTTAAAGACTGTTTGTATGTATTTTCGTGTTATAAAAGCAGAAATATAGATAAATAGGTAGTACAGAAAGACATTCTAATACACAACGTATTATTGTTCAGAGAAGTTAACTTACTGTGGGTGAAAGAAACTTTTTTCGATTTGGTGCGTACTTGACTTATTGAAATTAGTGGAATTAGGATGCCCAGTGGCAAATTTCAAAGTTTGAACAAACATAGTTTCTGAACGCAATACATAAGAGGGCGTCGTTAGAAGCGCAAGCGGTGCGGATGTTTTAGGAGCTTTTGCCGTCGAGGGGTACATTTCGAGTGGATTTTCACTGTCTGTAGCACGTCGTCGATTTAATAATCGTTACAGTATTCGTCGATTACGTTACGGACCATCGATTAACCTCATTCAGTCATGGGTAACAAGGTTCAGAGCTACATGATCAACATTAAATAGGCCCAGGCCAGGACCTACACCATTGGTAGCCACGGATGAAAATGTCGTGCGTGTCATGGTTTCTGTCGTTGAAAATCCCCGTTTATCACTGCGTACACGTTCATCGATATCGGGAATTCCGAAATCAACTTTACAGGTAAGGACGCGGTCAGTTACGCGGAGGTGATGTTGTTGAGATTTCGTACTGCTACCCGGATGGGCAACATATTCTTTAGTGACGAAGCTCATTTTCACAGAACTTTCGTTACTGGGATGTCCACAACCCAAGACAAATGCATCAAGAGCCTTTACATAAGCCTAAAGTAACAGTCTGGTGTGCCATGTCTGCATCTGCAATCATAGGGCCTTATTTCTTTGAAAATCAACGTGGCCAAACTGTAACTGTGAATTCGGAGAGATATGCCCAGAGGTTAAATGACTTTTTTAGAGTTGAACTGCGGAATAGTCCATACTTCAGCCAAAACACATGGTTCCAGCAGGACGGGGCCACAACTCACACTGCTAATGTGTCCATGAATGCAGTGCGGCAGTTATTTCCAGAAAAAAACATATCCCGAAACGGTACCGTACCGTGGCCACCTAGGTCAGCCGATTTAAACCCATGTGACTTTTTCTTATGGGGATACTTAAAATCCGTTGTTTACAAAAGAAATCCGAGCACTGTGACACAACTTAAAGAAAATATTCGAGCCGAAGTCAGTAGGATACCCCAGTCGCTCTGCAAACGCGTTTTTGAAAACATGCGTGACTCTAAGAGTGTATCAGACTCGATGGCCGCCATTTGGAAAACGTGGTTTTTAAAAAATGAAATCCGCATTTGTTGTTATAAAGTTAAAATAAACCTACTTTGTATTAGAAGTGTAGTTTTTTTTACAATTTTTCAAACATTGAAATCTGCCACTGGACACCTGTATTAATAAAAATTTATTTAATATTAAGGACTGCATTATAATAAATTTAATACTTTTTAAAGAACACAAGAGTACGTACATGCGCATAGAAATTTAAACTCCCCTTTGGACTTTATGAGATGCCCATCGGAACTAGGAGTGATAAAATCAGAGTAAATTTCGAAGAAAAAAAAATCATTCAATAACAAATATAACCAAAGACTATATATTACACATAAACTCATATTTGAGCAGTTTTTAGTGATACACTGAGTTACTACGATATATTGAGTATTAGTTAAATCATAAACTTTTATGAACTTATATGTTGAAAACACTGTTAGAAGATAGTTTTATAAACAAATATTTTATACTGGCCAGTCGATGATATGTAACTCGTTTTTGTATAAACCGTCTTCGAAATAAGAAATAAATGAATATATCAGAATAACGTAACAATATTATTGAATTCAGCATCGTAATGACTATCACTCTCTTCATTCACAATGCTTGTGAATGAATATTTGATCGAATGATGTTTGAAAATTTTTTATGCTACAATTTATATAGGGTTTCTATCCAAACAAATTGACTGAGAGTGAGTTACCAATAGAAGAAAAATTTAACACATATTGACATATTTATTTGAATAATAAATACGAGGTGCAAATATACACGGAAATAAATATTGGATGCTGCCACGGTCAGATCTCGAGTATTTTACACGAAAATTGTGCATTAAGTCTTCAGTTATAAAATTGTTAATTTATATCGAAGGACATAATAGAGAGTTTTTTACGTGAAATTTATTTAGTTAACCGAATTATAAGCTTAATCGTTGATTCCATATTTGAATTTTTGTCTACTCTCTGCTTGTAATAAAGTATTAGTTTGCACCAAGAATTTCACTTGGGTAACTAATTAGTAGTCTCGATAACTAAATCGAAACAGCTTATCATCACTAATTAAGCAAAATATTCATTAAATGTAATACATATATACACCAATCAGAGTTAACTTAAAAACTGATTTTCAACCAACAGTCGACGGTAGTCAATATCACTGAATACGATTGCTAGTCGATGGAACAAACACTCATTTTAATTTTGGCAGTGTTGTATTTGAAGGAAACATCCGGCGTTGGGCGGATTTGAACAACTGAGCGGGGCTTAAACTTGTACTTTATGTAATCCGATGTACGTTTAAGCCATTAATTTTGTTATGTCGGACAGTGGGCAAAATTAGTAAACATTCATATTTATTCTGTTGTTTCGAAATTGATTTCGTTGTTTTTTTTTGAAAATTTTGAAAGTTTCTCAAAATTTAATCAGTGTCCACATTTTATAACTTTTCATAACATTTATTAGTATTCATGTTTTCTTAATTTAATAAAATGCTTCAACACAAAAAAAAATTAAATATAATTTGAATAATTATATATTGAATATAGTTTGAAAAATTATAAATATTGCATAAAAAATTAGTCATTAAAATAGTCGTCAACAAAATGTCAAGGGTAAATTTTCTATATGGTCTATGTTCAATTGTTTATGTATTTTTTCTTAACTTCTAAATTTACCTCTAAATTTTATTAAACTCCTGTTATAGGTTAATTATAAAAGAAGTAATTGTATTATATTATATTTTATATATCCAGCTCTTAGTGCTATTTCAGCTGGTATATAAAATATTTATACAATACTTTGTCTTATTATTATTATTTAGATAATTAACAAAAGTATAGAAAATATACAATAACTTGAAGATATTTTGAATTGTAAAAGAGACCCTCTTTGTTCTTTCTTAGATTTTACAGAATGACACCTGGTATATGCCATAATGACTCTACAGCCTTATTTGTCAAGTGACCTCCTCTTTTTCTTTATAATCCTCATTTTTTAAAGTTTTTGTAACCTTTCACACAGCTCTTTTTCGATCTACCTCTTATTCTTTCGTTGAGTTGTTTTCAGCGTAAGATCTTTTAAAATTATTGTTTTAAGTTTGTCTTTCTATATATATATATCCGCTAAGAAAGATGGTGTGACTTCTTTTTGTTCTAATAAATATATATATATATATATATATATATATATATATATATATTACCACCTTGATGAATTTTACCACATTTTTATATATAATTAATTTTTCAAATTTGCTGCTTCTAATTCTCCAAGAACAACACATGTATATATATGTTGTTCTGAGAGAATTAAATACGTTATTGACGTATTTTATTAAGAAATACGTTATTGACTGAAAAATAGTTGAGATTGTCGTCAAAATAAAATTTAAAAGATGACTTTTTTCAGAAAATTCAAAATAATATTCGTAATTATTTTTCATACGTACGATACTTGCGTACGTGAACCAGCAACGCTTCGGTTAATACAATGGTTGCGTACGCCTAGCGTGAGCTTGTGTGCGTGCTTTAGCGGTATTAAGTGTGTTAAAATGAGTTATGTGTAATATTTTTGTACTTAATTAGAATAAGGACGTGTTTTACGTTTTATTTCAATGACAATTTATTCCTTTATAGCCAGCGAATAGCTTCTTTCTTTTTCTATATATATATATATATATATATATATATATATATATATATATATATATATATATATCTGTATATATATATATATATATATATATATATATATCTATATATATATATCTATATATATATATATATATATATATATATATATATATATATATATATATATGTATATATCGGTCTAAATATCTCTCGTAAGATTGTTTCTCTCAAAATAGACTATTCTCATCTTTTTTAACATTGCCCAAGTCTCTCAATCATTTATAGTAGTTGGTCGAATAATCCTTTTTGAATGTTTTCTTGTTTGTTTTTTTAGCAAGTATAGATAATTGTTATATGTAAAAGGATCTATTTTCCTAGTGATTTCTTGCATTGACTTATATAATTCCTATCATGCGTTTTTGATTCAATGTAAGTAAAACTATTTATTTTTCGAAGCTATAATTATCTACAGTTATAATTATCTGTAGCTAATTATGCCAGCAACAATTTTGTAAAACTAAATTTGTTGATAGCATAATCAGCTACACTAAAACTAATAATTATATAACATAAAATAGAGGAAAGTATTATAATAGAAATACTAACAGATAAAAAGTCATATGAAAATACCACGTGAAAAATAGGCATAATGAAAATGGCATACCCAAAAAAACTTAAATAAAAGTGAGTTCAAAGAATCAAATGATAAAGGCAAGAAGCTAGTACTTAGGGTTCGAAATACTTGATACAATCGGTGAGAAAAAGTTCAGGATGTGTGAAGAGCTAAAAGATGAATATTGGAATAAATTAGAGGAGGCTTTGTTCAGAAACGTGTTATTTATAATAAAATAATTGTGATTTTTTCCAAATAACACCAAGAAAATATCTCAAGTGTGATATAAATAGTTACGGAACCTTGATAACGTAATCTGACTTGAGTCAACTGGTTTATTTTTCTTTTGTTATTAAACTTTAAAAAAGTTCATACGTTACTTTTTGTCTCTTCATGTACTTGGTAAACAAACCATTTCTGAGTTACAACATGTTATGTCAAAAATACATGGGGCCTTTCTTTTCCTCAATATCTTATTCACGAGCATAATAATGTAAAGTCAGTCCCTAAATTAAATACCGCCAAAAAAACCTTGTAATTATTTGCGCATTAAATATCAGACATACACCCAGACAAACTTTCATACACGACGGACCATTTGTCACTTCTTATTGTTGTGTAAGACATAATTTTTTTATTTGACGTATGTTGCGGTTCAACAGATACCTTTCATAAATAAAAAGTTTTCTAGAGATAAAAACAATATTAAAATATATTTAACAGTTTTCATTTAGTTAACATTTTCCAATAATATATTGTATATAAACCAAATGACATATATTGTATATAACCAACGCATCAATGAAATTTATACCCAAGCATTAAAAGAGGCAGTGTCACTAGACAAGTAGCTTTGAAAAGAAATATTTTATTTCAGCCAGTTACTGTTTTAAAAGAATCCTTCTCATGGTAACGGTCTTTGAAATAATGAACGATTGGATATGTATATATAATGGGTAATGAACATATTAGGATAATTATGCATGTATGCGTGTGCGTGTGCGAGCGTTCAATTGTACATGTACGTGTGTGTGCGTGTGTGCATATGTGTGTTTATTATAATAAATGATTATATCCATTAGGATGAACAATATTATTGATTTCAGTCTTATAATGACTTTTCAATTACCGTGTTTATAAATATAAATATTCAACAGAGTGAAGTTTGAAAATTGTATAAAACTTCAGCGTTTAGGATTTTCTCATCCAAATGAAGTATACCTGAGTTTTGTTTAATGTTGACGTATTTATATTAAATATGAAAACATTGCATAGAATTATAAATTTTTTTTTGTTTAATGTTTAGCCGTCGTTATACAAAGGTGTAAATTTGTATTCAGGAAATTTAATATCTGACAAGAAATCCATTGCGGAGTTTTCATATTTGTATATATATATATATATATATATATATATATACATATATATATATATATATATATATATATATATATATATATATATATATATTGTATTCACTTGGATAGGAAAGAAAAACTTGGCAAGAAATTTTGATCAAACGAACTATAAGCCTAAGCCTTTTCATTTTGATCAATCAAACTTATAAACCTAAATTAATGATACATAGAATTATTCCGTTGATGTAAAAATAGTACAAGATTTAGAGAGCACAGGTCGGATGATTTCAACTATTTCACCCTGAAGCTACTGAAATAGTACTTCATTAAAAATAAGGAAAACTAAATGACTCGCGTTACTGTCAACTTGACTTCATCGTAAGCTTCTTTTGGCTGATTTACACCTATTTTACACATTGGTTAGAATTAATTTTAAGATTCAAACATTACGATCGATATTTACATTTTCACTGTGGGAATATATTTATCGTTTTTCGTAATAATTGGATTCGGAATATCTTCATGCTTGTGACAGTTTAACAATCAATGTGCTTACTGCACAGGCTGTGCATGCAATACATCTCGATTCGCGTCTTTCTTTGATACACATTGCCAAGTAGACACAAATGGATTAACGGGGTTTGTAGTTTTAAGTTGAATCTGTGTTTGCCGCATGTTAAAAAGGTGCCTCTGTGGCTATCTTTTTTAGTCTCGTTCTTGAGTCAGAAATTTTAGAAAGGAAACGATTCAGCTAAAATTAACGCATGGTAATACGAGAATCAAACAATAACTAACACACCTGAACACAACAAAATATTGAATTTTCAGCTTATCTTTAGTAAAGAACAAATTCTAAATCCAAATGTAACGAAATTTAAATGGAAACAGAACGCATAATGGCTAGTATAAAATATATATTTAGGTGTTTAAACAAATTTGTGTCTACTAGCTATAATATAGTTTTGACTTTCACTATAATCAATGAAATACACAAATTAATCTTCTGTTAACGGCATATAATATACATTGTATGACTCAACCATATCGTAGTTACTAGTTAACCGTCCCAATAAAGGAAGCAACGAACTTAACAACGGTCCTAATTGAATGTAACATCTGACGATAGCTCTCCGTTTGATGTTTTGATGGATTGAGTAACAAGAAGTTCTGCATAAAGTAGGCGCGACCCCCTCTCCGAGTTACTGAAGATAGTTTAGTCATGTACAGAAATTTGCCCAAATATACACATAAGTGCTAATTACACTACTTACTATATTGACACTTTTTTGCTCTGAAACCAAACTATATATTTTTTGTTGATTTAATATTGTGCAATCAGAATCTTAAAATTAAAAAAAATTCGGTCACGTTCAGGTTATGAGAAAAACAAAAAAAATTTACAAAATATATGTTAAAAACTATTTTATTTTTTCCCTTAATTTCAAGATCGTGTATCTTGTATTATATTAATATTAATTATAAAGATAGTTTGGATTATTACGCAACCATGTCCAGCAATATTCTGCTAGCATGCTAGAAATTCATTTTCCTTGATACCGTTTTTTCCATAGCCATTATATTTTGATTAAATCTCTTTTCATGTTCATAGCTAACTGCACCTAAATTGGTAGGAAAGAAATCCAAATGGGAATGCAGAATTTTTAGCAACCTGTTACAACTAAATGTATCAAAATTTGTCAGAAAATTTGATATGAGTTATTCATAGTCGAGTGATGTGGTGTTACCCAAAACATTTCTCGTAATTTTAACGACAACGAAAGCCATGCACTTTTTATAATGGATTCAATTTTGCAATAAAATTTAGCCCCTTCATAATACTTCTTATGTTTGGCCCCACAAAAATTTCTTCCTTTATTTTTGCATTACTAAGTCTTGGAAATATAGTTTTAAGACATTAAAACTTTCCCGATTTTTATCCACGGCCTTCACAAAATTGTTCATCAAGCCCAATCTCATATGAATGTGTGGCAATAAAATGTTCTCTGGTTCAACAAAAAAAAAGATTGTACACATTTTTTTGACTAGGTATATAGTCAGTTCTTTTCGGCCACTCTTTTTGCATGTATTATTTGGCTCGAGTTCAGCTATCCCACTCACAAATAAAATATAAAAATTTTGCATGCCTAGTAACTATCTTACATGCCTAGTAACATCCCAACATATCTTCCAAGAATGTTCGGTATACTGTATTTTTTGCAGAACATTTTCAAGGTTTTCATAGGTTTTTTAACATGAACACCATGTGTAATAGGCATAGACGGAAATTTATTTTCGTTATGTAATAAAACCGCTTTCAAACTTATTTTCGACGAATCAATAAATAGTCTCCACTGGTCCGGTGAGTACATAGAAAATATTTTTGTTATGAGCCCGCGCACATTTTTATAGTAGACTAGATTATTTTCCTCTTCAAAGAAATCTACTACTATACTATACCATTGCCCGTGAACATTAATTCTCGTCTCTTGTGCAGTAAATTCCATTGGTTTAGTTAGAAGTTAAAAGCTCTTATTTATTATTTGGCAAATCAAGATCAGAATCAGATTATGTAGTTACTTTGAGTTATCAAGTGTTGTGCTATGGTTGGCAGTTCGTAGTCGTCATCGTTAAGATCGGTATGGTTAGAAGCGAAAACATCATCATCATTTTCCAAACCACGATTACCACGAAAAGTTGACAGTTCTTCAAAATTTGTGGCCGTTGAAGGTGGCAGAGGAAGTCCTCCTACGGAACCGGTTTTGACACAGATGACACGTCCAGGTATTTTACATTTTTTTGACATAGACTTTCCAGTAATTTTTATTAAACAGAAATAACAATCATTTATATGATTCTGCTGTTATCGCCATATAGATGGGATAGCAAAGGACATTCATTGGTGAATAACTTGAAGCCATCCTGCAAGGTAACGTGAACATCTTGAATCCAAAAAATTTGGATTCCAAGGTTTTCTTATATTTTCTTCAGCGCTGAATTCAAAGTACATACGATATGCCTCCAACAGTCGTGACGAAAACTTCTTCGAATTCGAGCGTGGAGTAAAGTTTCCACACATAAAACAAAATAAATCTGGCCAATTTATACACCTTCTAGACATTATTTTAAATTATTGAATGAAAAACAAAACAACACAATGAGACGTGTATGAGTTAAGAACCTAAACGCAAAGTGATAAAAAATAGCCAAAAATTGGCGATACTTTGCTTAACTCAAACTTAACCAAAACAACACCCAAGGCACGAATAAATAATAGTTAGATACGATATGGGACGTCTAAATGTAAAAAAATATCATTTTTGAAGTGAACAACTGAACATTTTTGGGTATTTTTTTGGAAAAATTTTTTAAATGTTTTTCTAAGGGTATTCTTACTAATAGATACTAAAATATGTAAGTTTTATTCTAAAACAAAAACCATGGTTGACTAGTATTATCAATGAATGAAACACTTGTTTCCATCTAATAGCCGAGGGTAGTCAATAACCTTGAATAAGATTACTCGCCTGTAAAACAAATTCTCATTATAATATTGGTCGTGGTGTATCTGTAAGATACGTGTGAAGTTCGGTTAGATTTCTACATGTGAGTGAGGCTTAGACTTACATATTGTGTGATTCGATTTAAATACAATGTGCAGAATTACGAAGGAAATTATCTTTGTATTAAAAATGTTACGAAAGTTACTGTTCTAAAATTTTTTTCAGATGAAAAGTGTTCATGCAGTAAAAGTTAAACTTTTTTGTGATTTAGTGTGTATTTATATAGCGACGTTAAATCGATAATTAACTTTAATATAAATCTTTTTATTTGATGTGAAGTGCATTTCAATATAAATGAATTGAAATAGAGTTTGTGTATTTGTTACACAAGATTAAGAGACTATGTGAACACAATACTTTACACGTGTAAACATTTGTTAACATCCTGTTGACTTCAAATATCCTAAATGAGTTCAAAATAATCTATTTTCATATTTTGATCGCCTTGCAAAATTACATTTACATTTAATTACATTTTATTTATCAACTGACCCGAAGATGGTTGATGATGTTTTACATTCGGTAGAGGAAGCACTTGCTACCTTTATTTTAATGATGTTTTACACCTCTGATATTTGTATAAGATAAACTCCAAACAATTAATATTACATTCAAGAAGCTATGTAAATAATTTTCGATGATATTTTGTAATATTAAATATTCCTTGCAAATGTTTCATTTATTACGAATTTAAATAATTGGTATAAGTATATACCTCAATGGCATGAGAAGTCTACAATAGTTTAATTTTGTTTCGGCTGTAAACTACAGTTTTAGTAACTGAACATTATTAAACATGAAAAACAGAGAGAAGCGTTACTGGGAAAATACTCCTCGATAAAAAAACTGCAAAAACCTAAAGGTATACTTAACGAAAAAAGATAGATGGTAATGGGCAAAGTTTAATACGAAACAAAGACTAAATTAATGAACAAATATAATTTTTTCTTTCACTGCAAAATATTTATAAAATTAACGAGAAGACTACGTGCTCACTAATGAATCGAGCAATAGAACTTGGCTGAATTGATATACATCCATATGATAGCTAATAAGAAAATGTTAAAAACGGTTAAGCAAATCATCATTCAGAAATATAATGATCCATGACGATATAACTGGATAAATACGCTTATGGCTTAAAAAACATTTGACTTGAGTCAATTGGTTTCTCATTTTTATTAAAAAGGACCAAGAAAAGTAGTACACTGTTATTTTTCGTTTATTACGTTATCTTGTTATTTCGATTTAATTATATATAAATAGCTCAAGAGAACCGAGCGTATGGTACTTGTTTTCTGTGGCTATTTTCCATATTACTTAATTTTAATTAATTTAATTTACTTGAAGATATATTGTGTTAATAAATTTTCCAAATGCATGCAGAAGTCTTCAGGTGAAGCCAATAAATAATATTTTAGATAAATGTGCCTAGATTAGATATGATTATTACTACTTCTGAGGAACTATTCAGCTCAAATTCATTTCAAGTAAGCTTTAAATATGAATAAAACCAAGTTCAGCTGAGTGACGAATAAATTTAGTGTAAGCTAGAAGTCGCTTCAGGGCAATTTAAGTTATTAGCCATTATTATGAGTTGAACATATTTAGATATTTCGATTATTAAATTAAAATAGAAGCGGAAATATTGCGTTGTTTTTCAGTTTCCGAAACAATTTAAATACATCCATTAAGTAGATTATGAAGCAAATAATGATAAAAAACTGTGAATTGAACTCCATCAAATATATGTTTTTGTTCAATATATTAGAATAGCAGGTTTTTTTTGTAGATTATCTAATAAGATCGAGTGATAAAGATCTAAAGTCAACTAGTAATGGCACCGATGAAAAAGATCATGCAGTAGATCCGCGTTATAATTTCTTCATATGTTTGAAAAAAGTGAGTAAATACTACATAAATTATTACGAATAATTTATGTAGTATATTTGTGATATACTAAATAAATTATTATTTAATATAATTCTAGAATTTAGACATTAAAAGTAATGACATTTTTTTAGTCACTTCAAAAACCCAGTACTTTAAACGTAAATACGATGGATTAAATATTTATATAGATTTTCACATTTTTTCCTAAATTTTTACGAAATTATAACTAAAAATATTAAGCTTTCATTTGTAACATAAAAAATAGGACAATAAAAAAAATTTCTGGAAAAAACATGCGTTACGTAAATATAGTTCAAACATTTTGCATCGAGTTTAAATACTGATTTCAGATGATGCATTACCTATAGTTTCAACAGTATGTATCGAGTTTAAATACTCGTTTCAGGTGATGCATTACCTAAATATAGTTTCAACAGTTTGTATTGAGTTAAAATAATCGTTTCAGGTGATGCATTACCTAAATATAGTTTCAACAGTTTGTACCGAGTTTAAATACTCGTTTCAGATGATGCATTACCTAAATATAGTTTCAACAGTTTGTATCGAGTTTAAATACTCGTTTCAGATTATGCATTACCTAAATATAGTTTCAACATTTTGCATCGAGTTTAAATACTCGTTTCAGATGATAAATTACTTAAATATAGTTTCAACAGTTTGCATCGAATATAAATACTGGTTTCAGATGATGCAATACCTAAATATAGTTTCAACAGTTTGTATCGAGTTTAAATACTGGTTTCAGATGAGCACCCCTGCTAATGTTTATGTAAGGCTATTTACTATTTAATATAAATGTTTTAATAAACTTCATTAATAACTTGATGCGTAATAAAAAAACGAAACTTCACTTCTCCTTTAACGGAGTACGGAATGACGAAATGCTACATATCGTTATCAATTGGCCAATGCAACCTTCCTCACGGGGGTGACCTTAATCGAAAGTGAAACAAGAAGATAAAACGTATGCGCCGCCCGCCCTACGAGTATGTGTGTACTAATTATTGATAAACTAAACACTAGTGTCCTTTTAGCAGCCGATATCAATTGATAGCATGCTATTAAATAGAATCGCCCGCTATTGGAACAAATACTCGTTATATTTTTTTTGTTTTATTTACTGGAATTATTTGCTTTTAGGGGAGCGGGGGGGGGTCATCGAAGTAAGGTTGAAACTTGTGTCTTATGTAGTCTAATGTAGTCATTCGTTTTATATGCAGTAATGCGTACTGTATTGAAGTGGAACTTGCTTGACATAGAGGTGACGAAGGGAATGAAAAATATTTTTAAAAATTCCGATTCCTTTTAAAATATTTATTTCAGTTATTTAAATGTAATATTCATAAATTATTTGAATTTTTATAAATTATGTAAATTTTCAACTTCATATATTCTTAAAGTACAAACGGTTAAAATTACATTTTTACACAACGGTTAAAATGTACCATGAGGAAAATTGTGTTTTTAGAAAATATTTTTACAAAAAGCAGAAAATGCAAAACGTATTGAGTTCACAGTAAATAAACAAATAAATCAACACGGCCAAAATTAGTTAATATAATAGTAGGTACTTCACCGAGCATTTCACATCCGTATTTCAGAACTACTGAACATTTTTCAGTTCATTTTAAAAAAATATACCCCCATTTACCCAAAATAGGGAATATTTTGGGTCGGTTAATAAGTGCATAACCGTAAATCTTTCTTCAAAAAATTATTCTTAATTTTTTTTTGTTAAATCTAAATATCACGGAATATAAGGAATCAAACTACATATGAATAATCCTTTCGTACCACCATGTAGTAGGCCGTAACAATATTATATGTACCTTCAGAGTAAAAATCTAGTGACTGGGATTAAAATAAATCGATAAGGCGTTTTTGAACCTTGTTCATAGTGACGTATTTTTGTTCCGTAAACTTTGCCGCTTTGAACGTGGAATAAGTAACAATCAAATGGCTCAATATTAGGGCCGTAAAGTAAATATATTAAAAATTCTTATAATGTTTGATGAATATATTTTGCAATATGTGATCTAGTATTTTCACGCAGTAAATAAACTCGGCTTTGTTGATTATTTATATCGTTAGCTAATCGATGTAAATGTGACTGCTATATTAGTTTGCTTCACTTTCATTTTCAATGAAGACTTTATTTTCAACGAAGAAGAAATTGAGAAGGGTACTGAATTATATTCAAATATTAAATTCTAATATACGTATGGACTATGGACCTATGGCAGATTTTAATATTTTATTTCAAAGCCGGAGTTTCATCGATGGTTGTTTATAATTACGTACGGTATGTAATAAATGTAAGATAAAAGCCAATATAACATTTTACTTGCTGAATTTTGAATTTACCTTAACTTTTAACGTTTATAATTTTAACTTTTTTTTACGTGCTGTCACACGTGTTAGTATTTAAAGCGTCTTTAGCGAAAAGTTTTTAAATATTGAATATATTTGGCATTAATTTTGTAGAAATTCCTTATTCACAGTTAAATGAAACTACGTGATGTAGTATTATTTCTACTCTATTTAAATTCTTTACTACGACCTAGGTTTCGTTGCATTGCAACATCTTCAGGTGGGCAATTAGCAGAGATTAACTCTTAGGAACTTCCAACAGCATTTATATATTACACAAAATAACAGCGGATGTAAGATTTGCGGAAGTTTTCCCACTTATTAGTTTATTGTAAGGGGGCGGTGTAGTTTTTAATATATTTTCAAAAGTTATACAAAATACATGTATTTTAGTGAGGGTAATAACTTAAATTGATGAATCTATGAAGTTATACATTGCAAATGTTCAGGTGTATGTAATAAAATTAAATGGATATATTAATATCAGTAACATATTTATAGAATAGCAAGGGTATCCGATGGTTGAAACAAGGTTATAGAACTAATAATACATATCTCAACTAATTATACATATCTCTTCAGAAAAAAAAATGAGAAATATGTATAATTTCACCTGCAGAGATCTAGGAGATATGTATAATGCACATGAGCTGTACCTTCGTGAACTTGGTTGACATACAGCTGTATGCCTTTTTATTTGATTTATAAAATTTTCTTAAAATTAAATGTTTAAACTCGATTTGATTGTTTTGTTCATTCCCACATTTTTACAAGTTCAAGAGTTTAACTTTTAACCAAAAATTTGTCGACACACAGATATATTTATGAATCGATAAGGGTTTCGTATTTCATTTCTAACTAGTATGAACCGAAAATAAGTTTTCATGAGTACTTTTAAGTGAATCTATTTTGAGTAATACAACTACGTTAGTATTGAAAACATCAAAAATAAACTCTTAAGTACGCGGAAATAATTCAAACGAAAATTACTGGACGGCTGAGCTTCCTAATATACTTGAGATAAATTAATCTTGAAATAATTTTGTTATGTTGGACAGTGGGTAAACTTATTTGGAATTTATCGTTCTATTAAAAACATTATTGAGTCGAAAATAATTTCGGCGTGGGTTTATGAAGGGAAAAGTAGAAGATTTCTTTCTAAAATTTTTAACTTAAAAAAATAGAAAACGAATGACAAAGCTAATTACAACTGTCGAGGTATTAAAATCCTTATTCAGCAATCATAGATCTTTATAGACACATATAAAAACGACATAAGAATTTATAAAATATGTCTACCTTTATATTTTGTGAAATGACTATGGAACCATAATTCATGCATGGTCTGAAACACACTTAACCGTTTTTATGTTACATTGAACCGATTTCGAAATAAGAATTAAACAAATGAATTAGGATAACAGAATAATTTTATCGAATTCAAACTCGCAATAATTGTCATCTTCATTATTCAAGACGTTTCTGAATGAATAATTCATTGAATGATATTTGAAAGTTGTTTTTATAAGTAAATTTATATTAAAATTCGACCTAAATAAATTGATTGAGTGTGAGTAATTTGTTTTAACAACAATTTATTATATTTAGATAATTAATAAATATAATGTACAAATATTCACGGAAAGAAATATAAGACATTACCATATAATTATATAAATAAATTAAAAGAATTTATGAATATATTATTCAGGAAATATACTGTTTCACAAGAAATTCTATAATTCTCTCAATAAAAGTAAACTTAATAAATTTTATATAGAAGAAACAAATGAAAAATTGTCCACAACATTTTTATTTTGGTCACTCGAATCATAATCCGGATCTTCTATCTTTTATTTAAATCCATTTCTATTTTCTATTTAAAACATAGTTTTAAGCAATGCGAAATTTTCTGCTTAAGCATATAACTCATAAAGTTATATTACCATAATAATTATGCCATAATAAAATACTACTATAATAAACTTAACTACATAACTTAGCATAGATGGTATCATATACACAGTACTAAAATATCCATGCCTCGGTAACTAATTAACCATCTCAATATCAATCAAAGGTAATATTTGATGATATATTCACTTGAAGCTTCGATGAATTAAATGCCAAGAAGTTGTATTTATGCGACGCTCGCCTTATGAAGTATCAAGAACCGTTAAACTCTGTACAGTTATTTGCTTAAATGTATACACAAATACCAATTAGTGTCGAACCGAACATTGGTCCCCATCCAACAGACGACGGCAGTCAATAGCATTGAATACGATTACTCGCCGGTGGAACAAACACTGGCTATAGTTTTGGTCGTATCGTGTCTGGAGGAAGCAACTGGCGTTGGGCGGATTTGGACTTCAGGAGAGGGATAGACTTTATGTAATCCGAAGTAAATATCGTCATTAATTTTGTTATGTTGAACAGTGGGTAAACTTATTTGGAATTTATCTTTCTATTAAAAACATTATTGAATCGAAAATGATTTCGGCGTGGGTTTATGAGGGAAAAGTAGATTTTTTTCAACAAGTAGACTGCATCGAAAAGCAATATTTATTTTTATAACGTTTATTACTATAGACCTTTTCTTAATTAATTAAACTATGATTAAATAATAATATATTATGTGAGTCATCTGAATCAGGAATTCTGCAACATTGTATGAAAAACATGAGTCATTTAAACAGTCGTCAATATCATCCATATTGATTTATTTATTTATTTTTCCCTAATTTACAAAATTATGTTTAAATTTTATTAAACTCTTCTTATCGGTTGATTATAGGAGAACTAATGATATTCAATATTTGATTTTAGAAGTACTACTTGCTATTTGAGCGTTTATTTAAATAGTTTTTGATAATATTTTGTCACACTGAAGAGTCAAGAATGGATAATACGTGCGGTTTTTGGATCTTAACTTTGAATCGTCCTTAAAATAATTTGACAACAACCTGGTTATGGAGGTATTTCTTTGCTTTTCTATTATATTAGGTATTTCTTGTAATTTAGAAATTGGTTTAGGATAATTTGAATGTTTAGAATTCGTATTATGACCGTTTGGCTCTTATGTACTCCTAAATAGAGATACTTTCATCCTTCTATATTTAGACATGGTTTTTATTTATTTATTTAATCAGATTTAACTCAAAGAGATGACGATGCCCTCTACCTAGCTAGCGGTCTACTATTGGTCCACAACGCTATATTATTTTATTGGTAATGTGTTTTTAGCTTTATTCACAACTTTATCTCTAGGAAGAGGAATCTTTTTCTATAGATAAAGTTGTGATTCATAAGGCATATCGATGTCGATCACTCTAAGATTCAAAGACCTATTTTCTGATATGACTCTTTTCGTAATTGAAATCAGATCTCCATTTTTATCTATACTAATAATAAAATTGTAACAAAGTGAATTCTGTATATGGAAAATATTTTAAAATGAGTGATTGATTTAGCACAAAGAATGATAACAGAAGCCAGAAAATGTGTTTTTAGATTTGTTGTCTATCTGTGTGTATATTAATATGTTTGTTAATCATTCAAAATCTACTGGACCGATTTTGATAATATTGGTAACAGTACATGACGTAAAGAGAAAAAAATTTCTAATAATTTTCTTATTTCAAATTTCCGCGAGTGAAACTGTGCGGCATAACTAATAATTATATAACACCCTTCGCTTCTTTTGTTTTAAATGTTATGAGATAAGTTTTTTTTTATATGCGTTAAATTTTTACAATTTCGAAAGGATTTTTTTAAATATTGTAGGTATACCCGGAAATCAATTTTCAAAATGCCATAATTCAAGTATATGACCGACGATGAAAAGTCCTGACCTAATGTCAGATAGTGATTTGAATTACGGCCACAAAAACGACAAAAAAAATACAAAATTAGGACAAGATGTGAAAAAAATGAACACGTTAATTTTTTGCGCATTAAATTCATCGTCAGCTGATCTCTGTTGTGATATTGAATTTAGAAAGAAGGTTTCTTGATGGTGAATGAAAAGCTAGATTATATTTAATTTTGGACTTAGTAGGCTATTAGCGTGTAAACGGTTAAATTTTTTTATATTCGCCAAAACATTTTACTTTCATAAGTACGTCGTATGGAAAAATATAACCTATTATAGGCGTGTGTTTGTTTGTGTGTACGTTCACGCTTACGCGTTCGTGTGTGCGCATGTATACATGTTTCTGATAGTTTTCGTAAATCTTCAGTTAAATCATTTCGCTCCTCACTCATCTCTTTTTATTTTTTATTGCTTTAAATGGTACATAGATAGTAGATAGTAACGAAATTGGTTGTATTTTGAAAACTATACTTAGAGAAGGTATTGATACATCAATTAAAATAATAGTTATAAATTCCCCTCTTGACAGCTTCCATATCCTTATATCAGAGAATAGTCATTGATCTATGAAAATTTACCGCCAAGATTTCGAATCAAGATATTTTTAGGGTTTCGTTCTAAAAAATAAAAAACGGAACCCTTATATCGTTATTATACCTTGTTGTCCGTCTGTCAGTTCATTCATCCGTTAGACACTTTCCTCAGAAAGGCTTGAGATATCAAGTTGATGTAGCAATTAATGTCCTATACAAAAATCAAATTTTTTGGTTGTCATAACAAAGAAACACGGCCTTTTAAAATGTATTTTTTGTTATTAATATCGTCATAAAAACCTGCAGGGTACTTCTGGTCGATCTACAATTTTGAAAGTTGGTATAATAGAAGCTCTTATATATAAATATAAATATATATATATATATATATATATATATATATATATATATATATATATATCAAAAATATAATATACCATTAAATGTTTAATAATACCTAAATATATACGGAAACCTCGTAGTTCGAGTTCTATCCGTGCTTGATACGTTTTTTTCTTATGTCTATAAGATTTTACGTCTATATCTAATTTAGCTTGCGTCTATACGATAATCTATGTTTGGGTTATTACTAAACGTAACAATGTCAAAATTAAACTTCACGTTACATGGTCTCTAATATAAAGTATAATCCCAGAAAATGCGACAAACGGATAAACAGATATTAAATTAATTCTATAGGTTTTTAATTGTTTAATCTGGTATCATAGGTTTTCTGGTTTGTACATATATATATATATATATATATATATATATACACGCACACGTACACAAACACATATAAGTTGGTTATTATTATTTCGCCGTAGTTTGAGGTAAAAGTGACGAAAAATTAGAGTTCCTTCTTTTTTAACTCCGAAAAATGCAGTACCTTTTTTATGTAGCAAAATAATCCAAACTTGGCCTTTAAGCAAGATATCATTAAAAGAAAAACTTGTAAAATTATTTGCGTATTATAAAGAATATACTTACATACAGACAAACACGCAGGCGTTCTAATGAAAAGTAAACATACACGTCGTTCTCGTCACAAAACGTTCACTTATTGTGTTACAATTGGTCATTTTTTGTTCAAAATATGTGCAAAAATATTGTATTAGATACCATTACAAACATATGTAGGTAAATCAAATTCAGCTATGATTGCATTATTCAGAAAATTTAATATTTGACAAGGAAATCAGTTGTGTTTTTTTTCGACTCTACTGTTACCTTGTATTTCAATCTGGATCCAATCCCTTAGGGGAAGACAATTTTTTTTGGTTATGATTTCTTGTAACGACTTTTATCTAATAATAACAGCTGCGACCAATGGCTTAACGTACATCTCGAAGCACGAAAGAGCTCGTAAGAAGATTACTAATATACGTGATTGATGGTCACCCATCCAATCACCGACCGGCCTGCGCGTTAATTAACCTCATCGATCTAGTGTCATGAACGAGTAAACCTATGAGTATTTCGTTTTATTTAGGATGAGCACAAGAGAAATACTTTGTAGTGAAACTTAATCTTAACCAATTCCTATTTATAAATAAATATTATCAATTACAACCGATTTGTACCATTTGATTTATATTACTGACAATAATCTGTTAAATGTTAACAGTTGTTCAGACTTTGCAGCGTTGTCATTTCTGTTAATGTTCGTTCGTCGTGTGGTCTAATTTATTTTTATAGAAATCAGAAAAAAGAATGCCCTTAAAAATGTTGATATAATTAAGGGAAACATATAAATTCCCTTTAGCAAAATATTTTGCCAAGATCGATCGTGACTGAGTCAAGCATTGTGTCCTGCACTTTATGTACATTAATATCCCAGCTCAAAATCAAGAATGGCGTTCCACGCTCAACATATCCTTACACTCTTGTCGCTTGATATATTGTACTAACTATTGGTATGGCTATACAACCATCAGCGTCGGCACGGCTTCATTATCAAATCTTATGAGTACAGCTTCCGGCAGCATCCAATTGATCACTGCCTAGAGATGGCTATATAATTTTTTATTATAATTTCCATGGCATCATTAACGAATCTCTCTAATACGGTTATATTGTTTCTTAATAATACTCGCTATTTGGTACTTAACATCATAGCGGATAAAAAACCACCGTAACCATTAACATCTTTAGGAACCACATTATCTGGTGGATTTCTGCCATACGTCTCACGCAACTGGTCTAAAGAATTAATTGTGTACACGTGGTGCTTTTTCGATTTTCCATTGGTAATTTTTTTATTATGAATATCTATTTGCCTTATAGTGAGGTAAATACAGACGGCAGCCCTATCAAAAAACTTACCCAATAAAGGTACGTGCTGCTGTTGATAGATTAACTCCAACTGAGTTGTCGTTAATTCGCCTAATCGCAAGTTATTTATAAAGATCAACCAACTTAGTTTCATTGCGTTGTTGCTTATTTAAGTTGCTTTAATAAGCTGACAAAAATGTAACGGTTTCGATAACTTAATTTTTGCCAAAAACCATAGTGGTTACAGAGAACACAAATGTTTTTGACCCGAGGGAGCTGAAGATTTTCACCAAAAAGCAAAATGTTTATTCCGCCAAATCACTTGTTAACTTTTAAACTTTTATTACTTTTAAACTCCCAGACACAAAGATGAATTTTACTGATTTTCCTATGATTCCATAGAAATTTCATCCACAATAAGCTAGTTTATATGTTGCCACTTATACGTACGTGTTCTATAATTTTCTTATATGACAGGTTATTGATTTTTTCAATCGACAGTGAGAATATTGAATGTAAAGTTTTGCCAAATATTTGACGAGCGGCTACTCCAACAAAAGAATAAACTTCAACGAAGTTAGACTTGACCAGTATACCAACTGGAGGTTCATACCATTGTTTTATGTGATCTACGAATAATTCAAAAACAAATTATTTCCTGTTTCCAGTATCTCCTCTGGTAAGCAATAATGACTGACCATCTTGTCCATACTTTTCATTTTAAATTAGTCTTCTCTGTTACACATTTAGTACACAAACAGTTCCCAGGAAGATTTCATCTGACATTACGGCTCTTTCGCCTACGTTTTTACAATATTTTTCATAATAATTAACAGTCTGTTCAATATCAAAAATTATTGGTGCATTATTGATACCAGTGCAAATATTACGGGCAGCATTAAGTGCAACTGCTTGGGTGAAAATCTATTAAATATTTTTTACGCTAGCATATTGGTCTGCATTTAAATTACCCTGCAATGATTTTTTGTCTCTTTGTCGTCTTACAAAACAATTTTCAGCGATTTTGTCTTCTAGTAACAGTTCACATTCATTACGAAATGGTACATACCCCACTGTTTAATAGTAATAATATGATTTCTTGACACTGTTTAACACGTCATGGCGTGTGCGCAATGTTTCTAGCTTAATTTTTACAAACAGCCTTGTAATGCTAATCTTCGCTCTATTTCATTTTACCTTTTTTAAAACGCACAGCAAATTCAAAAATATTTAAGTCTTCTAATTTATCTGATCGCAATACGCATAGGTCAAAAACATTATCATAAATAGATTTTTCACCACTGTCGAACTATAAAAGTCTAAATCGTTTATCCGACTTAAGGCTATTTACAAAGATGACTTTCCGTAGTGATTTGACGGTAAATATGTAGGTTCGGTAGACGAACCAAATATCAATTAAGAATGGCCATGGAGACAACAAATAACTGATTCCACAAATCACCGCCTTAGCTTTTAACTTTCGTAATAGCTTCTCGTATACCTTGAATCCTATGGTTCACACTAACTTGCATATTTAGCGAATTATATATAACAGCCGTCATATTGCCACACATTTGCACGTCAGTATGTCACTTTCATAGATTCAGTAGAATAACATTATAATTATTAACCGTACTTTTCTTTGAAATTCTCGTTACTATAAAAAAAATAAAGGGAAATGTCGTGGCACACCCGGTTGGAACGAAGTTCCTTTCGATATATATAATGTATTAAATAACAGGGTCAATGAAATGATGTAACAACGTTTAAAAGCAATTAAATAAAAAAAATAAAAGAAGTAAATGAAGAAATGGTAATAACATTGCAATTAATAACGTTTTTTTTAAGTTATGAAAATAAACATTTCATCATTAATTATTATAAAATTATAAACTATTTTTAAACTTAATTACTACAATCGTAGTAATGATTAATTTGTGGTAACTAAAGTAGGACACATTTGTTTGGGATTCGATGTTATCTAAGTGTCTTGAAACGTGATCCGTATTGCATGATATTGTATTAGTATTATATTAGTTAACATATGTGTAAGCTTTTGTCGACGCAAATAAAAAATGACACCGAAATTTAAGTTTAAAATAAATCATCTACTTATTGTCATTTTAATATTGGTACTTATCTGACTCCATCATCACCGTCCTCAAATTCTATTGAATCACTTTCAGAATTTATTCTTTATTGATAACAATAATACGAGTTTGAAAATAGTGAAGAGAGATGGCGCACACAGATTGCTAAACATACACACTCAAACGAATACAACTGATGTGCATGCCGCACATCTATACTGTAATAATACTCGTATACCTCTACATTGACATACGCTTGTAAAAACACAAACGTTTACACTGTGGCAAAAGTGTCGGTCGAAATCTTACACTTTTATGCTGCAGCAAAATGTCGGTCGAGATCTTACATTATTTTCTGGCTAGTTTTCATTCGCCAAGCGTGTAACGTGCCGTAAGGAACTTCATTCCTCGTCGCATTTGGATCCAAACAAATAGTATTGTAACTTGCTGGACCCGGAAAATCAAAAGGGCAAATATAATAATCGCCGATTTTGTAACACGAGGCGGTGTGTTATGTTTAAATGAGTTTATATAATGTAGAATTTTTAAAAAGTAATGAGCACGAAGCAACTTTTTCAGTCACCGTGATACCCACTTCAGTGACACAATCCGGAATGTATTTACTCCAAACTAACATATGCAGATGCGGGCCTCCCTGACTTTAGAACAAAATTCTGAATCAGAAGCCATCAATAGGGCCACCTAAGTAATCTTGATCACGTTTTAAAAATCACACGAAACAATTTACGCATAATGTGAATTGTCTGGAAATAATTACTACATGGTTTTCATCTAGCTTCAAAGGCTCTGGAAATGACAGGGTCTCGACTCCTTTTATATTACAATCATCTGCTATTAGTAAGACCTTTATGTCTGGCTAGGCTAAGTCATTGCAAAAGAATAACATAAATAATATAGAGACCCTAAAGCTCTGACTATTGCCATAAGTTTAGAGCAACAGTTCCGCCATTGTGACGCTGATAATCCAATGTTTTTCATAATGAGATCCATATTATCTACAAACTCCTGGGGCGTTTGCTCTCTCTCTCTCTGCTCTTGACATATACTATATGACACAGAAACACTTAACTTTCTACAAACATATACAACAATAGAAAGAGCATAAAATAAATAATTGATTTCATTGAATCTCCCACCATCGCACATTATTCGTTCTGTGGTTGAAAAAAATTGATCAAAATTGTTTGATAAATGCCGGAGATATGATATGTTGCCCTCCAAAATATTTATTGCATGCCTTTGCATGTGCCCTTACATATCTACCTACTTATTGAATTTGTCACTTTCTTGCTTACGTGGAAACTAGTGAAAACGAATTCAAACTAAATGAGTTCATCAGTGAAGATCTCCTGTCACCATCCTTCGAATCCATCATTGTACCCTGATTTTGCTAAAGGACCGATTTATAAGTTTCAACCCTTAATCGGGTTGAAACTTTCTACATTACATTATAATGTCATTGTTTGGCCTATATCATGCAAATTCAATCACGGTACCTGTGCTGTCCAGTGTTGTAGACAAATTCTATACAAATTTCTTGATATATTTCATAAATACCATTTCAAATAAAAAAGTATCATCCAAATTGGTTGATCAATGCCGGAGACATAAATTAAAATGCATAAACAAATTTCTTCATATCTATTTATGTACCGGTATATACTTACCTACCTATTAACTTTGTTACTTTCTTGCTTATACCAAGACAATCCAAACGAGACTAAACTCGACGACTCTGCCCTTCATCACTGAAGATTTCCGGTCCCCACTTTCCCGCTCCATTATTGTACTCTAATTTGGCAACAAATGTATGTCGCCCTTGATCGTGTTTTATTAGATTATGGATAGACCTATATCATGCAAAGTCGATCACCGCACCTGCGCTATTCAGGGTTGAGAAATTCTATGACGTATTTTCAGTTCATAATGAAATATTAATCTAATTTTTATGCAACCACCTGAATAAATACTTTTTAATAAGTTTGTTAATAAATGCTTAAGTTCTAAAAAAATTTAATTGAGGACTTGATCTTTTTTGAAAACAGTGAATAATGAATAATCAACAATAGTCATTTAATTTGAGATATAAATATATAGTATTCCTCGATTAAAATTTGGTCACAGATGTCACAGGTCTGTGTTAATCGGGGTCATATATAAGTTTTAAAAATACCACGTTTGTTAAAATAGGTTGGGCTGTTTCGTCACTATGAAGAAATAAATAAAGAAGATATACGCATAATATTCCTGTATATTTTTTAACTGGTTAAATCCCAGAAACGCTGAACTTAACAATTAAATATAATTTCAACCGTTTCTATCAAGTTTAGATACCCCCTAAGATCGCTAATCTCAGGGCATTTACTTTTGTTTATGCAAAGTAAATTGTTTAATGAATTCATTAATAATCTGGTACGTAATAAAATACAAACTTTCATTTCCCCTTTAACACCGTATAAAATAACAAAATTCTGGATGCTATTACAAGATGGTCGGCTCAATAAACTGACCAATACAGCCTCCCCCACTGCGGCGATCCTAATCGAAAAGGAAACGTGAAGGCATAATGTATGCGCCACCAGCCCTTCGAGGTATGAAAGACCGCCGCGTTATGTACCAAAAATCTTGCAAATATGTACATACGAAAATATGCAAATATGTACGTACAATTACTACGAAACTAAACACTGGCGTCCGATAGCAGCAACCGATAGCAGTTGATAGGATGCTATTAAATACGACCTAGTGTAGTCGAACAGATACTCGTTTTAATATTGTTTTGTTTTATCTATAGGAATTACTCGACATTTAGGGAGTCAGAGGGTACGTTATGTAGTTTAAAGCAGAGTCATTAGTTTTGAAATGTTGGACGGTGAACTAGTAGAAATGGTATATATGTGTTCAGAAAAATGAATAGATTAGTTCCTGTATGGAGGTAACGAGGGGAAAGAAAAATATTTTAAAAAACACGATAATTTTCACAATATTTATATATATTAGTCAAAACGTTTTCTTCTTCAACTATGGATGCTCCTGAAGTACGTATATAATGGTTTGAACCTTTCATAAAAAAAGCTCGTAAGTATTTTTCGAAGAAATAGAAAATATGAAATGTTCAGTGCGTTGAGAGCAAAAACAAACAAAGAAATGGGACCAAATGAAAGTGAAGAAATTAATAAAAAAACTTGTCGAGTACGAGTGAGCGTCGCACTACGAGGTTTCCGTACACATTTAGGAACTTACGAACATTTAATGTTACCTAATATTCCTATTAAACTATTTACAAAATTTTAATTCTTCAGAATGAAAATATATTGTCTACTATATCTTTGACAGGCGCATATATACAAAAATATTTTTATGTGATATAAATACAAGTGGACGATATTTCGTATTTTTTCCTTCACTTGAGCTATGAGAATTTACTTTCTTGCCAAATTTCATGATTCTAAATTAATACTAAGTATTCTATATAGGTTTTGACTTATTTGCGAGCGTCAAAATAGCAGCATAAATGGCCGGAAGGGAAAATATTGTCCAATATATCTTTCACAGGCACATATTGAAACAAATATTTTTTATGTTATATAATTACAAATTAACGATTTTCAAGTCTTTTCTTTCAGTTGTGCTGTGAGACCTTGCTTCATGTCAAATTTTTCAGTTGTGCTGTGAGACCTTGCTTCATGTCAAATTTTATTACTCTAGGTCAACGGGAGAATCGAAATATGCGGTATAAATGACCATATTTTTAGGGTTCTTCTTCATTACATTGATTTAGACGCTTGATTTTTACAGATTAACAGCTCGAAGAGATCGTAGACCTAAGTATTAGGTATTAATTTCAACTTAATACCTTCACGAGTTTCTGAGAAAAAGGATGTTGGCAGACAGACACGGAACGGTCAATGAAGTGATCCTGTATGGGTTTCTTTTTTCCTTTTTGAGGTACAGAACCCTAAAAACATTCAAATATGAATTCGAATCGTATATATTTCTGTACTTTAATGTATCTAATTTGTACATATGGCGGACTCATTGCTTCGAGAGCAATCTCTTACAGCCAACCAGAACACCAGTTCAGCCCCGGTCAATGAGCGGCCAGCAATCGAACCCGGGTCCCCGCGGTGCGCCTCGCAATTAAAGGCTATATGCTGTGTGATCAACCCAACACATCAGGATGACGACGCCACTGTTAAATTTTTTTAAAGAAACCATGTATTATTTACCTTCAAAAACATGTTTTCTTCGATTTTTTTAAAATCTAAATCTCACAGAGAAGTTAAGCTCTATATGCACCATCCTTATTTATTACCTGCCCCCATGTAGTGGGCTGTAACAGTATTATGTCATAGCTTCAACGAAAAAACCAAGTGTCTTTTTGGTGGTTATCAGTGATAATGAACTTTTATTTTGTAAATGATTGCATAGAGCTACGTATTTTCCTTTGAGCAAATTCATAATCTACGTCATAATCTACGTTTGAAGTCATATATCTACGTAGTTTGAAGTCATGTCGTTATAAGTATATTAGTCTTAGATGGTGGCTGGGTCTGATGATGGGGCTGGAAAGTGGTAACAGAACTCCTTAATGATGTTCATCAAATTTGGATTTGTTTGACTTGTCTTGATGAGTCCTTTAGTCAAAAATGTCGACCAGCGTCTGATAGTGGAGCCAAAAGTTGGTTAAAAGAACTCTTCAAATATGAGGGATAAATTTAACCTGTATGGAATCATTTTAGCTTTTCTATATGGGTATTTTGGTCACACGTAGTAGAAAGAATGTGACGATGAAGCTTGGAGCTAGTGACGGGATTTCTTCTACGGTGAGAAGTAGTTTCATCGACTTTGGGATCATTAATTTCCCCAACAAGTTCATTAGTCACAAGTGATGGCTAGCATCTGATGATAGAGCCGAAAGGCGGCGACTGGAACTTCTCAGTGGTGAGTAGTAAAATCATAGAGTGTAGACTAGTTTTATCTGTTCAGATGTAAGCAAAAAAGTAGCAATATAACTTGATATGTAAATAGGTACCGTTGCGTACAAAGGCATGAAACAACTAAGATGTTATTTACTAGATAGGTGTGTATTTAAATAAGTATATACATGCATATACAAGGACATGAAATAACTAAGATCTTAGTAGGTAGGGACATTAGTAAATATATACAGACATTTTGAAAAGGTATGAAGCGCATAATATAGAAATAGACAGTAGGTGAGTATGTACAAGTATATGAACATGTCTGAAGCAACTAAGATGTTAGTAAGTAGGGTATACAAAGGTATGAAGGAACATGTGTACACGAATGCATGAATATTAAAACGTAGACATGAAGTAACTAGGAAGTTAGTAAGTACATGGGTAGGTATGAATATGAGTCTATGAAGGCATGAAGCAATTAGAATCTTAAGTAGGTACGTACATGAGTATTTATAGGTATGTATAAAGGTGTGAAGCATTGACCATGATGAATCCATAAGAGAGAAATATAATTATTAATGTGTCCCATTGAACACAGACATATATGTATATGTATACATGCTTATTACATACATGCAGGTATATTTTAATGTATTCGTACTCAGTGTCCAAATCTTATTAAGTAATTTTTTTTTCATTTATTACAAAAGTACTATAAAAACTCCATATACTTTTGTTTTGCTACTAATAACGACATGATTTGTGTAAAATCATAGATAAGTACACAAAAAATGCAAGTATGTAACATTTTTACAGTTGCATACTTCAAAAAGAAAAAATGAAGTTTTATAAAATCACTCTCGTGCCTGTTTGTCAGTCAACGCCTATTTTTCCAGAAATTATTTCATATAGAAAATTTAAATTTAGCATAGATAGTAAAAGCTTATATTAACCCGCATAGCTAACACCGACATATTCGTATGGTAATTTTATAGGAGGCAAATTAAATACTCCACATTTTCAAATATTATGTGGTATATCGTTTGAAAGGGTTGGTTGTAAGAAACCCAAACAAAAATCAGAATCTTAAATAGATTTACCAGATATAAGTACTGAAAATGTCTAAAAAGTGCACGTACAGGGAATACGTGCCCCTTCCCCTTATTTCCGAATCGATCGTACTTAAAATCATTGACAGAACACTTTGATAGAAAAGCAGTTTGATAAAAAACCAAGATGATAGAAACTGAGTACAAGATTATAAGAAAAATATAGCAATTCTAAAAACAATATCATACATAATTTAACAGTTATCAGTCAGTTAATATTTTCTAAAAATATATCGAATGCAGGTTAAGTGTTTGGCTTCAATTACTTATCCTAGCATCAAAAGAGGCAGTACCACTAATGAGGTAGCTTTATAAAATAATATTTTATCCCGGCCAGTTGCTGCTTCAACAAAACATTTTTACCATCCAAAACCGTCTTCGAAATGAGAAATGATTGAATATATTAGGATAATGGGATACACTTATTGAATTCTGCCCCTTAATGACTGTCATCCTTTTCATTCGCAACGTTTGTGAATGAATAATTGATCGAGTGATATTTGAAAATTGTTTTGTGATTCAGCGTACACCATGTTTCTGTTCAAATCTTGTATTTGGAAAATGTATTAAGTATTTACATATTTATATTACAAATAAATACGTTCTATAAATTTATAAGAAAATTTTGGTCGGATAATATAGTAAGAAATAAGCGAATAAAGTAAGGAATTTATTATTTTATTCTTTATGAGGTATTGATATAAATTTTTAATATTACCTAAATTTTTCCACGACTTCAAAAAATGTTTGCAAGTTTCTTTGTAAAGTTTTACTTAAAATACTGCCGAATTTTTAATTATTTTAATTAAATAAAAACTGAGTAGCTTCATTTTTTCAATTAAAATGTATAGTACAGACTGGCTGAATATTCCAGATAAATAAGTATCAGTGAACCGAAAATAATTGTTTCGTTGGTTCGTGTATACCTCAATCAAGGGCGTAATTGTGGAACCAAAATTTTGCCTCACAATTCCTTCTCCGTAGTACTAAGACACGCACTTGGAAATACTAATTGGAAAAATTTCTTCCGAATGAGCTACGATTTAATTCTTACTTTAATATATCGCATAGTGTTTATACAAATTTCTTCCGAATGAGCTACGATTTAATTCTTACTTTAATATATCGCATAGTGTTTATACAAATTTCTTACGAATGAGCTACGATTTAATACTTACTTTAATATATCGCATAGTGTTTATACAAATTTCTTACGAATGAGCTACGATTTAATACTTACTTTAATATATCGCATAGTGTTTATACAAATTTCTTACGAATGAGCTACGATTTAATACTTACTTTAATATATCACATAGTGTTTATACAAATTAGTATTTATTTTATATTTTTTTTAAGCAAACAATAAAAATCCACAATTAAATTTCATTTAAGCATACAACGTATTGTATACAGCATACCTGTATAACGTACATACCACGATGCTGTGTTCACTATACCTGTGTGAGGTACATACTCCATAGCACTATGGTAAGCATCACAGTAAATTAACCAACATAACGGTAATGCTAATCGAAGGCAACATCTGACGAGAACTCTGTTTGATGTTTTGATGGATTGAGTACAAAACAAGTTGTATACAATGACGTCCCCATTTATCGAAGATGGTTAAGCTCTGTACAGAATTCTGCCCCAATACATACACAAGTACTAATTTTCGCTAAATTAAACACTGGTTTCCATTCAAGAATAGGCGTGTGTCAATACCAGTGAATACGATTTCTTGGTCGGTGAAACAAATTCTCATTATAATTTCGACTATGTTGTGTATGTAAGATACGTCCGAGGTTCGGTTAGATCTAGATATTGGAGGGCAGCTTAGATGTATAATTTGCATTCGATGAAAATATCACCATTAATTTTGTTACAATGTTGCCAGAAAAAATATAAATTTTCAACTACCCTAGTGTGCATCAAAGGAGTGTGTGTGTAAATACATATATATATATATATATATATATATATATATATATAAATATAAATATATATATATACACACGTATGTATGTTTTACTTTGCCCTAAAGATGTATTTTGTACAATATCCAGTACAAGGGTTTTGTACTTACTTAGGTATGTATGCGGATCTTCTCTCAGATCTCTTCCATGGATTTTTTCGAAGACCGTCACTTCTTTACTGCGCATCCAGGAATCGTATTTTACGCAGTGTATAGTTAATTTTAGGGAATAAACAGAATTCGCATGGCGCATGGCCAAGAGCTGTATTGCGAATGATATATAAATTTTACAACCGACCTATTCAAACATTTGATCATTCGCCTGGCTGAGTGTGCAGTTGATGAGGCATTGTCCTGATGATGGAGAATTCTATGGTGAGGGCGTTGACCTCAAACTTTTTAAAAAAAAACTGGCAAACGTTTGCTGGTATACAAGATTTTTTTTTACTTTCCAAAAAAATCATTGTACTATAAACCATCCATTTTTCCAAATAACAAGCCAATTATTTTTTTAACAGCGATTCGTTCGTTTTTCACATTTGTGGGCAACTATTTAGAAGGAAATACCTACAGCAAAGGCCGCCTCTTAGCCTTTAGTTCATAACAGTATATTCAGCTTTCGTCAGTGATGATGATATGGAATATAGCATTTGGATGACCGCCTAGAAAGTTTTCTAACTAGAGATATCAATCAATGCGACGGTGTTTTTGATCTTCGATCAAATCATGTGGTATCCGCTTATTACAACGCTTTACTGCTTATATATTCGCGTTGAATTGTGTTCTTGATTTGTACCAGTACCTGAACTTGGTTAAATTTGCTGAGAGGTTACTCTCTTCTCAGTTTTTATCACAAGTAACAGATAATTAAATTACGTCCATCCTGTGCCATTACGCTTGAATTCGATAAACGATTTTGGATAGTAGTGCGCGATGGGTCTTCATGATAAAATGCCAATCAAAGTCGGTCAAAATATAATTGTTGACTGAGACCACAAAGAAATTCCTAAAATATCTTGGAACGAAAATGATCTTGTATTAAATTCATCTTGACGAAATGAAACGGAAATAATTTGTGTGTTTCAACACCATTTTCAAAGTGTTGTCAAATTGTAAAAACAAATGACAAAATCAAACTTAATACCTGAAGGGATAACGAAATAGATATGTTTTTATCCCTTGAGGTACAATTACCACAATGGATAACAAAATCAAATACAGTATTTCAATGGATAAGGAAATATTTAAATGGGTAACGACAGTATTCGATTTTTGAAATTTAAATTTATTTTTATTACCATTATCACAAATGGGCAATTCTAGAACCTTTTATTGCTACCTTCATACGCAATGGGATTACAAGATTTACATGAAAAAAGTGACAACTTCGAAATAATCTCAAATGACACAGAGAGGATTGCCGATACATTACATTCGATATAGAAAGCGCCTGCTGTTTTTTTTGTAACATTTTACGCCTACTGCTTTTATACCAGATAAATTACAATCAATAAAATTATAAACAAGAAGTTTACAACTGAAAGTTAATAAAGACAAAATAAAAACAAGTATTTATGGGGAAATACAAATAGATTAAAAGCCAAATGAAAACACCATGGAAAGAAAACTGGAGAAATGAAGATAACGAAGTTAATCATAAAACATGAATGGGCCTAGGAACTTAAGACAAAAAATATCGATCAATGGATCAGAAAAGCGACTGATAGTGTGTAAAGGACTTGATATAATTAGAAAGAAGGCTCCAAAATTCATTGTCGTGGCGAACTGAAGAAGTTGATCTTATAGCTAATATAAAATTGACAAAGAAGATGAAAGAAACCATTGTTCTGAAATAGTACTATATGAAAAATTTAATTGTATTAATAGACTAATAGCAATAATGTAATTGCTCACGAAGTCATATAAAATTGGCTACGGAGCCTTGGGAACTTGAGTTTGACCTACGTCAATTCATTCATTTCTTTTTATTAAAAAGGGAGAGAAAAACCTTCTACACTATTGTTTTTAGATTATAATGTCATATTGTGAGTTATATATTTATATATATAAATGACTTATGAGATGCAAGCCTGTGGTACTTGTTTTCTATAGTAATATTTCATATAATTTAATTTTAATTAATTTGCTTGACATGAAGAAATATCGTGTTAATAAATTTACCAAATGTACACAGAAGTCTTCAGGTAAAGCAAATAAATAACATTTTAGATAAATATGTCTGGACTAGATATGTTTATTACGGCTTCCGAGGAACGATCTGGTTCAAAGTCATTTTAGGCAAGCTTTAAACATGATTACAACCAAGCCTTGTTTCGGCTGATTGATGAATAAATTTAATCAAAGCTAGAAAGTGCTACAGAGCGATTTAAATTATTAGAATAGATATCTAAGTCTTTTGGTCCTTTTCCTCAAATAGTAATAGTTTCATCCTTCTATATTCAAGCATCGTTTCTGTTTGGTTTTATTCAAATTTAATATAAAATAATCTGGATTTCTTCACCTGTCGACCTCAATAACTCTTCTGGCTTTAACTTTAATGATCTGTATTTAAATCTAATAATAACAGTACCTATGTTGGTTAAAGGCGAGACAACATATATCGTAACAAAAAGATTAGTCATTAACAGACATATTCTGAATTATTGAAAAATTGTCATTCTTTATATAAAAATAAGAGAAGGTAATTACATTATTATTTATGTTGGACATTTGAAATTACTGACTTACGTGCACATCCTTATACACATATAATAAATTAACTTTGTTTGCCTGTATTCGAAACTTCACGTTATACGTAAAGAAAAAGCGTTTCATTGCCAGTTACATTCATTTAATTATTTGAACTATTATAAAACAGATTAAGTTATGTTGAGTTTATTTTATTCTCTCTGTAGATAAAATAAACTAAGAAAAATGTTAAAAATATAAATAAAAAGAAGTAAAATGTTAATAATTATAGAATTTGAAAATCAAATTTATATTATTACGATTATATAATTGATAATAGCAAATTATTGAAAAGTATTTTGTTATTTTTCTGTTTGTTAAATAGATAAATTAGGTATACTATGGCCTAAGCAGAAAAAGGAAAAAAACTGAGAACCGTAAGTTAAAAAATTAACTTGAAATGACTCAATAAAGTGTATGTTTCTTTGTTTAATATGCTGCAGTGCTGACTTTTTTGATGATATCACGTAATAGCATAAGGTGACAAAGACCTAAAGTCAATTCGAAATCAAACCGCGAAAAACGGACTAAACCCAAGTTTAATGTTTCACTTTATTGGAAATCTATGAAATAATATATAAAAAATATGATATATCGTCATCATCGCTATTGGACACTTAATATAATTCTAGAATTTAGAAATAAAAATAATGAAAAGTTTTTCGGAGTCCTTTTTTGAACATTTGCTTGAACCCGATAACTTAAAATGATTTGAAATGGTTTAATCGTCCAATTTGAGGTATAAAAAAGAGTATTGAATCTTTATACAGTTTTTCACATCTTATCTTTAAATTTGTAAAAAAATACAATTAAACATTCTAAGTTTGATTTTTAATACAAAAAGTAGGCTAACGAAGAAATTTCCTCGAAGAAACAACTAAGTAAATATGATAACAGTTTCTATCGAGTTCACATACTGGCTGTAGGTGTTTGTCCTTACGAATGTTTAAGTGACGGTATTCACTTTCGTTATATATAACGTAAATTGTTTAAGGGACTTTGTCAATAATATGGTCCGTAAAAAAACACAAAACTTCATTTCCATTTAACAGCATGTATAATAACAAAACTTCATTTCCCCTTTAACATCATGTATAATAACACAAAGTGCTCAATGTCATTACAAGTTGGCCGACTCAATAAATTGAACAACGCAACCTTCCTCACGACGGCGATCCTAATCGAAAGCGAAACAAGTATGAATGTATGCGCCGCCCGCCCTACGGAGTATGAAAGGACGCGACGCTATATGCCAAAAACCGCTAAAATACATATGTATGTACTAATTACCGTTTAACTAAACACTAGCGTCCGTTTAGCAGCCGATATCAATGGGTAGCATGCTATTAAATAGGATCGCCCGCTGTTCGAACACATACTTGTAACAATATTATTTTATTTACAGGAATTATCCGACCTTTAAGGGCGGTAGAGGGGGGGGGAGTATTCGACGAGGTAGGATTTAAACTTATATTTTGTGTAGCCTAATGTATAGTCATTAGTTTTTTTTTGTAATGTATAGTCATCAGTTTGATGTATTAGTTTGGAACCGAATATGTTCAAGTTCACGTCACAAAACGTTCACGTTTTATATAAGGTGATGTAGGAAAAGAAAAATATTTCTAAAAAACACGTTAATTTTTGCAGATATTTAAATGTATTATTTAAATCGTTTTTCGTCAATTACTGTATATATTTAATATAAAAACATCTTTGTCTATGTGTGTACAGGTATTCCGTTAAACAAGTATTATTCTCTGAAAGTAGACTAAGCTACGACTAGGCAGATGATAAAATTCGACCTTAGCAAATTTATTTTACTTTTCGAGATATAAACACTTTTTCAAAAAGCGTGAAAATCGCTACTCTAGCTCGATGTTTTGGGTGCAGTGGGTACAAATTATGTCTGAATGTTAATTTTGTTATAGTCAAATATAGCTGATTAATAGACCTTAAATTGATAAATATGAGTTCGGAATACCGAGCGTTCCGTTCCCATGTGCAAGAACTAATAAAAATCTTTATTTCAAAAATGATTTTTTGGGTCGGATTAGTTTGCCAACATAAATTCTTATTCCAATTAATAGTTTTCCTAATTGTTTTTTTTTTAATTTGAATGTCACAAAGACATCAAAGTCTATATTCACGATCGTTACCCACGATCTGCCGCCATAGTATTATTTCATATCTTCAGCGTAAAAATATAGCGACTTAAGTAAAAAAAAATTGATAATTTTTTTAAAAGTTATTTGCAATGACGAATTTTTATTATTTTAGTGTTTGTTTAGTGTACTGAATAATATTGATCAAATGATAAAATATCAGGTCAATGGAGTGATTGGGCTAAACGCCCATAATGTTTGGCGAGTTTTTTTTATAGAACGTCATCTAGCGTTATCGTGGGAAAAATAAAATTGGCCCTGTTTACTACTTATTTTATTAGCCAGTCGAAATATTGGTTTACAATAAATCTCTGTGTACGCTCTAAAGTCTTTTGGAATGATCAAAATCAATAATATCAATATCAAAAATGAATGATCAAAATCAATAATATCAATAAAAAGCCTTCAATTCTAGCAACAGATTTCAGTTCAGATGTGAGTTATTGAAACTTATGTACGTTTAGCATTAGGCCTTTGGTGATTAATTCGGTATCTTCCCATTATCGGCTACTAATTGAATCAGCTAACTGAAGTTACATTTTAATGTTAATAATTTTTGACAAACCTAAATTAATAAAGAAAATCTTTTTGCATATGAAGTCGTTTAAATACCTTTTCTATCATATAATGTTCATAAAGTCTTTCGCTCTTATTAATAGAACATACTTTGGCCTTTATGTTTTGGAATTTTTGATAATATTTCTATAAAAGTTTCATATTCATCGCTAAGAAGTTTTTATTGTTGAACATTGTGCATACAAGCACGCAAAAAATAACATTTAATTATATAGATTCCCTTCTTGTAATTTCCCACTGTTTAATTTGCTCTTCATTAACGCTACGGGTCTATATTTAAATCTGATAATGAAGTGAGGTGAAATCGTTCCTGCTGTAAAAGCTATTTTTTTAATTCCTCTTGAGTATAATCAGTTTTAAATTTTAAAGTTGCGTCTATGTAGTACGACATCTGCCTATGAAGTGAGATCTTCATATTTATAACAGTACCTATGTTGGTTAAAGGGGAGACAACAGATATCGTAATAGAAAGATTAGTCATTAACAGAAATATTCTGAATTGTTGAAAAATTGTCATTCTTTATATAAAAATAAGAGAACGTTATTACTTTATTATTTATGTTGGATATTTGAAATTACTGACTTACATGCACATCCTTATGCACGTATATTACTTTAACTTTGTTTGCCTATGTATGAAACTTCACGTTATACGTAAAAAATTGTTTCATTGCCAGTTACATGCATTCAATTAATTGAACTATTATAAAACAGATTAAGTAATGTTGAGTTTATTTTATTCTCTCAGCATGGATACTAAAATGTATTAAAATTTGAAAATCAGATTTAGATTATTACAATTAAATAACTGATAATAGCAAGTTATTAGAAAGCAGTTTGTTATTTTTCTGTTTGTCAAATAGATACATGAAGTATATTATGGCCTAAGCAGAAAGAGGAAAAAAACTGAGAACCGTGAGTTAAAAATTAACTTGAAATGACTCAATCAAGTGTATGTTTCTTTATTTAACATGCTTCAGTGCTGACTTTTTTGATCATATCACGTAATAGCATGAGGTGACAAAGATCTAAAGTCAATTCGAAATCAAACCGCGAACAATGGACTAAACCCACATTAGAATTTCTTCACATGCATGAAAAAAGTGAATAATGTTTCAGCATATTGGAAATCTATGAGATAATATATAAAAAATATAATATATCGTCATCATCACTATTGGCCACTTAATATAATTCTAGAATTTAGAAATAAAAATAATGAAAAGTTTTCCGTAGTCCTTTTTTTCAACCTTTGCTTGAAACCGATATTTTAAAATGATTTTAAATTTTTTAATCATTATATTTGAGATATATATAAAGAGGATTGAATCTTCATATGGTTTTTAACATATTATCTTTAAATTTGTAAAAAATTACAATTAAAAATTCTAAGTTTGATTTTTAATATAAAAAATAAGGCTAACGTAAAAAATCCGTCGAACAAAGAACGCAGTAACTAAACATATTTAGTTTCAATAGTTTATATACCGGCTTATGATGACCGTCCTTAATAATGTTCAAGTGACGGTATTCACTTTTGTTATATATAACGCAAATTGTTTAAGGGACTTTGTCAATACTATGGTCCGTAAAAAAACACAAAACTTAATTTCCCCTTTAACAGCATATACAATAACATTAAGTGCTCGATGTCATTACAAGTTGGCCGACTCAATAAATTTACCAACGCAGCCTTCCTCACGGCGGCGATCCTAATCGAAAGCGAAACATGTACGAACGTATGCGCCGCCCGCCCTACGGGGTATGAAAGGACGCTACGCTATATACCGCTAAAATACATATGTATGTACTAATTACCGTTTAACTAAACACTAGCGTCCGTTTAGCAGCCGATATCAATGGATAGCATGCTATTAAATAGGATCGCCCCTGTTCGAACAGATACTCGTAACAATATTGTTTTATTTACAGGAATTATCCGACCTTTAGGGGCGGGAGAGGTTGGGGGGAGTATTCGACGAGGTAGGATTTAAACTTATATTTTGTGTAGCCTAACGTAGAGTCATTAGTTTTGTTATATAGGATGATGTATTAGTTTGGAACCGAATATATGTGATCAAAAAATGTGCAGGAAATTATTTAGGTACGTTTTTATATAAGGGTGATACAGAAAAGAAAAATATTTTTAAAAACTCGTTAATTTTTGCAGATTAAATATATTATGTAAATCGTTTTTTCGTCAAATCCTGTATGTATTTAATAAATAATCGTGTTTGTCTGTGTATGTACAGGCATTCCGTTAATCAAGTATATTCATAGAAAAATAAATAGACTAAGCTACGACTAGGTAGATGATAAAATTCGACTTTAGCAAATACATTTTACTTTTCGAGATATAAACACTTTTTCAAAAATCGTAAAAATCGCTAATCTAGGTCGATGTTGTTGGTGCAATGGGTACAAATTATGTCTGTTAATTTTTTTATTGTCTAATATGGCTGAGTAGTAGGTCTTTTAAATTAAACAAAACATTTTACGACATGTATATGTATACATTGTGTATATATGTATATATATATATATATATATATATATATATATATATAAATACATATATACACAATGTATACATATACATGTCGTAAAATGTTTATATGACTTCGGAATACCGAGCATTCCCTACTCATGTGTCAGAACTATTAAAAATCTTCACTTTATTTTGAGAAAGATTTTTTTGGGTCGGATTAGTTTTCCACCCTAAATTCTTCTTCCAATTCGTATTTTTCCTAATTGTTTTTTTTTAATTTGAATAACACAAAGATATCAAAGTCTATATTTGCGATCATTACCCACTATTTGCCGTCACAGTATTGTTTCATATCTCCAGCTTAAAAATTCGGTGTGTGGTAGGCCACGAGAACATTATTTAAAAAATTAAGCGTATTAATGTAGTGATTTGCGTAAAAAAAATTGACAAGTATTTTTTAAGTTATTTGCAATGACGAATATTTATTATTTTAATGTTTGCTTATAGTTCTGAACAATAATGATCAGGTGATAAAATATCGCGTTAATGGAGTGATTGTACTAAAAAGGCCGTAATGTCTGGCGAGATTATTTTACGGAATGTTTCTAGCGGTTTCGTGGGAAAGATACAACTGGCTTTGTTAAATTATTGTTTTATTACCTAGTAACAATAATGATTTACAATACATCTCTGCGTATTCTGTAGTCTTTTGGAATCAACTATCAATAAAAAGCCTTATTTTCCAGTAATTAAGCATAACCTTTCTAGAATTCAGTTTAAATGTAAGTTATTGAAACTTATGTACATTTAGCATTAAGCCCGTTCTATTTAAGTTTGTGATTAACATATGTAGGTTATATATGGTATCTTCTCATTATCCGTTACTAATTGTGTCAGCCAACTGAAGTTACGTTATAATGTCAATAATTTTTGAACTCATAGAGTAGATCTGTTTGCACATTAATTTCTTTAAATCCGTTCTCTATGATATAATGTTCTTAAAGTCTTTGCGGTGTCATTAATAGTGGACCTTGGGCCTTTATGTTTTGAAATTTATTTGGGTACATTACGTACGTTATGAACGTATCCGAATTCTTATTTACGTACGTAAGTCGGATTTACGTACGTACGTCTGATTTACGTACGTTATGTATGTTTATGAACGTAGCAAAAACTATAAAAAAAAGATATAACTCCATATATATCGCTTCAGAAGACGTGGATTCTGATTCAGATTAATTATTATCCACCCTAATCATAGAAACAAACATATTCCCTTCTTTTAATATTACCATGTTTAATTTACTGTTCTTTGACTCACATGTGCTTTTTACTTTCCAAAGTATATTATTGGTGTAGTATCATCTAGCTATAAGTTTAAGATGACTGAATACAAATTTTCCTTACATAATAAAAACAAAAGTACAATCAAAACAGCCATTCAAAACAAAAATACTCATACGTTGTCACTATGTACACAGTTATATTGTATTCCTTATTTATAAAATGGTTTTAGTCTGCACCAAAAAATTATTTTTAATCGTATAACTTTATAATTACTCTCATACTCAATAAAATATGTAACTTAATCTCGCACATATTGTCTATAATCTTTAGTTCCATATATATACTATATGGCAACAGCCCGTGGTAACCAATTAGACGTCTCTATAACTAAATCAATGTAGTCTGTCAAGAGTACTAATCAAAGTTGATATATGATAAGAACTCCGTTTGGTGTTTCGATGACTTAAGTAACGAGAAGTTGAAATATATGCGTTACCCACGCTGTGAAATATCAAAAAATCGTTAAGCCCTGTGCATACACAAATTCGCCCAAATATATACATAAGTACTAACTGCAGCTAATTTAAACACTGCTTTCCATCCAACAGCCGACACAAATCGATAGCGCTGAATACGATTGCTCCGCGGTAAAACAATGCTCATTATAATTTTGGTCATGTAGTGTCTGGAGGAAGCATCCGGCGTTGGGCGGATTTGGACAACCGAGCGGAGTTTAGGCTTGTACTTTGTGTAATCCGATGTACGTGGGGTCATTAATTTTGTCATGTCGGACAGTGGGCAATTAGGATTGTATTTATATTTCTATTAACAATGTTCTTGTTTTGAAAATTATTTTGGTGTAGATTTGTAAAATGAAGATTTTTTCCCAACTCGGCATGTCTACGATGTATATATATATATATATATATATATATATATATATATATATATATATATATATATATATATATATATATATATATATATATATACTAACCATATCTAATGCCCAATAAGACTACGAGATTTATGGTTACGAAAAATGAGGCAGTTGTTAACATTAAGTCAGTTGTTTAAAATATTTTTTATTTTCGTTAACTGATAAACAACTTACTTCATCAACTTTTTTATCAGTTGACCATGACAAAGCAAAGACATTTTAGATATATTTGATATAGGATTCGCTTGATTCTTTTTTGCGTACGATATTTTGTACATAAACAATTAAAAAAAAAATTTAAAAATAATGAACACAAAATGGACAAACTATTATTTAAGGAAAACCTATTGTATTTGATATTCTATAAACTATGAAAAATTATGAGATAATATAACGGAATTAACATAATATAGTTAGTTAAAATACTGAAACGAATAAACAGTGTGATAGATTCAACTGATAAGAGTAAAAAGTATAATTACCTGAAGTCCAATGTACCAGTGGCAAGATTAGTGGAAGATAATCAACTTACTGACCAGATGAGCCGGAGAAACTTGTTGGATAAACTTACAGAAAGTGTTTTCCCAAAAATACAATAAATAATAACAATAAAACTGTGTAAATAGGATAAAGACAATTTAAAACGCATGAACCTAAACATTCCGTACGAAATGTTTTAATTGATATTTGTCTATGGAACTATGGATATTTGTCTACGGTCTAAGTAATCTAAGGAACGTATATAAGTCTGTCTTGAGCAAATTATTTTATTTTTCTTTTATAACAGAGGTAGAAGAAAAATTCTAAACAAGATAATGTTTCTCTTAACGTCATAATATCTTAAAAGCATCGTGGTTCGGATAAAATCACAGATTAGGTGTGATAGGGAAGTGATTTAGCGGCCTACATATCATTGCTTGGTTCATCAGTTAAAAGTACTTAATTACAAAATATTACTAGGTTTACTTATTAAGTAATTATTTATAAAGGGTTAAGAAAATTTGAATTAATGAATAAAAAAATATTGCTCATGAGGTGCAAACCCGTATCATTTAACGAGTTCCGCACCTCAAAGTTGTCGTTGTCACGTGTTGGATTGATCACAAGGCATACAACCTTTAACGGTGCTGCTCACCGCGGGAATTTGAGTTTGATTCACAGCCACTTGTCGAGTGAGGCCAGACAGGTGTTCTGGTTGGCTTTGAGAGATTCATTTCATATCAATAAGTCACTATAATAGTTTACATTAAAATACGTCAATAAATAAACAAATAAAAGATAAAACGAAATCGTTATAGTCTCTGTCTATCACAGTCGATTTTCTCAGTCTCCATTTGACGTAGAAACTTAAAATTTAGAAATAGATCACATAATCTCGACTATTTGGAATAAAATTTGTATGATAATGTAAAGGGGCCTCCCCCTTTACATTTTTACAGAAATAAATTCGATACTTTCATGTAAGTATTTAGATAGTATCGATACTAACTTCTTATACTGAATAATAACTACAAATATCTATAATGTGATATACACGGTGTCCGGGAATAAGTGTTGGAAAGAAAGACGTTTTTACTTGACTAAAAAATAATTGAATGTCGTTAAAATAAAATTTAAAAGATGACTTTCTTTTTCAGAAAATTGAAAATAATATTTCTAATTATTTGTCATCTTTTTCGTATACACTATACACGCGCACATTGTTCAGGCCGCGAACAGCTGCGAAGACATCGCCACTGCGGGAAAACATCGTACCTCGGGCAAGTATTAGCTATGTTAAAAAGAGGTATGTATAATATTTTTTTACACTCAATTAGAAAAAGGGCGTGTTTTACATTTTATTTCAACGACAATTTATTCCTTTATAGCCAAGGAATACTGTCCTTCGTTGTCCGACATCTATTCCCGGACACCGTGTATAATTGGTATTAACATGTCTGCTTTCACGTTATGGTATAGATAAAAGCTTTTTCTTGAGGCAGTGGATCTATTTGAGTCCATCACATTAAATATTTAGATGAATTTTCTTCCACTATAGAAAAATTCTAAGGGCATACAAAAAATGAGTAAAAGTTTTAAATAGAGGAAAATTATTTTTTTTATGCGTTACGTCTTTATTCATGACTGGGCCGAAATTGGCTATTCTCCTTTCCTTTTGAATAAATGTTCACATAAATGTATTTAAATAAAAGAAATAAACATTTTATAGAGATTGGACTAAGTTACATTTGATTATTTCCTCTTCTGAAAAATGATCTCGTTCAAGGCTCGTTTCAGGACCACCCTTTAAAGAAGTAAAAGTTGGGTTTTTTGTAAAGATAATAAACCTTTTGAGAATATAATTTATAATTTACCCAATTATTGAAAATATTGAAAATAATAAGAAAAATTATTGAAAATAATGAGAAAAATTTCTCGATAAATAAGAAAAGTAATTATTACGTAATTTTTTTTTCAAATATTTTGTTTACATTAGCTTTTCACTATAATGTAAAGATCATATTTAATTTTTAAGCATAATTGAAATATGGTTCTACATTCTTACTTGAAATTGGATTTTGAAAATATTTTTTCTTAATATGATTAATAATAAACTTAGAATAGTTACTTTATTAATAACAAACTTAGTTATTTACTTTCTCCCTGTATTTACTGATAAATGAAAGCAAACGCGAATTGTTTCCATATTTCATTATTGATAAAAAAATGTACTTCGTCAATAAATTCGAATGAAAGTTTTCACTAAGATAAATCATAAAATAATTATTGCTTGCATTATTTATATTTCAATACAAGTAATGCAAGCAACTTGTATTATATATGTGACAGTCTTTTAAGCCTGTATATTTATAACCAATCATAACAGGAAAGCGTTACATTTTGCATCAAAGTATCCCGGGGTTACAACTATATTAAAGATATTCTTCTGGAGGGCAGATTTTAAATTTAAATAGTATTCTTTAATCTATACAAATAATAAGGTTGATTTAGGGTATAGAGTGTTAGTGGAGGCCAGAAGACTTTTTTTCATATTTTTTGTCTATCTGTCTGTGTATTAATTTGTTCTTTAATCACGCGAAATTTACTGCAGAGATTTTGATGAAATTAGATATGGTTATAGTTCATACCTTCACGCAACAAGTAGAATACTTTTAGATGGATATTATATATTTAAGAAAACACCTTGACTTGATGAAGTTTATGATACCTTACCGCTAATGCAATCTATTAGAGTTTTTAGTAAACTTTTTGCTCATGGAGTTCAAAGAGAAAAAAAATTAAAAAAGACATAAAAATTACTAATAATTTTACTTATACCGAATTCTACGCGAACGAATTCGCGTCAGCACAGCTAGTATAAGTATAGCTATATAAATAAAGCAGTAGTTAAAGAAACTTCAATGAGTTATTTTTAATTTTAAAATAAGTAGCCCAAATGCATATTAACGTAATGGTGTTTGATGTCGCTATATTTATTATAGTTTAAATTTTTGCGGTTCCCTAGTCAAACACGAAACCTTTGTAATTTCATAATGTCAGTGTATATATCTGTCTATCTGTCATACCCACATAGCTTGTATAGCTTTTGATCTATGTGCGAGAAATTTTTCGAATGTGTTTGAGATAGATCTCAAATAATATGTACCAAAAAAATTATTTTCCTATTTTTTAAGATAATTCTCTTTCACAATTAAATGAAACTACGTGATGTAGTATTATTTATACTATCTTTAATTTCTTTACCACGACCTAGGTTTTGTTGTATTACAACATCTTCAGGTGGGATATTAGCAAAGATAGAAAATATATATAGAAATAATACTACATCACGTAGTTTCATTTAATTGTGAATAATGAATTTCTACAAAATTAACGCCAAATATATTCAATAATTCTCTTTATTAAGAAATGAGGATAAAAAATAGCGTACTCCATTTTGTGGGTTATTGTTAGAAACAATTTTTAAAATTAATTTAAGTTCCATATAAAACTTTTCATATTTTAACCCCTTTTGCGAAATATTAAGCTTCAAAGGAGTATGTGATGTGATCCACCCCCACTAGACTATAACAAAAAGCTGGAGAAAATTTCAACAATGTGATAATAGGTAAATTAAAAAGAATACAAAATATAATCGTCATTATTACACATACACACATACCGGTATTATAGGCATTATTCAGTTACCATAGACCTTTATCAGTACAAACGAACACGACATAAGATGTGATATTTACACGTTGGCCATTTCAATATATTTACCAACGCAGCCTCTCTCACGGCGGCAGTCCTAATCGAAAGCGACGTTTGTTGAGAATACTGTTCGATGCTTCGACAAATTGAGTAACAAGAAACTGTAATGTATGCGCCGCCCGCCCTACGAGGCTGCCTATCGAACTCCATTCAACTATGTAGCAACATTCATTCAAATACGCAAGTTCCGATTACTGCTAAACTAAGCACGCATCCGTTCGCACCCGATAGCGATTGGCAGGTTGCAAATCTTACATCCATATCCCCAGCAGCCTAATTATGTCGGACAATGTGTTAAGTTAGCATGAAAAGATTGTATTGTATTTCAAATAAAAATACCCCATTGGACGAATAAACGAGGTCGCTTTTAATTAATCTGCCCTCGTACTTCAAACCCGGAACTTCCGTTTATTTCTAGAAATATTTTGAATATTTACAGCAGAAAATATTGATTGTTATGGAGAATATTTAGGTCAATCCACCGAATATGAATGCGAGCAACGTCTAAAGATCAGTTCGAAGTGGAATATTAAGTTCATGTTTTTCTTATCGATAAACCATTTTTTTCATCTGTCTATTCAAGTACTAGTACAAGTGGTATATTTGAACGTGAGTCCCCGTTTTTTATTAGATCTATATACAGAATTTTTTATACTATGCGTATATGTAGTAACGTATCAATTAAGTACCGATTTACATTATTTATTATATTCTAAAAATGCGTAAAATTACATACCAATACAGGTTGTAACGTAAAATCTTTGAAAATAACGGGCAGCACTATCTGTCTGTAATAACTAGTTGCCTTGCGGTAGCTTTCCAAGATTTATTTATACTCAGAAAATTCATGCACGACGTGATGAATATTGAGCGAAAATTAGTCCCTTCAAATAAAGTATAGAATTCAGTGTTGTCTAATGCCCTAACATGAGTGTACCCTCGTAAACTGCGTTGCAATACAGGTAAGTCCCTCTGGGAATACTGCTTTAAAAATTAATTTTAGATTATGAATATAGAAAAGGGAATATGACTTCTATATGCTTTATTAAATAATCTTAACTTAAAATTAAATATCTTTAAGCTGATATCTGTGGACAGAAAAAAACGATCAAATGCTTTTCAAATTCTGGTAATAAATTTTCCATACCGTAATTTCAATCATACAGTAATTTAAATATCTGTCATTGTCAAATTTTCAGCTTTTAAATACATTTCCGTTCGTATGCTCGATAACTAAAACGAAACATGCAGACAAAATTCGTTCAACATTACATGTTAAACAAATTTTATCTCCATGTTTGTCGATTTGTCTGTATGAACGGATTTAACTTGAAAACTACAAAAATTATTTATTTATATTAATTTTACATTGTAACCATGGGTCCAATTAAGTTTTCATTTCATCGTCATATCTCAAACGGTTCGGAAGTTATAATAATGAAAGGGTTATGTAGAAAATTAAAAAAGCACGGTCGATTGACAGCGGCGGACTGTAGGACACGCGGGGGCGGCCAGTGGAACGAGGGGAGGGAAGCAAGTGGGTCCACGTGGGATTTAAATTAAACTAAGTATCTGTGTTTAATACAAGGTACACTACGCGTTGTGATTAAATTCCTCACCGAGCAAGAAAAACTCCTTAAATAATCATGAGTGAGATGGGAATTGTTTACGAAGATAGTTGCCCTAGTAAAATCATGGTTTACAAGCGGCGGTATATCTAAACAAGGTCGAGACTCGAATGAAGACGACCCCCGCCGAGGACGGCCAATTGAGGCCACCACGTCGGATATTGCCGAAATAGTCGAAAAACTTGTAATAAAAGATGCTCGCCTAAAGAAGAAGCAATTTTCTGCATTAGTTAGATACAAACATTTTGAGAATTCTTCACAACCATATTGGTATGACTAAAGTCAGTGCAAGATGGGTCCCGAGAATTCTTACGCTGCCCCAAAAACAACGAGTCGAGGTGTCTAAAGAATTTTTGATGCAGTTTGCTGACGAATCTATGCCAATTTTGAATAGAATTGTAACTGAGCACGAAACTTAGGATAATCACTTTACGCTTGAGATCAAGTAAGATTTAAGGCAATCGCACAAAAAGGGCACTCCACCCTTTAAAAAGTTTAAGGTTTTCGGAATATCGGCTGAAAAATTTATGGCAACGGTTTTTTGGGATTGTGAAAAGATTTTATTATTCAACTATAAAGAAAAAGTACCACTATCAATGAAGAATACTATGTTATCGTATTGAATAAACTATCAAAAAAAAGAGATTCACAAACTTGGCTTTTAATCGCCGATTGACTCTATAGGCCTAGCTTCTAGCGAGTTTTACTTGTTCTCAAACCTGAAAAAAGAGCTCCGAGAAAGAAAATTTCAAGATGACAGTGAGGTGAAGGAAGCAATTTCAGCTCATTTTTAGGGCAACGAAGAAGATATTTTTCTGATGGTTTACAAATATTTATTTCAACATCTTATTAATGTATTGAGCTTAAGGGAGATTGTGTTAAAAAAAATAGTTTCATTATTTTATTTTATTTGCAACTCTTCTGTTCCGCAGTCTTTTGGACCTCCCTCGTATGCATGAGACACAAAAATATTTTTATAAGTACGATGACAGTATCGTATTTAAGTTGATAAAATTTTGAGAAAGGTGAAATAATGCTAAAAAAGTTAAATTTTTTCACTTGGTAAATACATATTAACTCAATAACCGTTACTTTGGACATGAGTGTTTATTTAAATACACCGGAAATTTGTATTGCAAATTAAATGCTGTCGTTTATTTTCATTAACAGAAAATGATTTAAAACTAATACGATTATATTTCTAACTAATACAGTGAAAAGTGAAGAAAATAAAATGCATTTGGTTAAACTACGAAAAATGCTATATAATGGGTGATGACTTGTAACAAAAATTGGTACCGCAAAAGAATCCCAATGAATCTGACCGACTGTCATCAATCTGAGGGTTAGAAGGTAAAATTTAAGGGAATTAAGAATATAATAAACGATTAAACATACGCTAACAGTGACGGCGTACATTTAGTTAGCGGCGCGCGTGTCTAACTCTTGACTCGTGTGGTGAGTTGGCGGAAAGTTGGCGGAAAGACGGCGGAAAGTCGGCTAATGACCTTGTCCAACAAAACTCAAGTCATTGACCGTCGACTAACAACCTACAAAAGTTGTTCACCTGCGTTGCACGTTGGTGCGCAAAGTTTAACTGAATTCTAAATCACAGTAATCGTTGTCAGCATATTATATTTTATATATTATTACTATTATATAATTTTGTTACTCACTCTAGCAATTCGCCTACCCAGACTCTTTATTTTCCTCAGGACGTTGACAAACTATCATAAAGGAAAACCTTAAATTAAATTCACTTTAAACGAAATTTTGTTTAAGTCGATGCGATTTTTCTCAAGTATTAAATACACGTAGAGGTAGACAAATAAGCAGGTATTCAAAACAAACAAATTAGTTATACTTTTGGTTATTATGACAAGACACTTATTCATTACGGAAAAAAGCCACGATTTTTATTTCGATTTGATGCTTGGCTAAATAATTAATCTTAAATCGTAAGAGGAAACGTTGAAAAATAAAACATGCAGCTCTCGGCAAAAGCTGAAAAATGTATACACATATGTAATTGTATAGATGTCTACTGGGCATTTACTCTTGAACTTAAAAAATACACGTCTGAAACAATCATGAAAACATTATAATAATCTAACTAGATTAACATATTTTTAAAAAGTGCCGTAATCAGAATGTTTAATTAATTAGATTACATTTCTCCAATAATATATTAAACACAAGAAAACTAATTAAATTAATTGAAGATTTACCTTAGCATTGACAAAACTAAAAGAGGCATTTTTTTCTAAAATAGTACTTTCATGACACAATATTTTAGTTCATTATTTTTTTAACGCATCGTTCTGACGTAAACCACTCCCGAAAAAATAAACAAATAAATACGTTAGGATAATGGAAAGATGTCAACGAATTCAGCCTGGTAATGTCTGATATCCTATTTATTCATGACCTTCTTGAGTGAATGATTGATTCCATAACGTTACAAAATGTTTTATTATAATATATAATATTGTTACGAGTAGTAGAGTGAGAAATTTATTTTAATGTATATTTCTTAAGTTTTGTCTCATTTATATCAATAATGCAAATTTTGTATCAAAATTTCATTTTAGTCAATCGAATTGTAAACTTATATTTTCGACGCACTGATGTATGCCATTCAAATATGCTGCAAGGGGAAAAGTGGAAACCGACGAAATCTCTTAAGGCTGATTCAAATGCATATTTTTTTACCTTTCAAAAAATCATACCAATTCCCAAAACAAACGTTAATCGGTCAGCACAAGATTTGCAGCGTATAACGCATGATAATGATTCATTGAGTTTTTAAATTGTAACTTCTGTACAGACAGTGACAAGAAGAACAACCAACTGATTAAGCTGGTTGATCTGATAGAACATCTCTTGTCATAATCTGTTTTCCTTGATATTACACATATGCCTTAAGTCTTGGAGGATCAAATTAAACTATGCATAAATCGGCACATCAGATTATCGCCCAGAGCTTTTTTCTGTTTTATGCAATATTCTTCATAGATCCTCAGGTCAAAATATCATGATTATATTCTATGGAATAAATTTATTATTATGGGTAATAACTCGATTTAGAATGCCGTAATTTTTTTCTTCGCTACAACAAAATAATACACATACGTTCGCATACTCTGGCTTGATAACACCAAAAGGGGCCCCCCCGCACATTGCATCGTGTCTGAATAGGCGTTTCCGTTTGACACTCATCAGCCTTAGTTTAAAAAAGTATAGATTATCTTCGACTATCATTTTTAAATTCGTCCTTATTAGAATAACTCTGAGCCATTAGAACATCTTGCATTCGTTTGAACTCGATGCTATTTTCTCGATGGAAAGCGTGAATTTTCATATTATCTCTAGTGACGGAGATTTCCAGGGGTAGGTTAACCTAATACCGTTGAATGGGAAAAACCATTTAATCAATAAAGTCATTAGATTATCTTATTCAATTATCCAATGAAAAGCTAAATTTCAGAACTATTCCTAATTCATTTATAGGACTTTACGACAGAGTACTTTCTAAGAAGAATATAACCAAGATTTTAATTTATATGTTACACTAAAAATAAATTTATCCTTTAATGTAAGTTAAATTGTTCACTGGTTGTTTACATAAGTTTGTTTATATTTTCTATAAATAATAAAGATTTGATATGTACCAAAAATGTCTAATTAAGTACTAAACTTTATACATACTAACACATTCAATAAAATATCAATCGATAATGATAACTAATCTTTCAACGAAAGTCTACAACACACAATACAACAATGGCCTTATCGGGTGACATTTTAATCATCCCAATAAATGAAACAATGCCACATTACAATAATCCTAATAAAAGGCATTATTTGATTAGGACTTCGCTTGATGATTAAATGAATCTAGTAACAAAATGCTGTAATCTCTTCACCACCCGCCCTATGAGATATCAAAAACTATTAAGCTATGGACTGAAGTCCACACGAATAAACGTATATAATCTACAAATTACATATAAATGAAACACAGATTTCCATCCAACAGCCGACCCCAACCGATACGGCATACGAATGGTCACCGATGGAATAAATACTAATTGTAATTTTGGTCGTGTCGTGTCTGGAGAAAGCAACCGACGTTCGGGTGGATTTAGACAACGGAGCAGGGTTTAGACTTGTACTTTCTGTAATCCGATGTAAATACCGCCATTAATTTTGTTATTTCGAACAGTGGATAAAGTTAGTATGGCATTTATCTTTCTATTAAAAATATTGTTGTTCCGAAAATGGTTTTTAATTTGTGTTTATGAAAATTTGAAGTATTTTCCTCTAATCTAGTCTGAATCAAAGGAGCATCATTTGTATGCAATACATATTTATATAATTAATGTTCGTATATATATATATATATATATATATATATATATATATATATATATAGTATACAACTTTGAGTACTAAACAAGTACTGAAATGTAAATGAATTGAATTATAATTTATATGACATGTGTTTCACGTCCAAGGTCGACCCAATAAACTTTTTCAGTTCATCTCGTCAAGTTTTTTTACCAGTCTTAGAAGTTATTTTGGAAACCAAGTAGCATCTTCTCTTTTCAGTTTTCAAACAATGGGATAAGAAATTTATGAGTACAAAAAACGTGAGTCCCCCACTGTTGTTAATATCTCGTTTATTGCACCTTTTTTAAAGGGCTTCATAATTACTCGTTTTCGTATTTTTTATTTAGCATTTAAAATTACTCCTTAAATTTTATTAAATCCCATTTATCAGTTCAGTAGATCTTGCCCGTAATTTTGACCGGGCGTTATTAGAAAAACGACATTTTTTTAAGGAAATAGTTATAATTTTTAGGCATTTAAAGTAGCCAGTCTCCCCTCCACTTTTTCTTCACCTCATGAACATGTATAAAACTCCATCCGCCAGAATTCCCCGCCCGATCGAAATATTCAGGTATAGCAAACATTTATACAATATAAGTGGTTATCTTTAAAACTAATAAACTATAAACTACAAGTATATAGTCACAAAGAGTTTTTTTTAACAGAAAAAGGAGCTATTACTTGGTTGGTTTTAGTTTTAAGACTGGTAAAAAAAATTGACGTGATGAATTAAAAAAGCTTATTGGATCGACCTTAGACGTTAAACATTAAGTAGAAAATTGTTGAAGAGAGGATAATCAAACAATTATCCTAAAACATTAATAAAGTAGCTAACAAAATAATAATAATAATGAATAGGTTGAAATAAAATTAAGAGGGATCGTTAAATCTAAATTATTACGAAACCTTTGGAATGTAATTGTTTTAATTTTTGGTTTCCGCACCTGAACAAGAAAAAAAACCATACCCTTACAATATTATTCAAATTGTCAGGCATACGGGCACAATATAAATATGTATTGTGTTTGTTCGCCTTCCTGTTTGTCACAGTCGTTTCCCTATAATCCATTTTACATAGAAATTTGAAATTCTAAATGACCCAGAGTTGAGATTCATTAACCATCTATAACTAACTTCGACCAAATCCTTAAACAGGGGTTCCACATTTTAAAGAGAATTTGTGGTACATCTTAGGGATCGAAACTTAAAACTCTCAAGTATAGATAGAGCAAGATAAGGCCCATTCTTAAATAAGCCGCACCTATGTGGTTACCACCTGCTATAAAAGAAAAGATCAACACGGGCCAATATAGGTAAAAATTATTACAGCGGCTGTTTCTTCAAGCAACAACATTAAAGCAGAATATGAGTATGGGCTTTCCTCCTTAAAAAAATGGTAGGAAATTAGTCTCAGTAAAATTGACAAACGAGGTCCGAAGCTTACCTGACCATCATGTCTCAAGTAAGACATTTAACGTATGGAATGGCAAAAGTACACTCGAAGTTCACAAAGAAATAAGCTTAGAACATGGGGCCATTGATGTAGTCTAAAATTCACTTCTTATCATAGGTCCTTCCTCACAGGCAAACATCAACCTAAACCACATGCAGGGATGTACGGAGAAAGAATCTGCCTCGTTTATCAAAGAGAAAGGGATCCACACCATGTTGGAGCTGAAAAACTCAACTCCAGAGCTCGTGGTTCCCTACACAGACAGGTCATCTGCCTCTGAACTGGAGAGGGGAGGTGCTAGTATCTTCTTTGAAAAGAAGGACGAAGAACAAGGGTCCCATAAGATACCTGTTGGGAAAATTGTTTCCAAATTCACATGCAAACTAGTTGCAATAAAAAGTTCTGGATTTTTCCAAGCTAAAGCAGCTCAACATCATAGCAACATTATTGTTTTCTTCGATTTAATATCTGCACTACAGGTAATCCAAAAGGCACCTCTCAACTTGCATAGGACATTATTACACTTATGAAGAAAATAATTGCCACTGAAAAAAACATGTACCCTATAGTGGATCCAAGCACATGTTGACATCTTCGGCAACGAACAAGTAGGATGACCTTGCTAAAGAAGCCTGCAGTCAGCCTCAAAAATCCAAATTCTTAACACGTACAAATATTGATGCAGTTGCCAACCGCAAACTTATTCATCCGCATATCAAGAAACACACTATTCCAGAGCTTACCTTCATCAGAACCATCTCCACAATAATCACCAGACTCCGAATAAAACATCTCAAGGGAATGACAATATTCCCCGATGGGCAGCGTTTCTACAATAACTGGCCTCACTGTCCGGACGCCGGACCTCAATTGTCCTGCAATACTGGCTAAACTCTTTGCTATTGCTCTGGATCCAGGGACCATCTTCTGTACTCACCACTAGGGGAGGACATAGTCAAGGCTGTACTGAACACTTTTGGTCCCATTTAACTTTCTTTGTGCACTACATGGATACGACACCAACCAACCGACACTAAACCGTACATTTAATTCTTAAAAATATTTCTGTAGCCATTTTAGAGGGGATAAATAAAATATTTGTTTTCTTCTTGTATCGTGTGAGACCATATGGAAAATTAATTTATGAGTACTATAAAACTAATTATTCTTGAATTTGAAGTGAGAAAACTTTAGAGATATTACTAAAAACATCTATAAATTTTTCCTCAGAAAATGTTGGACATACAAATTTTGAATTTAACGTATATATACTTCAGTAATTGACACTAAAAATATTGATATCAAAATTGTTGAGGCGAGAAATGATGTCTTCGAAATTGTCTTTTACACTTCCGCAATTTTCGTAATTTCTTCTACAACTTGCATTACAAAGGCAAATTGTATGAATTTCGAACTCTCTTTCAAAATTTTATATAAGATAGATCTAGAGATATTCTTGAAAATGATCGCAATAAAAATATAACCCCAATTCCCCGCTTCCCTCTATTCCCAAAATCGCTTAAGTTGAAATTATGAAAAAACGACGTTACTAGAAGTTTACTTAAAAATTAAATGGAAAATTTCAGCTATGATTATGAATTTAATAGTTTTTGAGATATCATATTTTTAATCCTGTAAAAGGTATACTGGGATATATACAACAAACATATACGAAGATATTAGTTAATAAATTTGCCAAATATATGTGCAATTAAAAGTCGTTAGATAAAAGAAATAAATAATATTTTAGATATTGAGGTCTAGACTAGAGCTGATTATTTCCTTTTCTATAGAACGATTCATTTCAGCCGTTTTCAGCCAAGCTTTAATCATGGTAAGAAGTAAGTCTTATTTAGACTGAGTGATGAATAAATTTAGTGTAATATAGGGAAATAGCTTCAGGGCAATTTAAATGATTAGAATACGTATTTTAGGTCCCTTGCCTCTTTTCTTCGAATACGTCAATCCGTTTAAATTTAGGCAAAACTTCTATTTGGTCGTCTATTGAGATTTTACTTATGATAATCTGGCTTTCTTCATCTGAGAGCTTCAACCTTTCTAGTAGCCTTCAATTTGTCTACAAATGTGTCGTTAATTTGCAATACGTGTGTATATTATTAGAGTTTTTTCATTACAAAACATTCTTTTTACCGAGTTTTTATAATTTTAATGGAAGCATATGGCTAATATATTAATAATTAGAAGATTTTTTTTATAATATAAAATCCGGTATTTTAATATTAAACCCTATTTTTTTTATAATTAAAAGATTTTTTTATAACATATAATTTATATAAAACCCTTATGGATTTTTAAGCAAACGTAACGTCATTTGCAAATAAGTGTTTGAAGTCATGTGAACTCTAGTAAAAACAGACTTACGTAGATATAATCATTATAAAATTAACCTAAGTGAAATATGACCTTATTTTCCCTTTGCGAAACTATCAGTACTTTATCTAATTTGATTGTGTAAGTAAGAAGTAAGTAGGTAGGATATTTTAATCAAAATTACATCAAAATGATCCAGTCAACTTCAATTTGTTATTTTTATGGTTTTTTTATTTAAATCATGAAATTATTTCAATTATATAATTCATTATATATATTTACTTCCGATAATACAGAAGCAATATCTTTTTTTAATCAGGTGGTTTTGAAAAGGAATGCATCTTTACATAACTTTTCAGATTTTCTTTAGAATTGAAAAACATAGTAAATAAAATTTTAAATTGTGAGCCTCAACTTTTGATACTTCTGTATAGATAGCACAATAAGGCTAACAAATGAAATAGTACTAATTGCGAAGAAAATATAATGAAAATGTAATTTTATTACATTTCAGTATATTGGAAAAGATATTTACTATATGTTAACCAAATATATGGACACAAAATATTGGTTTATATTTTCCATATTTTAATATGTTAAGAATAAAATAAAACAAACTTGTTTGCTCATAGATTATTTCAAATAATGCTACATTAAACAATGTTTGTAAGTTGTATTTCCATAACGTTTGAGCTTTTAATAATACATTTGCATACAAGAGTTTTATCCCCGAGAGGCGTCGAACACGGCTATGAGTTACTACCCGACTTTGGGCGGATGTGGCGTTCAATAAGAGGAAGATCGTGTTAATAACTTTGTACTTTAACTTCTATAAAGGAAGCAACCCTTTTCATTTTGTAGTTGTGTTTCAATTGAGAAAGATGGAAATTATTTTAAACCGCATCAACGATTTGAAGAGAAAATAAATGTATTTTAAAATTTATCTTGAAATACATTAAGTAGAGTGCTGTTACATCAAGTATTTAGTACTAATATTAGGTGTTAGCTTTTCCTTATACTTCGTTTGCATTTACCACTAATACTTGGATCTCTGAGTGATAATGATTTCATTAGTTATTTATAGAATGATTCGATGATCTTGGCTTTTCAGGCCTTTACTGAACTATAAAACTAAAATTTAAAAAATTGACACGTTATTTTAGGCAGGTTTTTTGGTATTATATTTATCTAAACTATAATCAATATAAAAGTATTTTTCATACGTACCATCAAATAAAGTTTTATACTGGTTTCTATCAAAGTAAATTGCCTTTATGTGCTTTTCATTGCCGTTATTATAAAGGCAATAAAATATGAGAAAATACATTCTTTGCATGCGTATATTAATATATGCCATTTTTCGGTATTGTCTGAAGTTGGTCGCGCTTTTTAGAAAAACAAAACATATCAACAATGAATGAAGTAAAAGGTGACAGGAGGATAATGGAAATGAGCGAGGCCCAATAAAAAATAAAATATAATTTTTAAACAGGTGATATTTTTTAGAATATAAAAAAAAATCAGCAGTTGACAATTAGGAAAAAAACAAAAAAAATAAAGAAGTGTTAACAAGGAATAAAAATATACTAAACTACATAATAACTATTTAAAATAATCATGAAGTGTAATCAATGTCGATTGCTTTTTATAATATGTAGCCATTACCTAAATTTATTAAATATAAACTATTAAATGACACTGATATTTATTCCGTCTTATCGAAATGAAATCTTTCAGACCTGTGAATTTCATAGATTAGTAGGTATGTTACATTTGTATATGGAGGATACAACGAGACATAATCTGCACTTAGTTTCATCTTGCTGGTTTAAATAATTCTATTGAAATGTCATTGAAAAACTATTATTTAAAATAGTAAAGCAAACAAAGGAAATAAGTAAGGTCATCATAGAATCTCTATCAGTTCAGATATTCACCGTAACATTGCAAAGCAATAATTTTAAAAATTATGTTACTTGAAAAAATTCAAGTAATACCCCATCTAGATTTGGACTTGGCAATGTTCATAAAAGTATTCAATCTGAGAACATTCACCTAAATGTCACACACAATTCAAACGATACTGCCGTTTCGTTTGAATTGTGTGTGACATTTAGGTGAATGTGAAAGCTAGTAAAGTTAAAATATAAAATTTGTATTATGTTGAAATTGATTTATACACGGTGTCCGGGAATAAGTATCGGACAAAGTGAAACGCAATTCGTTGGCTATAAAGGAATAAATTGTTAAAATAAAACATAAAACACGCCTTTTTTCTAAGTGAGTTCAAAAAAAATTACACGAACTCTTTTTAGTACACCCAATACTTGTCCGGGGAGTCCCGTGCTTAGCCGGAGTGGTGATTTGGCAAGTCGCTAACGTACGCACACAAACTCATGCTAGCCGTAAGCAACTACCATATATAGATCCTCTTTTATTCAATTTACCGAATAGCTGAGAATGAATGTAATATTAACACCATTTTGATCACTTGAAAAAAGATAATATTCTTATTTCACTATACCCGCGCCATTACGTACCTAAATATTGAATTTAATTTATTTGTTAAATGACATGAAACATGAAAATTAAAACATAATAAATTACATTACTAATGTACTCACTCATGTTGTAGTTATGCGGAAATCACTTATCACATGACTTAAATAATTTGTTATATATTACACAGAAAAAACATTTCAATGAAATTTTATTCACTTAATATTCACGGAAAAATTACTTCATTTAATGTTTGATTCGCCTTAAATATGATATATTCAAAATATTAACCATCTTATTGTAAATACTAGCGCATTCTCCTAATTATCGAGTTAATCACGTTAACAAACATTTGAGTATTTCTCTTAATCATATTAAAATTTCGCAAATCCTTTCACGTAAAGTCTTTTTATAAGTCGATAGATAAAATAAAATTAAAGTTTGAACTATAAAACAAGTAAAAATATTTATCTCCAATTAACTTTTCGGCTACACATGGTAAACTATAACACCGATAAAACAATAATATAAATTCATTTAAATAGTGTAAATATAAATTCAATAATATAAATTCATTCAAACAGATGAAAATGTCCAAATTTCTACATTTTAGTTCTGTAGTTTATTTTACTAATGAATAGGTTTTCGTACTTCAAGTATGAGAAATGGAATATACCAAAGTGAATACTATCAATCCATATCAAATCTGTAACTTAGCAGAGCATAATTTTTCGTACACTTAAAAATACTCCGATATGTTAGACACGAAAATGCGCTTAAAAATACATTACAATAAATTAATTATTTTTATCTGCGGCATGACTAAATAAAATCAACTTAAGTATTAACATTGAAATAAACTTAAGTATTAACACATATTAGGTATTTACAACTGATAGCTATTAAAATCAACCTTTTTTAAGTTACTACAGACCTACGACGCCAACATACATTCCATCAGTATTGCAACAAATGGTCAAATTGCTTATCACTATTACTCAATACATAAGAGGACAAGTTTTTGAATATTGTCTTTTAATTTATCCAAATTTCACTTTTTACGTTTCACAAATTTAAAAGAGGAAACAGGTTTTCTGTTTTAAATGGCTTAAATTACGTGACACAACTAATGAAAACTGAAAATGCATTCATTCGTATTCGTGTGTTTTCAGCAGTTTATTACTAACTGAGAAACCGTCACTTTGAAAAGTATGATAACAGCGCTAGCGTTTTTACTGGCTAAGGTCATTTCTCTTACGATATAACAATTAGAAATGATTCTTTCTTCTTAAAGAAAAATAACAGGTGCTACAAAGCTGCGTTACATTATATATTTTTTTATCAATAGTACTATGCCGTAATGTCTTCGCATTTTGAATATTGTGTGGATATATCTTAGATTTAGAAAAAGATTTAAAAAAGATAATTATTTAATAAGTTTTGTTATTAACCATACGAAATGTAGCCAGAACGTCACATAAAAAATTGTAAGACTCTTTATATTGAGGAACATTTAGGTCAGAAAATTATGGAAGTATCTCGTCGATTTCAAGAAAAAATTATAAAGTTGTAACTTTTAAACAATAATCATATATTTGTTTTTGTTATCTTTGCTAATAGAAAAATTCTTTTGCTAATAATATCGTAATTGATAATTACACGTCGCTTTTTAGATCATACGACAAATTAAACGTGTATTGAATTATTCTTATTTTATTTTGGTCACATTTATTTTGATTTGCTAATACGTGTAATAATGGTTGATTTGCTATTAGTGTAATTTTTTTCTCTTAAACATGTGTTTAGTATTGTATTCTAATGTTCTATTTCTACCTTACTAACGAAAATGACATAATCTTTTTTAAATTAATTAATTTAATTAAAAATAAACTCAATGAATGTTCTACAGTTAACATAAGAATACCAGCTGAATGTATTTGGAAACAAATAAAGTTCTACTACAAATTTTGTGATTCATCTGACAAAATATTGAATAGTGTAAGTCATTTTTTCTCACCCATTTTTATGTCGCGAGACATGAAAAAAGGCCAAAACGTTAAATAAAAAGTCTCACGATCTCTTTACTATACCTAAAAATTAAAATTATATTTCAATTATTGTAACGTTAATCATTTTTAAGAAATTAAGGCTAAATTATTAAGCCATAAGTTTATTTTTTCATGTTGTCATTACCTGGCAATATTTAATTTTGTAACACTTCATTCATAAAAATTTTATTAAATTAATGTTTTGCATGCAGGTCTTATTTTTTCGGCAGATTGCGACCCTCTTAAATAATAAACGCAACCCAGGTTGAGAACGGATGGCGTAAGCTATAGGTGTTTGGGAAGAGTACCTGACTTTGTAAATAACAAATGAAAACTTTGAATATATCGTATCCTTTTTAAATTTGCATTCAATGCATTTCGATTATCGGGAGTATTAGCGTTTATTTTTGTTATGTTTTGATAACTGTTATAATGTTACTTTGCGTTATTCGGAATATTATGATATGCTGATGTGTATAGGTGCATGCGATTGCAATGTTCTCCAAGTGGGTATAAGATATTCGGCTATTTATCAAAATCGCGCCAGAAAGGCAAACGAACGGACCATCGCAAGATTGACTAGTCGGGTTCATATTACTAGTAAGGTAATATCCTCGTTTGATAGAGGACTCTCTGTTGGTAGAAGATGTTACGTTGCTGAAGATGCTATCCTCGATGCATTTGCCAAAGATCCTACTCGCACCACACGTTTGACAGTCATGTGTCTTAGCTTAACGAAAATGCTTTTCGGAGATACGCTTAGAGAAGCTGCACAACATCTGTCTCACTATCGTGCCGTACAACATTTGAACGAAGAAGATTTCGCTCGCCGTCGTACTTTTTATTAGTAGCTCATTCGCATGAATGACGAATCGATATCATTTGTTTGACGTATTTTATGATAAGATGAAAGCACATTTACGCAGCGTTGAATATTTAATGTACATAAAAACACTACTGGAGCCATACGAATCTACTTTTCAAACGGCTGGAAAGTTTTCACCACAGGTCGAATTTAAATGTATGAGAGGGAATTTTGGGTAATCAGCTCGTAGGTTCGTTTTCCCTACCTACCGGTATGACATTGGACAATTATTTGTATTTTTGCGTAATGAAGTGGAAGACTTTATTTCAAATTGGCCTTTGAGCTTAGTCAGAAATATGGGGTGGCAGCACGACTGAGCACCCCCTCACTTTGGTATTTGGGTACGTCAGTATTTACACGAGTAATATTGTCGTCACTGGATCGAGCGCAGTGGACCTGTTTTCTGGCCACCAAGATCTCCAGATTTAATACCCTTCGATTTTTTCTTTGGAGTAGCGTCATATCTGATGTATACTCAACCAAATGCCCGGATGTACAAACTTTACGAGGATTACCGACCGTTTTAATAAAATTAAGAGAAATGTTCAAAAAATGGATAATGTTATTAATTCAATTGTAAGGAGAGAGCTATTGTGTTTAGAATAAAACGGAAATCATTTTAAACATTTCCTTTAAGACTTCTAAAACAAATACGTGAAATAATGTTTTAATGAATACTAAATTAATGAAGTTTTTTTGTGAAATAATTGCTACTAAAATGAATTTTCTGTGTAATACTTTGCAAACGTGAAAAAAGTCATGGATTGAGTGCTTTACGAAAAAGTCATTCATGGATTGCTTTAAAAAAACGAAAAATTACGTTAATAATATTATTTATTAAGTTTTAAATAGTATATTTCATATTATTTAACCAATTAATTAAACTAAATACTTGCTAAGTATAAATTATTTATTATAATTTACAACGTCTCGCGCGGCAGGTTCCCGAGTTATTCCCCCGAGCGGTACTGATTAATGTGCGGAAGTATCGTGTGTACGAAAAAAGTGAGAGATAGTTTCAATTTTCTGAAAAAAAAAAGAAAATCTTTTAAATTTTATTTTCACGACAATCAATTATTTTTCTGTCGACGAATAAGGTTTTTCTTTGTCCGACACTTATTCCCGGACACCGTGCATATGCTTTTTATATTACGTATCCGAACCGTTCGAACGGAATTATATTGGTCTCGCTCTATCGTGCCTCCGTCTGATTGTGACTCTCTCTCTTTTGTGTAATACAATAGGTATAAAATTTACAATTCTATTATGCAAACATTCTAGAAAACGCGCTTTAAATAAATATAGAAAAAATTACAATACGTTAAAATTAAGTATATTATACACAAAAAGTGGATGCTTCTATATATTCCAAAGTTTTGTATTTCGTACCGTATACTGAATTGGAATTTAATAATTAGTTATTTAATTAGTTCTTAAAAAGATTTTCACGTTATTAGTTGTTAAAAAATGTCACAGATTTAAAATATTCGATATAACTCTAAATATTCCATCTAATAATATGCTATTGAATAGTGGAAAAATTGTTTAAGTAAATTTTGTACGGAAAACATGTCTAATGTGGCCACAAAGCAGGGACAATTTTTGAAGAATCCATATAGTCAATTTCCCTTCGACAATCTTTAACTGTAACAGCTACGAAGCTATGACAGTCAGACGGTCTGACAGATGAACATTACAAATTTATAACACCACAAAAAACCAAAAAGTAATCATTTTAATAAAGCTATCATTCGTTTCCACCATAATAACTCGACAGCAAAGGCAAACCGCACACAACAATGTCCGCCGCGCTCGTGATCAATAATTTTAATGGATCCAGTGTGAATTGTGAAACGGCGAAATCACCGAATGTGCTGTAATAAATTGTTTCACAAATGAACCTCTATAAATCAGATTCCTCCCCTGTCCCCGTGGTAATACGCGCTCGGATGTAACAGCCCCTATATCTGCCAGTTCCTCTCCGTGTGTAGGTGTCGTGCTGTTATGGTATTGATGTATAATTAGAAGCGACAGTAAATTATTGTTTTGCTAGAGATCGATACAGAAATTGATCAGTGTATTTATTTATTGATTGAATCAGTCCGTTTGTATTAACTACACTATTTTGTATAACTTTAAGAATAAATAAAGAGCTTTTGCCTCTTGTAGCAAAATACACTTAGTCATATTTAGATAGGTTGTGATAAAAAGTATTTTATAATCTTTTCTGCTTTTTAGAACTCTCATTGTATATTTATCGGTTGAAATAATTCATTTGTGTTAACTATACACATTGTTTACTATTTTGTATAAATTAAAGAATAAATGAAAAGCGTTCTCCTCTTGTGGCAAAATATCGACACAGTCACAATTGCATAGATTGTGAATGAAAGTATTCTAAAATCTCTTCTACCCTTTAGAACTCTCATTGTATATTTATTGGCTGAATCAGTTCATTTGTGTTAACTATACATATTGCCTACTATTTTGTATAACTTAACATAAAAGTGAAGAGCGTTCGTCTCTTATGGCAAAATATCGACACTTAGTCACAATTGCATAGATTGTGAATGAAAATATTTTATAATCTTTTCTACTTTTTAGAACTCTCATTGTACATTGGTTGCATCAGTTTATTGGTTGTATCAGTCCATTTGTGTTAACTATAAATATTGTGTTCAATTTTGTCTAACTTTAAGAATAAGTGAAGAGCGTTCACCTCGTATGGCAAAATATCGGCACTTAGTCACAATCGCATAGGTTGTGAACGAAAATATTTTATAATCTTTCCTACTTTACAGAACCCCCGTAGTGTTGGATTGTACATTCATTTTGACATGCGTAAATTGTACTTTTCATTCAGAAAGTTCTGTCCAAATTCAGCTTCCCTATTGTTAAAACTTTATCGGGTATAAAAGCTTGACAAGTTATTTGTTTGAAGATATTCTTGCGTTTCGGAATTTTATATTGTTCATTTGATTTTTGATCTTATTAGCATAGTTTGTCATTTATCAGTTGAAAAAAGAGTTGATTATGAATTCATACCTTGTTGAAGGTAAAATTTGTTTATCAAAATTCAAATGCTTTCGAATACGTATTGGTTGTTTCTAGTTTACGCAATGTAGAGAATATTATATTGGAGATGCAAAGCATGTGCCAATAACAATTTAGAAACAATTATATTGAAAGAAATGGCATTATTTTGTTAAATATTTTTTATTAAATAGTAATTAAACAAACTGATAAAATTTTATTTTTTGGCAAAAACAGAACATTTCAAATTCCATCATGTCCATCTGTCGTGACAGCGTTTCCTATTCAAATTTATAATTACATTAGGTAAATATATAGAAATAATTTTTTTTAAATGCCGCCATGTAAATCAACTTGAGATAACAATTTTTTCTTCCAAACACAGTCTATTGGAGCGTTATTGAAAAGATCTGTTAAAGTACAATCCGAAAAGTCTTACAATTTTTTTATACGACCTCTCCTTTGCTAGATATGAGTTTCTAGTATCTTTCACCCCTATATCTTGTTTAATTAAACTCTCTTAAAAGTTAAGCGGTCAATATTTATATTTACTATTCCTATACGTATAAAGCTGAAGGTGAGTAATGCCATTTTTGGAGATGCAGAGAATTAAAAGAATATTACATTTTATATATTCTTTTTGATTCCAAAGCGCGTATTGTGGACTAACAAAGACTTTATTTTATTCTATTAAATATATTTCATTAAAACCGTAAAGCACACCAAAGAATAAAAGTGATACATTTGAATTTTATTTTTAACTGAAATTAGAGTACGTGTTTGGTCACAATATTCTTTTCTAAGCTTATTTAATGTATCTGGAACAAATAAGGTCTACTTAAATCTACAATTTGTATATTTGATAAATACGATTTCGTGATAAAAAAATTATATTAAACATACATTTTGTTTTGCCTAACCTGGATATTATGAGGAAAGACGAGAAAAATAAATTTTAAATAATAATTAACACGGCAAAATATAATTTACTAGCGGTAATACCCGGTGTGGCCGGGGTAAAAATATATCGCACACTTATGTAATATACACCCATCTCTCTGTCATAAACGTAAACAGTTTATTTATGTTCCAATAAACGTACGATATATTGTATACAAAATCAAGTAATTAAGGATGCAATTAAATATTCAAGTTAAACATTTATAAAGTATTTTTTTTAATATGTCACTGGTTTATTTATTATTTTTTTTACTGAAATTTCTTATTTATATTTACCATTACAATACTCGCTTACATATTAAATGTATAGTCTTATTGTCTGGAGTATACATTTTCAGGTGATCGTAAATCGTCGAAATTAAAAGTATTCGTGGTATAAATATAGTTTTCCCTTTTTGTTTGCCGGCCTATATACTGGCTTCGATGATATTATTCTGCAGTTGTTTAATGCAGAGTCTTGTACCATTACATAATTTTGTCGAATTTGGATTCCATAATAAAATAACTGGCTAACCAGCCATCAGTTGGAGAAAGCGACATTCCTGGGATATTTAACGAATTTAAAAATCCAGTAGGCAAATTTACAATTACATTTTCATTAATCTTGTTATCAATTGAATTGTAAATGTTCTCTTCATCTGGAATCATGTATTGGACGAACTTCTTAATTACAGTCTTAGTAACTGACCATGTAACTTTTAGTTACTTGTGTAGCTTGCTCGTGTACCCATTCTATGTTGGTGTAATTTTCGACAATATCCGAATATATTTCGTTAATGAATTGTTCGGGTGTTTCAACAATTTTACATAAATCATTTGTAAGTACGATTTGGTCAGAATTTTTGTCTATTGGATAGGTATCTTCTCCTATTTGTAGAAATTTTTCGGCAAATACTTGCTCTTATAAAACTCCTTTGATTCGTGCTCTCATTTTGGTCGTTAATTTCATTATTTTCACGTGCTGCCAGATGAACGAATTTTTAAGCAAGCATTTATTCCTTCCACTGACACCGATCTTGGAATAACAGACAGTGTTTGACGAAAATCACCGGAAAATTTTAGTAATATATCTCCCTTTAGATTCACGTTGTCTTGTAATTCTTAGAAAGTTATTTTTTATGGGTCATTGTGCATTCGTCCTTATAATGAGCTTGCACTATTTCCATATTTGTCTACGTATTGATGATTTTGAGACATCACCTACCGAGAATTCAAATTCATCTACATTTAATGGTAATTTTAACGCAGAATGAGCTGATCGTCCGCCATTCATAAGTGTGGCCGCTATTCCCGATGATGCCAGAGCAAGTGATACTTTTTATGCTAATTAACTTAATACTAGTTGAAATTCACTTTGTTTACCTGAATTTCAACTAGTATTAGGTTAATTGAAAACGTATTTCCTTTACCGACGGGTGTATCCAAAAGTATTATTCCACCTTGGTATTTCTTGCAACAATTCATTATTATGTCATACAACAAGCAAATGGCATAATAATGAATTGATTCTGAATCAGTAAGAGTTTATTATATTGAATGTGGCATGGCAATTCAACAATATTATAATTTGTTCCCTTAATAATTCACTCTTGGTAGCATCAAAGCTCCCAGCTGCATTAGCGTTTAATTAGATATCCAGCAATATCGGAGCTTTGTTGAAAACTTACTCGGTCAAATTGATTTCTAGATCAGGGTTTTGTCGACGAAGTTTAGCCAGGATATCGTCGCTCATACTTTCTCCATATTTCATCTATAGTCGATTCGGATTTCATACGTCTCTCATGGCAAATTCCCAACGATTGTCATGTTTAATAGGCCTAATCGTTGCATGATTTTCGATATGTTTAAAAAATATAACCATCGACAGTCCTTAAATCCTCAAAACATGTTGAGCCACGAATAATATGAAGCTCTTAAATATACGGAGTACGGAGTTGCTCTTAAATACTCCGTCGTGTCCTTGTAATAGCGTTCCACATTTTTGTGGCTAATTTTTTTTATTTGATACATTCCTTATGTATACAGAAGCTTGGTACTTCCTGACAAAAGAAAGTTTTGGCAAATGTTTTATCTTGGCAGAACCCGAAAAAAGCGATCAAAATTGTTCGTGCTGGTGGTTTGGTTGTAACTTGTTTACTGTTTCTCTGGCGAAACATACCTGTTGTCTATTTTATAGGTGGACACCAGCAAAAAACTCGAACAAGTATGAGGAAACTTAAAATTTGAATCTCTTTATTACTATTGGTATAACGACCCATTTGATACTGTACTGTTTCGTCGTGCTTGTCTTCTCTTGTCACTGCAAAGACAGCCATATCACTGTCCTTGTTGATATGCTAGCATACGTATATTAATTGATTTGATAGAGCTGCAGTATTCGACATTGATATGCGTTTGGAAGATTCTCGATATACATGAATTATATGGAACTTACTCATTTATTGTTAACTTCAGTGCCTCCGTTGCCTCACGTTTTAGCCTTGATGACATCATCTATTTCATTCAGTCAGATTTCTAATTAAAGCCAAATCAAGTTATGAGAATGTGGTGGTCCTCATTTTTACCATTCAATCGAATACAACCAGAGAAATCTAGCAATTTCTTAGAAAAATATATATATTTTGTGATGATCAACGGTACGGCCATGTACTTAAAAAATTCATTTGTATTATTATCAAGTTTATTCGCAGTATCGAAGAGCCGTAAATATTCCCCACAATCAAGTTATAATTTAATTACTTAATTTAAAAAACAGAAATTAAACAAAAAGTATTGTCAAAATGTACTCAAGAAATTTGATCTAAAATCTTAACTTCACGCGAAAAAATTTTAAAACAATTAACAAAAAAATATTTAATAGTTTTATAATATAATATTAGAAACAAATACGTACATAAATGAATATCCAGACAACCACTTTTGTTGAACACATGTGTTTCTTTTTTATCTTGAATATTATGTCAAAAAACGCCAAATTATTTTATAGACTTTATTAAAGTTTTTAAATTTTTGCTAGGAATAAACTGAGTAGAAAAAAATCGTTTATCAATTTGTTTATGTCTAACTTTATTTAGCGATTAACTTCTTTTAGTGAACTCTTCATTTTACATTAGTCAAAACAAATGGAAACTTTCATTTTAAATGCGCCGCATACGACTCAGCTAGTTAGTAACTGAAGTTAGTGACAGATTGAAAACGAGTTGAGTTATGTAGTCACATGTGATTTGTCACTTATTTTATTAGAATTCATTGGTTTATACACAGTTGCATACTTATTTAATACAAGTTATTATACTTAATCGTAATTTAAATAATTCCGTAATATCTTCTTTGAGTAAAAATGTACTAAGTCCATGGAATTTGTGAAGGAAATGGAAAAGTATGAAGGTGACATGACGACGAAAATAAAAATAACAGTAAATTACTTCTATATTTAAACATTTTTATTAAAAAATAAACTGACATTTTTTAAACATTGAAATTTCTCAAATTTATACATACATCATAAACGATAATCAGTATTAACCATGGTACATTAGTAAAAAGTAATTAAGATTTTTAGAAGTTTTACAATAAAACAACAAATGATTTATTGTTTTACGAATTGAATCGCGAAGAAAATGTTTTTTTTTTAATTTTATACCTATTATGAGCAATTGTATTCAATTTTCTCTTAAACAGTAATGATATAAGGAAAATAGGCCACATAATTAAGAAAGTAGTTAAATAATTCCTCGAAGTAATAGGTGAAGAAGTAGTGGTAGTTTTTAATTTTTGAGCCGCTCTCATTATTGTGTATATTATTTTGGGATGTAGAGAAATTATTCGTTATCTCTGTATATTAATATTGTAATGAGATAAAAACAAACAATCCTTACTTTAATTTTGATTTTAAATTTAATAAAGTAATCAAAAATTAGTGTTTAATGTATACGATATAATAATAATACAAGTGTCGTAGCACTGAATACATGAAACTTAAATTGCCTCTTGTGCAATACGCTCCTGTTTTGGGTTATAAACAAATTGAGTTGTGAATCGGTTTACTACTTAAAATAATGTTAATAACTAATTTTTCGACTTTTGTGCAGATGAATTAAGCTTTCAATTTATATTGGGAATGTCATTATATTTTATTTTGTTTATTGCCCACAATATTAATCAATAAAAGAAAACAATCACACCTATATCGACGTAAGCAGCTTTCGTCCTTTATCACCTGAGACATAAACATATAAATATTTATTAAATACAATAATTATTCATCGTGTTTAATTACATTGATGTACCGCCAATGTTTCTCATCCGTATGTAATTCTATACGCGAATATATCGAGCGAGCTGTTACTACGGAACAACAAGGCAAGTTCATTAATCTTGTCGACTTCTTTCCACACATTGCCGTTTGCAGAATGTATAACGTTCGCGGGAATAAGTCAGCGAACATCGTCTCGGCATATTACATGTTGAGTTCTGAGTTTACTTAAGTAAGTTGGTCAAAGTCACTCAAAATATATTGCATGTTTGTTTTACCTTTTTTCAAGTGAGTTTATCAATGTCAAGTGAATATTGTACATAATTTGTTCATTGCTATTTACACGAGTAGACTTATGTCAAGTTAAACACAGTGCCTATTTGTTTCAGTTATGATTTATTTAAGTTTCTAAATTAGTATTGTGTAAAATATCGAAAATAATAGTTCAAGTCTCGTTCGTGTTTGTCAGTATTTCTATAGTCATAGAAAATGCTCATTATTACTATATCATTTTATTTACAGTTTGGTCAAAAAAAATATACTTATATCGAGATGTAAAGTATATTAAGACCTCTAATTCTCACACGTATCGTTAAGGTAATGAAAAAAAATATTATGTAGCTTATAAAGAGCCTCTTGACATATGTTAATATACGTCCAGAAAATCAGTTTTCAATACAAATTTTATTATATTTATAGATATAATATTAACTGAGTATTAACTCAGTGTAAAAACAAATGATAAATATTTTATAAAATTATTTTGCTTAATAAAATAATCAAATGTCTAATTCATTAACAATACATTTCAAAAATATACCAATTAGGCTCTTTTAAACCCAAAAACCATTAGAAGTGTTATCTGTATGTCTGTCTATTACATTCGAGCATTCTCAAGTGAATAAGGCAAGACCAACTCGAATAAAATTTTACTAAAATAGTTCTTAATATATATTTTAAAGTTTAAAATACTTTTTGCCCTATGCTTCTTAAGGAAGTTGAAACAAGTAAGCAAGTAGTATGTACCACTCAAAGGTAACCACTTAAGTAGAAAATCCGAGCATCTAGGTTTACAATTAATTATTGAAAATGATCTAAACTATCACAGCGAATAGGACTAAAGTTTAAGCTTAAATGTAAGATGCCTTTATCCCTTTCGGATACTGTTAAGATGAAATTATTAATACTAGATAAAAACTTTACAACAAAAATTAACAGATTTATATCTACGGATTATTTATATCTACTAAAAGATGTCGAGGAAATATAAACAAAATACAAGACAAATCTGATACTTCCGATTGGATTCTGATGTATTTCGAAAATTCTATAGCAATGCTAGGAATAAAATAAAGTTTGAATAATCTTTACACGATAAAGAAAAATTATTCTACTACTTTATACTTGCATCACTTAAAAATAACTAAGAAAAAGTGTGAGAAGTTCTTGCAATTATGTCATTAAATATCTAAAAAATTAAATATTATTTACATCAATAAATTGCGAAAAATTCAAAAAAATGAACGATCCGTCTGAGGAAAATTTTACCAAATGAAATTTTCTCAAAACGAAATAATATATGAATCACATTGAAAACTTGTGGCACAGAGAAAATTTAATAGTAAGTCAGCCAACCCCATATAATGCCACAAACAGGTTTGAACTATTTTGCATCAAGAACAGCAGATTTATCCAAGTTTTAACAGCATAAGTGTAATCTGTAAAATCTGAGCTGTTAAACAACGTAACCATAGCAACGACAGTAATGCGGTCATATTTCTCTGCTGCGCGCGCTGCTGTAGTTTTAGTGCATGGAAGAAATTCAGTTCTTAGCCACGGGAAATAATTCTGCGATCATAATAAGAAATAATAGGTACCATCTATGGACTAATATGAATAGCCTGTAATTTTGCTTGTTCGCAGTCCAATTAGTTTTTTTGCAAAACACATATTTAACCCTGCGGTGGCACGGTTGAAGGGTGGAACGCATTGTCCAGTTCGAAAATGGTTAAAGGGCGGAACGCGTTGTCCAGTTCCAGGGGAATAATTTTGCGATCATAATAAGAAATAATAGGTACCATCTATGGACAAATTTGAATAGCCTGCAATTTACCTGTTCCCAATTCAATTAGTTTTTTGCAAAACACATATTAAACCCTGCGGTGGCACGGTTAAAGGGCGGAACGCATTGTCCAGTTCGAAAATGGTTAAAGGGCGGAACGAATTGTCCAGTTCGAAAATGGTTAAAGGGCGGAACGCGTTGTCCAGTACCAGGGGAATAATTTTGCGATCATAATAAGAAATAATAGGTACCATCTATGGACAAATTTGAATAGCCTGCAATTTACCTGTTCCCAATTAAATTAGTTTTTTGAAAAACAGATCTTAAACCCTGCGGTGGCCTGGTTAAAGGTTCATTAACCAGTTCGAAAGCTTGTCGATTTTTTTTTCCTTTCGCTAAGATCTATAAAACAAAAAAGTGTATAGTCAATCAGTTGTTCTTTTTAAATTTTATTAACTTTTGAAAGCGCACGTACCTACATATGCACGTACATACATACAGACTCGGATGTAATCTTGTGTATCTTCCTTTTCCTTTTAATACATCTTCTTTTCATACTTTGATTGAAGTTTCGCATTGCAGCTAAGGCAATATTTTCTTCGTTTTCACCGAAAATAGTATTAATCAAAATCACAAGAAAATCTTGTCCTTTGTAATATTAAAAAAGTTTATAATGATATTTTGTCAACAATATTAGTGAATTTAGATGTTTTATCCGCTTTCCTTAAATTATCAACTTCGACATTCGTTTGATCCAGTTAGTGCCTAAAGATACAAAATTATTTTGCATATCAATTTTAAATAATTTTGTTTCATGTTTTCAATATTTTATTTTTAAATTTTTAATGAATAAAAAAAACTTAACCTTAGTAACTTAAGAGGATAATGTCAGTTAATAGTCTAAGTGAAAATAGCCAGTTTCTGAATAAGTTTCAAAATATTTGTGATTAATTACCGGTTTCAATAAAAATATTTCGTTATTTATATGCGCTAGTAGGATATAATTAATCGTACTTAGTTCAATAACAAAATTAAAGTTAATTTTGGCCAAATTATATAATAAAAAATAAATTAGACTTCAAAATGCTTCGAAAGAACACAGAACACATAAGTCTGCTTAGCACTTAATTTATATTAATGTATTAAGTCCGAAAAAGGATTTATTTTTTAGTTTGTTATTTAAAAACTCCGCAGCCAAGCAATTCATATCTTCCAAATTTTTTTTTTTAAAAATTAATACACGTAGTTTATGCAGTGAAGTAACACACAAGCTAACATTTAATTCCAAGAAACGTGAGTTTGCATGTTTATTGCTCGACAGGGACTTGTACAGATCCCCATGAAAAACAGTATACATTCTCTAAGAAGGAAGTCGGTGTCTCTCACTCACAAATATAATAAAATTTAGTACAACATGACCCTGGATAGCGAAACGCACTATTAAGTCTATTTCTCACATCTCCTGAAAGCCCAAAACAGCCATGTAAAGCCTTGCAGCCTTAATCAAAAATTCACGCCGTTGAAGTCGCAGATAAAAGCTACACGAACACGACAAAAGAAACACGATAATCGTCTTAACACATACGGACAAGTGTAAATAGCAAATAAAATATTTGTTGTAATTAAAATCATACACATTCCCTATACATTGGGATCGTTTAAATCTCCAAAACTTCTGACTACGGTAGCCGTTAATGTACTCGATCTTTAATTACGCACTGAGCTGTTTATTTAATTAATTTAATATTGAGTGAAAATGGAAGCTGGAATCTGAAGAGATGGCCGTCACTTGCTTTAATAAATTGAAAAAGCTGAACTTGATCTTATGATATTTGATACGAAATAGGTATTCCGTTGCATTTATTTTCATTAAAATGGAAAACGTTTGGGGAATTTCAAAAGCAAGTGGAAATAAATGGTTTTTGCAGTACAAACGCACGTTTCTGTTTATATCTTTTCTTGCTGTCTAAAAATAAAGTTTTGTGATGGTAATTTCAAATTGTTAGTATAGAGCATCTTGATGTATATTTATCTAACCAATAAACAAAATTATTAAAAAAAACCCAATCGTAAAAATACAACTGATAATATAAAAATTAAAAAACCCAATGGTGTAAGAAATAAATAACTGAAAAGAGAAAAACAAGCTCTATAATTTTTGTAATTTAGTTTGAGTAATGTAGAATACAATGTGTAATGTTTTTGTTCGACATCTACATAAGCAAAAAATTAAATATAATATATTATAAATATAACTTGTTATAAATTATTGCAGTCGGAGAAAAATAAATAACCAAAATATTTTTTCTGGTGGCTTATTTAAATGTTTACCAAAACAATGTTAATATGCTTAAATTTATAAATTATATACATTAGACTTAAATATAATTCATAATATTTAAGTCTAATGTACATAATTTATAAATTTAAACACATAAGTTATATACATTTTTTGTAATTGTCAAACAAAAGCCTTAATTTTGATCTCCATAGGTTTGGAAAAAAATACTTGTCAAACTATTCAATATGGTGTACAAAACCCGCCATTTTGATTTTTTGAAATTTTAATGTAGCCAATGTCATTCGCGCCACTAAAACAAATCTGACGACACATATGTTAATGTTCCTCAAGCCATTTAGACTACAGCCCGTGCCCGAAATTTTATGCTAAGTGGATATTTCAAAATTCAAGTTTCCTATAAATAAAATTAAGACATTTCAAAAAATTGGTTTATATAAATTTTAATCAATCTTTTGAATAGGATTAGATAATAAATTTAGAACAAAGTTAACAATGCATTTCTATACAAAATCTTATTAAGTATCGGCGAACAAAACGTTATTACTAATTTTTAGAAATTCAAACAAACTTAAGTTTTGTTTTTATTTTGTTATCTACGAGTATGTACGTATATTACACTAACTAAAACTATTTTGTTACTTCAAAGTTCTAGGTACATTGAAAATATTTTATGTATTCTGACGAGATCATGAAAACATACCAAATACTTCACAAAAGAGACTGCGCACTTGCTTGCTCTATTTATATGAACCATTTTGAGCCATTTAACTTAATCTCCTTTTTATATAATTAATATTTATAATTCAATACTAACATTTGACTTATGTAACAAAATAGATAATGTTACAGAGTATATGGACTCATCGTTAATTTTGCCACTCACTGACTCATTGACACGTCAATATCCATATCACACGTGCGCACGAGCGTACACACGCAAGTATGCACGAACGCACACACGCACATATGCAGGAGCGCGTATACACACGTACGCATGAGCGAACACGCGCGAACGTACGCACATACCAGAGCACGCATGCACGGGCATACTCACGCATACACATGCACGAGTATGTACACACTAATATACATACCTTTTGAAACGAATCTTGAAGAGTGTTCTGCATGTTCTCAATTTCGACATTTAAACATTGTGTGAAATATTGAATCTACATAATATTGGTCTATTTTTTTTTCAATTATTCTTTTTTTTTAATTTTTTTCATTCATTACTATCAGACTAAAATTCAAATATAATTTTTTGGAAAATCTTATACAATATTAGAATCGATGGTTACCACCTTGTTCACCAACCCCTTAGAAAAAAAAACAAATTATAACGCGATCAGGATTTTTTCTTACCGAATTTTTCCAAACTGTTCTTGTGAGGCTTATTTTTTTCATATTTTACATTCATCGGAAATCAAAGACAAAAGACGCGGAAAATGGTAAACGGTATATTGCTTCAAGAGACATCTAACTCGCTACCTCTTACTTCCATCCCCTTTGAGACTATTATATAAAAATATATATTTACATTTCATCAATTTTACCACTGTCGTGTAACAGCCTAATGGTCGGGATTTCATGTCTATTAAAAACCCTCTTCTCTAATTAAACCGGCTTTGCACGGATTTAACTCTTATGGTGTGTTCACGTCATTCTTTGTCCCCGTTCGTATGCTCCACGGCCTCGGATAACCCCATTAATGCATGCGCGTGAAGGTTTCAAATGAAAAGTGAAAGTTTGCCTTTCCTTTAACCTCTTCCGCTTCGGAAGCGATGGCTCTTTATTTTTTAAAATGCGAACACTTAGCATAACATAAATAATGTTCATTATTTATTTTAACATGTATGTAGATTTCCAAGATGAACAACTCTATAGGCGGGTAATAAAAAAATGTGGATCGGTACTGATCGAGACGTAATGTTAAAACGACGATCAAAGAAAATTGATTAGATTTGTTAATAGTATGTCGATATCTGTTATTACACTCGCGTACTTCACTTTAACGTGGAAGATGATGAATAATGGTAAAACAAGATTAATGCAGTGTAAATTAGATCATTAAGCATATGTGGAATATTATGGGTAATTGTGACGTCAGTAATAATTATTTTTTCATTTACTTATTTCTTGATAATTTCGCTGCAAACTTACTAATTGACCTAAAATATTGGACGTGTGCTAGTGTAAAAAAATAATTGGTTATTGAAAATAAAAACAACAAACGAATAAGGCAGCGATAAATGTACCAATTCAAATTAATGTAACGTTTGCCAATAATTACTACTAAGTAAATATATGATCGTATTTTCAAAGCACTTTACCACTAATCATCTTGCATGACCAGCAAATAGAGACGCTGCTATGTAAGAAAGCGAGATAGACATACTGTTTAGTCGATATTTCTCGTTTTTTCTCGCGGCAACTTCTTTTTCTTCTAATATTGGATGCGTAACAAGTTTTAAGTGGCCGAGAGCTAAAAAAAATTCAAATTAGAGAAGCAGACCATGACTTTATTCTCTCCTGTAATCGCCAGGAACATAAAGTGCCATAATATTCATGACAAGGAGTTTATCAATATAATTGTTAAATATAGTAATTAATAAAATACATGATCAAAAGTAAGTCCTGTATTTGAAAAATGCCTATTGTACAATTTGAAGGAAACAAAAAAATTACGTTTGTTGATATATAAATTTAATATAGTTTCTTTAGAATGAGGATATATAGGAGTTATTGCATTTTGAGATTAGATTACTGTATTTATCTTATGAATATTATGGACTAGCCGGCTGAATAAAAACACAAAACAATCCATGGCGGTAATTTTGTTTATTTCTTATAATTTCATACCAATATTTTATGTACCTGTGAGTTATTTTTTCCAAAAAGAACCTTTTAGCTTAGAAATATCAACATTCAAGGCAGAGCTCGAATTAACGGCCTCGAATCACTACCAGACCAAAAAATTTTTTTTATAAACATTAGATCGAAAGCGGCTGTAACTGACACCTTAAAAAACGTGCAATGAATGTAATAACTCTGATATTTGTGTTTAATAAAATATTTGGTAGGGCTAGTGTTTTTCAACTACTTTTTTGACCACAAAGTTAAAATTTTGAATATCAGTATGCCTGCGATTACAAACTAGGCAAATGTAGCTTTATAACTAAAACAATAACATTGAAACAAAAGCAAACTCGTAAATCGGGCGTAGTAGATAAATGGACCACAAATTGCTAATGGTCGTGGACAAATACAAGTGCAATTTTGAGGAGGTAAATTGAGCAGTAAACAGGACCACATACAAGCTGGAGATTAGGAGCCGCAGTTATTCGTAGATGATAAAAAGCAAAGAAAAAGATATACATTTTTAATAATCAATTAAAAGCGATAATGTCTTGCAAAATAATCAGCTGTAAATTTTCAATTACTAATTAAAAATGAAAATATTTTGTGTAAATATTTAAATGTGATAACGTTTTGTTTAAACCATAGCGTAAAATGAACAAGAACTTTAAAAAACAAATAGTAGGTACGATAAAAGAGAAAAAATAGTGTTGTTATTTCGTTAGATACATCCGAAAGATTATTTTCGACGTAAATTCATATGAAGTAAAAGGTATTTTATACTCGAAACGCAGGAACTTAAAATCTCCAACCTTTTTTAATCCTTAAGCGGTTTGCATGTGTTGAATATTTTCGAAAGTTCTATACGTAAATACTGATGTTAGCTAAAAAATTAATTTTAAACTTATAAAGGTATTTACCATGGGGCTATACTTATAATTTAATTAATACATGGAACATAGTTACTTTTAGAGACGTATGTCCGAGTGAAGATGATATGATACCCTCGTGACTGTTTAATGTAACGATCTAACATCACGTCGGACAAAGGTGACGTGAAGGTGACTCTGCTTTCTTTTTAAAGTTTTTTCCAGGCTAGAATACTTCTAGTATCTTATGGTTAGATTCTGAAATTTAGGTGCACATTGCGTTGGACTTCGCTCTGAAAATTTCCTTAACTTAGTGATCCCCAAAGATAATACGACATGATGGATATTTACGAAAATTCCTTAACTGTTTATGCCACCACACGATTTGACCCTGATATCCAAAATGCACCAACAATTTAAGTTTTCAAAAGTCGGTTGAAAAAAATCTTTCGTAGCTCTTATTCTTGGGTTTCCTCCTATATACTGTCCTCCTTTATCGTTGTCTATATATATATATATATATATATATATATATATATATATATATATATATATTCGTGTGTGTGTACGAGGGGGCGTTTTTAAGTTCGCGGAATGGAGGATAAGGAGTGAGAATAAAAATACAAAATTATTTTTCTTTTTCTATACCTGCTACCCTAATACATTTTTCAGATCTTTCAATTAGTTTATGTATACCTTCATAAAAAATGTTTCTTCTTTGCCCGAAAAACAAGCTGAAACTGCATCCTTCATTTCTTCATTGCTTGAAAACTTCTTTCCGCTAAGTTCTTTTTTAAGGTTTGGGAACAAATAATAATCACTGGGAGTCAGGTCAGGGCTGTAGGGTGGGTGTTCCAAAATATCGAAGCCCACCTTGTGCAGGGGGGCCAGCGCAACGCGGCTCGTGCGAACGGGCGCGTCGTCGTGTAAAAGCATGACATCTTTGGTAAATTTTCCCCTTATTTTTTCCTTGATTGCTTCTTTCAACCTGTCTTTAATTAACGCATAGTATTCTCCGGTTATGGTAATACCTTTATCTCTAAAATTCGTTAACAGAATCTCAAAAGACTGTCGCCATGATTTTTCAAACCGACTGTGACACCTTAAACTTCTTGGGTGGTGGTGTGCCTATTTTGTGCCATTGCATTGAGTCTTGTTTGGACTCAGGTTCATAATGATGAACTCAAGTTTTGTCTCCAGTAACAATTCAAAACCTTGTATTCACTATAGAGGTCAAAAAACGTGCGAGAACACTCCACGTAGCGTTATTTTTGAGGCGGTGTGAGCATTCTCGGCACCCATCTTGCGCTGACCATTGTCATGCCTATTTTAAAAATTCAAGGATAATTTTAAAAATTGTTGTATCCGATACTCCAACCATCTCTACAAGCTGTTTTTTCTTTAGTCCGGCATCTTCCAATATTAATTTTTCAATTCTTTCAATAATTTCCGGAATAGTCATTTTGATCCTTGACCCATCTTCAAGTGAGTCTTTACCCTGTTTAAAAAGACTATGCCCCTTGTAAATCATGGTTTTACCAGGACAAGAGTCTCCGTAAACGGATACCATCTCTTTCAGTATGGTTTGAATCGAGTTTCCTTGCTTAGTAAGGAACTTTAAAACGGTGCGGTACTAGATTTTTTCCATAGTTCAGACTTTCTTCCAGTTTGATGATAGTTCAAAGACTAATTATCCGATTATGATAAAAGTTGGTATTTATACTAATAATAAGTTACTTAACTATCATTTCGTTAATCACCTTTACTAATGGCCTATCTTTCCATTCCGCGAATTTAAAAACATTCCCTCGTAGGTGTAAATATTTGTCAACGTGAATACATTTTGATATGAAACGTCTATTTGCTCGTTAAATATAATAATAGCCGATCGAACTTTCTTGAGTTACAAAATACCATCAGATTTCAATCGCTAATAACTAAGATATTAATAATAATGAGAGAGAATAATAAAACGTTCTGGATTAACAATGGTTGAGCCCAGAAACATTATAACATATTCGTAATTGTCGTACAGTATTTGTTTTGTCTGTGACTTCATCCGGCTAGCGTAGGTGCATGCGCGAGATTATTTGAATTAGCTTTGTGTAAAATTATAAATTAGTTAGTTTGAAAACTCGTTTAGCGCAGAGCACTGCTAGTGCCTAAAATGAGACAATAAAAATATTCGCCGGAATATTGGTAAAAATCGGATTAAAATGCAAAATTACAAAGTAATTAAAGACGTCATATGAATTATAAATATGTTTGGCATTATAGAAAACAGAAATAAAAGGAAAGCTGGCGTTAAAGGGACTTCCAAAAAACCTAAAAAGTCCAGGGTGGAGTAAATGCGAGAGCTACGATAGCGAAGAAAAAGAAATGAAAAGACGAAGCAAAGCCATTACGTACCTGGCCCATCGAGTATACAGCGTCCAGCGATTCGGCAATCCCCGTTATGCTGCTCAGTACAACCATTATATTAAAAAGATCGGGAATTAAATTACATATTAATACGAAACAATTGTTATAATTTTATCCTGACGTTTTCAGGAAAAATCTACGGCACGGACCCGAACTGCGCCTTTCGTTATTTTTTCCTTATTTTTTGTTGTCCCTCCATCTGTTCATCAAAGCCCTTTTTTCCCTAAAACGGCTTGAGATGTTAAACTGAAATTAAAATCGTGTACTAAAGCCTATGGCCCTACATTGATGTCAAAAGGTTGTTTCACACAACAAAAGGCTATAACCCTTTAAAACATATTTTTTGTCATTTGTACCGTTATCAAAACTTTTAGGGTACTTCAGGTCAACTTACAACCTTGCATGTAGGCATAATGTGAGATCTTATGGTACAAGCAAAGGGGAATCTAAAAATCAATGGTTGTTTGTATGTTTGTTTATTAATTTTTTTTTGTAATTAGTTTCTTTTTACGCCTGTAAAATATATAGTAAGCAATATATGTAATAAATTAACATTAGTAAATAGTTTAATTAGAAATATTGTTTATAAGTACCTAAATAGGTACGAAACGCTCTTAGTGTCTGTGGATCTACTCATGCATGACAGATTTTTTGTTATCAATTACTCGTTTTTTCCATCTAGCCTCTGTTTGACAGCTTGCCATTTTGGTACTGTTTTAAATGTTTTATTTTATTTTGCATTTGTATTCGCAATCTTTTACAGTGTTCCACAACATAACATATTTTATTACTTGGTGCATTGGTTGACTGGAAAAGATAAATCGTAATGTTTTTCAATAAATAAATAAATAAAGATAAGCTTGAATGACAAGTAGCAAATATTATATAAATTATTTACTTTATCATTTTTATATTTCACTCGATTATATTATCTAAAATTACATAAAGCTTTTTTCATTAAGTTTATAATATCGCTCAAAATTTATTCGTGTATTCAGTTGCAGAAATTTACGATATTTGTGGCTAATAAGATTATTAAACCATGTACACAGAATTCATGTTTTATAATGACAATCCAATTGAAATGGAATACAATTTTAAAACTAAATATACAATTTATTAGTAAAATGTATTAATTTTTTCGAATTTCCAAACTTTTATGTGTAAACGTTTTTTCTATGTATTCTTTATGAGCAAAACTCCCAATATCATAATCTAATTTGCTTAGTAATACAACGGCACATTGTATATTAAATAGGGATCATAAAGCGACATACAATAAACCACACAAAATTTTGATATGACGGTGGCTTGAAAATAAAATATTCGCATTAGATAAACCCCAAAATTAATAATATTACAATATTCAATGATAAAGTATTATGAAAGCTTAGGTAAACAGACTCTAAAGGAATATATTGATTTACAAAAAAGATTAAAAAATATTCAATATTCTGCCTTTCTTTTACAACAAAATTAAAGAAAGTTGAGGGTTTATTAAGTTTACTGAGAAAGTAATGAAAGTGAGCGATGACAATGAAAAATGTAATTACGTTTTAAAAATATGTCATAGGAGCACAAATGAAAGGGGTCTGAAACTAAAACGGTGCTATTTTTGGAATAGTAGAACAGAAGAGATTATACGGCGATATTAAAAGACCAACGTAAAAGGATTCTTGAATAAAATATAAACCCCGTTAAAATACAAAAGGGTATAACAATTTTTCCTATTAAAACATTTTCCTATTCCCATTATCACTTTTCAATTTCAACAAAACTTAAGGGTTTAATCCCTTAACGTAGATTTAAAATGATAAATTATTATAAATTAAACATATATACTTAAATTTCATTGGTAATAATTTAGATAATATAATAATCAATGAAAAGACACAATTTTAAATACGAAAGGGTATAACAATTTTTCCTATTAAGACATTTTCCTATTCCCATTATCACTTTTCAATTTCAACAAAGCTTAAGGGTTTAATCCCTTAGAGAGATTAAAATGATAAATTAGTATTAATTAAAGACATATACTTAAATTTCATTGGTAATCATTTAGATAATATAATAATCAGTTAAAAGACACAATTTTAAATAATGGAATCAGTATTACGTAAAAATTTAAAGCATGCCGAACTCATTTTCTTAGCTGCTGCTCTTCTTAGTATCATTCTTGGTATCATTTAAGACTAATAATACCATATAAATTTTGCATAAGTTATTTGCCATAGGCGAGAGCAAGGGTGAAAGTTTAAGAGAACTTAATTATATTAATTAATTTAATTTACTTAATTATATTTAATAATTAATAACTATAAGTAGAAATAATTTAATTAAAATTGCAGTATATTTTTTAAGTTAAACTTCTTTTATGAATACGTCTCCATAATGGTATGAAACAGGAACGCACTCAATTTTTTAAAAAATTTTCCATGTACCCTTGCTTAATTCTAAATATAAACAAACCCGTATTATTATTCGTAAATGTTCCTAGCTATTAGTGAATGTAATTATATAAATTTTAAGGTAAAAATCCTTTATAATCTATGTGAGCATCTAAATGTAGTCACATTTGCACAGAAAAAGACCAAAATATATTTATAACAAATTTACAAGACAATTTTTCATTCAAGATGGCTACATTAAAGCTTTACAGAAAAAGCTCAATTTATCTGTTATCATACTAACAAAGAAGTCAAAAAAGAAGCTGAAAATGGGAGAAAACTAGAAAAAACTCCATGTATCTATTGTTCTACGTTAACAGAAATTAGTTAACAAGTGTTAGAACTCTCGTATCGTATTTTATTATTGTTTTAATTATTCTTTAATTTGGATTCGAAAATACAAAAGTAAAATGAACGACTGAGCAAAGTCTGCGATGTGGCCAAAATAACTCTCAAATAAATTCTATCTGGCGGAGAAAGGACTTATTATATCACAAAATATCCACATAAGAATCAGCAAGGCTGCAACAGGTAAAAACAATAAAGCACATTGTTACATAAATTAATCACGTACGGTAAATGTATTCAAGTGAATTCTATAAAAATTAATGAAAAGTACATCCTTTTATCTTATTGCAAGCTTCTGTTGACTCTACAAATATTATATTAAGCAAGTTTTGTTATTTGAATGCAATCGTTTGTTGACTTTACGCTATAATGGAACAAAGGACATTTTTTACTGGCTTGCGTCGTGTTAATTTTAGATTAATTAAAAATGAATGTTTATCCTTATAAACGTTCACTTTTTATTAATCCGAAATTAACACGACGAATGTATATTGCTCGCCTCTTATTTACTTTAATTCGCTGGATTACATGCGACTAGAACGAATTTGTGTACGTTCCAACGTCTGCATATATCTACACGGTAGTACAAAATACTAGGTGTAATCGCTCAAGTCCTTGCTACGGTCCGTATATATATATATATATATATATATATATATATATATATATATATAAATATATATATATATATATATATATATATATAAATATATATATATATATATATATATATAAAGTCTGTCCCAAAATTCACGCAAGAAGTAATTTTGATAGAAAACACAGGTTTATAATTAAAAATTGTAAATTTTGCTCAACAATAAAAATGCGTTGTTCTTTTGTCTTCTTCCATTTTTAATAACCCTGAACTGTCAGCTGTCACGCTGTATTTTTTTTTGGTTGGCAACACTTTACCGCACTAATGGCGCAAAATTCAAATCTAGCGTGAATTTTGGAACACTCTTTATATATATATATATATATATATATATATATATATATATATATTTATATTTATATATATATATATATATACATATAAATATATATATATATATCTATATATATATATATATATATATACATATAAATATATATATATATATATATATATATATACATATAAATATATATATATATATATATATATATATATATATATATATATATATAAATATGTATACATAAAGACAACAAAAATATATTTATTATACAAATCGGTTATTTTCGGAAAATTATTTATTAACTATTTTTTTTAAATCCCTGTTGAAGTTAATACTTTTTAAAAAAGACCGCCTCAAGTATTGTCATAAAATTTAGTCACCTATATAAATAATATACACATTTTTCCTTACACATGTATATTTGTTATATCATTATCATTTTATTAAATACGTATAATATATGAAATAATTTTTAATTTTTGAAAACAAGCCGTTAATAGCATCAAACTCTTTTTAAATTTTAATGTCTCTTAATGAAGTAAACATTTTATGAATTAAATAGATATTTTGTGACTCGAGCTAACTTATAATTCAATGCCAAAACAATTTAATAAATAAATCATCATAGTCATGCGAGACTAAAAATATCTAACTAAATAATACTTGTATTTATAATTTCACAATCCGACTTTATGTAAAATTCAACTTTTACTAAAGAGCCATAAAATATGGTTATATTAAAATATAAAGGTCCAGGTTTAAAATAATAAACTGTTTCGTTATTACTTTGAATATGGAAGTAGCCTTCAAAGCGATTAGACTTCGGTACTTGTTCGGGGAATTCGTAAGTTATTTAAACATTAAAATAACCGAAAGTAACTTAGTTTTAATTTTAAAGCGGGCGAACCTGTTGTATACTTTTTAATATTATAAGCCAACTACATCTCAAAATACATATAGTAAGAGGCAGGACATTTAGTCACTTTTTGAAAAATTTAGATGGGTTTTACTATACCAAATTTATTACTTTTTTCAAAAAATATTGCCCATTTATCGGTTTTTTTTAATTATAAGTATAGTTTAAAAAATTCACTCTATTCATTCACACATTTTACATGAATATCATAATTTTATATATTCCATCTTAAATGTCTGTTATAAAATGAGGTAATATGCCATTCAAATAAAAAATATTTTATTGAATATATTTGGCGTTAATTTTGTAGAAATTCATTGTTCACAATTAAATGAAACTACGTGATGTAGTATTATTTCTACTTTCTTTAAGTTCTTTACCATGACCTAGGTTTTGTTGCATTACAACATCTTCAGGTGGGCTATTAGCATCTACTACTAGTGATTCTATGTTTTTCCGTGAGGGTGCGGTGGGAATATTATATTTAAATCCTTTATTTAAAAGTTCTTGTAATTTATTATTAAATGTTGATTTTAAAAGGTTTACTGTTCTAGGATAAAACGTTTGTTTGGGTGTGACTTTTGGTTTCTGGGTTATGGCTTTTAGTTTTTTAATTTTGTTTGATTGTTTTTTTATTATGTTTTTTATTATAGCACTGACATAATTTCTAATTTTATAGTCTAAAATAAAGTATCAAATTCTATTGGGTGAAGGAGATATGTTACAGAAGAGTGTATTACCCTTAGACAGAGGTTTCTGTTGTCTCGCTTGATGATTGCTTCCCGAATTTCTTCCTTCAGCCAGTTGGTGACGGCTTTTGCTGTTGCTTTGTGGGCTGCTCGAAAATATTTTATTTAATGAAAATTGTATTATATTTTCATTAGTTATTCCATAGATTTATTTGCATTCTGATAATTTTGTAAGCAGACTTGCTATCCAACTTGCTTTACTACAGACAAATTTTATTTTTTAGTATTACCCCCTTTGATTATCTCGGTTATTATTCATTTTGTTCGATCATCAGAGTAAAATATTTTTGTACTAGACATTTCGAAGAAAATAATAATAGTCAAATTCCAATACACTTTACCAAAAGGATAGGCATCTTAAATACATTCATTCTGGATTTTCTATTCATTCGTGTGAGGAATTATTTATTTGGAAATTCTGAACAAAGAAAATGTGACGTGGTGGAAAACGTGGAAACTGTTTCAATTTTAAAACTTGGTTAAGCAGCTATTTTTTGGTGTTATAAGATTAAAAAAATGGTTTACTCCATTTACGATAACAATAAGTTAAACTTTAAAGGTTTAATTGGTGTGGCATTAATTACAACAAATAAAGGGAGCTTCTGTGAGCTTTAATACGTTTAAAACTTCTGCATAGTCAATGGTTGAAATTACTAGAACTTTGTATTAATTGAGGCTTTATTAATATTTTTGCATTGACTCAAATCTCAAAAAAGCATGACGCGAGTTTAAGTTCTACACTTCACATATTCTCTAAAACGGTTAATGAGAAATCCTTTCAGTATCAGTGCAGCGACCTAAGGAAGATGAAATTCAACATTTAAATTGATTAATAACTGGAGCAGTAAATTGTAGACGCGCCAACATCTATAAACACCCTCTCCAACCCTCCAGTAAAACCAGATATATGACTCCAAACGGTTTAAGCCATTTCGTAAATGCAATTAAAACTTCACATGCAAAGCGCTCCGTCCACTAATAGTCGAAGCGGCCATAAAAATGTAATAAGGTGAAGTGAATTTACGGCTGGAGTACGTTTGGGGCGTGCGATATTAATTTGGCGCAAGGAGCGACAGGAATGTCGATTTTTAATGATCCGCCAGCCTCCAGGATACGCCGGCGTGCCGCCTGATAAATGGCTCGCCAGTCGGTCTGAACTCTGATGGAAATTTTTTAGCCGACATTTATTAATACTCGGAGTGAACTCTGAAAGGATTTCGGTAGCGTATTGATTGATTCGGAGTGTTAATGAGAATTGTTGAGTACCAAGTTGGACGTCCAAAGTTTGGCTTTTTGAAGGAGCTTGTTCTCGGGAGAGGTTTCAGACAAAGATCGGCGTTTCTTCTCAATTTTGTTTACAAGATTTCAGGAAAGTTCCTATAAAGTTCGACTGCTTATTCCAATTGTCATTTTATAGCAATCTAAATTTAATTTTTATGTAAGAAGTGGTTGGAATTATTAAACTTTTAGCGGCATATTCTCCATAATCATTAATTATTTGACTTTATTGGGTGTAACACTTTTTCCTGTTAGCAATGTGATTATTTGTAGTTTGAAAAAATGCATCATCATATGTATGATTATTTAACGGAAATGTGAAAAGTAAACGCTGCCATATTTAAAGCTTACAAAATAATTTATTTAGCAAGGTGTTAACGATATTTTTAATAAAGCACCAAATTAATGATAAAAAAAATTATTTAAAATTACTAATGAATAGCGGCAATTGCTTTTGCGATAAATTTGTAATTGCATAATTTATGGTGTGATATTTATTTGGTACAGATTCAGCACTACATAAACTTTAATTAATCATAAAATTGTTATTACGTTTATAACAGAACCATTGCAGTGAAGGAAGAAATATTTTATCTATTTAACTGAATGATATACAAACACGGAATTAATATCGAATGCCGTTCTTGTAATCATCAGAGAATATCTATATTCGGGTAAACGAAAAAATAAAAGTAAAGGCATTCTGAATGAAAATTTATGGAAAAATTGTTTTAAACCTCTATAAACTTGTAGAATATCGTTTAAAAGAACTCTTCGTTTAGTTTCGAGTATAACACTTTGTGTGATAAAGAAAATAGGTTAGAGTGACTCGCAAATTCTTGAAATTGTACCATTTTTGTTACAATGTCTATGGTAATAAGCTGGATACATACGCAAATATAATTCTGAGTCAGAATACAGAATATCTCATATATTAGCTTGGTTAATAAGGATTTAACGCCGGTTCATTCTTATGAGGGAATATTTTAAAATCTGATTGTCACAGAGAAATTGTATATCTATCAATACTCAACGATATCGTAATTCAGTATCCGAAAAATTTGACAAAGTCTTCAGTACTCTCGATTTCTTTCATTCTGTATACGATAGGTTAAAACTTTGAACAAGAATGATCACATAATGCAATGCCTAGTGAATAAGATGAATTTATTAGCGGAACCTAGTCCAACTCCAGTAATTTTGACGAGTACGTTTCGCGGTATATGGACTTACATTGTTATTGAGAAAGAAAACTCGGGTCTATTGACTTATTAGTTTGTTAGCTAGTCGATCTAATTGCTAACTACAAATCTCTGCATGCACTGTATATCATTTGAAAATAACTCGTAATGAACAATGCCCTTTATATCCCACCAGCTCCTCTATATTGCGATTTTGGATTTTAGTTCAAGTTTTGATAATGAAAATAATGTTTATTCTGTTCACATTTGTGTGTTTGATTAATGTATTTTAAACTATTTCAAAATTTTCAGCTGCTACATGTTTCAGCGCATCGAAGTTACGTTAGGTTACAACAGAACTCATAAAAAAGAAGAGTACGTATTTTAAACCGATTTAAATCAATATTCTCTGATATATTTAAAGCTTGGCGCTAGTTGCGTATAAATTAACTTAGCACATTTCCATAAATTGATACCTTATAATTTTCTCAGTAACTGTTAAACGGAAGTTGTTTTGATTTTCCTTAATGGATAGACGAAGAAAGTTTAGATTTATGAAATTTAGCTGTGACAATGAGTATCGATAAAGTCGCAAAAAGCATTCGTCTGAAAATGTTCTAACGTGCGTTGCTTAAATTGTGTTTGTTTAAATTTGTCTTTTTAAAGATATATTTAAAAACAATTTATGATAATGTCGTGACTTTCCAATAAATGTTTTAATATTTATTGAATTGAATTTTTTAGTTATATTTCTCAAGTTATATATTGTACCAACTAAACAATGTTCATGTCAAATCGCGTTTCTGTGTCTTTTTAACGCGATGTACGAAAATTCAGTAGTCCTTAAAAATCTTTGTCCATTCATGCGAAGTCGGGGGCGGGTCGCTACTAAACATTAAACAAGGTTAAGCTAAATTATAATATTTAGTAAGTTACTGGGAAATATAACTTATTTTATATTATCCCATGCGAAGCTGAGAGTGAGTCGCTAGTATACAATAAATAAAAGTAAACAAATATTGAATAATTTTGTAGAAATTCAGTATTCACAATTAAATGAAACTACGTGATGTAGTATTATTTCTACTTTCTTTAATTTCTTTACCACGACCTAGGTTTCGTTGTATTACAACATCTTCAGGTGGGATATTAGCAAAGATACTCATTTTACTTAGATACATCTTTGCTAATATCCCACCTGAAGATGTTGTAATACAACGAAACCTACGTCGTGGTAAAGAAATTAAAGAAAGTAGAAATAATACTACATCACGTAGTTTCATTTAATTGTGAAAGTAAACGAAATATTTAGTAAGTTATTATAAAACTATTTTTTTTATATTATTACTATTCTCTACGAAATACTTTCAATTATAGTGTAAACAAGAAAAGCTCGCACCCGCATCCTTTTCTTAAAATAGAAAATATATGCCTATTTTCTCAAAGTTTACGTTTTACAAGTGACCAATGGGCACTCGGTCATTCATAATTTCCATTATTGTCATAATGGCAACAATATTTAGATAAATATTTAAAATTAAACACTTACTCGTTTTCGAAATTCAGAAAACGATTATATAGTTTTTTACCAGGACTAACTCACATATTTCATTGGAATTACATAACATGTAAAGAACGTAATCTATCATAAAAAGTATCATCACTTCGATCAGTAAAAACAACATTAAATTACTTTTAAACTGTCACATTCCTTGGTAAATTAATACAAGAAATTAGTTTTAATAGCCTATATAGCTTAATGTTTATTAAAACGATTATTAAGAATATTGCATTTTTTTAATGTGCATAAACAAAAACTAACAAAATAATAAAGAAAACAAATTCCACGCGCGTGTTCCTTTAATTTAAAATAACCCCAAAATAAAGTAGCACTCAAGATAAAATCTTGAACAAGCCTCCACTTAAAGGAGATTTTCCAAGCAATTTCCGTCAGATCTCGCACTGCCTACCCTCATTAGCGCCCCGAAAAGCGTATTAGTACTAAATCATAATTAATTAAGATATAGAGTTATATTTAATTTTTCAGCACGCCCGAGAGCTTGTTAACCTGCTCGTTCAAATTACGCTTCTGCCGCTTGTTGTACGCGCGGCTGTAAACTGTGATTAAAACGACTCGAGTTATGTGTCGAGCGGCGTTTTGCCGGGCGTGTCTACTTGTGCCGCGCGAGGCGCAGGTGGATTAAGGTCGGATCACACTGCTATAAGGAAGCGTTGGCACGATTCTGCTGTACCATATCAGGAAGAAGACGCATAACATTACCTTAAATTCAGGTAAACTGGGCTTAATATGCGGAACGAACGGGAACTGTACCTTATATATCCTTTATATAAGTTCATTCAGCAAAAAAAAGAGTATATATAATCACTTTTAAACATACGTGACTCGCAACCAATGGATGTCTCAAGTTCGACGGTTCATGGAGAGTCCATATATGTGGGTAGTTAATGTAAGTAGTTTCTTGCTGTTTGAATGCGATATGTTTACAAATATAATAATTCATAATACTTTAATACCAAAGAAATATATTTCGAATTCAGTCTCATACTATAAGCCACAATTGGCAAAATAATCTCATACCATCAGAAGCAGTTTTAAAAAATTAATATAGCTGTGATATTATAACATACTTAATAATCAGTGGAAAGATTTTAACATTATATGCTAACATAATATATTATTATCTTTTTATCCGTAAAACATCTTTGGACCCAAGAGCCATAGAACAATTTCATAACATATTTTGCACGACATAATTTCGACTATAAATTTAACAATTTTAATAAACGTGTTTTAGATGAACTTGTCGGCTTTTTTGAAGAATTACAAAATTCAAAATATTTGTTAAACTGCACATAACTGGATTAAAAATAATGTGACAAAAAAGGGCAATAACTTTTGCTATTTTCTTGCTTTATATTTCTTTGAATATTTTTAACCACAATTAAAATTGTTTCTAACTATAAATTACTTTTATTGGTTTTATGTCGTACGTCTATTAGAATCAACTGACGACAGTTTGAACATTTCTTATAACGAAAAATAAATTCTTTATTTTTTGAAGAAATGGTTAATTTTTTTTAACCCTAAATAAGTTTTATTGTTTTTAGGGTAGTTAGGTTAATGGGATAATTACCTCATAATGGATGCTTTCTGTGGTTAAACGTGAATATATTTTCTTTTGTATATAATGGCAGTAAGATATTTCTTACTATATTGAATGTGCCAATTTTTAAAATAGTTTGCTAATTTTGAACAGTACAAACGGTCAAATTTGGATGACAAAAATTACGAAGTCCTAAAAAATACATTTTGAATTTTTTTTTGAGAGGACCGTAATAGTAATTATAAAATGTTTTGATTAATTTAAAAAGGTTATTACTTAACTAAATTTAAGTTATTTTTTATTTGCCTAACTAATTTGTAATCGTGGCAACCAAAAATGGACCCAGAGTAATAATTTTCCATTTAATTTTTTTTACTAGTATTACATAATATGAGCAAAAACAAATGAAGATACATTATTTCTCACTAAATATAAGTACAAAAAAATTAACGATCAGACTTAATTTGTAGTCGTGGCAACCAAAAGATCGACCCAGAGTAATGATTTTCAATTTAAATTTATTTACTAGTGTTACATGACATGAGCAAAAACAAACGAAGCTTACATTATTTCTCGCTACATTTTGGTACAAAAAAATTAACAATAAGACTTGATCTGTAGTCATGTGATCAAAAAATCGATCCAGAGTATTGATTTTTAATTTAAATTTATTTATTTGTATCACATGATATGTCCAAAAACAAATGTAGCCTACATTATATCTAGCTAAATTTAAGTACAAAAAAATTCGCAATCAGATTTTATTTATAGTCACGGCAACCAAAAGATCTACCCAGAGTAATGATTTTCAATTCATATTTTTTTACTTGTTTTACATGATATGAGCAAAAATAAACGAAGAATACATTATTTTTCATTAAATTTAAGTACGAAAAAATTAACAATCAGACTTAATTTATAGTCGTAGCAACCAAAAGATCGACCCAGAGTAATGATTTTCCATTTAAATTTATTTACTAGCATTACATGATATGAGCAAAACAAAAAAATTAACAACCAGATTAAATTTGTAGTCGTGATAACCAAAAGATCGACAAAGAGTAACGATTTTCCATTTAAATTTATTTACTAATATTACATGATATGAGCAAAAGCAAATGAAGCATACATTATTTCTCTCTAAATTTAAGTAGAAAAAAATTAACAACCAGATTAAATTTGTAATCGTGGCAACCAAAAGATCGACCCAGAGTAATGATTTTCCATTTAAATTTATTTACTAGCATTACATGATATGAGCAAAACAAAAAAATTAACAACCAGATTAAATTTGTAGTCGTGATAACCAAAAGATCGATTAAGAGTAATGATTTTCCATTTAAATTTATTTACTAGTATTACATGATATGAGCAAAAGCAAATGAAGCATACATTATTTCTCTCTAAATTTAAGTAGAAAAAAATTAACAACCAGATTAAATTTGTAATCGTGGCAACCAAAAGATCGACCCAGAGTAATGATTTTCCATTTAAATTTATTTACTAGCATTACATGATATGAGCAAAACAAAAAAATTAACAACCAGATTAAATTTGTAGTCGTGATAACCAAAAGATCGATTAAGAGTAATGATTTTCCATTTAAATTTATTTACTAGTATTACATGATATGAGCAAAAGCAAATGAAGCATACATTATTTCTCGATTTCTAAAAGTGATACTGTGATGAATCTTTATTAATTTTTCTTCTAATTGTGAAATGTAAAAAATTCTATTAGAATAGATTTAGCAGTTTTTGGGATTTAAGCCATTTTTTATAAACCTTCATACCATATACTTCCAAAATTAAGTAAGGATAATACAGTTGTCTGATAAGTTTACACTTTTATTTTAATGGAAATAATAAATAAAAGATATTGAAGATTATAGTTTACGCAAAATTTGTCGACAGCATTTATTTGCCAACGAAAGAAAGACACGTCTTTCCAGACAAAGTGCCCTTTAATCACAACTATTTTAATATTAAAAGGAAAATTTTATATGTCATTTAATTTTGCAATTGGTCTGAACAAATACGAATTTGTAATTTTTTGCAGTATATATATTATTACTAAAATAGAGATTTATGACGAAATTTAAAAAGGTAACGTTAAACAACATTATCTTAAGTTAACCATTAAATTAGTCTATTGAGTACATAGATAATATCATACAGAGTCTACTAATAAGCCTGGAAATTTATTGGAAAAATTTATTATCAATAAAGCGGCATATCAGGAGTAAAAAAACAAGTTTTTTAGTTTCATTTATTTTCAATTAATGACCTGGCAAAACACTGAGATCATAAACAAATCATTTTAGGATACTACTTTGTTTGCACCGATACATAGCGCATTATATACAATATTCAAAATTTAGTAATCAATATATGAGACATATAAGACGTAAAATATATTTTGTTAACGAGTCTGTACCCTTACTTCCGATTCCGGCGTCGCAAACTCTAGATGCGACGTTTATAATTAAATTGCCCGCCGAATGTACACAAAGCGAAAAGTGGTTACGTGCCTTACAACACATAAATATTGTGTCACCGTCGAACCAGGCTTTAAAGCTTCTGGCTAGACGGTGCTGCGAATACGAGGGCCCTTACCTAGACGATCTACATCGAGCAAGGACGTAAACATATACATATACGTTAGACAGATGCGGCGGGCGAGTCCCGTAATTAGATGCTATGATGGAAATTATTGGGGAATATAATCAAATATTAATTAACAAGCTAAATATATCTAATAGTCGAATTTCAGCTGTTCATACAAAATTTCTGGTGCTTTTTAGTTTGGGTAGAAGGGTTTAGAATAAAAAGATGAAAATATTCTAGGGTTCCGTAGTTAAGAAATTTTTATAATTAGGTCATATCCGTCCGTGCCTCCATCAGCCCGTCCATCTATACGTCCGTTAAAACTTTAGAATTTCTACAGTTTTAGATCACGCCTATGAATTTTGCAAGTAGATGTCTCATGTTCAATGAACATGTAGATAAATATTAAAAAGAATATAGAATATGAAATTAAGCTTTCAAAACCGACTTGAAGAAATCTGAAACATCTGGATACTAGTAATCGATTAAATTTTCAATTAAATTGAGTTTTCTATTATTTCGGTAAATCATTTTAGGGGCGTAGAAATCTATAAAAAGGGCACAGCACTTATTCTAGGGCGTATTTGACCGATTTTTAATATCTTATTTCTACGCTTTTATTATTTGTCCTAAAGGTAAGGGAATCTTTCAGTTGAATTTTCATCCACTTCCAAACGTCCAAATTCTTTCATATGTTGCACACGTATCAAGAACCGATGACAATGTAATAATTTTATAGTTATGTTTTAGTGTTCTAAGATCATATAAAAGAAAGGCCTAAATTTTGATACACTAGATTGGCACCAAATATTGTTCCTTATCAGAAAATATATGTCACTGGATGGTTTCCAAATAAAGAACTTGAATACTCCAACTAACATGGATAATTCCATGTAATTGTGACCCTTTAGATGAAATGGTTAGTTTACGTGAACACGAATAAAATAGTTTAAAGTTCATTGTCACACATAAAAAATGCTAAGACTCGAGTATCCTCATGATAGGTACATAACTTAAATTTTGTTTTAAGACAACAAATTGTTTAGTCTTAAAACGGAAAAAACTAAAATTATAAAATTAGCGTTCAATAAAATAAAAAAACACGTTTTTGTACAACATGGACTAAAAAAATAACATAATCTTTAAATATAAAGATTTTGGTCAAGAGCGAAAAGATGTCTCCGATGACATAAAAATTAATTTCAATATAAAGAAAAACGTGAATTACTCTCGACTTGCGTTTTCATAATGACTCTACCTTTATAAATAGTTAGCAATAAAAAAAATTATGAAAGGTGATATCAAGCATCCCACGCTTTTTTATATTAAAGTTCAATTTTAGGGTTCCGTACCTTAAAAGAACTCTTATATGATCACTTCGTTACCCGGCTGTCGGTCTGTCCCTTTTCCTTGGGAATGCATGGAGTTACATACTTAGGTCTACGGTCCATTAGAACTTTAAAAATCAGGCTTCTAAGTCAATGCAATAAAGAACCATAAATTTAACATATTTTGACATTCGCAAATAAATCAAAACCTATATCATTAAATTTGGTAAAAAGCAAGGTTTCACAGCACAAGTAAAGGAAAAAAGTGTGAAAATTGTTAATTTGTGTGAAAGATAGTTTCGTTCAAAAATGTAAAACTTTGTAAATAGTTTAATAGGAGTATTATGTACCATTAAATGTTTATAAATGCCTATATGGGTGTAATGTGTAATAAAAATCTTTAAATTTTTCAAGTTTCATGAAATAAAATTCCAGACAGTTAATAAAGTTGGTTTTACTTATGCATAAACTAGTAGAGTCTAGGGGCATTGAAGGAGGTCTTTATTTAGTAGTGCATATGTACTGTCAAGCTTGTTCACAAAGTTTCACTGAATTAAATTAATAAATACAAATAAGTCTCCTTTATGTAAGAAGAATGAATACGCCGGCACGATGGTTTACAAAGAAACTGAAACAAATTAATATAAACGAAAATTCCTGAAGTGATATTTGTAGAAAATTATTTCTTCATTCGTGATATAGTTTTCGCTATCATAATAAAATATACGAAACCGTAAAGTTGTCTAAATATATAATTAATAAAGAAACATAGGAACAAACGGAAACGGTATGAAACATTTCTAATAAAAATAAAAATACAGAATTTAAAAAAATAATTCATCACATATTCAATTTACGGTTTTATTTGCATTTACCAACCCTTAAGTCTGTTGCTTCTGAGATCCTTGCTACGTTTTCACTGTAGTTGTAACTATAATTTACCTGTGTTACAATTATCAAATAATTTTTAGAAATAAAGTAGCTGTTAATTTTAGCACACTCATAATATGTATTTATAATTAGATAATTATTTCCTGTAATTTAATACATACATTGTGTATGAAAAAATTATTTTTGATTGTTTCTTTGGGCAAAACTTCATTTCTTTTTGTCAAATGGTTGAGAAGTTATGAGGCTATGAAAAAGATGGAAAGGAATAATTAAGTAAGAATTATGTTTTTACCTTTCCATACGACGTCTAATTTAATTAAAACTGCTATTATTTCTCAAGCTTCTTTTATAAAATTTTCAAGCAAAATATCGCGTAAGAATAATTAGCAACCTAAAGAAAATACCAAGTCGCAATTTGGATAGGTAGGATAGTTTCTACGAACTGCTTTCTTAAATTACTCTTAAAGGATCAGTTCGTAAAATAGCAAGTTCTCAAAATGTTTATGTCGTAAAAAATATTGAAGAAATGTATATTAATCTAATCGAACTCCTTTTTACTTCAATAACTTCGTTCGATAATTCTATACGAGACCGTAAATTCACTTCTTTTCCAATTTTCTTCATAAACAACTAAGAAACCTTGTTTCTCTTACTGGTAAACGAAGTTATTCTGTGCCTTGTTTTATTGAGTGGATTTTCTTTCCTCGTACGTTATAATTTTTTATGTTCGGAAAGCCGCCTTATTTTTGCAATGCTACTATTTACATTTTAATTATACCAGAATTCTCCACTTCCCCACATTATGTAATTCATTTGCTAGTTATATACGTATATTCAATTATATATTACTAGTATACAAATATAGAGACCCTGAGGCTAATATAATAAATGTGAAAATTTGAATGTTAATTACTCAATCAAATTAACACGAAACTGCCTATAGACAAACCATCATTCGACCTCTCAATAGGTTTCGCAACATGTATATTTCATCGTCAAAAGTTATGAAATATTTTATAAAGAGATATTGCAAGAGTCTCATTGGGTAAGGAACAAATCCTAGCTATCGAATCAAAAATTCACAAGATCAAATTTAAGGCTAAAACTAGTCGACCACGTTGTACGTGGCATTAAAAACTATATGTTTATTTTCAGTTTAAAATATTGTCTCTTTGGAAGTGAATGTATTAAATAAATGACTGAACCGAAAATTTAGTTTAAAAATTTAAAAAGGTCTTAAATTAAAGTTATTTTATTTCTTAAATATGTAATGAAACTCATATCAAAATAAGCGTTTAAATTGTGCTTCTTCTAACTTTTTTTTATTATTAAACAATCATTAGAACCAAAATATATGGAAAAAATACATGCAATAAATACGGAACCACGTACACACGCACATACACACCAAAAACTATTTAAACTTGGAACTAAAAACTATTCAGAATGGAAAAATTAAAATATATTTATTTGAAAGATTAACCTTCAATTTCAAACATTTCTTAGGCTCAGACCATAAAAATACAATTAATCCAAGTAATGATAATAAGCAGTAAGCTGCATCTCACCAGCCTGCCATCGCTGACATGATGAATTTGCTTACTTCATTTCAGGCTGAAGTTAAACTAAGTGTTAACCAGTTAGCCAAAAAGTGGAAAAATTGGAGGAAATCCAAAGGCCATAAACCAAAAAGTAAGGGAAAACCTGAAAATGTAGAGAAATGTTAGTTGAAGTTAATGAAATGTTAGTTGCCATTAAGGAAACAAAACGCGAATCCCATTCGTCAGGTACTCCAACATATTGGCCTAAAAATAACAATAATATTCCTGATCTGATAGATTTCAATATCCCATGTAGAATTGCATCCAATTACATCGAAATAGAAGGCGTGGATGATCTAACTTCCGATACTCCTCTCCCATTGACACTGAGTGCAACAACAATATAAAAAAAGGAGATTGAATCTCACCAATAAGTACACTGATTGGGAACTATTCAGAAATTACCTTGACAACCTGACAGATTTAAAAGCAAGATTCAGCACTATTGATGATCTGGAGCAACAAGCACAGTAATTCATTCAATACTTACTCCTGGCAACCAGAATGGCTACTCACATCCTGAGAGATAAACCAGAACAAGAAATAAATTATCCTGCCGATATTAGAGATCTAATCAAGGACAGGCAAAAAATCCGACTGACAAAAGGATTTTTAATCAGATAAGCAATCGAGTTAACAGATTAATTAAAGATTATAAGCAAAATTGCATCGACGTCTACCTGAGCGGACTGGGTCCTTACGTAGACAAAGACTATTCACTGTGAACAGCAACTCGTAGATTTAAACGACACCATGTTCAAGTGCCACTGATCACACTGATCACACGATGCACACAATGAGTGTATAAGAAGAAATGAAGAGAAAGCTGAAGCCTTTGCTCAACACCGAGCATCAGTATTCCAACACCATGATATTCAAACCAGTATTGATTCAACTTCAGTGTATCAATTAGTAATAACAATCAAACCAGTAACTCAAATAGAAGTAGCACAAGATATAGATAGAAATCTAAACCCTAAAAAAGCACCTCGCATTGATGAAATATCTCCCGATCTATTTAAGAAATTATCACGCAAAGCTATTGTCATGCCAACATACTTACATAACACTTGTTTTATTACGCAAATGGTTTCCGAAATGCTTCAAAACAGCTCAAATAATCATGTTAAAAAAGCCTGGTAAACGAGCGGAACAGATAATATCGTACAGACCAATATCACTGTTATCCTCAATATCCAAATTGTTTGAGAAATTATTGCTGAAATGACATAAACCAATCGTGAATGTCCTGTATTTCCAATTTGGATTTAGAAATAAATATTCAACCATTGAACAGGACCACATAGTAATAACCATAATCGAAAAGGCATTCGAGGAAAAAATATTGCTCTGCAGTATTCCTGGACGCATCATAGGCTTTTGATAAAGTGTGGCGCGAAGGTTTCGTTCATAAAATGAGCAAATTGCTGCCGGCAAACTATTGTTAATTACTTAAGTCCTATCTATCTGATAGAAAGTTCAGAGCATATCATGAGGAAGCGTATTCAGGTTTCTATCCTGCTCGGGTAGGTTTTCCGCAAGAAAGTGCCTTATGACCACTTCTCTATCTTTTGTATACCGCTGACACTCCCACTAGAGAAATAACCTTTATGGGCACCTTTACTTATGATACGGTAGTAATGACAACTGCAGACACGCAAAGTGTCTGCAGAACTTTTGCGTATCCGCAGTTGCCATTACTACCGAACGATTACCAGCCACAAATTCATAAGAAATACTTGACAAAATCAACATTGATAGAAAAATCAAACTAAATGAGTCTAAATACATTCATGTTATATTATCATTCCGACGAACAAACAGAAATCTACACACTTGTCTTAACGGAATTCCAGTCCCGCAAGTAAGTACAGCAAAATATCTCGAACTATATCTGGATAGTAGGCTTAATTGGAAACACCATGTTAAAGTAAAAGCCAAGCAAATCAACGGCAAATGTTGTCGTTGGTTGGACATCATTCCAAACTTAACCTCTACTATAAGCGACTAATTTACCTTTCTATCATCAAACCCATTTGGATGTATGGTATTCTGCTTGATGTACCAAGCAGTCAAATAGTAATGTAAACCAACGAAGCCAAAACAAGTTCTTGCGTATAATTATCAATGCATATCGCTATATAACCAATCAAGAAATTCACAAGGACTTAGACATAAAATGGATTAACGAAGTTAACCAAGAATATGCAATTAAACACGAAAAACAACTCCTCAACCATACCAACGTAGAAGATATTACCCATGAATTCAATATTAGACATTAACTGTCGATCAATTCACATACCATTAAGATTATTTGACGTTTGTTTTTAGTAACAATACAATCTTTGAAAGTGCCGTTTTGTAAAGCCAATTGGGAAGTCACATTTCATAAAATCAGTCAAAAGATATTATATATTTTGACTGATTTTATGAAATATGATGTCATAGTTAGATTTAAATTTGCAAATTCAGTGAATGTAGTTACATTATATTTTCATTTAATTAAAATGCATTAATATTTATCCATCGAGGTAAAATTTCAAAACGTACTATTAATTCGGTCTACGTGTTAACACTTCACTTGTTTGTAATTGTTTTTAAAGTTAAAATAAATAAGTTGTTTCGTCAATGTGTAATATATCTTCAAATAATAGATAGTTAAGTAACATGTGGGATATTTTTGAAACATGTTCGATGAAATATTCGAAGTATATCTTTAAAAAAAAAATCGAAAGAAAAACTTTGTGGAGAATCATATGTGTTTATTTCTTTATAAAAAAAGAATGTTTTTTCAGTGATATTTTGGAGAATTTTTGAAACATCAATGCAGTATAATTGCATGTTATTTTGAAAAAGGATAATAAAAATCCCAAAATAAATATGCCATTCACTAAATCCCGTTAATGGCAGGAAAACAATAAAAAAGGCGAAATATGTCGAAATACGCTCAGGAATTCTGTAGTCATTTATATCTTCTGAAATATTCTGTGGTCTAAAGGATTTGTAGTCGTTTATATCTTTTGATATTGTTGCGCAAGTCAATTGAACTTATTATGATTAAATATTTTTGTCTGTGTTTATTTTTAGATTTTTCAAATTCATGGTTGATAAATTAGGAAAAGTGGAGAGAGAAAGTTTCATTGCAAGTAATTTTAACTTTTCCATTTTAAACCTTCATTCATTTAAAAATACCTCTCCTATGACACGATGAAAGAGCTAATAAAAAAATTAACCACATTTTATATATTCATCAGTTTTTTTAATCTACTTTCTGTTAATTAAGATATTCATCTGAAGCATTTAGTTTTAAAATTTCACAAGCGTGGATCTAATGTCGCCGTGGTGTGTTGGTTTGATCACAAGGCATAAGGCCTGTGACGACGCGGCGCACCCGGATTCGATTCCCGGCCATTCGTCGAACGTGGCTGGACGGGTGTTATGTAAGAGATTGCTTTCGTAGCAATAAGTCCGCCATATGTATCAATTAGGTACATTAAAGTAGATAAATAAAAAAATCCGTAAAAACTGTAGGACTGCAATAAACGGATTTACGAAAGTACAGGCGGGCAGACATCAGGTAACAAACGGTTCCTTTTTTCACTACGAATTTTTAACGAATTGTTTTTATTTGTTCATTCTGTATAAAGATTAAACCACTAATCGTGGTCACTTATAAAGTTATATAGTTACAACACAATACTCGGAATTATCCTTACGATAAATTAAAATTTATCAAGGTTGAGGTTAAAATGCGGCCCCTATTACAGGAATAGTGCGCAGTGATATAAAAAGAAAAACCAGACGTAACATTTCAGAGGAATATCGAAAAGGATACTGTTTCCAATCGTATTATCGTCATATTTGTATACTGAGTCGTCTAGACGCAATAAAAATACGCAATTTGATGCGTTTCGCCGATATTTTTAGTAATAAATTATTTCAGAATCACAAAAATTATTACGATTTTCTCCAATATATTTTGCTTAATGAAAAGTCGACGACTGTATGAATTCCTGTAGCAGTTTCTATTTTGAATTAATGTTTTTGTCTAGACTTATTACTAGACTAGCGAATGAATATACCTTCTCCGCCGACTTACTAAAAAGTTCACACAGTGGAGTAGAAGAAAGGTCAAAAAACGTAGTGCCATTTCTCCTTTTGAATATATTCTCCCTTAATCCTAATACATTTTACAGAACTGTCGAAATTATAATTTATTTATAAATGCAAAAAAATATTTTCTCTTGAAGATGAATTGAAATTGCAGACCTGACCTTATAATCATCGCTAATTTTTTTTCCACGAAGCTCTTTTTTCATTTTTGGGAACAAACGATTGTCTTAGGGGCTAATTCTGAACTGTAAGATTGGTGTTATAATATTTGAAAGCCGCACTTGTGAAGTACAGCATGGCTCTTGCGTACGAGTGTATTGTCATACAAAAGCAGCACACGTTTCGCTAATTTCCCTCACCTTTTCTCTTCAATGTTTCTTTAAGCTACTCCAGATCAGCATTATAGAAACATCCTTATCTTTGACGTCAATAAGTCCGTGATACAAATAATATCCCAAAAACCGTCACCATGACTTTTCCGGCCGATTGGGACACCTTGAACTTCTTAGGAGGTGGGGTACCCCTGCATAGACTCCAGCTTGGAATCTGGCTCGTAATGATGAATTCACGTTTCGTCACTCATAACAATTCGGCTCAAAAATGTATCTTTTCCTTTTTACAGAGATCTCAAAAGTCGCGTGGACACTCGAAGCCGATTTTGCGCTGACTCTGGACATATCAAACAAGTTATGAAGAATATTGAATATGAATGTAGAAAATATTCCATCCATTTCTCCCAACTATTTCTTCTTTAATCAGACATCTTCCAATACGAGTATTTCAACTTTTCAACAATGTCCGAAGAGGTAGCCTCGATCGGCCGTCCTGAGCGCGGGTCGTCTTCGATCGAGCCACTACCGTGTTTGAAGAGATTATGCTATTTGTAAATCATGATTTTGCTAGGCAAGACTCCCCCTAAAACGATGGCATCTCATTCAATATAACCTCTGATACATTTCCTTACATTTTCAAGAACCTTGTGACAGCTCGAAATTCGATTTTCTCCATAATCGATGAATTGCTTGGTTGATAATAACTCAGCGGTTAATGTCACGTTTATGCTGAAACTTGGTATATATACTCGTACTGAATCTCTCATTAATAATTATAAGTTTAAGTAACCCTGACCCCTCATCATCCTCTCAATTTCGCAAACATTTTAACCAACCTGCGTATAATTTTATTAATAAAAGATTGCGACATTGTTGCATTTGGCGTTAATTAGGAAGTTAATTCTCTAACCTAATTTTCTAATTTCAACTGTCTACACAAAATTTTTGATATTTTCTAAATCTATTAAAAGGATTTAGACTAATAAGATAAAATATTTTTTAAGTTTCCGTGTAATTAAATAAATAATTCTTGTAATTATATATTCGTACTTTGTCATTATCATATCCTTTTTTTCGCGCGTCCGTCCGCCCATTTCTTTATCATAATTTGGCAGTTTCTATAATTTTAGATCCACGTGCACGACATTTTGCATATAGGTGTTTCACATAGAAATCTTAATTAATTTCTTGCAAGACATTAAAAAAATATTTCTAGTGTATCTTCCCACAAATTTAGCAGAGGTGAATTTTTTTTGCCCACTATTTCAAACAGAGCATCACTACCCTTCTGACTGAAGTATTTTATAACGAAATTAAGATTTTTGTTCACCATTTTTACTTTTAAACCCCGTTTGCAAAATATTAAGCTTGAAAATGACGAGTAACGTAATTCATCCCTCTCCAATTTTCTTACTGTGGGCTTTTCAAAGTCGGAAAAAGTCTAGATGATGGTACTCTGTCAGATATTTCAATTAAAATGAGCTTTTGAATATTTGAATTAACTCTTACAGAAAGCTTTTAATTATTAAAGTTAACACTTCTACAGAAACCTATGGAATCCTGCTATAAGTGTAATTCGACATGCAATTTTAGCCATAATTTTAAAGAAGTATTGACAAAGGGGATATTGGTCTAAGTTTTTTGCTTTGGAATTACCTGATATATCAATACTTTTCCTTAATTTCTCCTCGTTCTCTTTAAAGGTAATAAAACACGCTACACTAACTCTATGACTTGATGTAACAAGCAACTTTGACTTTGATCTCGCTTACTCTTTATTACGGTGTAATTTGGATTTTCCTTTGCGAATTCTGAATTGAACACAATATCGAACGAAGGAGGTAAAATATCCTCATACTAAATCGGCATTCTACAGCAAAGTTAGTAACGACAAATACCACCAAAAACGACACAAGAGAGAACGAAGTAGATTTCTTCTTTCATATAAATTCCCAGACGTCTTAAAGGCGACTTAAATTTATGTTTACTGATGCATAGAGGGTCTAGGTACATTGATGGAGGTCTTTATTTAGTCGTGCCCTGGTATTGTCATATTTGTTCTTGAAGACCACTGAATTAAATTAAGAAATACAAATAGATTTCATTTATGTAAGAAGAATGAATAGGTCGATACGATGTTTACATTGAAAGTGAATCAAATAAACGGATTAGAAATAAATGATGTATAATAAAATTGATAGAAGATTTTGTCGGTATGTACCAGCTAGAAAACTATAAGATTTAAATGCGTGATGATCGATTGCAAAGACCACGACTGCTATTAAAATTTGTTTAATAAAAATTATCTAGTTGAAAAACGATATATGATATGTGAGAATGTGGACCAGTCTGCTTTCAGAAGGATCTGCCTATTGCAATGCAATTTTGAAACAGAGAATACAAATTTCCCTGTAAGTACAATATATTATGGTTGAAACTAAAGAACTACCCACTCTTAAGACTCTTAATCACAAATTGTAATTGTAACTCCTTGTAATTTGCTTTTCAGTTAAATTTTTTCACAACGGTTATGTTTTTAACTTTTTTAATTAATAGCTTTTTATTACAAAATAAGCTTTAGTCACAGTTTCACTTGAGTCGATACGAGCCTTTTACAGTAATATATACGTATATCTTACTGTAAAAATATATGTATATATATGTATATATATATGTATATATATGTATATATATATATATATATATATTATATATATATATATATATATATATCTATATATATATATATATATATATATATATATATATGCGTGTATGTGTATACAGAGTATATATGTACATTTTAACAGTTTAGCTTTAATTCAGTAAAATATACAAATTTACAAAATAATGCATTAATTACTGCCTTTTTTGTGTTTTTAAATAGATTTGCTCAAGCCTGCTTCTTTGCTAATTTTACTTATATACTTATTTTCCCTGCCATAAAATTATGAAATAGTTTTTACAAATAAAGAAGTTCTTAGCCTTTCTTTCACACATTGTCACAGCAGATATTTATAATAATATAGTTATTTTCTACAATTCTATATGCATTTTGTGTTAAAAAATCTTTTTTAAAATTTCTTGGCTACTTTTTTTATTTTTTTATTGCATGTCTACTCGTATTCATCAAACTATTGAGAAATTATGAAGCTGTGACGTACATAAAAAGTAGCAATGGGGTAATTAAGTAAAAATTACATTTTTAACTTTGCAGATGAGAAAGTATGTAAAAAGGTACTGGCAAAGGGACTTTCAGTTAAATTTAGATAGATAAGAGAAATACTTTTCATTTAATAACATTCTCAAGCAAAACCTTGTGTACAAATAATTAATTATTACTTAGGCACAATATCAAAAAAAAAACTCTACCCCAATCACAAGTCGTGATTGGGGTAGAGTTTCTTCGATACTTTTTGTAAATCCACTTTTATCAGAAGAATATGTTCTAAAAATGTCCATTTTGTAAAAAAAGTGGTTATTAAATAATGAATCATCAAACTCCTTTCACTTTAAAATCTGCGTTCAACAATTTTATGGTAAGTTTACTTCTTTTTTCATTTTCATTTTCTGCAACTTAAAAGACACATTTATCATATTGATAAATAAAAATAATCTGGGCTCTATTTTATTGAGTAACTTTAGACCTAATAATTTTCTGCGTTCGAATAGCCATCATTATTTTTCAAACCATACTGAAATTCTAAGACTAATGATATTATTAAAAATTTTATTCTAAGATACAAATCACCATTTTTTTTCCTTCATGTACCCATCTGAGTTCATAAGTCACGTCTTCTTAAATATAAACTGTCATTAAATAACTCCCAAATTTCAGATGTTATTAAAGAGTGTTAGACAGACGGAAGGACAGGATAAAATTTATAAGGCTACTTAACGAAAAGCTGATATTCAGATTCAATTAATAATTCAATTTTGGATAAAATTTTAAAATTAAAGTAAAACCACGTCAGGGATATATTTACTGGTATAATAAGGAAGTTTAATCGCCGCCTTAGAGGAAAAAAATAATTAAAAAAATTTCATATCATAAGTATTATAATAATTCATCAGTTTAAAATATCATATCATAAGTTTAAAATAATTCATATAAACTAGTAATTTTAACAGGAAAATTTTTAACAAATTTTTGAAGTAAAACTTCTTTACGCACGCTTAAATTGGGGAGGAAGCTGGTGAATGAGTGACGAGAGCGGAAGTTGAGAGGACGAGGTTAAGTTAGTGAAGACAGAAAGAAAGTTACGTTTCGTATATCACTGTAGTGACAAGAGAGCGAGGTGCGAGCACACATTTTCTTTCTCTCTTTCTCTCATAGCTACTTATGTTTCGTATATCTAAGACACAGTGCAAGCCTATTGTCTGTATCACACTGTAGGAGCAAGAGAGAGCAGTGCGCGCGCACATTTTCTTTCTCTCTTCCTCTCATAGCCAGTGCATGAAATATATATATATATATATATATATATATATATATATATATATATATATATATATATATAATATATAAATATATATATATATATATATAATATATAAATATATATATATATATATATATATATATATATAAATATATATTTGCTAGCGTTACGCGAACGGTGATTTTTTTATTATTTTGTAATTTCATTTCGTTCTTGAACAATTTCATAAATCATTATTTTGTTCAATACATTAAATATTCTACGTTTAAACTGAATAAAATTGTAAATTCATTTTAAAGTTCATATAGTGTGAATTTCAAGTTTTACTTCAGACGTGTGTTCCAAAGCACACTCGTTTTTTTTGTTCAAATTTGAACGTAAGCAAAATAAAATAATAATAAAATTAAATGGAAAAGAGATTAGAAAGAGAAAACAGGCCAATAAGATAAATTGGTTTAAATAATGTGACCATATATTTCTGACCGCAATTTCAAAGGTTATTGATTTGACTTTAAGTTGGTGGTGAAATATTGTCTCGGGAATAATGAAGGTCTGCATTTAGTTAATCAATATACGCTGCATACTTTTTATATATTAGTTGATAAACAAGGCTCGACTGTCTTTAAAAAATACACATATTAAATATTACGGCAATGAATGAATGGACATAAATTATATTTTTATTATAGACACAAAAGTTTCATTTCCTTGTTTGCTAGTATGTACTCAGGGTTTTGGCATAATAAAGTTTTATTGGAAAAATAAAAACCGTTCATTAATCCAATATTAAGGTTTCATACTACAGAATGAAAACCCCTTGTACCTCACTGACCCACTCCTCTAGTGTACCTCTCGTTGACCCTCAACCTTAAAAACACGAAGGAAAGTCGGGTGGCATAAACAAAAAAAACAATCGTTCCTAAAATCATTAATACTAATTCTATTTGATATTATTGAATGACAAACTTATTTTCTTCGTTTTTTTTTGTATATTTTTAAATTACCGATTTGCTAAGCTTTACGATAATCTGATACGAAAATCTCAGGGACGTGTCTCGACTGTCTTTTTTTTATTTTCCTTGGTGAAAATGAAAATTGCATCAAAAAGCGTTCGAAGTTAAAATATTTAATGACATATTATTGAAGTAATAAACCAGATAAAAAGGAAAATTATGATTCAATTACAGCATATTTTTTTGTGAAATTGTAAAATTTTAACTTAAGGACTAACAGTAACTGTCAATCGATTAAAGTAATATTTAGCTTATTTAATGTTATCGTAAATACTAATTGAAACATTAAAAGCAACAGTTTTTGAAGATGAATTTCGAAGCCTACAATCTATCTTCTTACAGTTAGTGGATAAGAACGCAATGTAGTTTAGTTATATGACATATTTACGTAAACATATAAAATGTATAAATACTTACCCAACCAGGGGGTATTTCAAAAGGCACTCCTTATTTGGTCAACGTGTTAACACTTTATTTGTTTATAAATTTATAAGGCTAAAATAAATAAGTCGTTTTGTTAATGTGCAATGTGAAATCCGTTTCCACATATTAGATGTCTCAGAACCATGACGGCTAATTTTGAAGTATATTTCACAGAATATTCGAAATAAATCTGTTAAGAAACTCGAAAGTAAATATTTATGGAAAAGCATGTGTATCCATTGATTTAGAAAAAAAAAATTTTAATAATCATGTGTGAAATTCAAAGTTGATAATAAGATTCCAAAACAAATACGTCACTCAATAAATAGTCAAAAATAATAAAGAGAAAAAAATTTGTAATGGCAAGTGTTTCAGTATACGTTCAAAATAGGATTCCATAATGGTCATTTTTGGTATCCACGGCTGAAAACTTGGAGAAGGAAGGATGGATGAAATTACTTTACACGTCATTTTATAGCTTATTAATAGCAATGAGCTGTGACAATGTTAAATGGAATTTAACATACCTTTATTTCACCTTTATTTTATTATAAAATACCTCTCCAATTACACTCTACTCGTAGAGGAGTGCGAAGAAAATATTTATATGTTACAAATCTGTCACATTCTTTCCTATTCCTCTTTGCTACTGAACGGTGATCTCTATCTGGGCATCCACTTTTAAAATTTCATCTCTAAATCTCTGCAAAAACTATGAGGCTGCGATAAATGATGCAAGTACAGAATAAGAAACAAGACGAACCTACCAGGATTTCTTATTTCATGTTGGAAGTATTTTAGATTGCCGTCAAAATAAATTGTGTCCTACTATATGACATGTTTTATAATTATACTGTTTAATAATTGAGTTATGATATAGAATATAGAAAAACTTTTGCTACAAAACGAAATATTTATTAAAGTTAAGATTAGTTAAAATACGTCATATATCACAGCACAGTGATAATTGTGTATATGTATATATATATATATATATATATATATATATATATATATATATATATATATATATATATATAAAGAAAACCGGGTAGTAGTAAAATTTCAGGGAAACATTTAAAGGGGTCTACTGTTTTCGGCTGTATTATCGTTATATTTATGTAACGAGTCGTCTAGACGCAATAAAAATTCGCTGTTTTACGCATTTCGCCGAGATCTTTTGCCGAGAATAAATTGTTTCAGCATCACATAAACTATTCTCCTCGTACCGATATATTTTACTTAACGATAAGTCGTTACTTAACGAAAATGTTCCGTATGAATGACTGTAGCACTTTGTAAAGTTTTTAATAGCTATATTGTGTTAATGTTTTTGTCTAGTCTTATTGATATGTTGTAATTACTATTAACATTGTTCGATAGCTATAATATTGCTGAAATTGTTAATTGTGTATCTATTTCGAACATTTTTAGAATAACATTATTTTAGAATACATTGATCCATTGTTGGTGAATTCTATTAATGTTGGTTCATCCCTTCATTAGTATACGGATGTGCCTTTGTCTGTGGTCCAACAGGAAGCATTGAGTACAGAAAGTAAGTCCCCCTAAACAATTAATATAAAGCAAAACGGGGTTGTGCAAAAGTGCATAATTAAAAGTTATTAATTACTTTATAAATATCTACATTCTTCATATCGTGACTCACATTAACCGACCCTCCGTTAAGATTTTTCAACGGATAGTTACGATGTTTAGTGAGAATATAGCTAATTAGAATGGTTGTAAAATAGATTAGTATTTACTGCCACTATTTTGTACCAAAAATTAGGAACATCTTCAGGAGAATTAATAATTGACTTTAAAATATTTTTGACCAAAAAGAAGTGTTCAACTTTTTAAAACTCACCGTATAAAATAGTATAAAAAGTAAGCACCTGCAAATTATTTTAAAATCATCAAAAAAAATTGTATAAAAATAATTGTGATTCTTTGTTTTTCTATTTGACCGTTTATGATAATTCCAGTGAGACCAAACTTCATGCCAATGGATTGAAATAATAAACAGTTTAATTAAAGTTTTTACTTCACAAGAATACAATGATTTATTTACATAAACTATTCGGAATGGTGTCGTTGAATCTAAATACACAGTTTAAGTCGTTTTAGAATCTGAAACACCGTACAAGTGACTTAAATGAACTGCAAAAATAACTGTATTTCAAAATGCATATTTATTATGTCTATGAAACATATATATTTACATAGTGAGAAATACTATTATCTCAATATGCATCATTTTTTCTCGTCTGCAAAATATATAATAGACAGTATCACAAATTAATATTTTGGAATAGTTTAGTATAAATATTATACAATCTTAAGTAGTTATAAGTTAATATATATGTACGGAATCTTCGTAATGCAAATTTTACCCATACCACACAGGTTCATTTCAATAGACAATTCATACATTTCTTTCATAATGATTTGACACTTAGTAATAAATAATTAGTTCACACGTAACAATAGTAAACACGAAAGTTAAATAACTGAACTGAACAAATAATTGAAAGATAAAACAATTCTGTTGTCTACCGCTTCAAATAAGTGTTCAATACCAAGTTTTTGTTTACTGATATTGCTTCTTGATTCACATACCCGGCACACTGAAATAATTTTATTATCATAATTTTATTATCATATATCCTGCTATTGCTGGAACGATTTTTTGAAATAATTTTTAAATTTAACGTTGGGCACATGTGCATGCACGATGCAACAAACATCGACAGGATGAAGTTGCCTACTAAATATATTTTTACATGCGTATAGTGACTATATTCATGGTAGTTACTGGGGCATTTGTAAATACATGACACATGTTTTATATTCATACAAATCTAAGTTTTATCTATGCTTTTAAATAATATTCTTAGTAATTAAAATTTAATAGTGGTGCGTGTCATAAAAAACATTTATTTATTGTAAATATTCTTGATAGGAATAGTGCTTATAAGCTTTTTAAAATATACTTCAAGTTTATTTCTCTAAGTGTGGTTAAGTTTTAGTATGTATTTATTTGTATTATGTTTTAGTAAATTTAACAATCCACAAATTGTAATTGTTAAAATTTAATTATTGGATTTTATTGATTTTTTTGAATTAAAATTTTACCAACCGTATTTACAATCACTGTCCAGTCCTTTTATTATGTTATTTACATTATATATTTGTGTACTAAATAAAGTATTTTTGTATTATGCCAAAGAAGTTTAAACTGTAACGCGCGTACGTAAGTACACACTAATTTTTTTTAAATATTGATCGTGATTAGATCACAATCAATGACGACCTCGCTAGTGACCACAGAACTCAGCAAGATGAGTTAAAGGAACCCCAACTCGACGAAACGACTCCTCACCTTAAAGAGTACTATCACCACCTTTTGGCTCCATTTTCAGACCATGGCCACTACTTGTGACAAAAAATTTATCAAGAAAAACCAAACAAGTTCAAACATGACTTATCTTCTTCTCGCTCTTGAGGAGTTTTTGTCACCATCTTCCGATTCTATTGTCAGACCCTTTTTACTATTTATGATCAATGAACTTAAGGATTTCTATCTTCACCTTCCAGGCTCATCATCAGACCCTGACCATCATCTATAACTGAAGTGCTTATAAAGTCGTATAAAATAATTTTAAATTCTATATCAATTATCTCAAAGAAGTCTTTCATCCTTTGAACAGTTTCTTAGGATATCTTCAAAGTTCTTTATCAGCCCCTGTCCATGTTTACATGGGTTCCTTTTGTAACAATATACTTTCAAACAAATAAATAATATGAGAATTGGTCATCCCATCTCCGAGTTACTTACATAAAAACATGTGATACGTATATATAAATATATACATGAAAAAATATATAAACTTCGAATCAAGGTTATCCTCCTTTTTTAAAGTCAGTTAAAACACAATTTGATTGCAATGAAGTGAACAGGTGTGTTACACGGGAATATTATATTAAGCTTTATTTTTATGAAATTCCCATATTAAATGGGATAATATACCATGATTACTTTTATTATTTTAATCACCTTTCGATATCTTGATGATACGATTTTAACGGACTTTTTCGAATAAACATTAATAGGTAGATTTTTAATTTTGAGGGCGCGGTATTATCACAAAATTAACTTATTTACACTTCACTTTCAGGATTTTTTTAAAATTCTACATGTTCTAATGGTCACAAGTATGAGTGTTATGTATCAAACCTATTATAATGTTGTAAGTTCTGTCAAACGCGACCACTCCCGCTCCAATTGATTAATATACTGCTGATTAATCATTGATTAAACACAACTCACGATGATAAATTTAGTTCCGAATGAGTCGTACTGCATGTGACTGCAGCATAATTTACACCAGCAACCCTACCGAGTAATGGTTTCTATTCCCTAAATTATGGTACAAAAATAATGCCGGTAGGTGTTATACTTCCAAAGTTATAAGCGATCGTGCCGTGACATATTTCGTTACATATGATTTTTGCAAGTGGTCACTAACACGGTTCTCTGACCGAAATGAAAGACGTTTCACGTCAAAATATTATAAAAGTAAATAGCCTACATACAAATAAATAGTTCATCCGCTTGAGTTGAAACTTTGATTGTCATTTTCTCAACAATGTTGTGTCGTAAAAATATCACGCCGTCATGCTGTCAAAATAATTACGCCTCCTATTCGCGCAATAATTGGTAGATTTACCAGCGGTGCACGGAAGAAAAAGCTATTATAAGCTTCTCAAACAAGCAAGGAACGACAAACGGGCAACGAAGTAGATTGTTTACGAGTTGCTTAATCGCGTGTATCATCACGAGTGGGACAACCGAATGATCTATTTGTTTTTGCAGCAGAGGGAAGGGCTCAAATCCTAAATCACTTGAATAAACTTCTATAAATTTAATTTTTAAGAACAATAATCATTGTATTTTCTTTGTTTTGTACATGTAAATATGTCTACTTTACATATTAAACAAATTACAAAGAAATTGTAAGAGGCATTACAACACGTGCCGGGCATTAAAATATTCAAAAAAACTTTAAAGTTCATTTACATGGATAAGTGGCTCAATTTTCGGCATTGTCAGAAAGGTTCCGAGAATTTCATAAGATTTTCATGAAAATATTCAAATATAAAAGAGATATTTATACGACACGTCGCAATAAATGAGGTAACTTACACACCTCACTCTGTGGCTCAATGGAGTTTTCTCAACGGCTCGATCCCGTTACTGAGTGTAATAATGCTTATTTGATTCCCTTGTGAAATAAATTTCATACGAAATATATTTGAAATAAAGTTGTATCGAACAAATTTATTTCCAATATAATTGGAGATATGTGGTAATCTAATGATAAAAAGGTATAACCCATTTCATTCATGTTCGTCATTGGATTCTAGAAGTTACTTTTGCAAGTGTTCGTTACTCCAAATCTTGTTCTAATTATATAATATTATAAATAAAGAATATTATTTGTATATATTTGTGATCGAAACCTTAATAGCTATTTATTTGATTTAGATAACAATTCCTTTGTTGACTAACGTGTAAATATTAATTAGTCGAGATTCACAAGATTTGGGTCAATGCAAAAATATTAATAAAGCCTCAATTAATACAAAGTTCCAGTAATTTCAACCGTTAACTTTGCAGAACTTTTAAATGTTCTTAAAGTTCACAGAAGTTCCCTTTCCTTGTTGTAACTAATGCCATATCAATTAAACCTTTAAAGTTTCACTTATTGTTATCGTGAATTGAGTATACCTTCTTTTTTAACCTTATAACACCAAAAAAATAGCTGCTTAACCAAGTTTAAAAAGTTGAAACAGTTTCCACGTTTTCCATTACGTCACATTTTATTTATTTAGAATTTCAAAATAAATAATTCCCCACACAAATAAATAGAAAATCAAACGTATTCTATCCTTTTGGTAACGTGTATTAGATTAAAATATATTTTCATTGTTAGCCAACGCCCTCCATTCGACGTTGAGCTATTTAGTTTTTTTTGTACAGACTTTTAAACGATTTGAATCCATAATTTCGTAGTATAGCAGGAACACCGGGGATAGTGTGACGCGGGGTAAATGTGAGACGAGGTAGTAATTATTGACTTTCATTAGAATAGTAAATAAATTGCCTAGTGGATTTCGTGGTCGATGCGGCCGTGTCTGACAAGAACCTTCCATTTCTTGCTTGTCGACAATTTACAAAAGTGTTTCTTGTCCTATCTGCTGATCACAGAATTTATTTATGCTTTGGATATGAATAAAGATTGGAGCAAAGTAGTTCAATGTTTTCCTATATTGTCGATTGTCGCGTTAGTGCTAGTGTTAATGTGAGTAGAACGTTTCAGAGTTTTAACTGCCATGATGGGTTCTAAAAATTCCAACTTTTTTTATATTTAATAACTTTCTCGCATTTTGTTCGAACCTTTGGGAGACATTCTACATAACAACTCGAGAGTAATTTATAAATACTGCTGCTCAGCAAGGGCACATCTTCTCTAGTTCAGCTGCTTCAGCTTATATAGCGGCTATTTTCCCATCTTAAGCTCCTGTAACTAAATAACCTAGAAATAGGGAACAGTAGCAAGCAGCACCCGTTTCTTCTGGGCTTGGTATGGATAAATTTTTAACATAAATATGAAGTTATTCTTATCCTGGTTATACATATATATAAATTTATTCTCTAAGTAACTAATTATGGAGTATTTGTCAATTTTAATCTTTTAACCAAGAAATTTGTATGAAATAATGTTAGTGTGATGAAATTCCTTGCAATTCTTATCTAAGCACTACGCCAATCAGTAATATTATTATTGATGAATTAATGAATCAATCAAAAATGTGAATGTACTTTCTTCAGAATGTTTTCAGAATTTCTATGACTACTTCATCGCTGATTAATTAAAAACAAAATCGCTGTAATTTTAATGTTTAATCAGACTTTTTATTAACACTTTACTACCAATTTTTTCGTACACAAATTTCATTCGGTGGTCTATAAAATTTTCTTCCGATTGAATACTGCAGTGATGTTGCTAGTGAACCTAGTGCCTGTTTGTCTAAATTCTTTCATAGCATTAGACTGGGAGTGGAAGCACTCCAGAAGTCTTCCAGCTATGTTAATGCGGTAACAGTGTTTACATCACCTATGAGGTATTGTGAGAGCAAGAAATTTCAGATCCTCTCTAAGTTCTGCTTTATTCTGACAAATCATAGTCATGTGTCTTCTAGAAAGACTGATTCTTGCATGATTAATTTTATATGACCTATATCAGACTAAGATATCCGGTAGCCTTCCGAAACTATCTGAGAGATGAATTATCGGTGAAGATTTTAAGCCAAAGTAAGAGTTAATGTATTACTTGTTAACTAAACTGTTTCGCAACTGACTATAACAGAGATAAATATAAGAGAGTGGATTTGTTTTATTATTATTAAACGTTGAAATTATCATAATACACTTTAGAAATTATCTAAATAACGAAGGATTCAAATTGTAGATATTATTTATAATAATATATAATATTATTATAGGAAACCTTTAGGAAGCGTCACTATTATGACAAACGTCGCTGCATATCAATTTTTTTTTATTATTATATTTTACATTAATTGGAAAAATACCAGTCACTATTCACTACAATTTACATATTTAAATCATAAATAGATATTGTTAGTACTGATTGAGGAGTGAACAATGTGAATTTCCCGATTGTATCACACTCTATCAGCTGGTTCAGATGTTGTCTTCCCACACGCGTGAACTGCAAGTGTGTCATGCCGGTGACCCATTTGTTTGCTTCAAACACGAGGTGATGTAACTTCAGTGTGTTGCATAGATACATTGATTCCGGCGTCTCTTTGTTCCTTTTATTCTTTGTTGGAGACAGTGGATACATGTAATATTACTTTTTCGTCGACGGCGACGTGAAAATTGTAAATACGGTTTTCCAAATTATAAAAGGTTTAATTTTTTGTAACAGGATTTACATTATTTTTGGTTAAGTATAACTTTTATTACATAATTTAACTGTTACTGATAAATTGATTTTAGGAAAAAATAATTATGCTATATGAATCTTGTTAGTATTTCTGTTAGGAATGGTGTCTAGTATTAACATAATTTTGTTTTATTTCGTTCACTATTTTAGAAATAGGAAGTTGATACGTTTGGGTATTCGTGATTTATTCTGTTTACAAATTAATATTCGAAGTTAATAAATAACCAAATAAATTGGAAAATTGCCGATTTTTTGTGAATAAGGACTCATTTGTCAGAATACCCTTTTTATTTTCATATCTCGTTCAATTAACGAAACAATAAGCAAGCGGAAGGATCGTTACTTTTTTCCTTTATCATTTCACAACAAAGTAGCGGAGAAGGGAAGGGGTGGATATTTAATAGATGACTTTGAAAGCAAAAAAGACAAGCTTTTGAATGTCTTCATGTTCATTCAAATTCGATGAAAAATATGTAAATTTTTAGATTTAGTAGAAGTATGTCATATTTTTTTGCTAATCTAGTCTCTTTATACAACCACTCTAACATTTAATGTTAATTAATGTTTATAATTTTTTTTCAGGTACAGTTAAGGCAAGAAGTGCACGTTTTTATATTTGCAGATCTAGGTAAGCTACTATCATTAAAAATATTTTCAAAACACAATATCTTTAATATCTAACAACATTATGTTTTTAACCAACTTGAGGTATTTTAAAGTAAAGACAGATTTTAGAAATATTTTTATTTTAATTGGATATTGAGGGACACAAGATTAATAAAACTGTTTTTTTGTTTTATCTTACGCTGAATTTGATGTTTACTTCGACATGACTACCACACTGTTAAGATAAATTAATATAATAATTTACACATAAAACATTTCTAAATTTACCACGTTTTTAAAAGGGACTAACCAATTTAGACCAATTTTTCCTTGCTTCATAAAAATGTATAACCTGATACAGATTTATAAGCCCATACATATTGTTCTGGAAATGTATACTTGTGAATTTTGATAGCTATGAAAATACTTAAGATCTAAAAGGAAAAAAAATTGTAAATAATTATGATCTTCTTTTTAGTGTAGTGTATGTGAAAAGTTAGTACAAAACTAAGCTACTAAAAATGTACATAACAAAAAAATTAAACATAATGACATAACAGTAACATAATGATGTAGATTTCATTGCGACACAAAATTCGTTATAGACGAAGGTTATATTAGCCACGTGGGCATTCTCCCTTATTCCGAACAGATAAACAAACAGACAGACAAGAAAGAGAATCAATATTTTTTTATTAATATTTTCATTGCATTGTTATCCAGTTTTGAGCTATATTTAAATTTTTCAGTCTCTAACTCAACGGGAAATTGGTTTAAAACCGTTTGCGAACTTTGGACCAGACAAGCAAAAAAAACGAGCAAATGTAAACATGTCCAAAATACTTCTCAACCTAGTGAACAAATAAACGTCTATATACTTATTAATAAAAGCAGTGACAGAAGCAACACTTTAAAAGAACTATCTCTCTAGGTGAAACGCTAATGTAATTTTAATGGAATTTTTCAACAGATACTTCTAGCAAATATTTCCAGTAATAGAATATTCCCACAATTAATATTAGTAACAGTAGATAGAAGCATCTCCATTATGTGCCATAGTAAAGAAACCTATCTATACATTACGTATGTCGAAATGTATTGTAATACAGAGTCAAGGGTCAACGGTAGTAATTCACAAAAGATAGGCCGTTAGAAAAATAAATAGATTAAAAACTAAATTTTGTGAACAATTCTTCTGCTATCAAAATTTGGAGGGCAGTATTATTGTCGAAACTTATATGATGTTATAACTAAACATGAATATAGATTGAACTTGTTTACGTAAGAGAACTGAATTTATACAAGTGGTACTAAGCCTTTTGCTGCATTAGTAGCTGCATAAAAAGGCTAAAATTAAGAAGAAAAATGTAGTAGATACTGTTCTTCGGGATTATTAACAAACAGCCATGGACTCCAGGAACGGAGAACGGGGGCAAATGTTTATGGGATGAAAACTTTCCTGAAGGTCCGAAAAAATTGTCAAGTCTCATTTCTATATGAAGTCCAAACAGACAAAATATATTCTTCTCATCCATCCAAAAATATAATACAATTTGAGAAATATGTGTACCAAATAATAAGTACCCAAAAATAATTCACTATTTCTTTTAACACAGATAAACTGTTTAGCAGCAATTATACGTTAGTGGATACCATTAGACGACAAAGCCTCTTATCTAGTCAATTCGTTAACCTTAATTTCTCCATTAAATAATCTTCCTCTGAAAGATCGACTTCCGGTGCTGTTGATACGTAGTTACGTATCAACAGTTGTTAATCAGTTAAACAGAAATCTCACTCCAGTTACATTTCTCAAAGATATTAAAAGAGCTTTATTTTCCTCATATACATAAACCCATTTTAATTCAAAACATTACAGCTCGCCATAAAAGTGGCGTTTACAATAACAATATATATCATAAATCCCAAATTTAAGCGATGAAGCTTTTGGAATTACATTCGGGCAGATCTTGCTACCTTTATGAAAAACTATATGTTATCTATTCTACGTGTTTCTATATATTTGTTGCAACATGGCGCAGAAATCTAATCTGTTTTCGTCGAGCGTGGGAAATTCTACAAAATTGTTGAGATAACTATTTAATTTCGAAAATTATTAAAAAAAACTATCAAGCACGAGGGAATGAAATTATTTAATGGTACATGATATGTCTGTTAAACTATTTACAAAACTTTAATATTTTCGGAACGAAAATATATTGCCTACTATAACTTTCACAGGGGCATATTTAAAAACATATTTTTTACGTGGTATAACTACAAATTGCGGATTTTAGAATTTTTTCCTTTACTTGTGTAGTGAAACCTTGCTTCTTGCATGTCTCATAGTACAAGTAAAGGAGAAATAAGTTATAAGTTTTCATTGATTTATGTCAAAATATACGGCATAATTGGCCATAATTTTAGGATTCTTCTTGATTGCGTTGACTTAGAAGCTTAATTTTTTAAAGCTCAAAGGGACAGTAGATCTAAGTATTTGATATTAATATCAACTTGATATCTACATGCGTTCCTGATAAAAAGGGTCTTAATAGACCGACAGAAGGACAACGAAGTGATCATATGAGAGTTCCTTTTTCCTTTTGAGGTACGAAACCCTAAAAACATATTGAATATTTCTAATTAAAATCATTAGAAAAATTATTTCAAATAATATAATTTTAACAACGTAATCATATTCTGCCTGTCATATAAATTATTTTCCTCTTTAAATCGCTTTCATCGCCTATAATCAATTCAGATATTTTATTCCATAAATTTCGGCTGTTATATTATTTAGAAGCTGTCTTTGAATAGAAACTATAACAACGTTGGTAAAGCTGTAAGAAAAATCTATTTTCTTATTATAACTATTGTTAAGCACTGTTTTGTGTTTTCGTTACATGTGCAAATGTCTGCTCCATCATTACCATTGTGGAGATATTGAATTGTCAATAAAAATAACTTATGTAAGTTACGATAAAATTGATGTGACAATAAAACAGATTAATAGAACATTTCTTATCGTTGTGAAACTACTACAAATTTAGCATATGTATATGAGTTTTATTTGTATAACACGAAAGTAGCGTGTCTGTCTGCTTTCAAGAGGATATAAATCTTTACATGTTATAAAAACTTATAACAAGAAAATTTACTGAAAACAATTTTACATTTAAACAATTAGCCTCCTGAATTTGAAGGTAGCAAATTGAAGTTAGTTCAAATTTGAAGTTAAATTAATTAGGTTAAATATCAAGAAGTTAATTATCGTGCGCTTGAAATATGATTTTAATCGAGTTTATTTGCCTTCCGTTTCCGCTTTACCTAGGCTATTAACGTCCACGTCTTCTAAATATTAATTAAACGTTTATTTTAAGCCAATAATCCGGATCTACTTAGAAAAATATAAATATTTGTGTCACTATGTATTATCATACAATATCTTCTTGAGATATAGAAGAAGGCTATAAAAAAGTCTTTTAGAAAAACATAGAAGTGATCTGCTATACCCAACCTTAAAGTTACTTGCCTATTTTTACAGACCATCCAGTATTGAAATGTTCAATACTGGATGGTCTGTAAAAATAGATCATGTTCTTACACTAGTACAAACTTCATCGAGTAATATCGACTTAAATTTGATATATCCTGAGTCCTGTCACTGATTACATAATCTTATCAATAGAACGGACAGACAATAAAATAGTGGTCTCTGCAGATGACGTTGAGGTTCCATAAATGGTACGAATATTAGTTTTATGTTTTTTCGATGTAATATTTGCATATATCCATGTGATAAAACTGTTTTAGGTTTCTATTACTTTTTCTGTAAGAAAAGGTTGATGGTAAATAATCCTAAAATACTTACTTTTGTTCTGTTTAAATTTTTAAGGAATCAATAAACTTAAATACTTCAGTTAAGTTTCATGATAAAAACAATCATATTACAATAAAGATTTTTACAAGTAACCGCCACCTTATTTTTAACACAATCAACTTTTTGAAAGGGAACAGAGTAAGAGCTTTTTATACTTCCAGCATTGATGTTTGATGGAAAAGTTTTAGAGTTAGTAAGATCCTATAAATAACTTACAACTAAATCTGTGTCATCCACACAGACAGTATTTACAAAAAAATAAGTTATTAAATATACAATATTACTTTATACGAGATAATGGCAATTCGAATTTTTTAAATTCCATTTGTATGAATGGACGATTTTTCGAAAAACACATCTTAATATGGAAATCATGTTCATGAACATTCAAGCTGCCAGCATAACTTTAATTCTAGATGCGATAAGCAGAAACTGAGACAAAGTATTTTTACCACTTTCTTTTCTTTTATATAAGCTATATTTCACAATTAAATGAACTACGTGATGTAGTATTATTTCTACTTTCTTTAATTCCTTTACCACGACCTAGGTTTCGTTATATTACAACATCTTCAAGTGGAATATTAGCAAAGAATCTCCAGGTGGGATATTAGCAAAGATCAGATGGGATATAAGAAAGAAACCCAGGTGGTGGTAAAGAAATTAAAGAAAGTAGAAATAATACTACATAACGTAGTTCATTTAATTGTGAATAATGAATTTCTACAAAATTAACGCCAAATATATTCAATATTAAGCTATATTTGTTTATAATTTAACTCACTTGTCCTTCAAATTTCAAAAATTATTTTTTTACGTATTCTGAGCATAAATAATATTATTTTTTACTGAGTTGAAACCCAAGGAAAAGGTTTCAAAGAGAAAACCTTGTCTAAACGTTCAGTCAGAAATATTAAAATGAATCAATTTATTTTTAAAAACGAAACCTTTTATAATCTCACTTGTCTGCACCTCACAAAGGCTCTTTGAAATAAATATTTTTGGAGTTTACTCCTTAAGAATCAATTTTCACATGTAGTGCTCGGTACGAAGTTTTATGAGGAGTAAAATCAGAAGTTCAGAGCGTTAGAAAAAGTTTAAACGTTAGGTGGCCTCTTCGCGCAATATTTCTGCGCATATTTAGAGTGACATATCAATATGTTTATTTGACATTTTCTCATGGCGTAATCGCAATGACGAAGCTTAACACACATAAGCTCGTATTAATAGATAAAACATAAAACCATATCAAATCGCTATTACGTAAGTCTAGATTAATATGAATTGTCGTATTATGTCTCCAGCGTTTCAATAGACGCATATTAAACTAGTATTAACTAATCGAGTTTGGAAAATCATAGATTAGCCGATCGGACATTTATGTTTTGATTTAATACTTTCGCCTGCGCAGTACGGACTGCGTATCAATCGTTACCTAATTTCAGGCACATCTTGACATATCGAATTATTTATGGAGAGTTGTGAACACAGATCATATACTAAAGTAAACGTCGTTTCTTTTTGGCTGAATGAATTGCGTTTAACAACAAAGTAGTAAATTAAACACAAGAAAAAGAAAGTACACGGAAACAGAGAAAAGGTTATTATTGCAGATAGATATTGGTCCCTTACAAAGATGTAATTGAAAATAAACGTATCGACGGAGCAAGCGTGAAGATGAAAAAAAAAACGTTTGGGAAGCTATTACCGAGAAATATAATGCTAGTTATATTATTAATGAACAGTCAAATGAGTACAGTCAAATGTACACATTTATAATGAAAATAAAGTACAGAATTAATTTGTTTGCACGAATGTAATTTCTTTTTTATGTTATATTTTATACATTCCAAGAACTCGTACTTAAGGAGTAAACTCCAGTCGCGCGTCGGAGCTGACACGCACATTTTTTTTTATTTATTTCATATTTTTTCTAATTTTTTAGTGAAGACATGAAACTAAAATGTACAAGACGAGTACTTTAAATTATTTCAAGTAATTTTCTCATGCAAATATAAAAAATGTTTTTGTCTTTTTGGCTAGGTTAAAATAGTTCTAGCAATAATGTTAAAAACATCTTCAATATAAAAATTCTGAAATAAAGAGCGTTCCTAGGATTTTACCGGAAATTACAGAAAATATTTTAAAGGAAACCAGTAAATGCCCATAGTATTGGACTCAAGTGTTTCAAGAATAAAAATGACACTCTTAAATTGAAAAAACGAAAAACAAGCTTCTCGAAAGTTTCATTTGAATCATCAACCAGAAAATGAGATATTTCGTATTTTTGTTATAAAGTCAGCTTATTTTTATAATAGTTCGTAAACGCTGTCTCCACGGAGTTCACTGAATCACCAAGATAAAATAAAGTGTAGTTTACGTCGCGTTACAGCTTCCATTTGGAAATGTTAAATACTCGTACTAATCCATGAAAATAGCAGGCCAAAAAAAGTCGCCTAAAAAAGCTATGTAAAACTGGAAAGACTTCGGTCTTCCCAAGACATTAAAAAAACAGTTTAATGATACAGAACAAATGTTAATGTCAATTAACAGTTTGTTTTAATTAATGTAACTACAAATTAAGAAAAACGATTAGTATTGATTACTTTTTGTAATCGTTTCTAAAAAGTTATCATGTAGTTCTTATTAACAATTCTTTGCACATTTCAAACATGATGAATATGCGTTTATGAAGATACCCTTCTTGTATCATATTGTGGTTATAAATAATATTTTATTTTTTAGCCTTCCCCACTTGTCAATTGCTGAATTGTTTCTTTATTTAAATTTAAAAACATCACTTTTTCTTAAATTATTTATATTTCTGTGACTGTTTTCGTCACTTTTTTACACTTTTTAAAATACTTCAATTATTTCCAAACATATAGAAGGTATACCAGCAAATATATTTATCTACATAGGAGAGAATAATATATATATATATATATATATATATATATATATATATATGTATATATATATATATATATATATATATATGTATATATATATATATATATATATATATATGTATATGTATATATATATATATATATATATATATATATATGCATATATTTTTTTAATCATTAGCGAGATGCCATTATACCAATCTATTTAAGTAGTTGGTCTGGAAGTTAAATGTTATTTGCAATTGATTTTTCATAGTCATTTTGCGGATGTGGCAAAAAAGTTATTCAAAAGATTTAGATTTGTATTGCGTAATGTTTTTCCGCAATTAACCTAATATGTAAGACTTTAATGCCAATCAAATTAGAAGCCGAGCTGGCTTCTTATAACTTTTATATTTGAATCCACATGAAACTAAATACATCCTAAAGATTAAACGTATCCGAAAATGTTCCTTCAATGTTGTACATGAGACGATATGGTTACTTCACTTTTCTATTTCCTGCTGATTTTCTCTTCTGTATGCTAGATTACCATACGCTAGAGTACAGAAGAGAGGTTTCTTTAAGGAAATGTATTTTCCTATTGTTAAATATACCGGCATCTGGAACAGATTTGTATCGAAATTCTTCACTCCCGCGGTAAACAATTGCTCAACCGCCAGGCCATGGTTAAACCAAAGTGTGATATGCTTGTGAATATGAGAGTTATATGTTTGTGTATTAAAATGTGTCATCGTTATGCTTGGTAATGTTACTTAATTGAAAAGCATAAGTATAAAAACTGTAATGTTTCATAACTGTATATTAATGAATTAATAGATAATGAAAATATGTCAAAATGTGTACTGAATGGTGAAGTTTGGCGTTTATGCATATATTGTACTTTGAAATAATAAACTCGTGGTTTTATCATCTTATAAATCTTTCCTAATGATTGTATGTCGGTTAATAAATTACTTTCTTATTATTGCAGTACAATATTTTCATATTATAACGGTAAGTAATACGGGGACTCAACTTTGAAATCCGACTTTCAGGCGAACGTGGCCGTGACGTAATTTGAAATAATATTACATTATTATAAACTTTGTAATCAAGGTCTCTTTGTCGGATAAATTTTACTGAATTATTATTTTTCGGTTTATAAATTACTTCGAAATTATTATTCTACAAGCATTTTATATTATAGCATTTTATACATGCAGTGCTGGGACTGAATCTTGAAGTTGGGCGATGAGGCTGACGGTGACGCGTAGCCTTATATAAAACAAGATAATTTTGAAATACTTTCGAATGGCCAAAATTTCTTTATTTTTAGACATTGCATTATTAATGTTTGTCTGTTAGATTAATTCAGAAGAATATTTTGGGAAATTTTTATAAATTGGTTGAAATAGGGGATTGCACGTATTAGAGAATTGATTTTGTAACAGTTGTTTGGGCATATAGATCGAAAATAAACTTATTAATTATGAGTAAAACTCGCATTATGAGGGCTTCGTACACTTTTACGTATTTATAAGAATGTATCAATTTGCAAACTCTCTATTAATTTATTTATTAATATCAATTTCACTTTTTTATTATCAAATATATTTATTTCCTAGCACGCCTTTCACGTACGCATTTATACGGTACACTTATCAAAAATGCTTTGGTTTTATTATTCATAACTTTTTTAATATTTTATATTTAGCTTCCCTTGGTACTTGTCCTTTAAATGCAAGATATGAGAAAAATCATACCCGGGTTAAAGCTTCCACGTAAAAAGTTAGATTATCCACCAAATTATCATTTTTCAAAAAAAAATTAAACTGAAAACAGATCTGTGCTCCAGCTAAATTATTGTTTTCAACAATGGCCTTTTCCATTTAGGGTCGTTTCTCGTCTTCATTTTTCGCCTAATACGTTTATTCTAGGTTGTCGAGTTGTCTATTAGAACTTTCTTTAAGTCATTGTTGTTAATGGACATCCAAGTTAGAGGTGATTTTCGGCGTTTTTCGAGTTGTTGTTTGCACTAGTTCGCAACAGTATCTCTTCCACCTTTCATTTATCAACTGGCCATGCTTATTTTCTTGTATCTATTGGTCGTCACATCCATACAATTATTCTTCCTTTGCCTTGCAATTAAGAAGGTCTCTGTCATCTCTGTCATTAAAGATTTCTTTGTCATTATGACGAAATGAAGTATTTGCAACTCGACCGTTAAAGTACCGTGCATTGTATTTGGGCGCGTCAAGTGTATTTGGGCGCGTCAAGTGGGTAGAACATTGTATTTGGGCGTTGTATTTGGCGCGTCAAGTGGGTAGAACATTGTATTTGGGCGTTGTATTTGTAGTGCATTGTATTTGGGCGCGTCAAGTGGGTAGAACAGTAACATATAATTTTGATCATTCCAAAGTTTTTCCATCTCACTGTAACCAACTTATGGGGCGAATGCTGATATTCTATTCACGCATAGATATTTATGGCTTCCGAAATTTAGAGCCAAGATGCATTTATTACCTTTTTTTCTGAAATATTCTTCAAATCTTAATACACTTGACTTCTATGATTCGCTCTTGTAAATAATTATCGGTCACAATACCTATTCCATTCTTAATATTTGTACTATGGTATGTAAGTTTATATCCGTTTCTGATAATGTAGCCTTTGAATCCTTCCATATAGTTTCCTGTGTACAATACATGTTAACCTTGCTTCTATATAAAACTTTTCTCAGTTACGCGCTAGGTCCAGTCATAAGGCCTACGTCCCAGGTTGCAATGTGCAGTTTTTGTTTATGTTAGTGTCCATCCATGGCACGATCGTCACTTTGGGAGTGCGCCCTAACATTTGCACTTTTGCCGTCATCCCTTAAAGGGTACCTCTTAGTGCTCGACTTTTGATGTTTACTTTTCATGATTGAGAAGAAGGCATTAACTTTGAGTTATAAGCCTGGTTACCACCTGACGCCAAGACAGTGACCCCCTTGCCCCTTCAGTGTTCTTTCTACGTCATCTTCCACATGACGCCCTACACAACACCGTCACTCTCCGTCGCCCTGGGGGTCGACATATCCCAGCGGTCGGACGAAGGGTGAAATTTGGTCCACAGGGAGTATTTTATTTCCTTCCTACCTTCCAGCATTTCTTGCGAAACTTCCATTCAGACCCTTCAAATACTGAAGTATAAAATAATTAAATACAATTTGGATTGATTCTCAATTGAAGAATATTTCAGAAAAAGAGGTAATAAATGTACGTTTTACATATTCCTTTTTAGCTTCTTCTCCTTTTTGAACTCACTACATAATGGGGGTATATCCTTACATTGTATTCGACTCGGTCTTTCCGTCTTGCTTTTGGTCAAGCGGAAGTCCATTCGTCAATATACGCAGGCTAAAAACATTTTAGATGACACGCGCTTATCGACGCGGCCACTCGCAATATCTACCCGTATCACGCTTCATTGACACGCGTTGCGATTGAAAACTGTATGAGAATTGGCAAAGTCAAACGAACACATTCAAATTCTGTTTAATAATATTGTATAATACGTTTAAAAAGGGTGATTTAAAAAAAATTGTTCATAATCAATTAATATCTTTAAAAAGATACAGAATAATTTAAAATAAAGCCATATACATATTACATTTAAATGAAACAATTAGAATTGCAACAAATTATATATCCGGCCTTAAACCCTGTCGAACACCCAAAAACTATTCGGCCGGAATAAATATTTCTCGAAATATTTATACCTGCAAGCAATGTTTATTTGGAAAAATAATAAAATTGACATCTGACAAGGAGTAAAGAAATTGTCTGCTTCCTTGTAATAGAGAAGAAGTAATATTTCCGCTTTAATATCCACTATAGATTCTTAACTTTGATGATAATATTAAATAAATCTTCGATAATGAGAATAATAAATTAAACATATATTAATTAAACGATTAAAAAATTACCAAACAAATTTTCATAAATTTCATTTCGATATTCAGTATTCGAAAAATATTGCTGAACACCCCGAATACCGAATAGTTGCCGAATATTCGTTGCTTTAGAATGAAAAAAACCTATAATTTATAGAAAAATCCATAATTTATTCTCACATTTCCTTCTTTATTCTGGAACTAGTTGTGCTCGCGACTTCGCTCACGTGAAATTCGGAATAAGAAAACTATTAGGATAATTTTAGTGTTATTTTTCTTATTTATCTTAGAACTCTATGAGCATAAAGTTTCCTAAAAATGTTAATAGATGGCGTTCGCAGCGAAATCGGTTCCACGAGTTCTGTTATCAGCGTGCACAATGAAAGAGCGGATAGACAAATAGACAAAAATTCTAAAAACTGTTGTTTTAGGCCTAGTAGCGTATATTTAGTAGGTAGCACTTACTTTTACTTAAAAATATTCACTGTGTGGACTCAGTTTTTAATAAATTATATAGATTAATCAGTTACTCAGTTTTATATAGATTAATTTCCACTGTTTCAAAAATAGAAGTGGTAAATAAATAATTTTTCTATTTCTATTTCTGGTTTATTATATTTTAGAATCTTTATATGATCAGATGTCTTACTTACACAAAAAAAAATCAAGTTTTATCTTGAATTCAAAATTAGTAAATTTCTTCTAATGCTTAGGGCTGAGATCATAAATATTGACTAAGGTTTTGTCGAAGTTACCTTTGTATTTTTTGTAGTTTTATAAGTATATAATCAAAAGTTATGGCAACAAAATGGCAAATAGTGCAAACGAATACATACTACGAGGCTCAGTTTCTTTAGCTTTTGTTTCGATCAGCATTCCAGATACTCAAACAAAAAAAAATAACAAAAAATGGCCAATAGGCACCAGCTAGAAAATAAATTTTGCTTTGCCCTACTATTGTTTTTTTTACTGACCGAATAAAACAACAATAATATATTTGTACCCTAAAAAGTAGAATTAAGAGTTGCATTATTATTGAATAAGTAAGAGTAAAACACAAATCGTTTTGGTCATACCCGGTTTTTTGCCCATTTTATAAAAAAAGTTTACAAAAAAATAAAACAGAACGCTTTTTATACAACGACATTTAAGCCCTTTCTTAAACACAATTAAATGAAACTACATGATGTAATATTATTTCTACTTTCCTTAATTTAAAGAAAGTAGAAATAATACTACATCATGTAGTTTCATTTAATTGTGAATAATGAATTTCTACAAAATTAACGCCAAATATATTCAACCCTTTCTTAAAGCTAAAATCCTGAATTGATCTGAATCAACGCAACGTGTAAATCAAAATTATTTTTATATCAAGTTTGATTAAATTTAGTATTCGTCTGCCGATATACCTTAAATAATATCTATTATCTTTAATGTTTTCAGCATTGACAGTAAGTTCAATGCAACACAAAGGGACTGTTACAATATTACACGATTTGCTATTACTTCGCTTAAATTATATATGCTTAGACTCTCTACCGTATTTCACTAAAAAGGGTTTTCTCGAGATGATGGGATATCGTACGTACCATCACATAAACTTTACGTGGCACTTTGTTATTTTTCCTCGTCGGAAATTGGTGTGAAAATTTAGAATATAAAGTACAAGGCGAATATTACTGAAATAGTCATTCATTTTGTTTTTTTTTTGTTAAATAATATATAAATCTAATCAACCTTAGGTCTTATATTTCGATTAAAATTTGTGACGAGCTTAACTTTCACTCACATTCAGTTACGGTTAACATTTATATGCTTGTGTCTATCATTTTTATGGTATTTTTATTTCATTGGTCATTGTAATACTGTTATTTATTAAATTGGCTTCATTATCTAACTACGTACATAGTAAAAGTTTCAATGTTGAAGTATTTAGATTATAATCCAGTGTCATGTGCTGCTAAATGAAATGAGAAGTAGGGATATGACTGCGTACCAGTATTGTGAAGGGAGTAAAGGAAAAAACAATATGTAGGCTAGGCCAGTTAAGTCTTAAATAAATCTGGTAAATTGGGAGTAGAAAGAGAGAGAAAATTTAGAAAATATGAGCCTAATTTCAAATGAGAAAAACTTTGAAGTGTATTTTATCGTTCACTATCATTTATTTTTCGTACATAATTTGAAAACGTCAGATATTCCTTTTTTGCTTAGATGTTTTAAAATTCTGACGCAAGAATCGCTTTGTCGATCGCGCATCTTTTATTTTTCCCTTATACCCCTTCCATAAATACCCTTTTATCGATGAAGGTAATAACAGACAATCCTTTTTCGATATTAACCCATTTACCCAACCCGCTCCATAGTGATGTAACTAATGCGGTTGCCGATAAATAACCGGCACCGCATTGTATCGGGCCGCGTGCTTACGTTGTAATCACGTCAGATTAAAGTGCCGCTACTGGCCGCATCCCCTTGCGCCCCGCGTCGCTACTGCGGCGCGTCACTGTCACGCTGCGGGGTACGTTGCTAATGGGTAGGAATGGGAAATGATCGATACATCGACGATGTAATAATTGTGCTTGTTAGATATTTTGGTTATTAGGAGGACTATGAATTCAAAAATGTAATAATCTGGTTGTATAAATCTAATAATCTGGTTGTACAATAGAGCAAGTAAATAATGGAAAATACTGGCACTAAAATTAGCATTAATTTTTATAATTTTTAATTTCCTATTTTATTTCAAATTAAAATTCCAGGATTTAAAAAAAATTGGGAATTTTTTTCCGTGATATTAAAGGGGGATAAAGATTTTGCACTTTTTGAAATTTTTTTATTTAATAGCCGTTTTTTTATAAAAATATCTTGATTTTTTTTTGTTCTTAATATTATTCGCTTTCTTTTCCATTTCCCATACAATTTGGTCGCTTATTAACCTGTAAAATGTCAAAATCAATTCTTCAGAGTCCTTACTTTTTTCTCTAAGTATCCTCGAGAAAAAATATTATTAAGAAAAGCAAAGAGAGCAACGGATACTGTACTGAGTTTATAAGTGTTAATATTTGTAAATTTTGGTCTGTAACACGAAATTTAGATTTTTTTCTCCTTATGGCATGAATGGGGCAAATCAATTTCATAATTTTTAACGTTTCGTTTCTTAATATGCAAAATTCGAACACTTACTGTTCGCTTGCATTTAAATTATATACAATAGTTAAATTTTGTAACATTGAAAACAAAGTAGAAAATTTCGAGTTAAATTATATTTTTATCTAACAAAGGAGATTTTCAAAATCTATTTAATATTCAAAAATCAGCTAACCAATAATCAAAAGATGCCAATAACCAGACTCAAAAAGTTCGGAACAAGTCTGGTTTAGCGAAAATGCAAATTTTCCGTTGTTTTGGTTGAAATGAAGGAATATAGGTAAAAATTGAAGTACCATTAAATTTCAAGGCTCGGTCGGGATTGCTTTATTAAGAAAAGTGTTTTGAAGAAAGTTCCGACGAAAGTTTCCGACTTAATTGCCATTTTTAGTAACACTAAATACTGAATTTGCACATTCAAAGAATTAATTTAAAAAACAAACCCAAAAAATAAAAATATGAAAATACGTATAAAAGATTGCGTAAAGAGAGGTTATAAAATGTATGTTTGACAATAAATTCATGGAGATTTATTTGTTGCCCGAAAATAGTCATTGTCATCATTATCAATAATATCTTTACAGTAGCTAAAACATACTTTAAAATTATTTAAAAAAAATAATTCTTAAGGACCATTTCTATAAAAATATTAAGCATGGAGAAATTATTTTTATTATAAAAATTAAAACATTCATAAATTCGCTGGATGACAAAATTCTTTCAATTCCACCATAAAATTATATTAAGACCTATAACCAAAAATAATTTTACACACTTCTATTGTACTTCATGTACATCTATTTAAACTTGCTATGAAAATATATTTAAACATATGTACGTATGTTTAAATATTTTTCCTGTTTCAATTTTCCTTCCTAAATTAAATTAATTTTTTATATCTTTGGAAGAGATATTTTATAACATACATAAATGGTTAATTAATGCACGATAAATATCCTGTTTCATAACATAATCTCGGTTTTATATTACCTACTATGGAATTACGTAGTAAAATTTGTCTCGTGCCGAAAAACAGTTTCCGTTTTCCGGGCGCCATTTTAAGTTTATATAAAAATTCGATTGAAAAATTTGAATTATATGATTCATGACTTACCACCATCAACAGTTTCTTTTTGCAAGGCATTTCTGTAATATTTATTACGTACCCACTTATTTATATTTGCAATTTTAATTTTTTTAAATTTCGTTTAAAATGTCTTTTTACATACTTGTTTTATCGATGAAATGATTGACTGCATTAAGCTTCCCGCAATAAACACATTAACGAATTTTACGTATTTATAGTAAATAAAAGTGAGTTTTCATCTAATAATTTTTTTTATCTTGTATTTATAGTTTGTTTCCTTCCACGGTTATTATATAAACTATATATAATTACATACATTTAAAATAAACAAATATATAATAGCTAATAGCTTTGCAACGTCGACTATCGACTACTCGAAACAGCAACACTTCAGCTATCTCGCACATGTCATCAGTACATGTCGCACACTGCTTTAGAGCGCACGCGGTTTTGACGTGTTTTGTATTGAAACTTTGCTGGCGCTTTCCATTCCGTCGCGAGTTGCGCTCGCCTTCGCTACGCGTGTAGACTTCACATCGTTAAAAGTTTCCGCGCGTAATAAGTTTTATGCTTTGAATAAAGTTCATTAAAGCTCATAAAAGCTCTCTTATGTGAACATTGATTTATTGAATCTGGAATTGTTGAGTGACAATATAATTTTAATTTATTTGCTCTTAAACTTTTAGAGAAAGACAGGTATATAACTTAAATTAGTGAATGTAATTTTAATTTATGTTTTGTTTGTCAAAGTTGTTTGTTTTATATCAAATTTGTAAATAAAGTGATTAGTTCATTGGCAGTGAATATATTACGTTTGCAACATAATTAGTAAGTATTGAAATAACTATTACTAACTGTGTACTATATTGTGTACGTATGATGACATTTTATGTTTTGGAATTATACCCCTAGCAGATAATTGATTATAAGTTCTTCGTTTTTCGAATATTATTTAGTAATTGAAGTTGTTTTAGTTTATTTTTTTATTAAATAATAATAAATAAAAATCGATTAATTAAATGCATAATAAAATATCATTATTTTTTATTTACCTTATTTATTTCATATTCCTCTTGTTGTGAAATTAGCTTGTGTACTTTGGTTTGAGTTAATTAAAATGATAGATTTGATGATAATTCTTAACCCGTTTATCGCGGTACAATTTGATATCGAATAAACGTGTGGAAAAAAAATGTATATATATATATATATATATGTGTGTGTGTGTGTGTGTGTGTGTGTGTGTGTGTGTGTGTATATATATATTTTTAATTTTTTTCTCTCGGATATTTATAATATTTTTATCTCAAATTTGAAGCAATACATTATCGATTTCATTATTACAACCCACGACATTGCATACACAAGATAACAAATATTAAATTCACTGTTTTGTTTGTCGATATTGGGGTTGCAAGTTTTGAATTGGACTTTGTTCTAATCGATAACGAAAGGTCAAAATAGTCAATATTAAATCGTCTATCGTACAATATATTGAATTCTATTTCTAAATTAAGAAAGCAGACGAAATTAATTATTTACAAATTTCATTTATCTCTGATTCGTGATTGACGGGCGCTGCGTCTATAACTCTTCAAGCTTTTGAAACCTTTCTTTTGATTAACTTCTTCATATTGAAATAATTTACACCGAAACTCAATTCAAAAATTGGGATTCCTCAAACGTTCGATTTTTAATCTGTTCCTCAAACAAGTAAATAACAAAATAACGGAAAAAACAAACTCAAAAATATCTGATAAACATTTTTTGAAAAATTATTAGCTTTTGCATTTTTATGTGTATTGCAATAATTTACACCAAAATTCAATTCAAAAGTTGGGATTCCCAAAATGCACGATTCTTGGGTTTAATATTTTCCTCAAACGAGTAAATAACAAAAGAATGGAAAATAATAAACGCAAGAAGCTCAGAAAAATATTTTTTTATGAATATTTGTTTTTGCATGCAATATAACTTATTTATACTGAAATAACTTACAGCAAAATTCAATTCAAAAGTTGGGGTTCCCAAAATGTACGATTCTTGGGTTTAATCTTTTCCTCAAACGAGTAAATAACAAAAGAATGGAAAATAATAAACGCAAGAAGCTCAGAAAAATATTTTTTATGAATATTTGTTTTTGCATGCAATATAACTTATTTATACTGAAATAACTTACACCAAAATTCAATTCAAAAGTTGGGGTTCCCAAAATGTACGATTTTTAGGTTTAATCTTTTCCTCAAACGAGTAAATAACCGAAAAAAGAAACGAATCGAAAAAAGAAACGCAAAAAGCTCAGATAAACATTTTTTATAAGTATTTATCTTTTGTATGCAATGTAATTTATTTGTTTTGAAATAATTTACACCAAAACTTAATTCAAAAGTTGGGGTTTCCAAAATGTACTTTTTTTAAGGTTTAATCTTTTTGTGGGTTTAATTTTTTTCTATCAAACGAGTAAACAACAAAAGAACAGAAAAAAATAGAACTAAGAAGCTCAGATATACATTTTTTATAAATATTTATCTTTTGCATGCAATATAAATAAAAATAGAAATTATTTTCACTGTTTTTAATGGCTAAGCTTTTTTATGTATCGTCACGTTTCTTATACTTGTTTGTTTTTCAAGTAATAAGAGCAAATTAGGCAGATTCTAAGTACAAAATAAGTTAGAGAGGTTATCAGAACAGATTGTTATTAAACAATGCATTCAGGAAGATTTGCTACTTCATTTATTGTATATTTCATGATTTTCATATCATCGTGTTGTTTTTTTTTCATTTTCATATCATGTACTTGACGTACAGATTAACAAAATGAACAGGAAAGCAAAATGTCAGACATAATTTATTCAAAATTTGGTAAGATAAAATAGTTTTACATAGTTCCTTTTTTGCTGTCCTTTGGTAATTTGTCTCGAAAAATACGAGATCCGTGATATTTTGTGAATTTTAGATCAACTAGGAACAACACGCACAGCCTCGTAAAAGGAGAAAAAAAACAGGCAGTAATAGAGTATGCGAATAAAATAAAATTCACCCTTACTATATGTAAAGCATGTACCCTAAAAATATTTTTAAAACATTTATTTCGTAATATTAGTAGGCTTTATAAATATGTGTAATCGAGTCAAATGTCAGCTATATGGTGCTAGTAGTAAAAAGGCTGTGATGTACAGAGGAAAGTAAAGTAACTGTAATATATAGAAGGACAGACAGACGCACATAGCGACAATATAAGGGTTAATTATTTAGCTAAAAAGTAGGGTAATATAGTTTTATTTTTTTAATAATTCTTCGAGAAGATTACTTGCTCTACTGACAAGTTAACAATACATTTAATGTGGACTCTCTTCCCGCCTTCTCAGCTGCAAAGGGTTAATTTCAGTCACACCAAAAATGGAAGCCAACGGAAATATGTGCACATGAACTTTACAAATTTAAGAAAGACTAGTTAAAGGCGGTTTAGAATACGCACACAAGTAGGATTCCATAGTTGTCTTCTGAAATTACTGACACAAATTAATCGAAGTAATTATGTTTCAAGACTCTGACGAAATTAACTTATCAAGATTTGTTTCTTATATTTCAAACCCATAACAATAACATAATGAAGATTCATCTCATTTTAAAGCCTTTTACTTTGAAAACGGAGCTTAAAAATGAAAAACGAACCTCAATTTAACTTTAAAGGAACCATCTAATGAACTTACGATGTAAGCGCAACTTTAAAAAAACTATTTAATTATACATACGATGTAAACGCTTAACATGATAAATAAAATTGGGCAGAAAAAATTATTTTCAGTCTACTTTATATTTGTGGGACGTTCCCACAAACGTAAAGTAGAAAAAAGTTTAAATATTTTGCTGTATATTGAGACTTCTAATATGTGCAAAATTTCATTCACTGTGAGGTTGTCACAGACAGACAGACAAACGGATGACCATGTCGAAATTATGAGGACTCCGTGTTTTGCGATGAAACCCAAAAGAAACGTCAAACTAATATTTTTGCCAATATAATATAATCTTATTATGGATACTATATGACTAAATTCATAAATACCCCATTGACTAAAAACTAAATAAACAAATTAATTATATGAAAGTATAGTATGAAAAGTGCGAATATATGTTGTCAGAATTAAAACTATACTTTTTGGTCAGACTCCACTGTCATTGATAAAATACGTTTCTGTTAAGTATAGTTGATAAAATACGTTTCTGTTAAGCTCTTCAAAAAAAACCTCACTGCAAACAAAAATACCCAGCATATTAACGAAAGGTCATATATCATTTCGAGGAAAATGATAAAGCTTGCACTGCCACTCTTCTTTACATTGAGATGATAAGGCAACGTTCAGATGCTAAATTTCCTTAATTGATATAATTATTTTAATAATATGCAAAAAAACCTTAAAAACTCAAATATATATAAATATTAGTGCTATGGGTAAATAGTCGCTCACTTCACACTTGGGAAAATCCTTGTGACTGTGTATCACGCGCAACGCTTTCCTCTAATTCCGAGTATACATAAATCCAAAAAATTGTAGGGCAAAATAATCTGGATATGTCTTTGTTTAATTCCACTTAGACCATAATTTTGTTTCAATTGGAAATATTTAAACATAACTTGAATAACAAATAAAAATAAAAATAATAAAAAAACGTCAAATACAAATTTACATAAAGAACCGTTTTATACTATACGCTTCACTGTTGTAACATAATGTGTAAAATGAACTGTCAATAAAATGGATCGATAGTATTTTGCGAGCTCTCTAGGTTTGGACCCTGTCATGTGAAAGGATTCATCGTATGTTGCGTTATAGGGAAGCTGTCTGTCTGAGCGTCTTTATGATATATCAAGGAATCTCTAACAATGTTGTCATACCTTCTATTCATTTATATTTAATAAGTTAAGCAGTAAACACCAAGAAACTTATCTGACGAGTGCTTGATTTCAACTTCGTCAACATTCAGCATCAGGTCGAGTAATTTTCGCAAAATATGGTGAACAAATTTATCCATTAATTAAACTCAGAACAAAATTTGGTGGGTAGTCACTTAGAAACTGGCTTACATACGGACAGACAGAAGCTGCAGCGATTTTGTTTTATAATATATATATATATATATATATATATATATATATATATATATATATATATATATATGTATATATATATTTATATTGATTTAATAAAAGCGGCGACATTAAGTTTTGTTCCTTTCCTGAGTAAAAAGAATACAATTTACACCATGGACAATTTTGGTTATCACCTTTATAAAATTCCCTCTTACATTATTCCATTTTAGTACTAACTAAAGTACTAACCATTTAAATTCAAATTTTTCTTTTGCAATCAAAGAACCTATTGGAAATTAATCAAACTTGCCCAAACTCGGTGTGTTTACGATTAACCATTCAGCAGTTCCATAACTACCCATAATTCTTCCGTTAATGATATGTAACAAAAGGATTCATTGAGACAAGTCAAATAAGCCCAACCTCGACAGGTTTAATTATAGCTATTAAGAAATTCTTAAAGCCACTTCTCTCCTCTATCGCCATATCACCTCAATGGTACAATTTTATTATGTTACCATCAGAATTCCATAAGTTTGCCAATTTTTCAAATTGATACTACGATTAATAGTGGACGAAAATCAACTTACTAGATTTATTTACATACATAGTTACATTCAAATAAAACTTACAAAAGGATATAAAATTAACTTCCAACTCATATTGATATAATTTATCTCATATTCATCTAATATTGACAATATTATTTTGCATTAAGGCACTAAAGATATTATGCATTAATACAATAAAGAGTATTTTGCACTTTATGGTAATCATATTCCATATATCGTAAATATCTTTATAATAAATTTTTACAATAAATGGAATGGTATGAATATTACTATATACCTTTTTTAATTCCTGTTCCTTTTTTCTTAGGTTTTCTTTCTCACGAACTCCATTGAGTGTAATTGTTAACTTCTTTGAAAAATATTTAGAAATAAAAGATTGGTTTTAACATCGAAACTTAATGGACGAACGATATTTAACACTAGTTTTTTTAAAGTGCTGGAAATAAAATGAAAATGTTTCAGACTAATTTTTAAGTATTTCTTTTGTTGAAACTTAGCCAAGTCTAAACTTGTTTTAATTTTATTTTTTTGGCTTTTATTTTTAATCTAACTTGTTTTTTTTTTCAATCGATTTGCTTTACTTTTATAACGTTAAGAGGGTTGCGTAAAATAAAATTTCAAAAAACAAAAGAGTAGTTCTTATTAACTCCAAAATTCAATTCCAAGACGCAATTAGAAATTTAAACGCAATTAAATGAAACTACGTGCTGTAGTATTATTTCTACTTTCATTGTATAACATCTTCAGGTGAACAATTAGGTTTCATTGTATAACATCTTCAGGTGGACAATTAGCAAAAATCAAGAAACCTAGGTTATGGTAAAGTATTTAAATAAAGTAGAAATAATACTACATCACGTAGTTTCATTTAATTGTGAATAATGAATTTCTACAAAATTAACGCCAAATATATTCGATATTAGAAATTTAAACTTTATTCTCTACCCGTTTATTTTCATACAACACTCAAATAAAGTTCAAACATCTCTGCATTTCGTTCCTTCATTTGCAGAGACAAATAGGGCAAATCTCGCAAATCCCGAAAACTCTCTAAATAATTGTTATCTGTGTAATCCCCCGCGGATAACGACAATTACATAAACGAATTATAAACGCGGCGGCACTCGGCGCCATGTTTCGTTTGTTTTGGCGGCGGGCATAATTCGATAAGCGAATTGACAGAGTTAATCACTGCCTGCCTGGACGACGGTCAGGTCTTAAAGAGGAATAGACAATCAAATTCCTTAATGGGTCGCTGGATGTATTTATCTCCTATTTTGATGGAGGAAATGCGGGGTGTAAACTAATGGCCTTCTATATTTGTATACCTGTATGTATTTTTGAGGTCCCGTTGTGTAATAAGGAGGCTTCATATTTTCATCTTTCTGTATTTTTTGTCAATTAATACGTAATAAAATATTCAAACAATTGTTTTATCATGTATTTGCGAGTGAGCAAAGTGGAGGCATTTTTCCCCCTATCCCATCGGATGAGTTTAATACTGGATAGAGCATTTAATTTCCCATTCTTCATTTTCAAATCCCGTTTGTAAAACATTAAGTTTCAAAATGAGGTGTAAAGTGCGGTTCCCACCCAACGACAAACCTCCCCCCCAGCGATAAATGTGCTCCCACGCGTTAATTTTTCTCCCATTACATAATATACAAATTACGCATTGGTACAATCGCGACTTGGTAATTGAGCAGTTTAATACCGGAGAATGGCAGAAAATTCTCACATAACTTGGTTGTGAGTGCAGGTGTTGCAAAGATTATGATTACGAGAATGTAACATGTAGAGTGAAAGTTTTCTCAACCATACCGCGCCACGTAGAAGATCAACAATAATCGATTCCACAATAATCAGAGCAAATAAAACTAATTATAAGTTCTATTTGCTATTTAACACATTCCAAATTTTCAACTTATATTTAACACTTTAACGATCATATCCTACAAAAACAGTCCCACATAAAAATGGGAGCTACTCTGGTTAACTCCCGTTAATCTGAACGTTTTAAGTTAAAAGGTGTTAACAGAGAAAAGGATAAAAGGATAAGATAGAACTGAATAGAGAAAAGGATGAGATAAAGGTGTTAACAGAGAAAAGGATAAGATACAACTAAACGCAACTGAACGACACACACGACTGAACACGGTACAAGCGTTGACGGAAACGGGAGACATATTAGTTGGCGGCGCGCACCTCTTAACGTATGAATTGATAGAAGGAAATTGGCCACCGACATCGTCCGACAAAGTTCGGCCGACAACTCACCATCTATAAAACTCATTCGACTACGTTGCGTGTTAACATTACAAAATCTCTCTATTTGTGTTACAAATATTTACATAATCATTAATAAATAATTATCATACTTCCATTGTACACACATCGAATCAATCAATTTAATTCACCTTTTTCTAACATCTCTTTGTCATGATATAATTAAGATTATAATCTTCTATTAAATAAATGTACACTAATTGATAGATACATTTTCTCTTAACATAGTGAAAAACTTCCACACCCATCTATATCTCTCAGAATACAGATTAAAACAGAAGAATAATAATCCTAAAAAGAATTTCAGAAAGACTTGTTGAAGACTACCAAAACAGATGACTATAATTTGTTTTTACGATTGATTAACTAAGTTTATATTTACTGAAGACTGTTTTGTATCACGGAAACAATAAATCTTCCCTCACCTCAATTTTAGTCGTGTCGTTGACCGGTCGCTGACCGCATTTTTGTCAATAGTTTACTAGTTTTGTTCAATAGATAGCATAACTAATATATTTGTTGAAGAATACATTATTATTACGTTAACATAAGTCCACATGTTAACAAATTAGACCGTAACCAAAAGTGAAACACATCGGTAGTAGAGAGAGAGTGATTTACATCCGCTACCGGTTACTCAGAGCGTCAGGGAAATACAAACCACCAGTAAAGTTATAATGTTTCAATTTTTGTTATGCTCTTCCTCGTTGTTAAGTATATATTAATTTTTATGCATTAATAATATTTTATTTATTTATTTACTTCACACGGTGAAAAAGAGATATACGTTAAATTGAAATTTGTTTTTTGCAATCAACAAACCTATTGTAATTAATCAAACTTGCCCAAACTCGGTGGATTTACGATTAACCATTCAGAAGTTCCATAACTACCTCTCAAATTCTCCTGGTTATTATACGTAACCAAAGGATTCATTGAGACAAGTCAAATAAGCCCAAACTCGACAGGTTTAATTATAGCTATTAAGTAGTTCCTATAGCCACTTCCCTCCTCTATCGCCATATCACCTCGATGGTACAATTTTATTATATTGCCATCAGAATTCCATAAGTTTGCAAATTTTTGAAATCGATACGTTCATTACGTATTAATTTTATATTAGGCAGACTGGTGTCCTAACATTCTCGCATCCAGATACTAATCAGATAATAAGTTGAACATTTATACGTATACAGATTTATTAAAACTATGGTAATAATAATATTATACAAAATAATAAAAATAATAACTGTAATGATGTACAAAATAATAAAATCGAAAATGAAAAAATGTTAATAAAATATGGTAACACAAATAATTAATAATTTAAATAGTAATTATCAAAGAGAATAAGAAAATTCAAAGTTAACTTTAATGAATATTTTTTTATTAAGAGATTGGCCCTTAAGCAATACTGACACTGCTTAAAATTTACATGAAAAAATAGATTTTTTGAAAGTTTTATCACACTTTTAAGCATGTGGCCATTGCACAAGCCTCTCTTTCCGTGTCTGTACATCATCCCTTTATATTGACACAACTCCTAAGTTTCACTTATTCTCAGACATTATTCCATATACAGGCTTCTATTTATATGACTGAAAAACTATATGTTAAATACTAACTTTTTCTGCACTTTTTTGGCTTTTCGCTATTCATATTTGAAACTAGCAAAACCATGTCAACATATTTTATCTTTAAAGCCACATTACTTTTGACGTCACTTTCTCGTAGAACACGTGCATTCTTAATACATTTTTTTGCAGATATTTGTGTTGAATTTATTTTTATTTTTCTTTTATCTTACATAAAGGTCCACCTCTTTACATTCACCTCAACATATTTTATCTTTAAAACCACATTCTATTTGATATAAGTTTCACTTTGAACATGTACATTTTACAAATATTTTGCAGGTGTTCCACAATGATCTCATTCTAACCGCATTTAATTTATTTTTATTCTTCTTTTATGTTACATAAAGGTCCACCTCTTTACATTCACCTCAACATATTTTATCTTTAAAACCACATTCTATTTGATATAAGTTTCACTTTGAACATGTACATTTTACAAATATTTTGCAGGTGTTCCACAATGATTTCATTCTAACCGCATTTAATTTATTTTTATTCTTCTTTTATGTTACATAAAGGTCCACCTCTTTACATTCACCTCAACATATTTTATCTTCAAAACCACATTCTATTTGATATAAGTTTCACTTTGAACATGTACATTTTACAAATGTTTTACAGGTGTTCCACAATGATCTCATTCTAACCGCATTTAATTTATTTTTATTCTTCTTTTATGTTACATAAACGTCCACCTCTTTACATTCACCTCAACATATTTTATCTTCAAAACCACATTCTACTTGATATAAGTTTCGCTTTCAACATGTACATTTTACAAATGTTTTGCAGGTGTTCCACAATGATCTCATTATAACCGCATTTAATTTATTTTTATTCTTCTTTTATCTTACATAAAGGTCCACCTCTTTACATTCACCTCAACATATTTTATCTTCAAAAACACATTCTATTTGATATAAGTTTCGCTTTGAACATGTAAATTTTACAAATTTTTTGCAGATGTTCCACAATGATATCATTCTAACCGCATTTAATTTATTTTTATTCTTCTTTTATGTTACGCAATAATGACTTCTTTACATTCATTTTAACATGCTTTATCTCCAAAATAACATTTCCTTTAATATCACTTTCTTGTCGCGCATTTTGCATTTTTTATAAACATTTTTCCAACTGTTCCACTGTGATGTTATTCTAACAGCATTTAATTTATTTTTATTCTTCTTTTATCTTACGAAATATTCAGTTCTGTACACAACTATTGGTATCAATGCAGAGTTATATACTAGCTACTCCACTTTCTTCGAAGTGCTTTCGTTTCGATACAACTTTTAAAATCTCGCTATTTATTTCATACATGTGACATAGCATGTAGTTTTCCTTTTAATCATTCTAGAAAGATGATAGATCAATAGTTTTTTGTTAATATTTTAATTTACATTTTAAATGTCATTAAAAACAACATTCAAATCTTTATCGTATCTGCGGGTCAAAAGTTTAAACATTTGGGAGTTATTTACAGATCTTAATGTTAAAAGTGTAAAGGTGTATTAAATAAAATTGAAGAAATATAATTATATTGTTACTGAAATCCAATATAATTTTTTTCTTTGTTAAAGTTCTTTATTGATGTTCTTTTGAAAGTTTGCCTAAAACTTGGGCTTATTAAATGACAGCATCATGCGTTAAATAGACGAAATTATATGTAACCTGCCATTTTTTGCCCCAATTCAAAGGATATTTTCTAGATATTCGAATTAACAAAAGAAACAAAAAAAATACTGAAGCGATCATTGAAGGGCTTCATTGCAGACAATGTTTTTAATTTTAGTGTTTAGATATAAGTTTCGCTTATAAGTTTCGCTTACATCTAATAGGTACTTTCATTCGACAGAAAAATACCTTATGTCTTAGCTAAAACTATAAATGAAATCATTATAATATTTCGACGTATTTTATTCATAAATTTTTGAGGAAAATCTCGCAGCTTTGCTCGTTTAGTATTAGGAAAATGTACTTAATTTGCCCAAACGCACCAACCGCCGGAATTCCCCACCCGGTCGAAATACCGCGTAATTATTAAAGTATACGTGGTAAGTATATAGTGTCCAAGGAACACTTTAAATTTACTTACACTATCGACATTTATTTACATAAAGTTGCATAAGTTTCCACAATAAATATCCATGAACATGCTGTTTAGCAATAATACATTTATCCATAATTAAAATTCCTACTGACGAAGGCACATAAATGTCATCGCGAACTTCTATTCCAATTTTGACAACGCATTCAGTTTTTCGTGCTCACGCATAATTTTTTAGAGTTAATGTTCACTGTACTGCTTTTGTAAATGGTAGCGTAATAATATATAGTCTATCTTTTAAACTATGATACATATTATTAATATATAAAGTTTCATTGAAATCTATTAGACCGTTTAAGTGTGAAAGAAAGATAAACAAATAAATAAACTTAGAGTTAATGTTCACTGTACTGCTTTTGTAAATGGCAGCGTAATAATATATAGTCTATCTTTTAAACTATGATACGTGTTATTTATGTATAAAGTTCCATTGAAACCTATTAGACCGTTTAAGTGTGAAAGACAAACAAATAAATAAACTTAGAGTTAATGTTCACTGTACTGCTTTTGTAAATGGTAGCGTAATAATATATAGTGTACCTCTTAAACTATGATACGTATTATTTATACATAAAGTTTCATTAAAATGTTTTAGACCCTTTAAGTGTGAAAGAAGGACAAACAAATAAATAAACTGACATGGTTTTAATTTTATTACATTAATAGTTTTGCAAACTTCCCCTCCTTCCAAAAGTTTGAGGATTCCAAATTGAAATGAGAATTTTTTTATAATTTCGTCTCATTTGTCTGTTCGTCCGTTTGTCATAGGCTCACATTTTCTATGGTTTTAAATTTATATGGCTTAAATTGTTCAAGTAGCGAATTCATATAGCGAGCTTGATAATAATTAGTATTTAAAAACTAAAACTTATATCGCGAGTTCCGTGCTATTTAAAGTGAAATTACTTTTTTTATTTTAAGTCACTACTAAATAGGGCTATAAACAATTAATAATCCCTAATATAATTAAACCTATAGTAGCGTAAATATCTCAAAAACAATGATTTCTCGAATCATCGCTATAGTTTTCTTATAACCATAGCGTAGTTTTCTGAAAATTCTGTTTTCCCATAATTTTTGGTTCAGTAGTTTCAGAACTAAGGGCCATAGATCATATTTTTTGCATATTTTTCAGTATGTCTCTGAAAATAGATCGTTATTACTGACCCTTTCAAACGATGCCCCACACTCTTTATGCCGAATTTTTTTTTTCGTATATTAATTTTGTATCTCTATATTGGTGATATTAACATTATTTAGTATTACCTACTAAGATATATGCGGGTTAATAAGCTTTATAACTAGGCCAAATTTCCAATTCCTATCTCAAACTGGTTCAACGGTTGGGGCAGACGGATAGACGGATACGCGAGTAATTTTATAAGGGTTCCACTTTTCTTTTCAAGTATCTGTACCTCAAATTTACACACGAAATGAATGAAAAGTCTGACCGTATGTATGAAAAACTAATGCACCTTCTCATATACGTCAATTGGAGGTGAAATTTTATTTTCGCCTACCCCATCAAGTAGAATATTGTCAGATAAGTATTTTAAAATAACATTGTGGTTTCATTTATAAGTTTCCATTCGTGAAAGCTCCATTTTCAAAATATTAAGCATTAAAGTAATGTGCAATACATCCTGCCACTCTAATTTTTCGCCACCTATTTTAGAATATAAAAAAAAACATTTAATTCGAACTCATTTAAATTAATTCAACAATTTAAGAGATAAATAACAATATAAATAATTTTATCAATAGATAGAGATTATCTCATCTAATAGATTTATTTTTTAAAAGATTTAAAAAGCATGATTATGAACTCATCGTTTAAAAGGTAGTCTATTGTTATGTCGATAAACCTTCAGTTACGGAATTAGCTTCCCTTTATACTTTTATATGTTTTCTTATAATCGAGCCTAAAGGCATGTACCGTTTTATTTCCTTTAACCAGAAACTTATATTCTTTTACGTTCCTTTGCCCTTTGTGCTTTGACGTTTTCTGTATTGAGTGATAGGCGCTGTCCGGAATTTCGATAGTTTCTCGATATTCGATAGTTGCTTGATTGACAATCTCTGGATCATGTTAGATATTTGATTGAATTACGATTTACTCTAATATATTTATTCAGTATATATTGTCTGCTGTCTGTTATTTGCTTGACTCCTTTGTGCTACATTTTATTCTAACAGATTCAACGTTTAGCTTCACTTGTTATGAATATTGCTAAGCATTAAACAAAAAATAAATAAATAAATTTACTTCTGGAAAAAGGAGATAGATCAATTTACGTATTTTAATTTCAGAGCAATTTTCCAGACAATAAGTAATATTCCAGGGTGTCTTCCAGCGATAGGATTTGAGGTCGGTGCTAACATCACCTTGTAAAAAATATTTCACGTTCTTTAAAAGTAAAGCAAAGATTATCTAGTTGATATATCCGTTAGAAAAAAATTATGTATTGGTCGTACAAAATGTTATATAGGGCTAGTACAAGGGGACATAGTGGGTCTTAATAAAAATAGGGTTTAATTAAAATGTTTCAGATTCTTTTTCTTTTGTACTTTTGAGAGAAATCTGAGTAAAAAAAAATTCTTGGCATACCATTTGACCAACAAATTATGCTTACATGAGTGATCAATTGAAGAATGTATTACAGAATATATGTGTATATACATATATATATATATATATATATATATATATATATATATATATATTAATATATATACATACATATATATATATATATATATATATATATATATATATATATATATATATATATATAATAAATAGATTGTTACTACCATGGGCAAACAAAATTTACGGACTTGCTTGAATGTGTTCATATTTTTCAAGCGTTCGTAGCTAAATAACGCTGGAATTTAGTTTATTTTAATTAAAATAGGACCATTTTAAGATTTTTAGAAATAAATCTAATTAATAATAACAACGATAGTGCTGCATTTAGCAATATATAAAAATATAATATAATTAATTATTAATTTAAAATACATTACAAGTTTAGTCAATAAAAAAAATATCTTATATAATTAAAAAATGCAAACCGGCTGTGTATATTTAAAGCATGTCTTTGTAAAAAAAATCAATTTTTTCGTTGTAATCACTACTTTTCTTGTGATTTTTTTTCAGAAACGGTAGAGAGTTACTTATAATTCTTTAACATGTGCTACTCTGTTTAACACACATAATCATATGTACAAATAATAGACAGGTCTCTGTAACACCTATACACGTGTACACAAGATATAATAAATAATTTATTTATTTTTCATAAAGATCAATGTGCATTGTGCATTAAATAGTATATTTGAATTTTTTTTTCCCTTAAATTGCAAATTTGTCGGGATTTCTCAGGAAAGTTTGAATCTTTTCACATAGTTCCTTATATGTTCTATACAATTTGATACACAGAATCACCATGTTCTTTGTCATACTTGTATAGCCTATTTTGAACTTTCACTAATATATGAAATATTGCACCATGCTAGGTTCAAGAAATTGGCCATTTGAAGGTGTGGTGTTTCCGGATCACCACACACTACTTTTAATTTTAATTCAACTAGGGGACTGACTGCCCATTAGGAGAAATATTAACTGACATCAAGAGAATTTCTCAGCAGAAATCGACAGGAAACCAATTTTCCAATTTTTAGTAATAAGGTTTTGAATAATTTTTTTTTAAAATATCAAAGCACCGTGGACTTTCTGTTATTTCTTGCTGTAATAATAATACACTTGTTGCAAAAAACTATGTTACAGTATACATCCATTGTCAAATCTAAAAGTCTGGCTAGTGACAAAAAGTTAGGCGAAATTAATGTAATCATAATCAAGAGGTCGTAACCTTAATGTGATAAATTTTTATATGTGCCATAATCATATACGAATATATTAAAATAATAGACAAAAACTATAAATAAGTGCGACTATAACGTTTTTTTGCATTTTTGTTTCTGTATCTTTATATTTGTATGTTTGACTACCACATTAAGTTTCTCAGATAAGATTGTCATTTTTTAATGTCTAGGGGAGAATATGATTCCAATTATTTATTTTGAATGTTGTATTTAAAAATTAAGAATGTTAAATTTAAAAAAAAATTAAGGTAAAATCTTAAACTGTATACATAATTAAAAACAATGAATATAATAATCACATTTTTAATTTTATTAATATAAGAATTATATAACTAGAAACATATTTTCCAATTTTTTTTCTGCCGGTCTAACATCATGTTTGTTGCTTTGTTTTTATTAATATCACTTAAAAACTACTAAGCGAATTAAGAAAGTTTTTAATAATACTTTAGTTACATGAATTTCATTTTTTATAGTTCTGCTTGTTATTAAAAAATTGTGAGCCAAATGGGACTCTTGGCAAGTATGAAATATCTCATTTTTTACCACATTGAGTTTCTCAGATAACGTTGTCATTTTTTAATGTCTAGGGGAGAATATGATATATCTTCCAATTTTTTATTTTGAATACCGTATCTAAAAATTAAGAATGTTAAATTAAAAAAAAAAATCAAGGTAAAATCTTAAACTTTATACATAATTAAAAATATTGGATATAACGGTCACGTTTTTAATTTTATTAATATAAGAGTTATATAATTAGAAACATATTTTCCAATTTTTTGTCTGCCGGTCTAACAGCATGTTTGTTGCTTTATTTTCATTAATAGCACTTAAAAACTATTAAGCGAATTAAGAAAGTTTTTAATATAATACTTTAGTTGCATGAATTTAATTGAATTGAATTTTTTATAGTTCTGCATGTTATTAAAAAATTGTGAGCCGAATGGGACTCTTGGCAAATATGAAATATCTCATTTTTTATATTGAAATATTTTTATTTGAACGAATTGAAAACGAAAAGAAAAATATTCTATTATTATATAAAATATTAATTTAATTTTATTATTTTATTTTTATTAAATAAGTTATTACAGAAATATTCCTTAACAATCTGTTGAAATATATATTTTTAATTTTATAATACTGTTAACCGACAAGATGCGAAGCTGGTCGAATTAAGTGGGAAAGAGGTGATAAGACGCAAATGGCATATTGCGACTTTCCATCAGAACATTTTAACTCCCATCCAAACGCGTCATTTGATGTTTCACAACAAAATATAGAATTTCACAATAGAGGACAATGGGACAAGCTACAACTACAAGTTTTAACGTGAATACATCTGCAGGTTGGAGTTAGGTAAAAGAAAAATAGTATTTTCAATCAATACTCTCCGTAACTCGTGCGCTTACAAATCTTCCGGAGGTCCATCGCTAATATCTGCACTGGTTCGGCTATTGCCGGGTGGTACTTACGCTTTGATCACTGTCTGGAGGATCGCGATCAATATCTGCGCAAATACATGAACTGGTGGGATCTAATATTCTTTTTCGCTCATGTTCTTCCTCTTCCTATATAGTCTACTTCGTTTAGCGCTGGTAGGTAACATATTTCGATATTTCCATAGACTAATTTTTCTTCTTTATTTGCTATTATAAATACACCACGTATCAGCATCCGTATATGTGCTTTATGCTATGAACATACTGGAAATTTTACAGTTTTGTGATAGAGATACACTAAACAAGAAAAGCATTATAACGTTCATCAAAAAAATCAGTATATTTTACATAACATTGTTCTTATCCCATTTAAATTGCTTAACGCGTATATTGTCTACTTACTCTCAAAATAGACTGGCCGACCGGAACCAAATACGCGAGAAATGCATCGATTATTCGTCGTGACCTAGAATATTTTCATAAACTATTCTTCGTGACCTAGAATATTGTCATAAACTATTCTTCGTGACCTAGAATATTGTCATAAACTATTCTTCGTGACCTAGAATATTGTCATAAACTATTCATCTTTACCTAAAATATTGTCATAAACTATTCTTCGAGACCTAGAATATTGTCATAAACTATTCTTCGTGACCTAGAATATTTTCAAAAACTGTTCTATTGGACATAAAACTTTTAGATGATCCAAATATGACTCCACTGGTTAGTAAATGAGGTTAGCAACAAAGAGCGGACAAAGTAATTCCTACAGAGGATAATGGATTGATGTACATGACCCGACTGAATACTAATCTATTAGCAATTAATTAGCAACAATGCAGTTCTGCACGCAGAGTAGATTCCGCTTTGATGAATGATTTATCACTGGTTGTATGATAATTATTAGTCTGTGTATAGTAGCGCACTTGTATACCTTATAACCTATTATAGGTTATCACACATAACATTATTCTATATTACTGCACAAATATCTTTTCCCTGCGGTTTCGCCCATGAGGATTTTCAATTAAGATGGCAGTATTTACCTACAGATTTTGGACTATATACTTTCTAGTTGTATTCACTTTGAGTCCTGTATTTACATGTTATTTTATGCGTGAATTGTTCTACTTCTTGAAATAAAATGTAGGCTGTATACTAATTGAAATAATAACGTAAGTCTGTCCACCTTAGCGTCTGTCTTTTGCAATTGTAGCTGCTTGGGGAGCTCTGAAGTTTATGTTTCTTTCAATATAAGGATATGTTCAAAACATTCTATACATTTTCCTACCTAGACGTCCATGATAATAATATGGTAACACGTCTCGCTAATCAAACTCGGTACTTGAAATACTAGCGATGAGATATGGTATAATGGTTAAAAATAGGACATTTAATAGACAAAATATAGAAATAATAAAGGATTTTGCACTTGATTTATGAAATTTCAAACCTAATAAATTGTCAAACTTTATTTGTACTCACAGTTGAGTGAGAAGTTGGTTTTCAACTCTAAACACAGTTTAAGTTACGAACTAATTTTAGTTACTGTGCGTTATGTACCCAAGGCCTTATTCAGTATACTACGCGTAGTTTATTTTTAAAAAATTTTAAATCTTTCCTTTTTCATGACAATTTTTTCTACATTTATGGAAATAGAAAATAAGTTATGGAAATAGAAAATAAAGAATAATTATTGGCATCCCGACTTAAAAAACGTACTCACGTCAAAAAATGCTTGCCTATTAGCGATCATGAGATGATTAACAATTCATTACTTATGTCAATCTCTATTAGGCAAAAAGTATGTTTGTTTCTTTAAAGAAGTACAGGTTATTTATATATAAATGTTCCATATACGTTTATTTAATTTTTCGGTATAATTTATATAAAATACTTTAAAATCTCATTACCCAAAGAAGCCATACGTTGCGTTTATGATGAGCGATACGTTGCATTTATGATGAGCGATACGTTGCATTTATGATGAGCGATACGTTGCGTTTATGAAAATAATTCCTTCACCCCTACTATAACCCTTTTACACACTTAAATTTAATCTACAGAATCACAAGAAGTCTTAACAAATAAAAAAGGCAGCTAAAGAAGAAAAAAATTAAAGCGGCAAGAAAATATTACAGCGTGATTCAAAAGTAAATGAGGTTTTTTGAAAACGATTATGTGTCTTTGAAAGCTTAAACAGTGCACAAATTAAGGAATACTCGTAATATATATGAGGTATGTAAAGTGATACTAATGTATTATCAAAAGCCCAGGCTAACGATATTTATAATATATTTAAGAATACAAAAGTAAATTATAGAGGTTAAGTAGCAAGTATAACATGTTTATAGTCACATAAATTTAATGATAGAACAGTTAAAAGAAAATCTTAAGAATGGATCGCTTGTAAATCAAACACCAACTTGCGAGGTGTCAAGCCGTAAATTTAGCAAAGACCTTTGTAAATGTCTGTCTCTAGTTCGACAGACAGAATATGTAATAGTATAGTTATGTAAAATTGCTTCTATAAATTTATAAAATTATGCTTTAATTTATACGTTCATGTCTCAGCCCATTTATAAATTTTTACATTTATTGCTGATAAAGAACCTTTGTCAATATCTGTGTCTAGTTCGACAGACAAAATTTGTAACATCATAGTTATGTAGTTGCTTCTATAATTTCATAAAATTATGCTTTAATTTATAAGTAAAAATCTCACTTTTTTATAACACTTACAAATTTATAATTTTTCGGAATCCCGTGTTTCATTCCATAACCATGATCCCATATAAATGTAAAATTGAATTGGTTCCAGTATGTTACTTTAAGAGTCAAATTAAGGGAAATTTGCCATAAATAATAAAATATTTAAATCATGGAAAAGAACTAGAATTGAATGTTCTCATATATTCAAATAGGTTTAAATGGTATTTTTGTGATTATTTCAATCAAAACCTTTTGTTAATTTTATAAGGAAAACACGCATTTCTTGAGCTCTATATCTCAACATCAGACATCCTTGTATACAAATCTCCGTTCATTGAAAACATCGTAAACTTTGTTCATTACGAGTAATTATCTAGACCATTATTCACTTTACCGATCCTGACCTGAAACATAGGTTATCTTTTTCTAAACAAAACAGGGTACTCGGATACATGTGATGAAGGCCCCTAGTGGTTGAGTCAAAATTCAAATATTAAACATTTATAACAAAACGGAGAATTAAAAAAAGAAAAAATCTTACATAAAATTTCGTTATTACACATCTTCATTTTTATTTGGATACCGATTGCGAAAAAAATATAATAGCTACTTAAAAGATATAATAGTTACTAGTAGATATCTACTTAAAAGATAAAAGGATATAACAGTTACTGGTAGGTATCTACTTAAAAGATAGCGGTGTTTACTGTATTACAGTACATAGTTAGGGTAAGTAATCATTATTTTTAAAGTTTAAACTTTTCAGCGTTTCATAAAAAATTTAATTTTGAAGTGGAGAGTTTCTTTCCTTTTTAACTTTATTTATTTTATTCTTATTACTGGTTTTATAATTAGTTATATTCCTACTTATTTATATTGTTATATTCCCACTTATTTATATTTTTATATTCCCACTTATCATATTTTTAATAAAATTAAAAACGTAAAATTTGTGCCATCCTTTACTTTCTGGTGTAATGATTTTGATGGTGTAATCGTTATTAGTGATTTAGTGATCTGAATGTATATTTAAAAGTGAAAATTAATGATGTTCATAAAATAAACGTTTTCTGTAATTGTAAATAATTTAGTAGATCTAGGGACGTGAATTCGAAGAGTATTATAAGAAACAATGAGCGACATAAATATAGTCTTTTGCAAATGAGAGTTTACGCTATGAGGACCTTAGGTCACGAAAAAATGGCAAATCATATTCAGCGACTCCACTTTATTCAAGTGAAATATCCTTCATCTGTAAATTATGAAATAAATTGATCTGTAATTCATCTGATATTCAATTTGTAAAAAAACCATGTACGTGCTGTTATTCGTTGAGGAGTTTTATTGATATAAATCCTAAACCATTATCTCGTAATCACAACACCGGCTAGATCGGCTAGCCGGTGTTGTGATTACGATTCGAGTCTACACAAACTTTTACAGTAATATATATATATATATATATATATATATATATGTATTACTGTAAAAGGTTGTGTAGACTCGAGTCAAGCTGTGGCTAAAGGTTATTTTAAAATAAAGAGCTATTAATTAAAAAAGTTAAAAACATGACCGCGTGAGAAAATTTAACTGAAAAGCAAATTACAAAGATTACAAATAGATTTGTGATTAACTTTAACTCTGTAGTTATAATAGTATAATCGTATTAATCACAGACAAATTTTTATTCTCTGTTTCAAAATTGCATCTGGCCACTGGTACTAGCAGACTGGCCCACATTCTCACATATAATATATACTAGATAATTTTTCTTAAATAAATTTTAAAGCAGTCGTGGTCTCTGCAATAGATCATCATACATTTAAATCTGAAGTAATATATATATATATATATATATATATATATATATATATATATATATATATATATATATATATTTATATATATATTTATATATATATATATATATATCTATATATATATATTTATATATATATATATATATATATAATCTTTATAGCACAATTATATTTGGGCGTTACGTCATCTTTGTGATCCTTTAAAAAAATATAATTTAGTAGCAAATCAAAGTTTAAACAAAAATATTATAATCAGTGTATGATTCAATGTAAATTTTAGGGTATGATTGATTCCAGATAACGTAAGGATTATAGTAAAATTACGACATGTCGGAAGAACAGTTAAAAAATAAGTTTTCCCACTAAACTAGACATTACTATTGCGATAAATGAGCTAAAAAGGGGAATGTAATAAAAAGTTATGTTACATCGCTTAGTAATTTTTTTGTCGAACTTATTAACTTGACGATTTAACTATTTTCTATACAACAGCCTGTATACGTACCGCCGAGAATACGAAAACGATTTCGATAGTCTTCGCAGTTCTGTCTGCAGCTCCCGACCTATTGTTTTCCTTATAAAGAGCGACTGGAAGATATTTGGAATATGCATTCAAATAACGGAGCATAAAAGGGGCGAAGTCTGCCCGCAAGCCTATCGGGCCTCTAGACAAAGCCAGCGGAATGCTCATTCATATATCGTATACGCTATTGGTACTGCAGTACTGTTTGTATATATGCTTACTTTCAAACAAACCTGTCAAGCATGAATAGAACTCGTACTAAAAAGTTCCATTACATTTAATTGCAAATATTAATATTATTTTACTATGAAAATATATTTTCCTGGTACGCCTTTTAAAGACGTAAAACTGTGAATATCTTAAAAATATCTTGGTTTTGGTCTAAAAATGACAACTGTGATGATACTCCCAGTCACTTGGATGTTGAACGATACTTATACTGTATTCTTTTCAACGATTCTCCATATCACATGCATTTTTAGTCCACCTTTACATGTCTTGAAGCTTCCTCGAAATATAAATTTATATCATTATAAACATCATTTTTAGTTTTTCTTTAAGAAACTTACATCATTATATGATTTTAAAATTTCTATCTTCCCCTTCAATATCAATACATAATATATAACGTATATATTATACATAGGCTTAGAACTTCAAAACGAAAATATATAATATATGTTTTGAACTTTAGAAGCCTCTGAGAGACAGACAGACAAAAAGGATGCACGAAGTTGCCGCAACAATATACACAGTTCAGTCTACACGGAACCATAAAAGGTATTAGAGTAATCAAAGTCATACTTGTATGTTATTAGTTGAAATGTCATAAACGATATAAATAATAAAATGTTAGATCTTAAGGTCAACGATAGTAGGAAACGGAAATGATAAAGAGTTATCTAGCAAGTGGTAATGTAGCATTGCTTAGGTGCTGTAGGATCAAGGTATTGCTATATATAAATACTTAACGGAACTATTTGAATGAATTTACATGAATGAACTTAAGTTGCATAATGTTATTTAAAAAAATACATTGCAAATTGAGAATATTTTTGACACTGTTTGGATTCGATTTTTGAAGGAACAAAAAAAAATGGTTTTTTTTATATAATTTTGTTAATTTTCTCTATCTTTTCTCTGTTTCTCTGTTTATTAGGATATCACGAAAAAACTAATAAACTAATCTTCAAAAAATATTCAGGTAAGGAATTTCAGGGCCTGATTTTAAATTGTTAAGTGTGATGGTATTTCTTTATTATTATGCTGTACCAATTAAGTTTCACTCCTAGTTGGCTTATCATAATGGTCAAAAAGAAATAATATCGGTACAGAACATTAAAAAAAACTTAATTTTTCCGGTAGCTATGCAAAAATTACTAAACAGGTTTTCACAGTTTGATAAATTAGTTTTTATTATTTGAAAGTTTACGACTTATCATAAAAGTTGTAGCATCTAGCGTAATAAAAAAACAAAAATAATATTAAGATCTAAAAAAAAATTAACTTTATTCTAACAAGATTAAAAACATAATCTGCAGTTAAAATTTATGTAACCGAGGCTAAGGAAACTTACAATAATATACCAGGATTGAGTTGCGATAAAAATGAATTTAATATAGATAGATAAATATATAAGCTCGCGAGCACAAATTGTTCACCGTACCTCCGTTCTGAACCTGTATGGATGTCATTATACTCCACTGTGCTATGGTATAAATCTAGTTTTTCCTCGCTGTTATACGTAAATGGTATACTTGTAGTAAATGAAAATCTATTTAAATTTTATGGTACCAAATTCATGTCATTGTGATAGATTTATATTTTACTTAATTGTTGTTTCGTCTTATTTATCATCACATCTATGAAAGTGTAAAGTATCGATAAAAGTTCAGTAAACAAATAAATGAAAGGCTCTTGGTACGAAATATTAACATTTTAATATTTTGTTTCCAATATTCTGTTTTGTATTCAGTTTGTAAACAAAAATCTTAATAGATTTCTATTTAGCTCTTTACGTTTAAACAATTCTGTAGTCGTACCTCCAATAAATATGGTTTGGTTATATCTTATTTTGAAATAAAACAAATGATCTATTTAATTATTATAACCTAATGATTTAGTGTCCTTTAACGTTATTCATTTTGAACACACAACTCGATCAAATAAAATACAATTTAAACTGACACGTCACAAGCATATCCCCGGAAATGGGAGAGAAAACTTTTTTGCTCTCACCGATTTCCCCTCTGTTTATCGTTTAATGTCGACGCGGCACTTCCGTTTCAAACGGGGCAAAGTCAGACGTTTCCGATCCAAACCTGGGACAATAACGAGGCTTATTCGCCGATTCCCCTGTCATACGTAATCCGATGAGTTTTTCAACTTCGCAGGAAGTTCTAAAAATAAATCGTTTTATATTTCTGGATATGAAATGAAGTAAGAAGTGAGATTCTAAGTTTTCTTGCATTTTCCACAGGCTTCCACCAAGTAAATTTAATTACGTACACTCACTGTTTATTTAGTATGAAGTCAATCGTACCCATACTTAGAACAATATCTTAGAAAAGAGGTCAACGACAAGGCGAAAAAGGGTGATAGATGTTGTGTATCATATTAAACATTAATTAATTATATGTGCTGATTATCAATAAATAAAAAAACCCTTTCACGTATTACATTATAGAAATACCCTTAACGTATTACATTATAGAAATACGTACAATAACTGTAAAAGGACAATAACTTTCATTGACTTTTTGAAAAATTTAGGCATTTACTCGTAAATAAACGTTATTTTTTCACATTTTCCATTATATTCTTTTATTTGACACCGCATAGGGTGGTCTTGAAAACTATTGGGGTCTCAAACCAATCAATGTTAAGATTACTGAAAATAGATTATTATATCTAAGGATAACTTTATCAAAGTTGAAACATCTACATCGCACTGTTTTAAAAAAAAATATGCTGTATCAGATCCGTCTGTCCGTACAAGTACTGAATTGATTCCGTCTGTGAATTATCTAACATCACAATACATCTAACTTCAGATTTTCCATTATATTCTTTTATTTCACACCGCATATGGTGGTCTTAAAAACTATTGGGGACTCAAATCAATCAATGTTAAGATTATTAAAAATAGTGGATTACTATATCTAAGTAAAGATTTATTAAAATTCAGATCTTTACGTCATATTGTTTTTAAAAAAATATACTGTATCAGGACCGTCTCTCCGAATGAACACCGAGTTGATTCCGATTGTGAATTATATAACATCACAATACATCTAACTTTTATACAAACAAAGCCCATCATCAACCTTCACTCTCTTCAAAATAGGAAGTAAAAAAATGAGGCTCTGAAAAGTTCATTAGCTTTCATTATTAATAATTAAAAACACAATTAGAATTCAAATATAATTCTATTCTGATAATAACGAAAAAAAAAACCAAGTGATTCTGTCTATTATTATACGAATTACAGCTACACCTACAGTGTTTCCCTAAATGCATATGTATAAATATACAATGCATATACTTGTGAGATATACTGAGTGAGATATACCCTAAAGATCTTAGATTTTGGTTTAAAAAATGAAAATATTTTAATATTATCTTTTTAATACAAATAGTTCTAACTCAGAAAAGACACTCCTACCTAATCACCTTCACTACGCCAGCACAATTGGTGATCAGACCAGGGTACACCATATTGTTTTCACTAATACCAATATGCACTTTACATCACATAAATGAAAAAAAAAATAAACTTCATATTAAATTGCAATCATTGGATTGATGCAATTTAATATGCATAAAATTTATTCTACAACACAATAATCATGATTTTACAATGTATAATTACATTAGTTATAAATAAATAATTAGGAGGCATAACATGCACGGGTTCCCAATTTTCGATGCACATTTAATTTCTTCTTATTTCTTTTTTGCTTTTATATTCGCAATTGCTACAACTGTCCATTATTCACACCTTGTAGTGAAAATGGAATTTAAACTGTATTTTAAAATACATTTCTAACAATACCCCTAAAAATGGTGGACAACAATGTTTTCCATCCCCACTTCTTAAGGTACCTTAAAGAATAGTGAAAAATATTTTTTTTAAGTTAATTGAGATCTAAAATTATAGAAAATATGAGAGTGTGACAGACATATCGACATGTATAAGAGCATGACCAAATCATAAGAGTTGATTATTTAAATAGGGAACCCTAATAAATTCCAATGCAAGTAGTTAGAAAATTATCCAAATGTAGATTGTCTTACGTACAATAGAGGGTTTAATTTTTTAACTTAAAGCGAAAGATTTATTTGCGTACATATAATTAATTCCAACCTATAATTATTTATCTTTCGAGGACATTTGGACTTCCAGCAATTTTATCCGCATTAATAAACAATTAATTAATATCGTCCCAAACCGAATCTTCCAATTTCGCTAATAATTCATTTCTTATCTCGAAATAAAGACCGATTTTATTTATTGCTTATTAGGTTTGTATCGTGAAAGTAAAAGACGCAATTTCTTCTCAACCGTTCCGATTGAGTATTTATTCAATTGTTGTTTTCTTGGTCCAAAGTTAAGCAGACAATGAATTAACAATTAGTCAGGGTGAATGTAACCTTTACAAAGTTTGGACGCATCTTAATATGGAAGGGGATTATCGCCACCCACGTGAAGGTATTATTTACTCAGGTTTGAGGAGGTAAGGTTTACTTTCAGGTATATTGGGTAATATTATATATTACTTACAAGACTTTTGGGAACCCGAACGTGATAGGTTGGAGGGGTAACGGAATCGCAAAAAATAACAAACTGCGGACAAAAATAGATTTCAGTTGGAAGCATTATAAAGCAGTGGTCATACGCGAAGTTTTAGACGTTGAAATACTTAATGTAAAATGTTATAGCTTATTGAGAGGTAAAAGTTTGAATATATTTAAAAAGAAAAAACGACTAATTACAATTTCAGAAATAGTGACAGTTTCCAGAAAGTCCTATAGGTTTTTTTAATAAAAGAACAATAAAGTTGTAAAACAAAATAAATTTTTAAGTGTATTTTTGACTTGTAAAAATAACTGGAAGGAATAAATTGAAGGAATAATAGGAATATGTTAATAAATTCACACTACAGAGACTTCGCAAAAAAAAAATATATATATATATATATATATATATATATATATATATATATATATATATATATATATATATATATATATATATATATATATGTATGTATATTCAATGATATGTGAACACAATCAGTCTTCAGTAACTCAATCAAGCACCGATTCCAAATCTTCAAAGAAGAACATTTTTATATTTCCCATAAACTTCGTCCATAATATAAATATGTATATTAAATTTAGAAAATTTAAAAACTTCATTGATACAGATCCCAGGACAAGTTCACATTATCTGACAGAGGTAATCTAATATAAAATTCAAAAACAAATCCATGCTTTGGAGAAGCGGTGAAATTGTTTTCTTTGACTACCTCATGAGTTAAGATTCGGTGGGCAACTAACTAATGAACCAAAATAGCAGAAGATAATAAGGTCTAAACTATATAAATGGAAATTTACTGTCTATAAACACATTTATCTATGTGTATCAAACTAATATTACCAAATTATTTTTAGTACTCGTCATGTATAATAATTTTTATTCTGTTAAAAAGAAATTAAATTTTCTGCTCAAAATAATATAATACTTTTATTGCCTTCCTTATTATAGAAGTAAGGAAATAGCGTAATATACGAAATACGTTAATGAAGAAATAAAATTCTGACTCATATAGTGATTAACTTGATGGAATTTTAATGGATCAATCAGAAATTTGAGGCAAAAATACGAAGATTTCATAAAAAAACACCATGAAATATGGTATAAATTAAAATGATTCTGAAAGATGTAGGAAAATTTAATCTTTCCTAATTTAATTTAGCCCTAGATATTTCTATTACCCCTGAAAGGGGTATCGAGATTAAAATCGACAAGAATAGAAGGTAAAAAGGGCAAGTAATAAAGTGATGAAGGATAAAAAAATATTTTACGTGCAAGTTACAGGTCAGTAACGATCCGCTATTTCATCTTCGCGTATCCAAAAAAAAAATGTTTCAAGAATCGTGATGCTGAAAAAGGTGATATTTTGTAAATAATATTTTGCAAAATTCTCACCCCGCAGGGGCGCATGAATATTATGGCATTCGCCAAAAAATAAACTGCATCGTATCTTGGTTCTAAAACGCAAAATGTTGACTTATACAAACAGGAATTTACGTTAATGAAGCACATGTAGGTTTATTAATGAAAAATAATTAATCGAAGCACATGTAGGTTTAAAATTAACGATACTCCAAAAAATTAATGCAACTAAGTGAATATAATTCTACAAGTACTTAATATTTACTTTAAAATTTCCATGAGTACTTTCAATATTTCTCCTGGAAGATGAAATATTTCCAGCAAACTCTCAGTATTAAACAAACGAAAAGCTTTCAAGAACAACGTAAGAGCTTATTTTGGCCCTGAATTCATTTATTTTTTTAATTTTCAAGGTTCTATAGCGAGTGAAAAAAACGAGGTACTTGTCAAAAGCGGAACGAAATAATGTCATCAATAAAACATAAAGTAAACCAATTTTTTTATTTTCTATTTTGGGTGTATCTCGAGGTATGAACCTCAAATTCGAGGTTGAAATAAATTCTGACGCCACGTCTCCTCAAGATTTGAGTTTCCAAAGGATTGTGCACTATATCAAGGCCTCCCTAACTTTTAACCTCCTTAGAGTTTAGTATTAGTTTCTTCCTCCCTAAAGTTTAGAAAATACTTCAAAGAAAGAAATATTTTATCCAACTCGCGTTAAAAAATTAAAACAATCCAAAAACAAAATTATTGCACATAGCAACCTCCGGAGAAACTTCATTGTAGATGAGAATGAAACAACTTGGTCGCAATTAATATCCTAATAGCGGCTTTGGCACGAGGCACAAATTACGTAATTGCATGTGAACTCATAGCTACGGAACTCTAAGTTAATATATGTCCGACACGTATTTCGCAGGTTTTATTTATTCATTTTTTTATATTTTTTATGTGTTTTGAAATAAGGCTATTGTATTCGATTGACCGCAACAATTAGTTGGGAAATTTTACAGTATTAGAAATAATTAGAAATTTTATAGAAAAAAGTATAGTATTTCATACAATGGGTTTGTAATGAAACATTAGTTCACAGTCTTAATAATTATAACTAAATAATATTTCTTAAGAATATATATTAAAATTAGTTTCTGAATATATTGGTCCAAGTTTAAGAAACTGTAGCTTGTTTTCGTAATATTATTCCTGTACAAATAATGTGAAATGTTATTCCAGGATTAAAAAAAACCTTCGTGCATTTTTTTATCTGATTATCCTTTCTAAAATTTACAGTCAAAAAACCCATTTATTGATAATGTTTATTACGTTTGGTCCAGTGATGAGCATAATTTATTTTTAACTTTATTGTGATTAACAAAAAAATTATACATATATATTTACCTATTTTCTTAAAACAGAGTACGATAAAACCATTAATTGTTTACTGAGATAAACTTGTCTGGCGTTATATCAACATAGTTTCGTAGAAAGCGTCGTTTACTGTACTCGTTGCCAGTATCGGGAGCGATTCTTTGAATTGGCAAACGTTACATAGAATGCATTGTTACTTTTTGCATGAAAGTGCTTTGCTATGGAAAAAACGTTCATGCATTATCAACCTTACGTCACTATCTCTCTTGAATTAACACTTTAGAGTTCAGTAAATAAAATAAGGAATTTGAAACGTTTTTAAGTCTCGTCTTTGATTTACACAGAAAATACACCCCTGAGAACATCTTTTAAGAAATATCTGTAAAATCCCGTGAATTAAAAAAAGTATTAAAAAAATATTTTAAAAATATTAATAAAAAAAACTTAAAAAAAATATCAAACAACTGGCAAAATTAACAAAAGTGTATTGGTATGCCTTGTTTATGACAAAATATTAGAAATTATTTGCATTTTATAATTTTTATATTCTTCATAATGAAGTGATATTGATTAAACAGCCGGATATAATGAGATTTCATTTGTAGCGATTACCAACACCTGAAAAAAATGTTACAGAGGTAAATTATTATGTTATGTACGATGATGAAATTAATAATGAATAATGAAAATGGTTTGAGTACATAGAAGCAATAAATTAATAATAGATAATAAAAATAGTTTGAGTACATAGAAGGAATAAATTAATAATAGATAATAAAAATAGTTTGAGTACATAGAAGGAATAAATTAATAATGGATAATAAAAATAGTTTGAGTACATAGAAGGAATAAATTAATAATGGATAATAAAAACAGTTTGAGTACATAGAAGGAATAAATTAATAATGGATAATAAAAATAGTTTGAGTACATAGAAGGAATAAATTAATAATGGATAATAAAAATAGTTTGAGTACATAGAAGGAATAAATTAATAATGGACAATAAAAATAGTTTGAGTACATAGAAGGAATAAATTAATAATGGATAATAAAATTGGTTTGAGTACATAGAAGGAATAAATTAATAATGGATAATAAAAATTGTTTGAGTACATAGAAGGAATAAATTAATAATGAAAAATAAAAATAGTTTGAGTACATAAAAGGAATAAATTAATAATGGATAATAAAAATTGTTTGAGTACATAGAAGGAATAAATTAATAATGGATAATAAAAATAATTTGAGTACATAGAAGGAATAAATTAATAATGGATAATAAAAATTGTTTGGGTACATAGAAGGAATAAATTAATAATGAAAAATAAAAATAGTTTGAGTACATAAAAGGAATAAATTAATAATGGATAATAAAAATTGTTTGAGTACATAGAAGGAATAAATTAATAATGGATAATAAAAATAATTTGAGTACATAGAAGGAATAAATTAATAATGGATAATAAAAATTGTTTGGGTACATAGAAGGAATAAATTAATAATGGAAAATAAAAATAGTTTAAGTACATAAAAGGAATAAATTAATAATGGATAATAAAAATTGTTTGAGTACATAGAAGGAATAAATTAATAATGGATAATAAAAATAGTTTGAGTACATAGAAGGAATAAATTAATAATGGATAATAAAAATTGTTTGGGTACATAGAAGGAATAAATTAATAATGGATAATAAAAATTGTTTGGGTACATAGAAGGAATAAATTAATAATAGATAATAAAAATTGTTTGAGTACATAAAAGGAAAAAATTAATAATGGACAATAAAAATAGTTTGAGTACATAGAAGGAATAAATTAATAATGGATAATAAAAATAGTTTGAGTACATAGAAGGAATAAATTAATAATGGATAATAAAAATTGTTTGGGTACATAGAAGGAATAAATTAATAATGGATAATAAAAATTGTTTGGGTACATAGAAGGAATAAATTAATAATAGATAATAAAAATTGTTTGAGTACATAGAAGGAAAAAATTAATAATGGACAATAAAAATAGTTTGAGTACATAGAAGGAATAAATTAATAATGGATAATAAAAATAGTTTGAGTACATAGAAGGAATAAATTAATAATGGATAATAAAAATTGTTTGGGTACATAAAAGGAATATATAGTGAACTATTGGCAAATAATAAATACAAATATATGAAAATTTACTGAAAACCTGAAAATATCCTAATATCCTAACAGTACATTTCTAGATTTTTTTAGTAATTATTAAATTTAAAAAAATATAAAAAATGATAAAGCAACATAATTTACACTTTTATATTTTCTTGTCTTATAAATTAATAAGGCAATAATCATTTCAGTTTCGTAATTAAATTACATTTCTATTATGCTCCCTATGAGAGAGATGGGATTACGCTGAAAAGTTTTTAACAATATTAATAACAAACTTTGATCCGCGGCTTCGCTTCTGCAGAAGAGAAAAAAAATTGTGACTGAGTTTAAAATAACATTCATCTCCATAATCTATGCAAATTTGATAAATTGGTAGAGTTGTTAAAACGTTGATACAAATAAACCGACATAGAATAGTGAAAGACAATTATTTTCGATTAATGTGATGGAGTATTTACTTGAAAAGCTGTGTTAAATTAATATATAATTTAGTAACGTAAAAATGTGTGTGGTCGAATATTTATTTAGCGATGCCCCTGATGTGGTGTAGCTTAAAAATATGTGTTACCAGATTTTTATTCGCGGGATCATTTGCGTGGATTTTCGATTGAGATGACGGGACTTGTCTCTAACGCAGCGACAACATCGTAACATCTATCAATATCCTTAATATGAATATTAATTGACATGATGCCCTAAAAGTTTATTACTGCACAACACTAAATTTCATCCTGCAAGACAATTACTATTTCTCGAGTTAAAAGCGACCATAATGTTCGTTTGTATTATAAACTATATTCGTGCAAAGTTTTATGAAAATCTATCATACCATTTGGATATAATTGAGTAAGAAACATCCAAATATAAACACATATGTAAGTATAGATAATGTATATAATTTATGTGTTACTCTGCTAAACGAAATGTTCGCACGCCAAATTTGGTAGCGATTCTTTGCTTGGTTGCGGAGTCACAAACATCCAAACTTTTGCAATTACGACATTAGTGATATACAATACCAGAGATTCGGCGTTACTCCAAGGACCCCTATAAGTATAAAGTTAGACAAAAACGATTTTCTCAGATATGAAATAAATCCGTGTGAAGGAAGTATGCCAAAACCGTAGTCAAAAACTGTTCGGCGTAGAAACGTTAAAATTTTGCGTAGAGATAAATCATGTTAACTCGCATTACTCTCGATAGTTAACACTCAATTATATTTATATGAAAACTTTAAAAGGTGAAAATAAAAGAGCCCAACTTAATTTAAATTGTAAGATAGTTCTAGAGATAGTTTTGAAAATACTGACACAGATGTGCCCTCCCCTCCCTCTGTCCTAAAAATTACTAAAGTCAAAATTATGAAAGAGACAGCCTTACTAGAAGCTTACTTAACCTTTACCATAAAACAACATCGATGACCCTAAATATTATTATAGTTTTAATATATTCACAATTTTTTACACCTATGAAAGGTATATCACGCAATACATTTATATAGTGAAAAATAATATTAATATTAGTAAATACATAATTTAATGGAAATAATATCTACCATTAAACATTTACATGTACCTTGATTTGTATGGAACCCTTGTAGTGCTAATTCTACTCATGTTTGATAGTTTAGTTTTTAAAATGCCCCGAAAAATTGTGTTCTACGTATAATTTTTTTCATTTTTACTGTCAAGTGAAATCCAAGTGAAAACGTGTAATAAATACATAAAGCACATACGGAATATTTATAACTAACATAACACGTAAAAAATACTGAGTGAACTGCTTTTATCAAAGAATTCGTTGCCGCGTACAGCGCTATACATTAAGATTTAATTCGCATCAGAAGCTTTCAAAGCCCTCAGTCCGCACTGGGGCAAAACTAACAATAACATTTGGATGTTTTTATTACTCAAAGGTTTACAGACACACATGTCTGTAAAAAGATTCAACTAAGTGGATTACTTACTTATTAAAACGTAACTGGACAAATTTAGCAGTTTTACATATACAGCTTAGCAGGTTTATAAAAATGATTTATAAGTTGTTATAGTTTTACATATACAGCTTAGCAGTAATATCAATCGAAGTAATCGTGTGATTCTAATACCACTAGGTTTATAAAAATTATTTCTAAGCTGTTTTAGTTTTAACACAGAAAATAAAATCCACTCGCCGGTAAGCAAACACACGTCTGTAAAAATATTCAACTTCGTGGATTATTTACTTATAAAAACATAACTGGATAAATTTAGCAGTTTATCAATATACAGCTTAGCAATAATATCAATCGAAGTAATCGTATGGTTATAATACCACTAGATTTATAAAAATTATTTCTAAGATGTTATAGTTTTAGCACAGAAAAGAAAATCCACTCGCCGCTAACCAAATACATGTCTCACAATTAAATGAAACTACGTGATGTAGTATTATTTCTACTTTCTTTAATTTCTTTACCACGACCTAGGTTTCGTTGAATTACAACATCTTCAGGTGGGATATTAGCAAATATTGATCAATCTTTGCTAATATCAAGTGGTAAAGAAATAAAAGAAAATAGAAATAATACTACATCACGTAGTTTCATTTAATTGTGAATAATGAATTTCTACAAAGTTATAACAAATTTACAAAAGAACATCTTACGAAACAGTGGCTGAGTTAATAATTATGAGCTTAAAACAGCAGCACATCAGACTTGTTTACCGTAATGTCTATATAAATGGAATCACGATAATATCTATATAAGTAGAGGTCAAGTTCCTTTGGTAGCCGAGTGATTACACGTTACAAACACGTCAATATCGTGACGTCCAGTCAGAATATCTACATCCTTGCAGTAAACGGCTTTGAACACAACACGTGTTGCGATTACAAAACCCTTACGTTATATAAATTTAAATTTATTTAGAAAAGTTCTCAATTTCAACAAACGATGTATATACGATTTATTATAAAAGTTTGCTATAAGTTACAGACAAGAGTAGATATTATCAATTATAAATAATGTATAAGGGGTCAACGACATTTAAACTTTAAATTACTTATTGTTTACGGGTCCTTTTTCAATCGCGTCGTCCATGAAGCTGAAAATAGTCGGATTAAACTATCTTAATTATGGGCGTAAAACCGAAATAGGGTTCGTGTTTGAAACTAAATTAATTAATTTACTATTATAACATAAAATAATTAACCGTGTGGTCTACTCATGTTACGAAGTTTGCTTTCGAAAATGCTACCAAAATATAAAAAGTTTTAGTAGAATTTTCATTGTTTATAATATATTAAAGTAATATTTACACAATCATCAGTATTATTATTGTTTTTCTGCTGTCAAAGTTTTGAAAAAAATTTAAATATTCAGATAATTTTATGATAGCAACGTCAGTTTTACTACCTTATCATTTTCAACACAGCTGCATCCTTATCGCTGTTTACTGCGTTAGAAACAGCAATAGTATCAATATTTTTTTTCTTTATCTACTTCTGATCTTTTTTAAATAACTAATATGGACTCACTATCAAAGACTTTCTTACAGTAATTACTTATTTTTTGTAAAACAATACTGTTTTCCTGGATGCCATTTTCAGTACTCTAATACTAGCAATGTTTTCTGCATCCTTTATACTCCATACTCTTGTAAACCGTTAAATAAATTTTCAGTGTTATGTAATTTCAAAGCTGTTAATTAAATTATTTTGTAATAGCTGTATTACTTCCGCTTTTCGTCGTCAACAGTGCAGCATAATCATTAAATTAAGTATTACAACTGTAATCACGACAACACTTTCAACGGCGACAACATCCCAGTGGTCTTATTTTTGCATACATCTTATCAGCAATGCCGGGATTTTTTTATTGTCATCATTATTTCACATTCTCATGAACCATTGGATTATTGATCATATGTCCGAAATATATACGACTTCCAATTAAGTATTACAATTGTAATCACGATAACATTATTCACATTCTCATGTCATCATTATTTCACATTCTCATGAAGCATTGGATTATTGATCATATGTCCGAAATAGATACGACTTCCAATTAAGTATTATAATTGTAATCACAACACTTTTATCATCCCAGTGGTCTTATTTTTGCATACATCTTCTCAGCAATGCCGGGATTTTTTTCATTGTCATCATTATTTCACATTCTCATGAACCATTGGTTATTGATCATATGCCCGAAATAGGTACGACTTCCAATTTCATTCTTGCTCAGCGTCAACACAACAGTGGCATTATTTTCGCTGTACGATGTTAGCTTTGTTTTTGCTCTCTATATCTGGGATGTCATTGGCCGCCGATATGTCGCCAACAATGCCGCGATGCGCCGGTCATTATCAGAGCTGACCGCCTTATCGCCACAATCCTCGACTCGGATGAACGGTGGCGGCCGGGCGATACCGTCGTGCGATGGTAACTACGTAGAGAAGGATGAGTTTCATCGACAGTGGTTTATCGACAACACAGTAGCCAAAAATGTCATATCTTTTACATCAATTCTAGTCCCTAACCAATTTTCGTTAAATTCAATAACATTCAACTGCAGTAATATGAACTTGAAAATAATTGGTTGATAAATTAATTTTAGGCGATTTTTAGTCTTTTTTGCTCTCACTTTAAAACTGGTTTTCCTCAAAAACGATCTTTGATAAAAATAATATTTATTCGAAGAATTGAAATATGTATCAAGTAATTTTGAGGTAATTTCAAGGATATTTCAAAGAGATTGATACAGAGACTAAATAAAATTTAGATTCGATATTAATCAATAAATGGCTGTTCACTTTAAAATTTCCTTAATAATTCGGAAGAGGATAATTTTGTAATCAAATAATTAGAGGCATAAAAAAGTGTTTGACTATTGTGAGGCACAAAATAGTGTGTAAGGGAAAAATACTCTTTGGACAGCAAATTATAGTTTGGGATTCCTTGAGATTTTTTGTTCGACAATTCCATTTAATGATAATTTCATCGGATGACTTTAAAGTTACTGGCTGCTTCACACCAAAAGGTATATAAAGCCGCGCACATGCCGTAGAATGAAATCCCGTTGTGTTGTTGTTGTTGCTATAATGATAACGTGTTTTTATATTATTTTTTGTAATTAGTAGTTGAATGAAGAGTTACATGTGATTTATTTTCAATGTTTTAAAAATGAGGTCATTATTGTAACGAATTCGATAAGATGTACGAATGGTGTAGGACATTGGTAATAATTAGTTAATTATAAATTATGCGTTATTATGAAAACTTATTAAAACACCCGGTCTATGTTTTAAATTTGAAATAATGAAATTATCAATCAAACAATACGTTAAAGTAATAGATTGCTTAAAAGCATCATTGCCGAAATTCTCAAAAATTTCCCCTGGCTAATGTTTAGATCTCTAAATTGGAAATAAGTTCATAGTATAAATTGAAATAAGTCAAAGTAAATAATGAATGCCCGTATGTATGAGCTTTCATTCTGCGAAGGGGACCATTAAAGTTGTCGCGCATATTGTGCAGATTTCTGACGTTCGCGTACAACTGTATTGTAATACTTTTCATATTTTATATGATTAACAAAAAAACGTGATCCTTATCAAGAAGTTTGAATAGAAGAGCAAGACAGTTTAAATTGTGTATGACCAAAATGCTATGAAAATAAACTAGCGATATTGCCCGGCTTCGTATTAGGAAGCTATTAGATTGAGACGATGTTCTATCAGGAATTAGTACTACGGTTGAGTAAATTTTTTTCAATTGCTCAGAAACGCTCGGGATCCTGTAATCTACTAGGCTCTCCTTTGAAAAACGGCGCAGGTTAACTAATACGCCAATGAATAAGTCAGACCTCAAAAATACATCTGTTCCAGGGACAAATGTCTGTTTAAATAGAACTCAAAACAGAGTAAACTTATATAGTCAAAATTCTTGCTTCTAGCTACTTCAAAGTTTGCAGTGCTTTCGTATGGTGTGGTAGTAGTGAAAATCTAGTGTCAGTTATTTAATTACAAACAACTTCATTATTCCTTGCGATGTGTTTGCACGATATCAACAGCAGAAACTGTTAATACCGGGCCAGGTTGTATAAAGTTGTAGTTAGGGTTAGCATAGAAATACCAGACCATCGCCATGAACTTCAATGATAATTTTACGTTTTGGGCATTTTTTTGGAAATCTGGACCTTTTCTGAATGTTCCTTTAAAAATAACAATTTGCTTCAAAACCACTTGATTTTAATAGCGATTCAATTGAATGTTACACGTCTTGATGTACATTTTTCGCTAATTAAAGAGGAACATTAGTGAAAGCTCATCCACTATTAAAAGTGATTGTTAAGAATTATCAGTCTTTGGTCACGAAATAGACGACCTTATGATAAAAATGTCAAAATGGGAAATACTGATACTATATATATATATATATATATATATATATATATATATATATATATATATATATATATATATATACATATATATGTATATATATACATATATATATATATATATATATATATATATATATATATATATATATATATATATATACACAATGTGGATTTGACCGTTCAACATTAAATGAATCCTCATATATCATACGGTGTTCCTCAACCGTACACCAAAAATCAATTAACATAATTCAGTAGTTTAGTCACAGGAATAGTTTTAAGTGGTTTGTAATTTCAAAACGCGGTTCAAACACGCCGCACTACCAACAAAAACAATAACCGCGAGCCGTAGCCGTCGCCTTTGTCACGTAACATAAACATTGCAAAGGTTCTTTACGTTTTGTTTACGTTAATATGCTGTTTAATTTGTTTGGAAAAAAATATTATTGGCATAATTTTAGTATTTGAAAATTTTTAGGCGAAAACTAGTGCTGACTGGGTTTTCATTTAATGTCGAAAGGTCAAATCCACATATTTATATGTCGATATATTAGCTTGTATGTAGATATATAAATATGTATGTGTGTGTGTGTGTGAGAGCGTGCGTGTTTGTATGAATAAACAAATACACATTATATTTATAACATCGATATGTTGTAATAAGTTCATTTATCGATACAGATTTCTAGGATACAGATGACACCAACAGCCATACTTGTAGAGTACTGTGTGCTCGTTGGATACCCCTTATCGCTGCTTTGTTTACATTTATTTGTTTGGGAATACTCCGCTCTGCAGTACGCACATTCTTTAATTATTATTCTATCGTTTAACATTTTTGTGCGTAATGAATATTTGAGTCAGTCTTAATGTTCATGTTATTGCCCATTCGTGAACCTTCAAAATTGTGTTTATTTTGAAAGAAATGGCTTTTGTCTTTGTAGCTTTCAATGTATAACTTCCATAAATGTATAACTGCCATTCAACCCGTACTTCGATAAATGTATCAAAACACTCAACACGTATATGCAAATAGAGACCTATTGTACTAGAAGATATTATAACCCCTGGTGTGTTAAATTGATCGTGCGGATTCGATTCCTGGCTTCTCGCCGAGCAGGTCTGGGCTTGTGTTTTGGTTGATTGTAAGAAATTGCTCTCGTAGCAATAAATTCACCGTTTATATATATATATATATATATATATATATAAGTTTCTACTCATATGTACGGAGCAGTGAAAGTTTGATACAGAATCTTACAAATATTGTATATATTAAATAGTTTTGCTTCACTAAAAAACGTTCTATAAGAAGAAAACATTTTCCGAATAGCTATGGATGTAGTTATTTCGGAGACCACGGCATCTTCGCAGTATATGATTATGTCGACTTGCATAACTTTTCTGAGTATCTGATCATGCGGTCTCACTGTCGATGCTAATTCAAGATAGATAATTCTGTATAATCTGGCGTTACGAAATCGTAAGTACAAAGCTTTTTACTTGCGATTTCAATATTTATTGAGTATTTCATAATTTTTACTTCGTAAATATTTTGGCACAAAAATTAAATAAACGCTACGAGGAAGCTGTAGTTAGTTTCACATAAAATCCAAATATGGTCATGTGACTGCATTATCGTAATAAAATTTAAATATTTTATTTTCGGGCTTAGCAAATGCTTACAATGTTCTGCTCTTAGAGTGCTAATGATGTAAAGAGTTTGAAGACAACAATTTGTACCGTACAATTTGTAATGTATATGTTTATGAAAAACCACTAAATATCCAATCGTATGCGTAAACCTACGTACACGCATATCATCAAACAAAATGAGGTCGTTGGACTAATGTAACAAACATCGTGAATAGTAATCATAAAAATACTATACAGGCAATTAGGTTAGATTAAACATTTTGTTCACTTAGTATGATATGTACCCAACAATTCTATATGTTTTATTTTGCGAAACTATAATGGTTACAGTGAACTACAATTTCTATAGTTTTAGGCTTACGTCGATAGTATGATGGTCGAGATAGTGACATTAACTAATAAGGAGATTAAAAATAAAACTAATGTAATATACCACCCCGTTACCTGTAAAGTGGGAAATATTTATTTGCGCACAATGTTAGTGTGGTGTCATTAAACAGACCTCTTAGAAAGGAATTGGGATTCCGTTCGTTACTTTTTTTAATTTTTCAACCTCGTTAATGAAATATTAAACTTTAAAACAATGTACAGAGACTTATAATTAGAAACCTTGATAAAAATTATTTTGTTAACTTGTGTCGATAACATAGAAAGAGGCACAACTACGGTAACCTATTTCATGTGCATTGTGATACGCATTTTTTGTTTAATTTTTAGACCATAAAAGTGAAGAACTTTTAATAGGAATTAAACCTTTTGTATGAACTATGTAAATTCTTCGTTATGATAATTGACAAACACATAGTTTCGTTTTCATAAAGAAAATAGAAAATGATCTCGTAAAACGATTCTCCCAATTTCCAAACGATAAAATCGCAGACACTTTATAGCCGCTGTAAAACTATCGTAAAGGTCCTTATAAAGGAGAGCAACTGGATATTCTTCCATTTTTATCACCCACTTCAATTTCGTGGTCAAGGCGGTTTCAGGTGGGCAGAAAAAGCTTCGTACTTACGTTAGAGTCGTCGCGTTTTTTTAACGTTTCCCTCAAGATTTAGGCGGCATATCGTAAAGTTATGGAAAATAAGTCTTAAAGATACTTTAAAAAAATTGTGCTTCGGGCGTCATCTGGACTTTTTAGATGGAAATGAGGAGAGTGCTCTTTAAACGCCATCTGTACTTTTGGAACCATGTTTTTATGGCTCTAATAATATGTAAAGTTTTTCAAGATTCGGTAAAATTCATCATATCAAAGATTTTTATTGCATTAATTTGAAAACCGAATATTGGGTGTGAAAATTTCAATGACATGTGAACTATGTTAGTATTTTGTTACTGTTACGAAATTTTAGTTAATGGTCGTCTACTTTCACTAAAAAATTATCCTAAAATATCTGAAAGTGCCAATGTTGTCTTTCTTGATTACTCTTGTGTATTCTACCCATATTGTAAAGGTTTCCAAAGATATATGTCTATGACATATTTTAAAACTATTTAATTAAGTTGTCTATCCTGGAACTTTGGCTTACCTTATTATACTCCGCATCTTCACTGTCCCATGTTTACCGTTTCGAATTCCTTGGCATGCGATTGAACTTAAAAGAAAAGTAGTTCTTGCTTAATTGATCTGATAAATTATTTTTTTTTGCCTGTAATTTGAAACGAAAGGTGGGCAATTAAAATTGTTAAATGTTTTTTTAATATATTTTATGTATAATTAGGTAATGCATTATACAATAATTAAAAAGTTTTATATGTATTTTTTACCATCCTTTCTTCTCTTATTCCTTATACTGTACTTTATATTTAAATGCTTTTACAGTCGCGTAAAAACTGTTATATAAAGAATTGGGAATAACTGTTTTACAGGGACTTCTTTTACTACAGAGTGATTTTTGTTTCCGTATATAATTGTCAGTATCTAAATCCAATCATTACTATCGTACATGTTATTTTCCGTCTATATAATTTAAAGGGTAAGAATAAAACTTAAGTTTAGCAGAAGACTACTATGAGAATTCAGAAAATTTTAAAAGCTCTCTCAGAGCTCATTTATGCGCACAATTGCACTGGCAACACGCTTTTAGCACCGGTTATATCTGCTGGCCATTAGGACAGACGATACCTTCAGTCCGCTGTCTCATCGGTAGCTATCGCTGAATGCCCTTTATCGTCCATTAAGCCCTGTGTCTCGACTGATCCACGGCGGGTCCTATCGCACTAGTACCGCTCGTGTGGAAACCAAATGCAGGCTTACGACCGCCGCGTCGTCGAGTGCCATTCGATAGTTTCAGTGAGATAAGTTTACAGGGATACGAAAGTGAACTCCATTTACCGTAGTCACCAATGGTGTCTACGATAATTTGATGTGGGTATGTTTGTCTACCTTTCTTGTTAGTCGCTAAGATGAATTTATTACGTTTTACGTAAGTTAACGCAAGGTCATGGATTATATATGGTTACAAATTCTTTGACGTATCTCTTTGTCACAGAGTTTACGTAGTTTGTATATAAATATTTAATAATTTTGTTATTTATTTATAAATTCATTACATCTTTCTAAAGTCTATAAGTTAACAAGGATATGAAAATTAACTCTATTTGCAGTAGTTTCCAACGATGTCAGTGATAATTTGTCAGGATTATGTCTGTCTACGTTTTCTTGTTAGTCGTTGAAATGTAGCAGAATTACGGTTTGTATATATTTATGCAACAGTTTCAAATTCATTAATATATTCCTTCTTAACAAAGTTTATATAGTTTATTTATAAATCTTTAATGATTTCGCGTAGGAAAATGTCTATTTCTAATTTTACATTCTATTTCTAATTTATATATATATATATATATATATATACATATATATATATATATATATATATATATATATATATGTATATATATATATATTTGTACATAAATACATATACACGTAATGTACATACTATTTTATATCAATAACTTCAATATATTTTAACTATCTCGATATTTCTTTCTATGTGCATCAAACTTTACAAGTATATGCTTTAAATGCTATGTTAGTTAATATGTAGCAAAAATATGTTTATTGTTCATAATGTATTGCATGAACATTCTCAACAATTTCTGAAAAAAAACTACTGTCAAAATAGCAATTTTCAATGAAAAATATTAAATCTTTTTACAGAAACACGCTTCAAATAGGCTCAATTTGATACGAAGAAACACGTGTATGAATAATCATCACGTTCTTTTTCTTTATTAATTGCTACATTTAATTCCATATTTTAATACATTTACTAACCAAATTATCTTTGATTAATTAATATTCATTTTTTCTACCATGATGTAGGTAGGTATGCCATCGAAATTAATTATGTAGATACGTCGTGTAACAAAATTAAATGATAATCACGCTTCTACTAGAGTATTACTTGCACGAAATTTTTTTCGCACCTCAAAGTGATACTTCAAACGTGGGTTTCTGTATAAACTAAATATAAAATATTAGTCTGTCTTACACTATTTCTCATCACAATTTTTGGCGTGAATATCTAACGGCGCGTTAGTATTGGAGATAAATGTTCTGATAGCAAGACGCGCTTTTTCATTCTGCCAGCTTCGTGTATTGTCGGCTCTTTTCGACTTAATTCGGCCTACGTTACAACTTGTTTGTCATTAAGCCATATTCGCATCTTGTCGTCTCTTTCCAACTTAATTCTGCCAGCTTGTTTATATTGGAGTATTGACATATATATAGTTCATAATATTGGAGTATTTACATAAATAAAGTTAATTAGACCCTGGGTCTCTTCGACCCCGGACCTCTCGCACCGTAATTGGAAATCATGCCATTACAACAGCGAACCATCATTATAGTTGTTAAATACTTTGATATATATTCCAAGTTTATTTTTATAAACAAAATAATTTTGAAGTATAAAATATTTATGACATTTTTTTTCGATAGATGGCGCTATACTGATTCAAATCTATACGCTACGGTTTATCGTAATTATACAGTGCACATAATATTTATTTTTTTATAATACATGATAAAAATGTTTGTTTTTTATATTTATTCTCTGGGTCTAGGTCTGGTGAATATTTATAAAATTTTGATGTTTCACATCTATTAAGCGTCCCATGACGGTGCGATTTTTTTTGTTAATATTATAAATAAACGAAACCAGAAATATAGATAAACAAAACCTCTACCGAAATAAGCTTTCCCTCAGGCGATTGCCATCGGCATTATTAACTAATATCGGTTTCCGTTTTCGAATAGGTACGCTATAATATAAAAAGTGCGAGTAAGTATGTTACTTTCCGACAATAATATTTTGTACCTTATGCATCTAGCGTCTAACATAAAGATATCAACACCGTGGTGTTGGATTGATCAAAAGGTATACGGCTTTGACGGCGTGGCGCAACGCTTATGATTCATGGTTCACGGGTTCGATTCCCGGCCGCTCATCGAAAGAAGCTGGATGGGTGTTCTAGTTGGCTATAAGAGACTGCTCTCGTAGAGAGAAATAAGGCCACTATATGTATCAATTAGATACATTAAAGTACATAAATAAATAAATATTGGTTCCCGTGACAAATTCTATCATTCTGTGTTTCTTAGTTCTAGTTTGGTACCGAGTGATTTGAGAAAAGCGACCAGTCGTAATAATATATGTAAATAGCGTAGCGAAGCACAGTAAATTAAATTGCAATAATTGCTATATCGACAAACCATACTAAGTTAATAACTATATGTATATATATATATATATATATATATATATATATATATATATATATATATATACATACTAGTTATAAAATATTCAGAACTATTGAACACCAGTTCGATCTTGTTTAAACGTGTCAATTATCAATAGAGATAATAAGTTTGAGCGTCGTGACTACGCAACGCTTTTTTCTTGTGTGAAGTATGTCAAACTCGTTAAGAACTAAAATAACTAAAATATTTAACGGTAGATCTTATTCGTATCGTTTGTGTATATGTTAAATTGTTATGAACGAATTACTTTTTTTGCCTTGTCTATCTATTCTCGTGCGATTTAACTTCAGTCGCTTGATTGATTTGAGCTAAAAATTTAAATAAATACGTGATAATTGAAAACTATTTTAGTACAAAATTAAAAACGAATTTGAGCACTCAATTCATTCCACTTACTTGGTCAAGTGGAGCCTTAACAACGAGATAAAGAATATCGGATTCCGTAGACAATAGAACCTGTTAAGTACAACTCCCACTATTCTATTTCCGTACACGCTTAGGCATAAAACAAGGGTAAAAAGTGTCTTTATTAAACTACGAATATTGACATTATTCTTAATTAATTCCATGAAAAATATTACCTAGTACGTATTTTGCAGGTGTAAATTTAACTTAAATATATAAAAAACCGTTCAATCATTACTAGAGCTCGCACTACGAATGTTCCTTACATAATAATGTACTTATAAACACTTTAGGGTATTTCTATTAAAGTACTTACAGATATTAATTTTTACTATATTTTTCACAGACGTAAAACATGGTGAAAATTTAAAGAAATATAAAATCAAATATAAAATCAATATAAAATATAACCGCTGTGGCTTTCTCGTACTCAAATCTTATCAACGCTTTTTTCCTAATGATTTTTGGATCAATAGTTTCGGAAATAAATGGGGGGGGGGAGAATGCTGTATATTTGCATATTCTCTGGAATATCTTTTTAAATATGCAATTTAATATTACGAAAATAATTGTTTGTGTTTCTCTTAACAAGCCCTTTGAAATAATATTCGACGTGGCATGTGAAATGAAAAAAAATTACCATTTTTGTTTACCCCCTCCTTTATGAATATTTTTAAATAATTAGTCAGTGCAAAATGTCTAAATTAAAAAAAAGTATTATTACGCCAAATTTCAAATGTGTACGTTGCACTGAGAAAGTCGGCTGCGATCATAGAAAGACGTAAATATAGTGCCTACCATATATTTTATAGGCATAACACGGTGTATATTTAACAAATTATGACATCTTTATAGTTTTTCTACAAACCCTGAATGGGCTTCTTAAAAGTAGCTCTTTAAATTTATATCCCAAACGTTACAAGAAATAATTTTAAAAATTTTTGTTACATATAATATAAAATTTTTTGTTACAAATAATTTTAGAGGGGTACCTCTAAAATTTCTCTATCAATATTTTTAAATGTTTGTTGTGTTAATTTTTGTTCCGTGGTTTGTTGTAAGGATTATTTTTAGTAAAGACCTTTTATATTAATATTAGGATGAGATACTTAATTTAACGAAAAATTATCTGAAGGGTGATTTAACGTAACGAATAAAAAATATAATAACAAATGATGGATTTCATCTTAGAATTTTTATAATTCACCAAGCCTCCCAATATCAAGGCGAAAAAGGCAATTGTGAAATGTTTATTATATTTTTATGTCGTTCGCCTGATACAATTTTATACATTATATTAGTGCAGATTTATTTACTATTATTCCATAGATCAGAGTCCAGGAGTGTCTTTATTACGGTTAGAAAAAATTACATTTTTGTATCTCGTCCTTCCTTGTACTTTTCCAAATAACCTTTTCCAAAATATCCTTTTCCAAAATAATAATATCAAATATATTTTTATTCTACCCGTATAATTTAAATTAAGATTATTAAAATTCAAATTTACACTATCTTGACTTCTAGAGCGTTCGTTAAATTAATAAAAAAATCAAGAATGCCTGCTGATTAATTTCATATCATTATTAAGTAGAAGAAGCAATATTCTTTTACCCAAAATTCATAAAAAACTTTGACATTCCTATAGTTAGCCCTCAAATGTAAACCCTTCATGGGGAGGGAAAAGGATGGTTTTTGTACTAAAGTAATACGTAAAAAGTCCTGAAACACTTTCTATCCGTTTGTGTATCTTTTACTGGGATAATAGATCAGATTAAAATTTAGGTAAATTTTTGTCTCTGCTAAATCTTTTGTTAAGGACTTTTTATCTTACTGCCTGTTTTTCTGTTCATACGTTTGTCTGTTTCTTAGTATATGTCAAATTTTGATTTAAATCTGGATAATATTTATTTCAATCATACAATTATGAAATTAAATTATTGGCCCTTATAAGACAAGACCAAATATGCATATTTAAAAAGTAATATATAATAATTATCGGCATTGTTACAGTGAATCAGTTTAAGCACATACCAAGATATAAATTACTCTTTTATTCCAGTGATTAAGTACAAACTAAGATATAAATTACTCTTTTATTCCAGTGATTAAGTACAAACTAAAATATAAATTACTCTTTTATTCAAGTCATTAAGTACAAACTAAGATATAAATTACTCTTTTATTCAAGTGATTAAGTACAAACTAAGATATAAATTACTATTTTATTCCAGTGATTAAGTACAAACTAAGATATAAATTACTCTTTTATTCAAGTGATTAAGTACAAACTAAAATATAAATTACTCTTTTATTCAAGTGATTAAGTACAAACTAAGATATAAATTACTCTTTTATTCCAGTGATTAAGTTCAAACTAAGATATATATGACTCTTTTATTCCAGTGATTAAGTACAAACTAAGATATAAATTACTATTTTATTCCAGTGATTAAGTACAAACTAAGATATAAATTACTCTTTTATTCAAGTGATTAAGTACAAACTAAGATATAAATTACTCTTTTATTCCAGTGATTAAATACAAACTAAAATATAAATTACTCTTTTATTCAAGTGATTAAGTACAAACTAAAATATAAATTACTCTTTTATTCAAGTGATTAAGTACAAACTAAGATATAAATTACTCTTTTATTCCAGTGATTAAGTTCAAACTAAGATATATATGACTCTTTTATTCCAGTGATTAAGTACAAACTAAGATATATATTATTCTTTTATTCAAGTGATTAAATACAAACTAAGATATAAATTACTCTTTTATTCCAGTGATTAAATACAAACTAAGATATAAATTACACTTTTATTCCAGTAATTAAGTTTAAACTAAGATATGAATTACTCTTTTATTCCAGTAATTAAGTACAAACTAAGATATAAAGTACTCTTTTATTCCAGTGATTAAGTACAAACTAAGGTATAAATTACTCTTTTATTCCAGTGAAGTATTTCTGAAAAGCGGAACACGAATTAGAGCAAAATTCCACTACATAAATAAAAAATATTCGCGAGTAAACCGCGGATAAAGGTTAACAGACATTAAGAGTAAGATAACCTCACTAGTATTCGTATAAATAAAGAAAAATAAAAGCAAAAACAATTTATTCCGCATTTACGACGTAAATTGTGTGAACTTAAGCGGAAAGATTGCGCGTGCCATCTAAGTGTGCCTAATATTTCACCTCATCGAGCTTCTGCATTCAATAACAGCCTCACATTATATCTTTCCCATTCAATGATTTCGTAATATACGCGGCACACGCGGCTCAGCATTGGCCAACTTCCCGTACCTGCGGCTTGAAGTTAAAGTATATGAGTATTATTTCTGGTTTGTTCTGCATTATAACAAAAAGATAAATACCATTTTCATTCCAATTTTTTTTATAGTTTTTAAAATGTAGTCCATCAACGGTTAAAAAGGAAAATATAAAGTTGATAAAAGTTATTTTTTTTTCTAAATTTCTCCGCAGCTCTTAATGGTATATTAAATATGCTTCCGTAAATTTTGTGGACTACGTGCCTTTCTATAACCGTATTTAAAAGTTTTTATAGAAAATAAATTTCTCATAATACACAGTTTATAATTTCAAAATAATATACAACCATTATGGTAACAACACCTAAAGTATTAATTAAGAGAGAAAAGTTCATTTACCTTTTTAACTAACACACAAACGATTGATTGCACACACAAACGAATAAACAAACAAATCTCTCACTCTAAACGCATACACCTCCTTCATTCCGTCGAGGATAAAAATGCTTATTAATAATAAAAACTCTCTCTAACTTGTTTAATATTTTGTCCAAGCTGAAAACATACTTTGTTCCTGTGGAATCTAGATGACGTAATAACTTTAAAAATACTACGAACTTGAACAAAATTACGATATCCTCGATAAGAATGAAATCATGTTAATGTTACTTGAAAAATCCAAGCATAGTGTAGAATTTCTGACAGATTTCATTAATATTATTTTGAAATAAGTAGTGATCTTCGCCATCATCCATTATCAGTTTCGGGATGACGCACGAATTATGTCCTTTCGACCTAGGTCGAAAGGACATAATCACATTTCTAACAAGTATCTACATAACAAGCAATTGGACATTTGCTCAAATTACTTTTTAATTAATTAACAATATATAACAGTAGTAAAGATTACTTTACAATCAATAATTCTAGGTACTTAAATTTAAAAATTAAATATATCTGGTGAAAGAAATTTAATAATTATGAAACACTTTTTTTATATCACTTAGTAGAAAGCGGCTTCCACACAAGTAAAACCGCCGGTAAGAGATATATACTTAATTATTAAATAAAATTTGAATTCTGCCTTTAAAGCCACTACCAAATTTATTCGACTTTATTTTCTCAACGCCAGCTTGGAAAAGAACAATTTTCAACTTTGTCTTTATACTTTTAGATTTCATAATACTAGCGTGACCCGTGCGAAGTCTTCGCATTACTTATTCCATTATGAAGCTCAGATGACAGATCAAACAAATATTTTACTAAAATTGACATATAGAGGCGCAAGTATCAAAAGCATTGAGCTAAAGCGCCACTTTATTTATACGTGAGTGGATTTGAAATTAAACAAAAATTTTACCGACCGTCAATCATATTGACGTTGAGCCGTTAGATGGCAGCATTGCTGTTTTGTGTATATAATTTTAATAATTAATTAATTTGCAAAAACAATAGCAATAATAAATTTTTTAGTTGTGAATGCCGGTAGAGCAAGCAATTATCTATAAAATGATATATAATTTATGTGGATTAGTTGTGAGGTTTTTTTTAAAAAGGGAGAGTAACATCTTAACCTTAGTGTATTAATATATATGATGATGATAATGATGATTGTCGTAGTATACTGTTTGTAGTAAATCCACACAAGAATGGTTAGAAATTATTTGACAATATGTATAAAAAATACACTAACGGATTTGATTTACAACCCGCTTCGTTTCGCCCTTACCCACTAACCTACTCGGCCAATCCACAATACATTATAACGATTAACATTTAAAATACACGCCGCGAGGCAAAAGATACGTGACCATTGTAGCGCGTCGTCCCAACTTTTCTGGAGCATGCTAAATGGGGCCGGCAGATAAATTTTATCAAGATCAGGTCGTGCAGCCCGTCGGCTGGCTGGACCGATTGCTGCCCGAACCCTTGTATGCTTGAGCAAATTGAATGAACACGCCTTTCTTGCGTTTTCTTATGCAAATTTTTCCCTTAGATAGCCTCGCTCGGGTTGGAGGTCAAACTGAAATGAAACGTAGTAACTTAGAAAAATATTGTGATACCGGAATTCTTCATTTTGTGCTATTTTTTTTTGGTTACTCCTATTGACTTCACACCTAATGACAATACAGTAAGAAAGATTAACTATTTATCTAAATAAGGCATTTTTCAATTCGATATAGTTCATGTATTAAAAAAACGTGCATAAATATTTAGGTTAATTAAAAATACGTTGACCTCTTAGTTAGCTCTACCCAGGAAGATACACTTTTTACTTCAATTTTTCTTTGTATTTTTTATACATTTACACGGTAATCATATTTTGCAGCTTCTAAGTTATTGATTTTATATTCCTAGAACAAACACTGTTACAGATAATGACAGTTTCTACAAAATTTAATGATACCAAACGACGTAATTGAATCATGACGTCCAACATCTATAAAAAAACCTATATTAAACAGTGATGCTTAAGGCGTTCAGAGAAATAAAGTATTAAAATTTGCTTACATTACAAAATTTTAATACCTAAAAGACTCCATGATCCATGTGAAATGGCCCAATTATTTTTCTATAAAAAGCAAAATTAAAAATTTTGAAAAAAAAACTCATGACGGATGTAGTCATTGTAATTGAAAAACGATTAAATATTTTTTTTGAAAACCCCCCGTCTAAAAAAAAGTAAGAACAATTAATATAATTACAAACCCAAGAAAATACGTCAGGGACTACGTCAGGGAATACGTCAGGGCCATACCCTGCCTATGCCTAAAATTTTGCAATTATATCAGTTTTCGTGACTAATTGAAATTCTCTTAGGTACGCAAATAGCTTTTGTGTCATTTGCATTTTGAGATAAATGGAAATATTCGTTTGCAACAAAATGTTGCAGCGTGCCTTGGCCAGCTAACACCATAACATCTATCCAAGAACCATCACCCATAGCCTAAAAACAATCACATAATTCCCAAATATTTTGCAGAAAACCGTATCTAAATCGGTCAAACCATTTGGGAGATAAATGGGAATATTCGTTCGCAAACAACATGTTTATTGCTGCGCCCCCTGATGAATAAATAACTATCTACCTATCTAAGAACCATTACCAATGGATCACAAACATTTTACAGAAAACCGTATCTAAATCGGTCAAACAGTTTTGGAGATAAAAGGGGAACAATTAATTGCGCACACAAACGAATAAACAAACAACCTCTCACCCTAATCGCATACACCTCCTCCGTTCCTTCGTGGGTAAAAAATATTTTTAATAAATTCTGCATTCTAGGATCTTATTGACATTTTTATTAGGACTTTATTGAATTAAAACTAAGTTGTTCGACTAAAGAGGAAACTCGAATAAAACAGTTTCGGCACGGCAAAAAGGATAGGAGGGTCCAAAAACAGAGGAGGTAACTTCAAGAAGTAATGAGAAGACTCGCATTGTTTACTTTATGCCGTATTGTTTGTTTTATTTTTCTAACCTTAAGGAATACTACAGAAATAACATTTTAATAATAATGTAATAAATAGCCCACAAGCTGATGTGCCACAAGCTATATTTAATAACCTGGAGATATTTCGTATAATATTATGTACTAGAAAACTGTGTTATACCAATTTGATATTATTATTACACAGCCCTTTACATATTATTCTAATGACAATAAAACAAAAACTAATTCTATGTTAAAACAAATAAATTATCAATTGTTCCATGGACTGAAACGATAGTTATTCACATGACCATGGGTTACAGTGGAGCCAACTTGTGAACGTTAAAACGAAAATTCTAGCTTAAATTATTGTAATGTTTATGTAGTTTATTTATTAATTTCATAAAGCAATTTATTTACTGCATTTATAAATTACATTTATATAAGCTGTAACAAAATTAACCCTCTATTTGCACCGAAAGGTAAATTTGCGATCAAAATTGAAATTATATACGCATAATGTATTGAGCTATTAATTGACTATTTTCTTAAAAACATTTATTTTTTAAACTATATTCGTTTAATTAATGTTATTCCTAAACGTTAATTTGTTAAATCATTTTGTGAATTTTATTCCATTTCCATAATAAACGCTCGCAAAAGGTTTCTGAACACCAAACTCAAAGAAAAGTTATGAAAGTCATAATAATACATTGTTAATCTAGAAAGTAGTGTTAATAATCTTGCCGAATGGTAACTTTTCGAGAAAGGAAGGGGTTTGCTTATGTGTGTGTATATATATATATATATATATATATATATATATATACACTGCCTGCACGGTGTACACATTTAAAATCAAAACCAAAGCTCTTGTTCCAAATTTGTCATAAAAATAAAAAAATAAATGAATATAAAATTGAAAGTTATTTTTCTTTAATTTCATATAAAAACACACTTTTCAAAATTGATAATTTATATAAGAAACGAAAATTCACGTGTATCATATTGATTTCATAAGTCTATATGAAAATTAAAAATAATAAGAATGTTTGTCTAAAAAGAGAATATTTTGACTTTTATTTAAGTTCCACTCTCCTAACTTGAGAACTTCTAAGCTAACAATTATAAAAAAAATACTGCAAGTAAAGAGAACAACAAAAATGTTAACCAAAATATAAGTGCGAATTTCTTAATTTTGTTTTTAAAGTTTGCTATTAAAAAAGAGAGAAATCCGTCCACCCTTTTTATCTATTACGGATGAAGGAATATTCGAGTGATTATTTGATTAGGGTCCTTTTCCTTATTGGCGACGTCACCCTGACAAGGTCTCTAATATAATATAAAAATTCTTTTATAACCAATGATATACTCTTTATATTGTAGTAACATTTACATATGTATCATATCTTAACATTGTTAATGTAATATATGGATTTCACATTCGTAGCCACGTTGTGTTATTTATTTTTCCCTAAAGTCAAAATTATACGGACCACCAATATGAAACGATTAACCGCTACAAGATTCAATTAAGTCGTCAAGCTAATCATGGACTTCTGAGTACACACAATTTTCTCATTAACTTATCCATTAAGAAACCATTATTAATTCTCAAACAATTTAACTGAGAAACTTTATAAACGGATTGGCTACGCCGTTGGAAGCTGTTGCCCTTTGCCATCACCGCCTAGCGACTTATTTTTAAAGGTCGGAAAATATATTTAGAGTTTTCCGAAAGCTATCTCGAGTATCTTGAGATCAGAGGTGAATCGGGTATTGAGTAAAGAAATTTAGCTGGAATTTCGGATTAGTTCACTTTAGTTAAAACTGCTTTACTTCAAAGGACCGAAGAAATTTTGTGAACTCGACCACATATCGTCTTTGACAGATTTAATCTCGAAATAGCATTCTCCAAGAAGTTTTTATAAGTACATTCGGAGGTTTAATTTAGAATGGAGGGGTCGATAATCATATTTATGTATATATATATATATATATATATATATATATATATATATATATATATTTATATATATATATATATATATATAATTAGTATGTATATAAAGAAGATCATCCACCATATTAATAATTTAAAGCAATATAATTATTATAGTGTGTAAAACGAAACATTTGACAATTGTGTGTTTTATTTTATATGAATCCGTAAGTAAATTGAAAGCTTTACAATTTTGTCATACCCATCTGTTGCAATCACAGATTTACAACAATTTATTTATGTGTTTATTTATTTGAAACTTTAATGTAAAAAAATTATTAATTAGTGGCTTAGGGAGTTACGACAAAATTAAGGAAGGGTGGGACTAAGGGACTATGAGACGAAGTATTTTTTATATGGTCTTTGAAAACATTTATATATGATGAGTTCCTGGTATCATAATCTAATTTATTCCATAGTTTAGCAGCATGAACAGGGAGAGACTTTTCCTAAAAGGCGATTGTACGTTTGAGAAAACCGAATTGGTTTTTACAGCGTTACACTAAACCGTGAGTAGATAAGTAACTTAATCTGATTCAAAAGTATGTTGGGTAAATTAAATTGTTTAAAATATTATGAAGAAGTTTAAAAATATGTGCAGTACACAAATTGTGGGTTTCCGTCCATAAAAGTGGCATTCTGAGCTGAGAAACTTATTCATACTTTTTCCAAGCAAATATGTAAATGGCGGACAAATTTTGGAGACAGTCGAATTTTCTAAGACGATTCTTAGTAAGAGCTAGTAACATACATTTCAGAAGTAAAGCAGAAACAAATACATTTATATGTAAATATAACTTCGCAAGTAGATACTTTTGATGAAAAACTCAATGTGTTGTAAATTATTAAAAAAATGAGTGCACCTCCACTCCACATAAATAATGTGTAAAGCGACGAAGCGTTTTCACGCGCCTCGAAGGTTTTTTAAATTAATTTTTAGATTTTCTATTACAATTTTCATTTTTAATCCTCGTTTGCAGAATATGAAACTTCAGAAGCGAATACCTATTTTGGTCGTCTTCTAGCATGCACTTGACAAGTTTTTTTTTTAAATTATCAATGGCTGTATAGTCCCTGAAATTAATTTATGGCCATTCTCTTACTAATTAGCAGGGCGATTAATGTGCCGTATCTCGCATTTATTTTAGCATAAAAATATTCTGAGCACGAATATTTTTCAGAAGAATATGCTATCTTCATAATTTTACGTACAACTAATGTGGAAATCAATTGCTTTCATCTAACTTCTACTATATTCATTTCAAAAGAACATATTTATAGCAGAAAGCTTGTTATTAAATTTCTTGAATATAATACAAAAAGTTTCATTAATTGTGATAACTTGGATTTTACTTCATTAAGAAAATGTAAAATATATTGAAAATAACAAAGCGTACAAATCTAATTGAACTTCTGTATTTATTTTGATTAAATACGCAATGCACGAAGATAAAGATTTTAAACATTTGATAAATAGGAAGTTTTATACAGATTTAACACGATGTCTTTATAGCTTTAAGAAAAACTTAAAGGAAGGACTCCGTTTTGGTGTTTGGCTACGAAAATTCTGTATTTTTGATTTTTTTTAAAATAGTTTAACCATAATTAATTACTCAGTGATCGTAATGAGATATAAATCAAATTGATCTAATTATTATTAATTGATTCATTGAAACATGATTGATTCCATTTTAGATCATATTTATAAGTTTAACTAGGCATCCATAGCCTTCAAAATCACTTTTTGTAGAAAAATATTAAAAATATAGGAATCAAATTACCAAAAATCCCGGTAAGATGGAATTTTTTCACTATTATCCCGTAATCTATAAGAATTGTCACCTTAACAAGGAAATTTGTTGTTGACCTGACCAATTGAGTGTAATTACCATTGACATATGACATTAAATAAATGTAATAAACGTAAAAATTAACTTATTTTTTTGCCAGGTAAAAGAGAACAATTGCACACAATTCAACAGTTTTTTATTTCCATCTTCACCCTTGATAAATCAGAATCAAGTAACATAAACCGCAAGTTCAAATACAAGCCTCAACAGTCAAATCAGTATCAATATTAGAAACCAGAAACAAAGAAAATGACATTTTTTTCATATTTTTATCTCATCTACCATTGGTTAGGAAAGAAAATAGTTAAATATTTTCAAAACAAATACCAAATCACTTTAATCTTCATAATTTTTAGGACTTCGTAGCCAAATATCAAAAACGGAATCCTTCTAATTTCGTCCTGTCTGTCCGTATGTCACAGCCATTTTACTCGGAGACTATTGGCACTATACAGATGAAATTTAAATGGTAGGTGTCTTCTGTGAACCGCTATACAATGAAAAAGTGGTAATAGAAAAAAAAATAGTATTAGGTGTGGCACTCAAAACAAGTAACTGAGAGATGAAAAAAATCCCGTGCACATAGGCGTGTGGGCATTAGATAGGTCTTAAAATTATACACAGGTTCCAAAATAACTATTTTATTTAAATCAATGGTTAGTGAGATATGCGTTTCTAAAATCTCAAAAGCGTCTGTATAATTCTGACAAAAAATTAAGATCTTATAAGTGCTCCATTTTTTTATTATAAAACCCTAAAAAATACGAAGCATATTATAAAAACATAAAATTTAAACTTTCAATCATTGATACATTTATCATAAATGTATATTGTACGTGTCTTATTCCTTAGTATACTTAAATCCTGTAAATATAAGTATCTTTATTTAGATTATTGGCTTTCAATGTTTTGTATATAATTTATATAAAGGCACATCAGTGATAAAAGAAATAAAGAGACGACCATAATAAAAGAATAGTTTTACGGTAAGCTTTTGACGGAAATAAATATTAAATATATCCATTAAAACGAATGACAAAACATAAGTAAAACAAGTTCTTTGGAAAATTAAGGAAATATGTCATACAACATGTACGTTATCCATATAAAAAAACATATGACAAAACACATTTCCTTAATTTTCCTAAGATCCAATTTCCCTTGTAATGTGCTTAACGTATTAAAAACTTCGCATTTACAAGTCTTTTTTAATCCCATAAAGATATAAGTTCATGTTTCCTGGGTATCTTGCATCTCTTTAACTAATTTTGTTCAAAGTGTGCAGTGCTGTGAACTCGCTACGTCAGAGCATAACGTTGCTAAACCTGCCATTAACGTAATTGATATCGACTTCTGACTTTCAACGCGATTCGTTACACGAAGGATGCATAAAGCGGAAAGCATCCACAGCATTTTCTGAGTATTTCCTGCTTTATAGGTATGGTAACATATGTTACTGAGAAGTGCAGACTCTTGCCAAATTTGTATCTATTTATGTGTTTGGTTTGTATATATACAAATACTATGATTTTATAAGAAAATCTTTTTCTAGAATAACTTTTAGTTCAGCATATATTTTTTAAATCCTTCGAAGAAATTAAATTATATTCTGAATATCCCTATGAGGCGGTCCATTGATTCTAGGTTAACTAAAATTGATTGCGATGCCAGATTGATATTTTTACGTCATTTCAGTAATTGTATTTGAAAAATCTTTTATGTCATTAAATAATTATATATGTTATTATTTTATATCTTTGTATATATATATATATATATATATATATATATATATATATATATATGTATATATATATATATATGTATATATATATATATATATATATATATATATATATTATCCCCACGTTTTTTAGTATATCTGCGGAGGTATGTTAGTTAATATTTCAAAATTTTAACAATTATTGTTAATGTTTAATATTTAAAAAAAACATTTTTGACATTCACACATATAAAATTTAACTAACCTCTTATGAACCCTGTTATTTTTACAATTTTAGGTTCAGTAATTTTGAAAATGGGGTAAAGAAAAGTGAAAACGTACAAAAAAAACCTTAATTAACCTATACTTTCAAATTTAAGTAAGCACCTAGGTAATCTGTTATTTTCACAATTTTAATAGTTTCAAAATAGGATGAAGATGGTGGAGAGGAATATATTTTACTTCTAAGTTTTTAGCGTTTCTCTGGAAATATGTTGCCTAAAATATATATATTTATATATATATATATATATATATATATATATATATATATATATATATATATCTTCTTGTAAATAGCCTTTCCAGTTATTTTTTTCAATATAGAACAAAGTTCCAGTGATTAATTTGCTTCTTTTATAATTTCCATTTAAGCATTTTTAAGTTTTAACTTAGGTAAAAGCCGGTTAATATATTTTAACTTGATACCACATTTTAAGTCTAACCTCTAACGATTTCTGACGAAAGCAATCGTGAACAACAGACAGGTGGACGGACACAAGATTGTTCAAATAAAGTTTGAGCTTTTTCCTTTTGAGTTACAGAACCCTAAACATACAAGACTATCGTCCAAGGATTATTTTCTGCATCGATCAACAATTTCCGAGAAATACGTTATAACGTAAATTATACACGTAAGTTATCACGTAAAGTTTTCTCTTTTTCTTTCAAAGTTACAAAACCCTAATATACAAAAATGTTTATTCAAGAATGAAAATGGCTTTTAACAGTTATTTTGTTTATGTATAAGTTTACTTACATGAACAAAATAACTATTATACATAAACAAAAAAATTGTTTACGTAGAAATTTAATAACAATTTTAAGTACTTATAAAAATTAAGTAATTACGAAAAGAACCTTTCAGAAAGCAATAAATAAAGTTCTCATTGTTAGTGGACAAAAATCATCTACCTATCCTTTATGAAATGAAAAGAAATACAAAACTAATTTTATCGTTCTATCGATTCTGTCACCGGCGTCATTTAATATAATTGCAGTCAAGTTAACAGGGTCTAATTCACGTATGAAACAATATAACGAATTCGCGTATGAAACAATATAACGAATTCATGTATGAAACAATATTACGAATTCGCGTATGAAACAATATAACGAATTCACGTATGAAATAATATAACAAATTTACGTATGAAACAATATAACGAATTCATGTATGAAACGATATAACAAATTCACGTATGAAACAATATAACGAATTCACGTATGAAATAATATAACAAATTCACGTATGAAACAGTATAACGAATTCACGTATGAAACAATATAACGAATTCACGTATGAAATAATATAACAAATTCACGTATGAAACAATATAACGAATTCCCGTATGAAACAATAGGTCATTACCAATTAAAGATGATAGTTGGTTCGATGCAAACAGAACTGGACAATTTTATTTCTGCTTATATCTTTCTTGACTTTTACTAAACGCCTCTTTTAAAAAACAAACATTTGTAAAATTCTATGTCACGGATTATTTTTGGCAATTCTGAAAAACCAAGTAACAGTCTGTAGTTGCGTAAGTGATGTTGTAAAATAAGAGAAACCATATTCAAAAGGAGAAAGTAAAAAGAAAGTTATACGAGAAACATAATAAATGTTTTAAGATAATGTCAAACAAAACTAAAGTGACTATATCAAAATGATTTGGAATTATAAAAGGCGTATCTTTTATAATACTTATTTATAAGGTATAATGTCCTAAGAGGACATTTTATCTTATAACGAAACAGGACATTATATCTAATCACTAAGAGACATTATATCTTTGTTAAGACAGTTTCATTTTCATTGCATGTTTTGTTATGCTAATTTTCTTAAATATTTGCTTGTTATGATTATATTACATATTGTTGTGATTATATTACATATAGCTGGTTATAATAAATTATTATATAGCTTTATCCTGAAAACAGAAGAAGGTAATCAAAATCGCAAATTTTCATAAATCATTGTTTCTCAGAGGAGTTTTCCCGTGGATGTATTTAGGACAAAGAGAGAATTGGGAGACAACTAAAACAAGTCCTAGCTTATTATAATTAGTAATCTGAGACTTTTTTCTAAAATTTTCCTGCTAATATTGCCTGAACTGGTATAAAATGGCCTTTTTCTTCAAGTATTAAAGAACTAGACATATATATATAACTGGTCAAAATATTGGCAAGTACAAGTATTAATTTTTAAATGTGTACGGAACACTCGTAGTACGAGTCCAACCCGCACTTAACAGTTTTTTAATTCAAATATACTGTTAAAATTTTATAATTTTTAAATTTTCATTTGCAGTCAACTGAACTGAATATTTAGATCCATGATGACAAACCTCTAAAATACTAAGTTATCTACAGATAGTATTGATTTAACCGCGTTTTAAGTTGATTGATATCGTTTGTACACTTTACATCGTCAAAGTTAAATAAATAATTACGCGAAAACGCAAAAACTAAAAAAAACAATTAACATTTTTCGATTTTTATGTATTCCAATATTTACGCTAAATGTAAATTTTACGCTAAATGTAATTTTACGCAAATTATACGCAATAATTCATGTATAAATAAGAAAATTAGAGAGCATTACTATATTTAAAGATTTTATCTTTTTATGTTAACACATTTTAAGTGGTTTTTTGCTAAAATAAAAGCACCTGAGTTTTTAACCTCGACTTTTTTTTTCTAACTTTTTTTTTCTTTTCACAAATATTAAAAATGAGCAAAAAGTAAAATAGCAAGTTAAGGATAACAAAAATTGATCAACTACGAGTAGAACTACGAGAAGTCTCTATAAGTTAGACACTTGTTGACATTAAATTTACTTAGTATTTCCATTAAACTATTTACAAACATTAATTTTTCGCAACGTAAATATATTACCTACCATACCTTTCATAGGCCTAGAAACTTGGTGCATTTTTAAGAAACTATGTGATCTAGGGTAATTGCTATAATTTTTCTATAATCTTCTATTCGCATTTTATCAACCTTTTTCATAATTTTTGGTAAGTAGGTTCGGAAATAAAGGGGGTAAGCCCTATTTTTGAATATCTTTTAGGATACATTTTTAAATATACAACTTAAAATTATGAAAAAACCCTACTTCGACATTTCTCGTAATGAGACCTATCAAATGAAACCCCACATGATACATAAAATTTTAAAAAAATAATGAGCTAGTACAAAATATGTAGGTTGATATGATGTATCATATGCTAAATTTAAAATTTCTAGTTTCTGAGAAACTTAGCCGCACTGACAGACATTTGAGTGATCTCATAAGGGTTCCATTTCCATTTTGAGGTACGAAACCCTAAAAAATCAGCCATTTCCAACATGGGATAATAAATAAACTCCGATATATTTCAAAAATTTTCTAAAAATATTATAACCTGATGCGAAATGTTAAAAATAGCTATTTAAATTTAAATTTTAAAGGTGTGAAAACTAAAGCATCAAAAGAAATATTTTGTGTCACAGGTAAAAATTGCTTAAATGATAAAAATTAAAATGTTTGCGGCACAAATACATTGAGCATTTTTTTTGGCTTAGCATATTATAGTGCGAGCGATTCTGTTGATGATTCTAAAATAAGAAAGTAATTTTGAATACCTCTCAAGTATAGAAATCAGTGATCATTTTATCAAACTTTAAGCCTATAATATTAATATAAGATTTCCTCTTTTTTGCATTGAGCATTATTTTTTTACATTTTAGCACATTATAGTGCGAGCGATTCTGTTGCTGACTCCAAAATAAGAACTTACTTTTGAATACCTCTTAAGTACAGAAATAATTGAACATTTTATCAAACTTCAAGCCTAAAATATTAGTATAAGATTTCCTCTTTTTTGCATTGAGCATTATTTTTTTACATTTTAGCACATTATAGTGCGAGCGATTCTGTTGATGATTCTAAAATAAAAAGTTACTGTTGAATACCTCTCAAGTACAGAAATAAGTGATCATTTTATCAAACTTCAAGCCTAAAATATAAGATTTCCTCGCCCAAAGAAACCAAAAAAAAATAATTACTCTAAATAGAAAGAAATCAGAACACAATTGAGTATTCTAAAAGAGCAAATTTACACTTGTCATGCAACAAAGAGAGGCATATAATGGGTAACTTAGTTACGGACAATAGTGGGCTGAACATTACGCAAGAGAATGTAACTAGATGAGAGCATATCAGGTCTGGCAATAAAGTTAATGCGTTAGACATGGTATTAGAGTTGAGCGGATAATACAAGTAACTGGATAAGAAATAAGTAAGGACGATCAGTATAATGACGATAATAGGCCAATAGTGATGTGAATTTCCAGGTACTCTATGTGACAAATATTTCCGTTGTCACTTTCGTTAGAGCTAGAAATGTTCAATAATTGCTTATCTGGTAACGGAATAATTTATGTAGACAATTAAATCTGATGCTTGTAGGTTTATTTAAATCGCTTCTTCAATATAATAATTATTATTTAATATTATTGCTTAATTTAATAATAGTATTCTTAATTGATATGTAAGTGATTATTTATTCGGTTCTATGATTGTGAGAAGAATTTTACTGTCCAATTTTGTAATACAAAAATTCTAATAACAAACAAACTATAATAATTAGTTATATATGTACTTTAAGGCTTTATTTTTAAATATCTATAAAGGTTTAGTTTAATTAACTTAATATATTTTCATGATCAGATTTTATGACAGAAAGGGGACATAACAGGAAAATGTAATACGTAGCAACATAATTTTTTTTGTAGGTTTTCATATTGTTAACGATACTTTCAGATATTATTCTAATATAATGATAATGGATTAAAAGTACGCGTTTACTGTTATTTGCTTCACTCGTTATCATTTATTACATACAAGAACGTAAAAGTTCTTGAAAGTTCTAATTTACACCATGTTCATCTAAATATTATAAACTATGCTTAGTGAAAATTTCAAGTCAGTCCGAAAACCTTGAAAAACATATAAATTGAAACTTTTGTTTTTATAAATTAATATGTCTATTGATTTAATTAGATTATTTAGTATAGTTAAAAACTTAAATTGACGTATTTTACTAGATTTTATTATTAAAATGGTAGTAAAAGTTTATCAATTTTAGAATAACGAACCTTTTTTTAGTACGAGGTCTATTGTATTTGATTTTTCTATAAAAACATAGACCTCATACCTAACTATAAACACAATGGATTTATATAGTTTATCGAATAAAAGAGAATTATACAATTTTTTTGGAATTATTTTTAGCCGACTTAAATTAAATATATACATATTTTTATATGTTTACTTTATTACTGATACTTTATAAACAGTATAAAAAAGTTGGGATCCGTGAATTTCGATAAGAACTATAGATTTTATTATGAAAATATACAAATAAAATATATAAAAAGTATTAGCGTAAAGTATAACATATTCAATATTTAATTTTATTAGCCCAGGGCATAGGTCAGAATAAAAGTTTAGTTAGTCTTTTTATCTCTGCCGCCTACTGCGCTATGCTTTCATAGATAAATGCCTATGAAGATGTGATGTATATATGCACTTTGTCTAATGTATAATTATTTATATATCTAAATATGTTTGTAAGTATCCACACGTATTTTTATATGTAGATACATTTATGTAAACACTAGCTACTTGCGATTTCGATATTGCAAAATAGTAGAAGTTTTAAATATATGTATTAATTTGGAATTGTTTCTGAATTAATACAAATACTCTTTTCACAGTCCCTTTTAGTTAGATTCAACGTCACAGATTGATCTGCATAATCATTTTTTAAAATGAGTTTCTTCCACATATCTTTGTTTATTACTTAGGTAACTTTGTATCCCATTGTGAGAAAAAAATTTAAAATAAGTCTGGTAATTTTAGTTATATTTGAAATTAAAAACATTCTTTACGGCTAACTCCTTACCATTCAGTCATGTATTTACAAATTATGAGGAAATTTATATTGTTATAAACATGAACGTAAAGTCATTATCATGACAAGAGTCATGATAGTCAAAATCATAGTCTTAAATTCTTCTTTTACTGACGTGGAGTGCGGACGCCTTTTGTATAGGAACGATCGAAATGGTGACAACAGACCATAGACGGCCCGTGATCCGCCTGGTTGTTATATGACGAATCATGTTCAATTCAATTGTTTCAGCTTTTAAATATTATACCTTAGAGTATTACACCTTAGCTTCTATTTATATATTTTTCGAAAAACCCTGATTGTCACTCAGATGGACCAACAGACAGACAAAAATTGCAAAAGTTGTAGATTTCATTTTATGATAGTGTACTTCATTGGTGCTATTAATATCAAGTCAAGAAACGATTTTATAGACAGACATTACCGTTTTATCATATCAGACACAGATACAGCATTACCGGCTTATTATATCTTATTATAGTCATATATAAATATTTGTGAAATCCATTATTCCGTTATGGTGAGTGCCACCTTATGATATGACCTATGCTAATTTAGTATATGACAATCATATTCTCATATACTAAATTAGCCGTTTAGGTTATTTAATTGGGACGAGTCTCAAACAGTTTGTTGATCTTATATACCTTCAATTCGTGATGATTGTCGTTAATTTTATATTAATTTTTTTATCAGTCAATTCGAATAAACATAAAAATGGTATATATTGATATGTTCACCAGGTTTCCTTAAAATTTGCTATTTTGAAAAATATAAGAAATCGTTATGGTATGTAATCGAGATAAATTGTACATTATTTTCATTCTGAAGCAAAGCTTGATATTTTCAATAAATAAATTAAGAAAAATATAATTTATGGTGTGATATTTTCTATTTTACTTTTTATTAAGAATTCAGGCTGAATTTTGTCACCGAAATTAATATATATAGTTGTAGTTCGTATACAATTTAGTTTACCTTTAAAAAATTATCATTCAATCAATATCTCAGGAACAAATGAAACTTAAAATCATCGTTGAAAGTTTTCAGTAAACTGCTAATAACCCGGTTTTTTCACAATTTTTACTTAGGCACTCTCGAAACTAGGAGGATATATGGGAATTTTAAACAATATGTCTAAAATTATCTTATATAAAATTGGAAAAAAAATATATTTGGGATTTTATAAATTGTTAATAAAAATATTATCTCTTTTTCCACAATTTTGATTTAGCACTTTCGAAAATAGGAGGATATATGGCCATTTTAAACCATATGTCTAAAATTATCTTATATAAAATTCGAAAAAAAATATATTACTTGTTAATCAAAATATTATCTTTACAACGAATTTTTTACTTGTCTATCAAAGATATCGTTTTGAATATTTTTGAATATTGACTATTAACATAAGTTAATAGAAGTATGATTTAACGTTATGCTTTAACGCACATATCAAATGAAACGGTTTCTGAGAAAAATTTTGTATTTATTTTTGGCAGTGTCTCCATAAATTTCTTATGCAAAGTTTTAATATAATTTTGGAACTCTTACAAGTTGCTCTTTCAATTGATATACCATACCATTAATTTTTTTTTTAATTTTCAGTCTTTCAACTATCATTTCATGTGCCCATTTTAGTTATTACTATACACCTTTTATTTCTTAATATTATTTAATAAATAATTTAAAACCATGTGGAGAAATCAAGAAATAAGCGACATAATATAAGATTCAGATCTATTTAATACATCTGAAGTTATAACGGATCAAACAGACAGACCGATTTAATTGCAACTACTTTATTATGAAACTTCCGTATAAACAATATCTAAGTAAATCATGTGATAATTAAAACTTTTTTTTATCTGTCCCTATAATTAATATAGCTATATATAATCCTTTTAAACATAATTAATGTGTTGTCAAACTGTAGGCTAACATCAATTATATAAACGGCAGCAGAGAAATACTATATATTTAATTTCATTTCCTAATACCATTAATTATTAACTACACAGTTGATAACATTTCTGAAACTTTCATCAAAACATACTTCCATTTTTAATCTACCCTGTGTAATTAAATTCCATTTTGATTTTAAATTTGTGGATAAGTCTGGTGTTAAATTAAAAGCTAATAAACAATAACCATGAAACACACAGGCCGTTTTAGTTGCAACTACTTTATTATAAACTTCCATATTAACAATATCATATGATAATTAAAATGTTTTTTTTTTCATCTGTCCCTATAATCAATGTAGAAATATATAATCCTTTTAAACATAATTAATTATTGTGTTGTCAAACTACAGGCTATAATCAATAATATAAACGGTCTTAGCAGATAAATCTCATATATTTAATTATATTAACTAATACTATTAATTATTAACTTGCAATTACAAGAGAACTACCGGTCATAACTAATGAAAATACACCGCCCGCACCCGTTGCGCCGCAGTTTTCGTAGAACCACGCTCACACTTACAGACTTGCAGACGCTGGCACTCGTGCGAAATCGGTGAGCTTTTAAGCGTTTCCACTCTGCTGAACAATGATAAGTCACCCAATGGAGCTTTGTACTGTAATGCGATGAATACGGCGAAGCTTCGTGCTTTCAAAGCCCCTTTTGTATTGAAAGGTAAAAAAGGGCCGATGTCGTGAACTATGGAGTGTTTCAGGGGCTAGATGAGGCGGCGCGGAATGTCCGAAGGTATTTTGTACTTAAGTATAAATACCGGGAGAATGCGCACTTTGATAAGAAAGGGTGAAAATGTGACGCTGTTTTGTTAACGCTTCGTCGGTGGCTCGGTATTCGGGAGACTGAGGAGGAAATTATAAGTGAGTTACTGGTCGGACGGGCGGTGCAAGAGAATAGTGGCGTAGGCACAGTGAGTCATTAAATAGATGAAGTAACCTTCTTATCTTCAATGTGACGCGTTGAAATTTTGTCTAGCCTAAAAATTTAACTTACTTTTAATCGACTCCTTGCTTAAATTAACGAAGCGTTTTATCGATAACGTGTAAGTAAAATTTAACGTCACTTAGTTTTTAAGAAAAAGTATATGCGCGACTCAGTTATTAGTTATAAACATATATGAAACAAAAAACGAAGCTTTTTTATACTTTACGATATATTTCGTCTAATTTTTTTCATCAACTTCTATTAGCTTACTGCGTTTTATAGTTACGATCGTAACAACTGCTAATTACATTAGTTTGGTAATTACGAACATTACAAATTGCTAATTATTTGAATGTTTAAAATATTGTTTAAAGGGTAGATGAAGATACGAACTTATACAAAGTAATTTGCGTTTCTAAACCCTTTTTGTAGAATGGTAAAAGTCTTTAAACTTTCTGTCAGTACCAGGGAAATAGCGAAACAAGAGAGGGTACCCAGACTTGTCAATTATAGACTTATTAGCTTTTATATAACAATAGCCAATAAATCGAAATACTGAAAACTTATCCTACGAGTTAAGATTATTATTTCATTATTATTACATTATTAAGCGATACTTTGTTATACAAATTAATTGGAAAAAAAATCTCATTTACTTTTTGGAATGTCGCTTAAAATCAAAGTTTAATTTAATTTCGGCGTATTAATTTTAACTATTAAAAGTTAGTATTTTAATTAACATCATTACAACAATGGATCGTTATTTTTAACAGCTTCCTTTATTTCACTGGCACGTGGCATGAAATTGGGAGTAAATACAAAACGGAATATAACATTTCATTGTAATTTCCGGGATATTCCTACATAAAAAATGAAAAAATTAAGCGATATAAATATAACTTTAAGTTAATAAAGGAATCTAAAAACAAATATGATACGAAATAGAAACACAAATATGGCATGCAATTCAATGCTGATTGCCGAATACTTTCAATCTAAAAAAAAAGAATTATTGATTAGGATTCCATAGCTGTCTTTATCTTTATCTTTGATTATATAGCGTTCGTTCTCATTCCATAGCTATCGTCTTTGTCTAACATTTCTTTCAGAAACCGCTTAATGTATTTATTTATTATTATCAAAATCAGCGTAAACTACACAGTTGATAACATATCTGAAACTTTCATCAAAATATACTTCCATTGTTAAACTACCCGAACTAAATTCCATTTTGATGTTAAATTTGTTGATAAGTCCGGTATTACAAGCTAATAAACAGTAACCATTAGCTAGTGATAATATTATTCTCATTTAGGAAATGAATAGCAGTTCCAGAAAAAAAGTATATGATATAATGAAGTATAATTATTATTTTCTGTAAAGTTCGGTGTAATGATTTGGATTAACTTGATGATCTTCGACATATAGACAAAAGGAATTTATAATGATTGCAATTAAATGGATTCTTTTAGGTTACCATTGAATGAATTTTTACCAATAAAACCTGCAATACAGCGTTCTGGAATTTTTCCAAGAAAAATATTATCGAGGGTCTTACTTTGAAAACCTGATGGTATTGTGAGTAGTTTAGCTTCCACTCGAGTGACAGGATATTTAGCAATAGTTGTAACTAATGCTTATGAATGAGCTTAAGCGGCTTCTGAAAGAAGCGACTGTGATAGATACAAACTTGAAATTTCACATAACAATAAAGCATATTAACTTGACATACTTCAATAGTTAACAGTCAGCAATATTTGTGGAGAAATTTTGAAGGAACTACCTACTTTAGGTACTGGAAAAACATTTAAAATTTCATATATAATGAAGAAAAGGGACTAGTTGTCCGTCGGAAAGGTCTAGTTATTAAGATATACGTATGGAAGGGTCTAGTTATTAAGATATACGTATGGAAGGGTCTAGTTATTAAGATATACGTTTGGAAGGGTCTAGTTATTAAGATATACGTTTGGAAGGGTCTAGTTATTAAGATATACGTTTGGAAGGGTCTAGTTATTAAGATATACGTAAGGAAGGGTCTAGTTATTAAGATATACGTTTGGAAGGGTCTAGTTATTAAGATATACATATGGAAGGGTCTATTTATTAAGATATACGTTTGGAAGGGTCTAGTTATTAAGATATACGTTTGGAAGGGTCTAGTTATTAAAATATACGTATGGAAGGGTCTAGTTATTAAGATATACGTTTGGAAGGGTCTAGTTATTAAGATATACAAGTGTCAAGTAATCTCTGAAGATATGTATCAAGTAATGTACTAAAAATACGCAAAAAAATATATCCACCTCCGAAAATCTTTCCGAAACTACTGAAGTTTTTAGAAGCCTACACAAAGGTTTTAAAAAATTTGTAACGATGAATCTAGATGTCATAGTTTTGGAGATAACCATGATATATGAACATATTATATATTATTAAATAAACAAGAAAGTTCATATTAACGACGAATTATTATAAATAAATTTCACTTTTAACGAGATACGGGTCCCTCGATGGGTGAGCCGGTCGCACTTGGCCTGTTTTTATTTATTTAAAATAGAAACCATTTTTTTTATTGTCAACGCAATGCTACAGGTACAAATGCAAGTTAATACAATGGGAATTTTAAAACCATGACATTCATTTATTTAGTAAAAACTTCGTGAGATATGATTTTTAAAACGATATCCACGTGGAACACCACCACATGAAAAATGAAAAAATAAGGAATATATTTATTTGTTATATATTTACGAAAAGTTATCAATGGCATATATATACAATTAATTTTAATTGTGGTAAATAACATTCATCCAGTGAGTTTCCCCAGCATTTGACTGATTTCTTTTTCATTCAATCTTTACCCGACTTACAGTTTGATATCAATAAGACGACCAAGTTAGTATAAAAGAATACATGAAATGAAAGACAATAAACATAAATAATGCTCAGAACAAACATAACGCATTCAGAAAGTAACCGTGGTGTCTTGGGTTGATCACAAGGCATACGACCTTTGAAGGCGCGGCACACCGCGGGGATCAGGGTTTCATTTCCGGCCACTCGTCGAGCAGGGCTGGATTGCTGGTAGACTGTAAAAGAGTGCTCTCATAGCAAAAAGGTATTTGGTGAAAAATAACAGCAAAAAATTTCTTGACATTTTACGTTCATTAAATTTGACAGTTTTTGTGTCAATGTGAAAAAAGTGTCAAAATATATTAAACTAACTCGACTGGAAATCCGCACCAATCCAGTGAAAGTTCTATGTGTGGTAGGTTTTATATTTTTAATTTCTTCTGTGAAAAAAATCATATTTCAACGTTATATTTACTATATGCTCTATTGTTTCGAATTATTATTATATTTTAATTATTTTTTACTTCAACCGTTTTAAAAAAGCACAGAATTCCAAACTGAACAGAATAGTAAAGTTAAGAGAGGGGAGTCATGTATAATTCCATAATTTTTTTTTCGACTAACTTCTTATAGAAAGAAGTAAAATTATAAAGGCTCTACATGTGTATACTCCACGTGATAACTGTTTTCATGTGTGTTAAAATTATCGAAAGAAAGAATTGAAAAATGAGACACCTTTTCATTTTTTTGACATCTCAGAACTAGAAGTTAATTTCTTGCTATCCATAGGCCTATAAATTTTATTCAGATAGCTTTAGTCATTTCCAGGAAAATCAAGTGTGACAAACAAAAAGATTTGTAATAAGATTTTTGTTATGATTTTGTAATAAAACTTTTATTACGAATTTGCTGCAAATACATATTCCTTAATACATCGAAAACCTAAAATACCCTTACAGAAGATAACCGTATATAAGCCAAATTTTAAAAAAATGTTAATGACACCTGACTCTCACATTCCCATCTAAGCAAATTAAACCGGTATTAAGTTTCTTTACGACTACTTAACCCTTAAATGAAAGTACTAAAATACTTAAAAGCTCATTATAATTAAAATTACATTTTCATAAAGATTGTATACTTTTGCGTCTTAAGGAAATTAATTATTTGCTTCAGATTAAGGAAAATGATTAATATATCTTATTTTAATATCATCCCTTAATGTTTTCCTTTTAGTCTTTTATACAAATATCAAGCAAGTTTAGATGATATTTTATGGCATATTTAAGTAAAACTAATAATTTAAATAGTTTTCTTTTGTTTCGTATTTAACAATATTTCCACAGAAAGAAAATATTAAATAATTATTATCGATTCTATTTCACGATATAATCAATGAGGTTCGATGAAATACAAAAGTCGACGTATATAGTGACACTACTTAATTATAAGCATATAATTTACCAGACGCGCAGAGCTTTTATTGTAAGATATATACATAGTTATGTCTGCATTTACACTGTTTAAAAAGTTGTTAATTATGAGTACAACTCATACTGCGAGGATTCTGTATAAGCTTAGGCATATATATACGCTTAGGCATATTTAAGGGATTTCTGTATAAGCTTAGGCATATTTAAGGGCTAATAGTATTTCCAATATAAATATATTGCCTCTTACACTTTTCAGACACAATGTCTTAATTTTTTTATAAATTACTAAATATAGGACCATCGTTCTATCTATATAATAATCTGTAGGTAAATTTCAAGAAACCTTATTTTTTTCGTAATTTTGACTTCAGCATTTTCCGATATGAGAAGTGAGGATATGTTTATGAATATTACTGGCAATATCTGTAGAAATATGTTACATAAAATGCTGATAAAATCATTTTGAAATTTGTTAACCCGCATTTATTTCAACGTAGCACATTTCAAGTATCACTATAAGACATTTCAAATATCAACGTTAACGGATTTTAAAGAAAAATACCTCCAAGAAACGGACGGAATCACACATGTTATAAGAACTTCGTTTTTCCTTTAGAGTTATGAAAATCTAAATGGTCGTTAAACTGGTTAGTTTTGCTTATTTCGGAGGAAAGGGAGAATTTTTCGTAGGAACATTTTAGGTCTCGTTCATTTACATGGCCGTCCATCGGATGATCTATCGTAGTTCCGGTAGTTTAATGTCTTAACCTAAAACTATGCAAATAGATGTTTTGAATAAACGTAATATAATCGGTACGTATATGATAAACCTAATAAAAATCTTTTCTGAAATATATCAAACTATTGGCATTACGGTGTTTCAAATATATGTTCTTCAAATTTTATGCATTGCAAAAATAAACGTAAGATACGTATTATAAACTAGAGTAAACAATTGTAAACTAGAAAACTCTAAAACTAAATAATAATAGCTAAGTCGTCTCTTTACTATCAATATGGAATATTGTACTTTACAAAGGAAGCTATAATGCCAACTGGTGGATAGGACATGAAATGGGATGGTTGTCATAGATTTTGTGAGGTTTCCATTTCAGTTCGATTAATACTTCAGAATATTTTCTCTTGAATCATTAATTTTGCACTATTTTATTAATATTAGATAGCCCGTGCGAATAATTCGCGAGTCACCGAATATTACTTAAAAAGATTGTTAATAGATGGCGCTTAAACACCTTTCATAAATAATATAGAGAGAATTTAAAAAATATTAATAATTCAATTTTGAAATGCTTGTCTCTTTTTCGTCAATAACTTATGTTCCCTAAGTTTTAAAATGATGTTTGAATCAAAAATTTTGATGAACAATTAACGGACATATGGCGTTGCGACAAAAAACAACTTTAAGAAATAATATATACTAGTTTTTTAATTAATTTTACTGTAATACGAGTTTTAACTTTAATATTAACCATACATACATAGTAATAAATGTTAGAATTTATGTTCAGAACAAGCTTCTGTCTCAGTATGTCCTATGAAAAAAATTAAGAATAGCTTCTGTAGAAAGAAGAGAGAGAGTGAGAAGATAAAACCTAGGTCGTGGTTAAGAATTAAATAAAACATATATAATACTACATCACGTAGTTTCATTTAGTTGTGAATAAAAATGAAGTGATTATGCATCTTCCTTTTTATGGATATTACGTAAATTGTACATCGGTCATATTGACAAATTTCAGCGCCACGATGAACTCTCAAAAGTTCATAGCGTGACTGAGTTGTGCCGCATTTATACCTGCTGCTCAATTCACCATTCTGGAACTACAATTGTACACTATATGACTGATTCAAGATGCATAATGCCAAGATCAATTTAGATAACCTGTGACATGTCTGATTTATTTCATTTGTCGTTGTTACGCGTTGTTCAACCTTTAGTAAGTTCTGATTGCTCTATTTCTTATATAACATTCGTCTTAACAACTAGATACTCGTATGTCAACTTTAACGTCTCACATCAACCCATTAATAATTTACTACTTTAATTCTATCACAACACTCTTCTTATTAGCAGCAGCAATCTAAATTACAGGATCATGGTCATATCTGTGTGTAAAAATTTGTAACTCCGTCGATTAAAATTATTCATTTGAAATTTTTATTGAAATTAAGATAAAATACAACATTGTACATTAAAAAATATTACTCAAATCATTGTTTTGACCGCAATACGTATTTACATACCCTTTAACCAGAATAAATATCGATTTGATAATAATGGTCAGTTGAATCATCTGCTAATTCTCTGTCATCAAATGTATGTATCGCTTCATATTTGTTTTAAACTATTGACATTTTTATTAAAATAGAATTAATCTGAACTTGTTACAGATGCACAACCATTCGTGCGCACTGGCGCCGCCTAATGAAATGAACCGCGTGCCTTACGGCATCGCTCCTCCGCCCCCGCGGCCTACACTACCCTGCTCGTCGCACTGAGTCGCCATGGGGCCCGCTATCAGTCGGAAGTACTTCCTCCTGGGCCTCGCGATAGTAGCAGCGCTGGGGCCCCCTGTTGCTGGACAGGCACGTGTCAAGAGACACAAGTATACCATCGATGAGCTTTTGACCAGGACATTCGAACACAAGGGCTCGGCAGATCTGGATATGGACCCGTGTAAAGCTGGTAATTAACTTATTGAATTTAATGAGTATTCTAAAATATGTATTTATAAAAATCGGGATATCGATTTGATTGACCGGTTAACAAACATTTGTAAATAAATCTTGAAGACTTTTATTCCGGGTATCTATTCCTAGATCAACATCATAATGTGTGTTTAATTATTATGTTGACTTAAACTGATATTTAAAACATACATGTGCAGGATCTTGATAAAATCCTGACATAGAATTGTGCAAATATGATAATTACTAGAATTATCAGTTATTTTCGTACATACTCACGTATACTCATATGGGATCTAAATTCAGGACAAATGGATATGACCTTTTTCAGGACGGAAACTTATTTGTTTACATTGTATAGGCATTTTTTTATTTGACATAAACTATCAATACATGTGAGTAATGGAGCCTAAATTTTACGGAAAACATCATTTCAAAGAAAAATTGTGTAGTGATTTAGTTTAACCCTTTCCTAAAACTAATATTACTCTCAAAAAACTTATATTACGTATACGTTAGGAAGTTACTTTAAACACAATTAAATGAAACTACGCGATGTAGTATTATTTCTACTTTCTTTAAGTTCTTTACCACTACCAGTGGTAAAGAACTTACCTGCTTAAAGAAAGTAGAAATAATACTACATCAAGTAGTTTCATTTAATTGTGAATAATGAATTTCTACAAAATTAACGCCAAATATAAAGTTACTTTAACTTAAGCAGAAGAGTTTCTATAGATTCTATTACTTTCAACTGAAATTATTTTGGAACAAATTATCAAATCCGTTTTCCTATTTCCTTCATAATTTGTTTGTGCATATCTTATAATTTTTTTTTTTGAAACTGACACGCCTTTTTTATATTTTATAACGGGATGCTCTATCAAGCTACGTAGATGTAGATAAACAGGTAAAAAATGGCAGTTATAAATTAGCGTACAAGATCGAGAAGACATATTTATTAAACATTTTTATGATTATATACAGCTCTGTAATATAGTTGTCTATGTTAAAAATTAGATTTATTTCGCGATAAAATTGCTTAAGTTTTTGAAGGTCACATTTTTGTCCACAAATTTAAATAATATAAATATGTAATAGTAATTCTATACAGTGAAATTGTAATTAATAAATTTCGTTTTAGTTTTCAAATGGTTTTTATTACCGAAGAGTTTTATTTTATTAAACTAAAATAACACTTTATTTTTTTAATATATTGGGCGATAATTTTGTAGAAATTCATTATTCAAAATTAAATGAAACTACGTGATGTAGTATTCTACTTTATTTAAATTCTTTACTACGACTTAGGTTTCGTTGTATTACAGCATCTTCAGGTGAGCAATTAGCAAAGATCTTTGCTAATTGTCCACCTGAAGGTGATCTTCAGGTGGGCAATTGGGGCGGTCTTCAGGTTACTGTTTCTTTTAATTGTGAATACTTTATTTATTGATCTTGGTACTTTTCAATAGTTTCCAAGATAACTTTAATAAAATGTTTTTAATTAAAAGAAAATAGTAAAGTTTGCTGACTAATTTTGTTATACGGATTTCTTTACACAGGAACGTTGAAAATTATAATATTCATCAAATATTTAGAGTCAACTATTAAAATGAACAAAAAACTTCAGACCCTATCAAACCCCATGTCAAAATAGTGATGGAAGATATTGAGCCGACGTAAAGTAATAACATTTATAATGGTACATCTATTTAATTCAGGCCCTGTTATCTAACTGTTACGTTAATTGACTTTATCAAAGTTATAGTTTATTTAATATTGCCGTTAATAAAAAATATCCTTTTTTTACTAAATGGTGCTTTTTATATAAAAATTTTATATATTTCGTTCTATGTAGAGATATCTAACTCACATTTTTTTTGGTTCTAAGTCACGGAATTAAAACTATCTCATATATTTACAGGAAGTAAAACTTTTTAACGTCATGTGGGGTTTTCGTATATTAACACATTTATATAAGTATATATCGCTTGCAACCTTATCTTAACCACTATAAATCAAAGTAAATTAAACGAATTTCACTTTTGTAATAATAGAAATAAGCAATGTAAATCATGAAATTGTTACTACACTACGTTATAGTCGTCCTGTGCAGATAGTTTCACTCTAATATGTGAGTTAAATCTTAACTTTATGCAATATTGATCGAATATATAGACCTCGCGCAACTTTACATTATTTCGGTAATCAGGCAAAAACATTGTCACACTGTAAGTATGTGAGAAAAACCAAACAGTCTAGACAAATTTTACTTGAGTGTCAATAGAAATGAACCGTTTGGATCATAAACTTATTACTACGGAGCATTTGAATACTGTGCAGAACGTGTCATTTTAAAAAATAAAAATCTACCTGCAGTATTGATCGAGTATTAATATAGACCCCGCGCAACTTTACATTATTTCGGTAATCGGGCAAAAACATCGTCACACTATAAGTATGTGAGAAAAACCAAACAGTCTAGACAAATCTTACTTATGTATAAATAGAAATGAACCGTTTGGATCATAAACTTATTACTACGGAGCATTTGAATACTGTGCAGAACGTTACATTTTAAAAAATAAAAATCTACCTGCAGTATTGATCGATTATTAATATAGACCCACCGTAACTTTACATTATTTCGGTAATCGGGCAAAAAAAACGTCATACTGTAAGTATATGAGAAAAACCAAATAGTCTAAACAAATTTTACTATTTTTGTAAAAATTAGTTTTTTTATTTATGTAAAGAATATATATATAAATAGAAATGAACCATTTGGATCATAAACTTATTACTAGTAGTAAACTTATTACAGAGTATTTGAATACTGTGCAGAGCGTTTCATTTAAAAAAACAAAAACTGAAAATCTTTTATCTGTAAAATTTGGACCGATCCTTTTTCGAAATTTTTCCGAAATAAACATATTCAAAACAACCAAAGCAAATTAATTCAACTCGACTACCAATTTTATGCAACGAGCATCGTTCTGCAAGGTTTAGATAAATACTATTTACAAACGCATATTGTAAAAATCCTAGCCGAACACAATGACCATCATAATAACATGTTTATCGATGTCCTTATCAAATAGTATTTTATCACTTGCAGTTGTTTCCATAAACAAATTGTTTAACCGGAAGTCTGCTGATAAGTCCAGTAATAAATTCAAATACGAAGTTGGTGCAACTAGTTTAGAAGTTGGCTCGAGTAGTACGAAGGTTTTAATAAGCGGGGTAATGTTTGCTGCATGCCGGGAATCTAATCATGCTGCCACCTCATTAAACAATAAGTATACTGCAAATAAAAGACTTTCCGCTTTGTTTTCCTAATTGAACAGGTTCTTTTAATATGTCTGGATTGCATTCAAATATTTGGAGGATTCTGTCAAAACAGGAACTTTAGCCATAAAGCAGCGCTTTTTACTATAAAAATGCGTCATAAAGTTGTATAGAACAAAATCACGAAGAAAAATTGCAGTTGACAAAACCACGGAAAGAAAATTATTCTATAAAGTCCTGGAGAGAACGGTTAGAACCGTTTTTCCAAATTGACAGCGCTTCCAAAGTCATTTTAGTTCAAAGTTGAACTTTTATGCAAAATTATTAAAATATTTTGCACATTTTTCATTTTTATATTGTAAACTAAAAATTCAAAATTGTTCTTATAAAACCAAAATCACATCGAAGGAAATACCTAAATTACTGGCAGAAATATTTAAAAAAAAGATGGGTTTATGAAAAAGTATTAAATGCGATTTAATTAAAACGTTTTGACAAATTTATTTTGGAATACCAAATAAAACTTTTTAAATCTTAGCTTTTTAAAAGAGTCTTTAGTAGGGTCTTTTTAAAAATTCCACAAAGTGATCACACCCTACTAGTTACCTTACAAAAATATAATAATCGTGTATACGTTAAGATTAACAACTCATCTGCGTAGTAATGTTAATAAATACAAATAATGTTTAATGGCTTCATTTTGTAACACCCAAATTTACTATCAATTTCTAAAAATGCTTCTTCACTAAATGTACTACCAAATTCTAGAAAAACTTCAATTTTTATAGCCAAAATCTATCGTCAATTTACATTTTCAAAAATTGTCTAGTAAAGTTAGGCTTTTCCTAATTTCCATCTACTACTTAACCCCTTCCTTTTCTCTTGTATCATGCTACCCTTTCCTTGCCCATGTAAACTTTTAATAGTGTATTAGTTACAAGCTTTTGCTTGCGATTCTGCTTACGTAACTTTTTTATTAATGCGGAGGGAATTTTAAAAGTACTTACATTTTAAAAGTACTTAAAAGTAACGTAAGCAGAATCACTGTAGCAATTTCAAAATTGTTTACTCAGTTGTGAACGTCAATAATTGAATTCCAAATCAATGAGAAAATATTTCATCAGAACGATATTGTGAAAATAAATGAATTAAGAAAATATTTAATTAGCTTAAATATTAATTTGAAGTTCAAAAATAATTATGATAAAAGTTTCATTTAAACCGGTTAACATTTTCTTGACTCTCTAACAAACATATAGACAAACAGACAAACTGACAGACAAAGGATTAAACGCCCTTTTGTCCCGATTAAGGAAAAAATTGACCAAAATAAAAGTAGTCTCAATTTTACTCTAAACCCTAAAGATTGTGCTAGTGGAAGTCCCATTCAAATACGTTCACAAATTTGTGCACGCTATTGAAACACGTAGACAATTAGAAAGACATAGAAAATACTTAAAGAGAAAGAATAGAAAAATACTAAAAAAAGGTATTAAAAATGTTCATACATGCTTATTGAATTTAGGAAAATAGAATAATGGAATTAAAAGTACATAAATATACAACTCTAAATAAAATATAACACGAAAGTATAGCTAAAAGCAACATCGTTATCAACGTGTGACATAATTACTGTAGATGAGTTCAGAAAACGGCATCGAAGGAAGAGTGGTCTTAGGGAAATAAAAAGTTTATGATGAAGATCAAATAAAGAACAATGAAGAATTGAAACCTTAAACATCAATAAAGACATAAACGAAACTGAGGCATACTTAAAAAAAAAGGTAATACCGTCGTAAAATATATATGAAAGCTGTAACCTCATATTTTTATTATGTCCTTCATGTCAATGAGTAAGATAGGTAGACTAGTAATGAAGACGCTGCTTATCCTACTTACGAGAGCGTAGATGGAAAGTTATAAAATGACAGCAGAATTTAAAAGGAAAATTTAAACGATCGAATTTGCCATACCGATCTGCATAAAACAAATTACATGCCTATTTTAACTCGACACGAATAACAATTCCTTTGATTAAAAAAAAAGAAAAGGCTTTCCCGAAATATTAACCTATCCAATTCATTGTTCCGATTAATCATATTACAGTTCCAAGACGAGGTTTCCTCCATTCGAATTTCGCATAATTGAAAAGTAAATCAAATTACACGAGAAATACGAGTACATCTTTTTCGGCTTTGAACTAAGCCGTTTAATTTATAAAGCTAAGGGGGAAAGAATGTCGCACAGCGCCCTTCACTACTTGCTCGAAGAAGGCGGACGTAAATAAATTACGATCCATCAATTAACTTGCCAGCTGGTCATCAAGTGTTTATATAATTAATGGCGTTAAGGGATTATGCGGGTCTCGCGACGTTATGCTGACGATGTTATCTATATGCACAATGCAAAGGTGCTTCGTTAGAGACCAAAGATCAAACAACAAAAAACAAAAGAATAACTTTAAGGGCGTTCAGTAAGTTTCTTGTTTTTGTTATACACTAAGTAACTTTACTGGAAAACGAGTTTATTCTTAGTAGCAAATAGTATCAATGATACTTCTGACAAATCTATATATATATATATATATATATATATATATATATATATATATATATATATATATATATATATATATATATATATATATTTAAAACAAAGTCGTGTTAGTTACACCGTTTATAACTCAAGAACGACTGGACCAATTTTTGGATTTGTCTTCATCGGGAATAGGATAATAAGTATTAAAACATTGGAAAAATTTATGAAAACAAATTTTATGATGAAAATTCCTTTTCTCATACATTTTGTATGGAGCGGTTTTTTTTATGATATATCGAGAACAGATTGACTGATTTCGGTGAATATTTTGTTTTTTTCGTCTCAGCTTCGAGAATTTTCCTCGAGCATTGGAAAAGTAAGAAAATCACAAATAATTTAAATGAGTTTAAAACGTATTTGTTCCATATATAAAACGTAATATGTGAGAAATGACAGAAAAAATGTCATAAATGACAGATAGGACAAAAATTATAAATGGTTTTCAACAATTTTTACTCAGTTTTCGACCTGTATTGCATTGGAATTCGTTTAAATTAATTCCTTTCAAACGATTTTTTATGAAATTCGTTAGCGAAAAGTGATTTCAAATAGGTAGTTGAATTAAGTTCGATGAAGTGCACATTGTGAAACGTTGTATCTTCGAAGATGTTCACTTTGTAAGATTGTGACATTTGTGATTGAGTGCGCATCGATAATTGCTTCATTATGTAACAAATCACAATGCCAATCATTCGGTGTTTTAGCCTTAATCTAAAAAATTAATGTTTCTTTCATGGTCGATTGTATGTAGCGTGTTCACGTGTCGGCAATCCATCCGCTTTGTTCGTTCTCGCTCTCGCACCTGACAACAATACGAAAAGTGTCACATATCATAAGGTGCTTCAATGAAGGGAATCGACCCGAGTGCAACCCATCCAGAAAACAGTTTAACAGAAAGTAGTGCAACAATGCTAAGCGAATCATTTTGATTCGCTTCAATAAAGCAAATGTGTTGCTGTGACGTGAATTACATTTATTTCAATGTATTTAAAATACTTTTAAATTTGATTTTTGTACATTTATTGAAATTAATTCATTTTCAGTATGCATTTTATTTTAATAAAAAACTGAACTTAATTCAGCTAATAAGTTAACACAATATTTATTGATTCTGAAGCGGTACGAAGTTCGCCGGGTCAGCTAGTGTGATATAAAATGATAATGACCAATTATACTTAAAAGATAATAAAGTTTAAAAAATAAATGTAATAAAGTTCAAAACTAAAAACATCTCAACCACAAGTGGAACTCGATCTACGGGGGTTCCGTACACATTTAGGCATTTATAAACATTTTATGGTACATAATATTCCTATTAAACTATTTACAAATTTTAATTTTTGTCCCAAGCTCATACATAAAAAAAATACTTTTTATGTGATATATCTACAAATTAACGGTTTTCAGATTTTTTCCTTTACTTGTGCTGAGGGATCTTGCTTCTTGCCAAATTTCGTAATTGTAGGTAAACGAGAAGTACCCTATAGGTTTTGATTTATTTGCAAGCGTCAAAATATGCGGAGTAAATGGTATGTAAACATATTTTTTATTACTTTGACTTAGATGCTTGTTTTTTTAACAGATGCCAGGGACCGTAGACCCAAGTATTTGATATTAATTTCAACTTGATACCTCTACGGGTTCCTGAGAAACAGGGTCTGGACAACAGGCAGACAGACAGACGGACAATGAAGGGATCCTTTAAAGGTTACTTTTTTATCTTTAGGTATGGAACCCTAAACATGAGATTAATATTTCAGTGGTTGACTTTATATTTTATTATGGATATATCACCATAAGACTTGTACTAAATAATGGACAAGTAATGTAAAATTATTATATGCAATTAACTATCGGAGGCACGTGCCACCTATAGCTTATATGAGCCATAACGATATTCGGTTAAGTAGCTTTAACGTATTAATATTTATACAATTTTTAACTTTTGCTTCATGTTGATTTCACTCGCACAGTAAAACCAATATCTGTAGAACAAAAAGGACATTTGAACTATTTCGAACTCTTGTATTTTTGCCGTTTGTCTCCAAGATAAATGGTAACTTTACTGTGCACGATGCCATCAATATGTCCAGGATCATAATCACATTATCGTCATCGGGATGTTGATCTTATCATATATAGTGAAAGAATAATTTATAGTAAGGAAAAAAGATATAAATCTTGGAGGAACGAGTCTATATAAATATAGTTTTAGTCATTGACGAAGTTGAATATTTTTAAATTAAACGCTAAAATTACTGTGAATTTTGTTTTTCAAGCCGTCTCTTATTTTGGCCAGTTTTTAATCTCGTTACAAAACTGGGTGCTACGCGATTTTATTTCGAATGCAAAGAAATATTATATGCTCGAAATATATAGCTCGATTTATGTATACAGAACCTGCTACATCCGCAATTACATCTGAACGAAAAGCTTACTGCAGCCTACGCTAAATACCATGGAAACACTTTTTTCCTGTAAGGTCCGACGATCCGAAATGCCGAAAGGTAAATAAACATAAGGCACTCGATGACAGCAAACATTAATATAATCCGGATTAGCTACGTGAAACTCGAGAAGCCTACGCGCCTAAACCGCGGTCGGTGATAAATGACCGCACGCCCACACCGTCATTGATTTTCGACAGAAAAATAAAACTCCCGAAAGAATATTGCTTCTGTAAATTTGTTTGTCGAAATAATTGTTTCTATTCACAGCTGACATTTACAAATATGCATGCCGCTGAAAGAGTAATATGTCAAACAAATCATTGTCTGTGCAAGCTTTTATGACCTTTTAGCTTATCTGTTACCTAAGATTTTTTTCTAGAATAGTAATATGAGAAATATATGTTATATTGATAATGATGAAAAGCTCAACGAAGACCTACACTCTTTTTTTAATTAAGTAGCATTCACGACATCCACAACACGAAAGTGATGACATCTCTGTTCATCAATGGAGTTTGATCAATAAACTGCATTTCAATGTTACTAAATATGTGATGAAAAGGATTATGTTGTAACTACTTCTTGTCCAGTTCAATATTAGCTTTTATTACTTCTGTGTGAGATTTTATCATGCTCTGGAATGCGTTTACTTTCATGATCATATAGATATTTTCCAAAGCTATTAAGCTTTTTTTGAGACTGAATTAAAACATTTTTTAACACTTTTTTTACTTAAAACTTTTTTAAACTACTTTCTTCACAGATTTCCTATTAATGTCACTTAAGACATTAAACATTTGTTTTTATAGTCCATTCAATATAAGTATCATGAATCAATATTACGTGATGGTCTCCTATTGGATGCGTTTTGGTATTCTTCTATTGGATGCGTATTGGTGGTCTCCTGTTGGATACGTTTTGGTGTTCTCCTGTTAGATATATTTTGGCGTTCTCCTGTTGGAAACGTTCTGCTGTTGTCCTGTTGGAAACGTTCTGCTGTTCTTCTGTTGGATATTTTTTGGATGAGTTTTGTATTCTTCTGTTGTGTGCGTTTTGGTGTACTTCTGTCGGAGATGGTTATGCGTTTTGGAGTCAATTTGCCAATGAGCGTTTCTGCTCAATTAATACCATTAAAACTATGCTTATCGAATTTTTGAGTAGTCCATAGTTTGTTATAATATTTTAATTCAATATTTACTATTTTTCACAAACTGACCTCATTGTAATATCGATACACTCTTTGAAATATATAACTATATTACTAAATTGTGCGTTATTTGTGCCAATAACTGAACAGCTTAAATAAGTATGGAATATGTTTAGACGATTATTAAAATATTCTTTTGATATTTTAGTATTAGTATAACTAAGTACAATGCCGAAATACTCATCTATAGATGTTAAGGTTTTAATCCATGGTATTCCTTTAAGGCAGGCAATGCAGAATTCATTTAATGCACGACGAAATAATGACGACTATCCCGTGGGATGTATAGAAATTCTGTACTTCGAATAAATATGTAAATGCTCTAGTAATTTATTCTTAAGTAACGTAATTAATTTAAAATGTTCTTAATTAATATAAAATATTCTTATTTAATGTGACATGATTTTAATTAATTTAAAATGCTCTAATTAATAAAAGGATGTGCTTATCAAGTGCATCCAAGTAAATTTTATTATCTAGAATGTTTAATACGAATCGCTCTCAATGACCTGTTTATGGCAATTTGGTACCGTGCATAAAACTAAACAAAAACTAAACATATTATCTAAACTAAGTTTTCGGTCGTTTTTATGTTGATTGGAAAAACGGAAAAAACGAGTGTTGCTGTATTTTTAAATCTGCACTTGTAAAAGATACGAAAAATAATATTTACCGAAATAACCAGTGTATAATATTTAAATATATAACAGATAAAAAATAAATAAAAAGCGAACATATTGGAGAATAACTCTATAGAAATTCTCACATGTGCATCTAGCGCACGTCGTGTGTCTATCAATTGGATTAGATAGAATATATTTGGCATTAACTTTGTAGAAATTCATTATTCGACATCATCAAATAAAAGTAGAAATAATACTACATCACGTAGTTTCATTTAATTGTGAGCTCTTGGATCATTTATTATACCTGTGACGTCAGTCGTCGTTAAGCCATTGACATGGAAATTAATACATTAATTTTTTTTATAACATTTTATTATGTAAAAGAACTGAAAAAATAATGTCCTTTAAAAAATAAACTTCCAAATATATAATATCGAGTGTCCGTTTGAAACAGAACTTAGCACGATTTTAAATAACTAATAATTTGATGATTAAAGCAACCGATAAAACAAACTTTGGCTCAATTTTCATATTTATGCTTTAAAACTTGTATGCACATGTATTATTGGGTTTAAAAATTATTTAGTTATTTCAAAAACAACATCAGGATACAACGATAAAATAATCCTCATTCGTATTGTAGAGAATATTGCTACGAAGATCTATAACGTAAAATATACAGATTATCAATAAACTGTTAAAATTAAAATTTACATCGTGTTTATTTTGTGAATAGTCAGTACCAGTCATATATACCGCTAATTTCAGTCGTCAATTTCAATACGATGCTGCTGACATGTACGTTTCAATCATATTCGCTTCAGCAGTTTATTTGACTGTGTAAATATTGTGTACCGTTTATGATCTTCATGATATTATGCCGCAAAGATTTTACCGTTCAAAAAAAATAAAATTATCTCAACCATTATGAGGCAGGTTTTTTAAATGATAATATGTTTATTTCATTTTATTAGCGTATCATACCGAAGACGAAAAGGAAACATATCGATTTTGTTATTCCCGCTAGTTTTCTGTCAAAAATTATGGAACTTAAAGAGCTGTAACACACAGTGCATTCAAAAAACTCTGGAGTCCTTTAAACAAAAAAGCAATTCCCCATTCAAATATTTCATTTTTAATTTACTACATACATTCTACCTTTCTCCATACATGTTATAAATAGATTCTCCTTAAAAATTGTTCTTAAAATTGCATTAACATCCTTTTAGATTGTTCCTACGTTATCAATTGCTCTTTGAGCTTTTAATATAGCTTTCGTAATAGGAAACAACAAAAAAATAACTGCGCCTATATCCGATGCATATAGCGGCTGGCAGGAACCATTTTTTTCTTGTGTGCGCGCCTTTGTTCCGATGTCAATCGGAATAGCAAACATTTAGTAGTACATAGTTTGCTTTTACTAAGAATGCTGTGTTCGATAGTGTGAACATACTAATAACGATACCGTTATTCCTGCTGAGATCTCGATGCTTAGACAACGAATGCTGGTCAGTAAAAGACAAATTTTTGCTTTTGACATTCTCGCCATTAAGGTTTGCGAATAGCACCCCTTCACTGATCGCCTACAGTGCCTCTTGGCCATTTTTAAAATGCGCATACAACTCAACAAATTTGCTACAACTTAGACATTTATTACCGTATGCCGTAAGAATAGAAAAAATTTCAGATGCAATTTGATCGCATCGAAAAAAAAATTTAATTGTAATATCACAAAAGTTTTAAACCCAGTAATTAATTAACGTATAGATTTGCATCAAGTTTTCCCGTATAGAGAAAGAATGAATCTAAATGATTTCATTATGAACATATCTATAACGATTCTTTTTTTTAACAGCTACACCCTCGAAAACTTTGAATGCACTCTGTATAACGTAATTATAGAGTTTATTTTTCCAAAACTATTTCAGGCAAAGAAATTATAGTATTTCATTTATAATCGTGTTTAATAAATTTTCCTCTCCCGATCCTCCCAAATAAAAAAAAATTAAATGAAAGATAGTATAATGAAAAACTTATCGACATTAAAAAAGTAAAAACAAACAATATCGTTTACGAAAAACTCAAAGAAAAAACAAAACAAAATTGCTTGACCTGGAACCTCTTCTCCTCAAGATCTAAAATAATGATCAGAAAAATCGGAAAGTGTGTAAATACGAATTAAATACAGACAAAATTCTGAAATTCCCACATGTTTCTCTTAAACAATTTAATTATTTAAATCATAATTATAAATAAATTGTATTTAATAGCGAAACAATAATTACTGATATAAATTCCTTATATGAAAGGGTACAAAAAATGTCTGCATATTTTTTCACTTCCTAATTAATAAAATGCAAACATAATACGGTTTATCCAAAACTTTCTAGGCTTGAAGGTTAGCATCACGCGTAACCGACAGGTACTTTACATATGCATACAAGTTTGCCCGCAAATAACCCTGTTGTTTTTAATAACCCACAATTTCTATAAATATATGCTTTGGAGCAGAACACTTATCACGCGCGATTCGACCCGCAATTACCCGATACTAACACCATTTAATAGATCTTTTTTTATATAACTGTCCATACTACATATACATATACAAACCTTTTTTATATACTATACATACCTAGCAAGTCGATTTTCATCCACTTCTAATTATTCTATCGATTTGAAAATTAGCAAAATACTGGACAATACAAAATTATAACATAATGAGGACGATATGATGACCTATCGCGTTAGGTTTCGTTTGACTTGCCCAATAAATAAAGCGTCTTTTTTAGCGTTCCGTATCTCAAAACGAAAAACAGCACCCTTATAAAATCACTCGCGTATCTGTCTATCCGTCCATCATAGCTGTTTTTTTCATAAACCACTCGACGCTCTTTTTGAAAACTTTAAATTGTCATGCTAATGAAACTTATCAACCTGCATACATCTCTATAGATAACATTCAAAAATATTCACTTCAAAATGTTTGAGGCAAAGCAGAACTTTTTTAATTCCATGTATAATCGGGATATTGATTGCAAAGGCATCTAATGAAGAATGTAAAAATATTTTATTGATCATTTTGAATCGCATATTTAGAAAGAAATTCCAAGAAATATTTAAAAACAAAGGATCTTCTGCCCCAACCAAGATTACGGAAAAACTATAGCCATTTACCTAGATCTATGATTTTTTTAATATATGGCATGTTTCTATGCCTGTAGAAGGTGCAGTAGGCAATATCTATACCTTGTGAAAAATTAACATTTATAAATAGCTTAATAGAAATGCTATGTAGACTTTAATGTTTATAAGTACCTAAATATATATGAAACAATTGTAGTGAGTTCTACTTATTAAATTTAACTTATTTAAGTAAAAAAAAGAAGCAAAAATAATACTTAACGAATTAAATGCTACTCTAATTCCCAAACCAACCAATTATGTTTTAAATAGGAAAGAAATAGCATCGAAGTATACAACGATAATAGAATTTGAGGAAATGTTTTAAAAAGGTACAGTTCAGCAATAGTTGTCCGAGGCAATTTGTATTAAAATTGCCTTAACGACTATTTCCTTTTTATTAAAGAAAATCCCAGTAATATTATGCATTGGCCATTGATCATATTAATTACATTACCTTTAACACAATGTCTTCCATTTAAATCCACCATAATTGAAAAAGAAATCAAATTACAAAAGAAATACGAGTACGCCATTCCGGCTTTGAACTGAACCGTTTAATTTGTAAGGCTAACGAGAAAAGAATATCGTACACCATCCCTTACTACTTCCCCGGACAAGGCGACGCAAACAAATTACAATCCATCAATTAAATTGCCAGCCTGTTTATGTAATTAATGGAGTCAAAGGATTATGCGAGACTCGAAGCAGCCAGCTGAGGATGTTATCTAGACGCACAACGCTGAAGTGTTTTATTGCAATGGTCGAAGGTCACAATGGAGAGTCACCTATGAGCGTTTAAGTAGTAAATATTTAACTAAATAGATATCATAAACACGTGTAGTGAAGTCATTTAACTAAAAATGGAACCACCTTTTAATATAACTGCAAAACATAGATTACCGATATAAAAATAATACTTGAATTGATGAAAAATTTAAGATGAACCTAAAAGATCTTCAAGAACATCATAACTGTTTCTCTTTTTAGGAAATGTTTGCATAATATAATGTTACAGTTCAGCTAAATACCACCAAAATACTTATTTCCGACGACTCACTCGATATTAATCTTAAATGCCAAAAGGTAAACAAACGTAAGGCACTCGATGACAGCAAACATTAATATAATCCGGATTAGCTTCGTGAACCCCGAAAGGCCTACGCACCTAACCCTCGGCACGTGATAAATGACCGTGCACCGAAACCGTCATTGATTTCCGACGAAAAAATAAAACTCGAGTGAGAATATTGCTTCTGTAAATTTGTTTGTCGAAATAATTGTTTCGATTACGACTGACGTTTACAAATATTCAAGCCAATGAGAGCAATATATTGAACAAATCATTATCGAAGCTGACTCTTTTGAACCTTTGGAACGTATCAGTTGCCAAATTAGCTTCTCAAATCTCTCAACTGCTGTTTTAAAGGTGTTTCATAATATATGAAAATTTACAGTAAATGTTCAAGATATGTTATATATATATATATATATATATATATATATATATATATATATATATATGTTTTCTTATTGAGAAGGTCAATGTGAGGGTAATCCAATTATTACTCGACAGTACGAGACAATGATTTGACAAAACAATTACCCAATTCGTTCTCGGCAAACAAAACGCTATCGAATTTATTTAGTTCCCAATATCACATTATTCATAATGAATATTCTATTGAACAGCGATTCATACAACATAGCAACATAATAATCTATTGAACTGCATTTCTTTGCTACAATATAATCGATCAATATCCGAGTTAATTGTATTTGATTAAAATAAAATAATATATCATTGAAATCAAATTTTTATGGAATAATAAATTAATTGTCTTAACTTTCTATCTTCTTAGTATCAGTAATTGAAACAGTTTGGGTTCAAACTTTAATAATAACGATTTTCTACAGATACGAACATCTACAATACTTGTTTGGTATATTTTCGTAGCTACAGAGAATCGGTATTAGTGGGTATTTTCCCAGTATTTATTCTCAATAGAACTTGAAATCCTATTTATTTTCCTATTTTTAGTATGAATATTGGTCTGTTTAGACTTATTACATTGTATTATCTAATATTATACTCGACGTTCTATATCTCGGATTATCGGATAGAGTAAAAAATATGTTATTCCATTATCATGATGAAGTATTTGCAAAAAGTCGCCTCATCGAATCGTATGCTAAGTGTTCATTAGTGGAATTAGGTTAATAAAATGCCTTTTTAACTCTAATAAATATGCAATGACAATACATGCCTGTGGACACTTTTCTTTTACTTATAATTATTCGCTGTCTGCTTTACGTCACTTTGAGCAACTTTTATGGGAGACTTCAACGTATGGCCAATAGTCGATTACCATTACATTTTACAATGGAATTGAGAATATTTCTGAAAATGTACTTTGATTTTGCGATGATTTGTTCAGTCTCGAAATACTTTTGTTGCAAGTAAACTTGAAATGGACGTAGCCCTCCGATTACCACATGCCTTGGATGTTGATGGGTGTGTACATGTAGGTAATATAAAAAACAAAATGTTTACATCTCCGGTTTTTTTAAGCTTCCTTACTCCAAAAAGAAAATCGAAACCTTATCTTTCACGTATCTTTTCCGTCTGCCAGTGTATCATAGACGTTTTTATCAAAAACCGTTTGACCTAGAAACATGTAATTTGGCATAATTGACCCACATTTATACTTAACTTTTTTTTTAATTTTATGTATAAAAAAAAAGAAAAGTTAAAATAATTGAAAAATTTCAAAGTTCAAGTTCAAGAAAATATGTCCCCATCCCTATTTCCGAAGCTACTAAAACCAAATAATGACGACACTAGCCTTACTAAAACTTTTCCTAAAGATTACCGGAAAACTATAGCAAAGATTATAAACTTCATACTTTTATTTAATATACACAATACTTTCACGACCGTGAAATATATACTGGGCAATATATTAGCTTGTTGAAAAATAAAATATTAATATTTACAAATAGTCTTATTGAAATTATAGATAGCCTTTAATATTTATATATACCCAAGAGTGTAGAGAAGTCTTATGATACACTTTCTAATCGTACTTAACAAATCTTTTCGATTAGTTTTTTTTTTACATTAGACAGTAGCTTTTAATAGCATATATCTGATATTCTACCCCTGTAAATTTTCTAAAAAATCTCTCTCCGAAAGGGAAGTATTTTTCATGAATAATGTGGAAGTATTTTTATTACAAACCACCACAAAACCACAACAAAATTTTTCCTTTTACGAGTACTACCAAGCGAGCCTAAACGAACAAATGACGCTTATAAAACTGTCGTTTGGTGAATACCAAACGAGAGTGCGTAAAGTGCATGAAAATATTTTCGTGCATTTCATTCATGCTCTTCTGTTGTTTACGACATTTTGTCATGATTTCTTTTCCTCGTGTTTTCTTTATTATTTTCACTATATATAGTCCCATGAATATTAGCACTTTAGCAAAAGTAAACTTTAAATATTTTTTCATTAAGTCAAAGAATACCCTTAAAAAATATACATATTTTTCATGAATATCTCAAAGAGTAAATGGTAAAATTATCGATATAAATTGATATTATGTCCTTTAAATCGTGAATTTGCGTTAAGGGGTCTATTCAATTTTGCGTCTTTTAAATTAAATTAATATTCCATTGTTTTCTATAATAACCCACACTCTGTTGATTCCGTTAATTATAATATTTAGGATTTTTAAATAGTTTACGATCTATTACTATGGATTTACATACTCGTTTTTACCATCGCTTTGTAATAAGTAACTTACTTACATAATCTTTTTATATATGCCATTAATATATTAATTATGACAAAAACTGGTTTTAAATTAGTGTACGCCATATTTAATGAATGTGTAGTTATTAGCTTCATCTCTTGACTTTACTCTATGAAAAATATCTGAGAGCCAAACTATTAGTCGATTCATTAGCTATCTAAGTGATCTAAATAGCCTGATTTCCATGTCTTGCACTGGATCAAGTATAGCTTATCTTAGATGGGTAGCGTTTTTAAAAATGTCAAGAAAACTTATATAGAAATATATTGAATATCAAGAAATTAGAAAACGTTCTAATATAATTTTCAGTATAATTAAATACAAAAATGCAGACAATACAAATGTAGGTTAGTTATAAATACGTTGACAAAATGTTTTTTTTATTGATTTTGAAGAACATTTAACCAGAACCGTAAAAATTGAACTACAAAATTAGCTACTTGCATCATTGTTTTGTTATTTTACTTCTTTTTAGAAATTTACAGAACAACAATTTTTATTTACAAACCACCATAAAATTACAACAAAATTGTTCCTTTTTCGAGTACTACGATGCGAGCCTAAACGAACAAATGACTATTATTATAAAAGTGTCGTTTGGTGAATACCAGACGAAAGTACGTAAAATGCATGAAAATATGTTCGTACACTTCATTCACGCTCTTCTGTTGTTTACGACCTTTTAGTATTCTTTCTTTTTTGTTTACGTTGTTTTCTTTTTTGTATTGATTTCTTTTCGTCATGTTTTCTTTATTATTTTCACTATATTTAATTTAGGCACATAAATATTAGCACTTTAGCAAAAGTGAACTTTAAATATTTTTTCGTTAAGTAAAGGATACCCAAAAAAAACAATGTACGTATTTAACAATTACAGAGACTACTCAAATTAATTCAATAAAAAAAATAAGTTTCTAAATTACTTTCACTGCAAAAAAATGGCTGCCAAATGTCAAGTTTAATATGTCTTTTTTTATTACATTATTAGAATTTCGCCAAATTAAAGAGTTCTACGTCCAGCGGCGAACTGAGACAGGTCGTTGATGATGATGATATCGGATATAAGTAGGTACGTTATCTAAATTAGATACGTAGATAACGTTGTAAAACAAAACTAATCCCTCACCGAAATTCTACCAGAAGATGGCACTGTATTATTAATGTAATAAAATTAAATTTTATCAAAAAAGCTAATTAAGTTTCTATTAGAACCAGCGCTTTGTTTTATTTTGGTTTTTTTTTATTGTTACAAAGTTTTTTACGCAAATCGAAATACTATCCCAAAAAGTTTTTTCCAATAATTTAAAGGAAAAATATTTATCTAACGTACGCTGTTTCATATAACTGCTTTTTTCGTAACAAAATAGGTAAACAAAAACATCCAACTATCACTTACTATCTTAGTAATGAAAAACCATATTCAACTTTTCAACCGGCTTTATTTCACTTATTTATTATTTTAGGTATATTAAGTAATATAATTAAGTTTAATGGATAAAAACACGAATTTATTTAAAAAAAATTACACCAAATGATTTATTGCAAATATATAATTTCTAATTAAAAAATAAATAGACTATGAGCAGCCTTTGTTACTAGTCAAAACAAGGGTTGAACTCAATTTTGTTCAATTAAATAAAGGAAAGCAGTGCAAAGCTTTCTTTGTCTTAAGTGCCGTTTTAGTGCAACAAGTTTTGTTTTTTTTATAATGGTGTCAGATATCACCATGCGATGATCACAATAAAGTCTACAATTTACTGGACAAATCACCTCTATATAAATCAATCACTTCCTTTATAACAAAACGGTAACAATAAATGGGACGATTTGTTCGACACAATATTTATAACGGTATATGAACGACAACATTCAATGCGCCACTTATTTAAATTGAGGTATTAAATTTAGATTATGTACAATTTTGTAAATTATGTAGATATAAAAAGCACAGTACGGTACGATTTAATACACAATTCCCAGTAAATAATTATAATAAATATCGATTGCCTTATTGTATCCTAATGTCAAAGCCACGTTATTAAATTTAAATTTTTCATAATTTGATTGATGTAGGTTCATATAAATGGTACGCGATTACTCAGTATTAATTTAATTCTATTAACTAGGGCACGCTTTCATCAAGTTATCATTTTCTTTTATGAGCTTCTTAAGTCGAATGAGATTAGGTAAAAATTATTTTAGGATTTTAAATTCAACATGTCGTAAAAGATCAGTATATATTTCTCGTCAAAATAATGTGAAAAAAATCTATATTCGAATATTTTCTTCGATAATAGTTAAAAATTAAAACTGTGGACACAGAGGTAATTAATAGCACTAAAGTTTAAACACTATGGCTTTTAGAAATTGTTATTATAAAAATTTTGATTATATTTTTAATAATAAATAATATAATAATAAATAACTAATAATTCATAATAACAAATAACTTATTAAATGCGTAAATAAATGGCAGAAGTATTAGGATGCGATTGTGGTCTTTCTCTCTCTTTATTTTGTACTTTATGTAATTTTTCTCCTTTTCGTTGTAATAAGCTATTAAAATAAAGACAATATTTTACTTATTCGATAACTTTATTATTTAAAGAAAAACTATCTGAGTGCTTATCGGAATACGCAAACATGTTCCACAGTTGTCGATATGCCTTGAAATTGTTGCTGGAAATTAATTAAAATAGTTTAAATTGAAAGTTTTCCAATTTTCAAAATCTCTCACTTGCGCGTCATTTTGAAGTTTAATGATACACAAGCGAGGATTGAAAATGAAAAATTATTAATGAAATCTCAATTTTATTTTGAAAGAGTTTTCCAACCATACTATACTCGACGGAAATTACAAACAAAAATTATTTTTACCTATATTTATATATATGGGAGATAAAAAAAAGAAATATTTTGCTGCATATTAATCTTCACACAAAGCAATTACTTGAAAAATTTCATATTCGTATGATAGATTCAATAGGCTAAAACCATTGAAAATGTTAAGTTGTGACACGGATGGAAAAAATGAGCATAGCAAAATTATAACAATTTCATTCCAGAACCGTGAAAATGAAAGATTTTTACTCTCACAGTTCACTCCCACACATTTAATTTACATTAAATATATCTTACCTACACCGTGAAAAAATTGTAGCTTTTTTCCCTAATAAAAACCACTTCGTTGAGTCGCTTTTCATATCAAAATTTTTTAACTGTTTTTCGTGACTTTCTTGATACACTCTTTTGAAACTATTAAGATCACATGTGTATTTCTCATTCTCTCTTCTTGTCTTCTCCATGTTTATTAACCGTTTTGTACCATGGTTTTTTACTCATATATACTTAAAAATGCCAAAGAAATCTTTTGTTTTTGATGTCATTTACCCTTGTCTCGAAAAAAAACTGTATCTCGTCCAAAAATTATCCAATTTTAATAATTTTTTTGGTGTTTTCTTAATAAAAACTTGTACAAGGATAATAAAATACAAAGAAAATTATGGATATATATATTGTGAACAAGAACTCACATCGTATTTTCGCTGTCCGGTACATCCTCCGCATCAGAAAAATAATTGTTATCGTCACTATTATCACTATCACTCAAAATTTGCATTACGCCAAATTGTGTGCGCACCACAATGTCACTCCCACTATCACTTTCTTCACAACTTGAAGACGATTATTTTCGTATTCCGACATTATGAGTTAAAATGTTTCTTTTCCTGAACCCTTTTTATATTGTAATTACTAATAATATTATAACTTGAACTTTATGTAACACGTAGAAAGATAAAAAATTAGGAATGCGTGCGAGCGACCTCTCCTACCACGCGCTAAACAGCAAATGATTTCACGAGCGCCGTCGCGCTCGTGGCAAATTTAGTTAGTACGCGCACAAGCGCGATGGCGCTCGTCGGCACTCTAACGGTTAATACCTACAGACATCGATATGCGATCGTTATAACTACAGAAACTACTTGTATAAATATCGTAAAGAACATATAGCTAACGGCTTTAAGCTTATAAGTTATCCAAAAATGTTAGTTTTAACGAACAAAATTTCATAATGGAATCATTAAGTTAATATCTTGAACCACAGGATAAACGCCCATAACAAAGTACCGGCGCGCGTCCACAACTTCTCGTAAGTATGTTGTTACAAGTGCAGTGAGTAATGGGCACAACATACAATCATCCAATCAAATTTATGTCACTGCTCTTTAAGATGTTAATGGGCAGGCGTGTGCGGTTTCAACAGGACTAAAGGACGATCGCGAAGGTTCAAAGTGCTGGAAAAATAATAATCCAAAGCAATAACCAAAATGGTTCTCTGATATAAATAGCTGAATTTGATTAAGTCGTGAGGCCGACATTTAAATCTGACATTCAAATTTGATCTGTTCATTTTTATCCCCATAATATTATTTGTTTTCTCAAATAATGATGGTAGTACGAGAAATGCACCAATAATTAATTACCTGTCAATTGTATTAATCAGTAAAACTGCTTCAGAGTAAACTGAACGTATTATTGTTTATTTTTATATGAGTTTAAGAATTACTTTCCGTTTTATGACACGAAAAAAGCTGAATCCCAATAGTTAGTACATTTTTACTCCAATTGTGTTTATTAAAAAATACAATACCACATAAATACGTTAACAATTCAGACAAATTCCATTATATCTAAAGCGAAATAATTTTTCCAATCAGATACAACCAAAAACTTAGTTGATTATGACTGCATGTTTACAATATATTGGCTGAAAAGTTGCAAATCAAGGTTGTATTTGGCGCCTTACACATTTAATAATATATGCGCGTCGTCCCTTTACACTTGGTTGTAAAGAAAATATCTAACTTTCACTTTTCCAATGATGTAGACGAAGCCTACAAACCATGCAAATACAAATCATGACTACTATTTCTGTATCGTTCCACCTATTACATATGTTACATCACAAAAAAAAGAAGTGATTTGTCCTATTATTTCGCTCACATTTATTATTCCCCACAACACTGGTTTACCAGCTCCTGATCCTGACGATCTTAAAAACAATGAAAATACTAACAATGTAAAAGAATTTCTGTCACAGCCTACAAAGTGTCAAGAGCATTTAGACTCCAGCACTACATTGTGTTCCACAATACATAATATGACCTGATTGATTTAATACAAGATTTAGATCTACTTAAAACAAAAGAGGAGAACTTTGATTTCATAGTGGAATCATTTAAAAAAATGTAGGTCATAAATTTGCAGAAACATACAAAACGCAGATCTTCTTTTTTGTAAATGCTTTCAAATTAAACATCTATCATAACACTGAAACTTTAATTTTCCATCATTGCTTCAATAAAAATCATTATTTCTGATTAATTCTTTTTTAAATGAATGGCACATGAACTTTTATTATTACTCCGTATGTATTACCTTTTTCTTCTTTGTTGTGCTCATTTTCTTTCTGAAACTATCGTGTGTCATATCCTGAAAAGGAAAGTTAAAACATAAAGAAATAATATAATATTCTTGTTTTGCTACATCGATTTTATATAAAAATGACATTATTATCACCTAGTTACCTCATGTAATATTCAATTAGTGAATGTGGAAACAATTACGAAAATATTGAAATAATAATTTCGTTGACTAGCAAAACAATTTATATTTTACTTACAGAAAAAAGTTGCATATAATACGATAAATATTTTTTTATAAACTAAGGCAGTCGAAATGAAATAACTTTTATCATTATTTTATTAAAAATGTAGTCAAATATTTAAAGTTTCATAAAATATCAACTTTATACCTATCAAATATTTCTTTGCCATTAAAATGCTTAAAAAGTTTTTGTGATGGAATCGCAATTAATTTGCGTAAACGCAAAAATTTAATCAAACTGTCTTCTGTTATTCTGATTTTTCGTTTATTAAGGCAGTTTCACGTTTAATATAATTTAACTTAATGCAATATACAGATGGCCCACTAATATTCTTTCTGACAGTCCAAACCTGTTTAAAACTTGCGATATAATACATTTTGTATTTTTGTATTTTTATTTTAAAAAATACTTGACCAATATGCCATACCGAAAGTGACAATGGAAAAGTTTCGCTCTGACCTCAGATTTTCTCCGATTAGAGTTCAAATTTATATTGCCACCTCAGATGGTTTAAAAAGTAGAAGTTTGTTGACAGAGATACAAATAACATTAGTAGATTGTCCTACTAGAGACCTACGAAAATTTGACGTTTCCCGCCATACGATTCCGTAAAATGTGACATTTTCCAACTTTACCCGCACATCGCAGCACAGATGCGAATTTCCAACAGACGCGACATTTGGGACGTCCACCGTTGCTAGCTTCTCATGACCCACTTGCACGACGACCGTAGGTGACGCGTGCCAAATTATTTGTCCAATCAAACGTAAATTACGCTCGCCCATTATGAAATTAAATGGACATTTTGGACCGGATCCTCTTCCGGCGCATTCTCTTTTAAATTACGCGATGGCTGTTGGATGTCATGTCAGTTTCATTTGTTTAAAAACTCCAATCTTTATTAAAATAAATATGCTTATTCAAAAATACCAAGTATTACAAAAAATAATGACAACATGAATTAATGTAAAAACAAAATGACATGTCAACAATAAAGTAAAATTTTAATTAGGGCTGTATAAAGTAAATAAAGGATAAAAAAAACAAAACCCTTCTAAGATCCCTTAAGCATTCGTCCGTCCCTGTGTCCGTCATTTATAGGGGCTCACAGGGGAAGGGATAAGCAATAGTGTTTACAAATTGTGATATTTCATTCTAAGTCCAAATCAAGTATGATTCAGATAATTAATCAAACCGCATTTATTCGACAATTTAGTATTTTAAACAAGGCCGTAAAGTGAAATCTAGATGCCTGTGGAGAAGAATAAAATAAAACAGAGTCTGTTTTATCTCGCATATTCGTCCAGTGTCGCACTCTTATTTAGTTTACTTATGTATGAAAAGTTCGCTGTCATTTTTTGGTTCTAGTTTATAAGTTACTAATTATTGTTTACTAATGATCATAACTTTATATCTCGAGATATTTTCATAATCGAATGATTCCATTAATAGTATTTATAATCGCCAACTTTTAAATTATTAGTGTCTAAGTATGTACAGAACCCGTGAACTGTGTTCGAACTTGACAGGTTTATTTTTAATTAATTTGTAATTCAATAATTTTATATTACATAAAAATAATTGAAAGGTGACGGTGATGCAAAATATTTCTGTCAATCTGATTCAATCAATGAATTATAACTTTAATATAATTCTACTTTTGTTATGACTAAAAATTTTAAACTCGATAATTACAAATATACTGACAAAGAGAGTCCTATTTAGAATGCAATTTTTCACGATTCTGCTCTAGCTTTAAAAGTTAAATGTGATATATATTTTAGTCTGGTAAATGTCAAGAATTTAACAGCTTTGGTATGGTACGAATTTCTAATCTGTTACTGGACATATATAATATATATAATAGAACGCATAGAAACATAAATCACAAAAGTTCTTTTTACATTTTTAATTTTGAATTTTAAATGCAAAATAAAATATTTTTCATGTAAGTAAAAGAACAACAACTTGCCACCAATTAGAATATTATACAAAACCTTTTAATTATAATAAGTCCAAGTATCCTAAATACAACCTTCCAAATATTAATAATGTAATCGTGAAATGAGAGGCGGCTGTCTACAATTTCATCAAGATCCAGTGGTAGGTCATTCGATAGGATATAAGAGATTTAGCGATGTAATATTTTGATATAAACAAACTCCCTCAAAAAACCTCTATATTAACAAACTTCTTTCAAGATCGAAAGTAATTGCCGAAAAATTTAAGTAAATTCAAGAAGAATACTGCTTCCGGTAGCTTCATTAGAAGAATATCATTACCAACTCAATCACAAGCTTTTTAATGGTCCGTACCTACCTGACGTCCTTGTTCCATCTCAGTAAATATGCAATATTCGTAAATAATTCTGTAGAAGTACCCAACCTTAATAATGTGACTCCTACTCACACTTGATTTTATTTTCTTAACTAATCATTCTAGAAATAATTTTTTTTAATTTAATTATCTCTTGGAAATGATTTAATAGTCTTCAGTAATTTTGCAAAAATAGGGGAAAAAAATTAAATAACAAACATGCATGGGGTCCTCAAACAGAAATACTCAAAATAAAAAAGTTCTAGTTACATGGATTATTATTGATAACTATAGGCAATGATATGTATCCCCCGCATTTTGAATAAAGGCTGTGCTATTACAGTACCAATGTTACATTAATATTTATCCGTGACTATATTCGACAAAATGAAAAAGGTAGACAACAAAACCGGGCCTCGTGTTTTTATATTTTGTCACGGTGTTACATATTCGCGATTTGCAATTATGCATATAATATATGGTTCAGCTTTATCTACTGAAAACGCTATTATATATTGATACAACTATTGAGGTGAACACAATAATATTGCCGGCAATATTTAATGTCGTCATTTCCGTTAATACGAGTCGCAACAAATTCAACAGTCACGGGAATTGCGGACAATAAAATTCCATCTAGATCTGACTATTAGTGACTGGGATCATTAATACAGCGTTTATGTTTTTTTTCCTATTGGGGCATTACATGTTGGGAAACGGTTTAATAAACATATAAAAAATGTGGAATATAAAATAACGAAATATGTATAGGCCCCCTTTGTTTGTAATTCTTTCACGATGAAACGGCCTAATTGATTTTAATGTTTTTTTATATAGATAGGATATATTCAAGATTTAAATATAGGACACATGTAATTATATCAATGAATATAAAAGTGCAACTTCGTCTGTTATTTTGTATTTTTGTCTTTCTTTCACGCTTAAACAGTTCAATGAATTATAATGAAATTTTGCACATAAGTAATATTTATTCTATGTTAAATGGTGTAATCACGCTGACTAATGTAATAAAAGTGTAACCTTGCCTGTTTATTTGTTTGCTTGTCTTTTTTTTACATTTGAACTGTCCAGTAAAATTCAGTGAAATTTTTCGTATAGATTATATACATCATAGATATAAAAGACATGCTATATACAATGAAGTTATTATTTATAGAAGCAAATCAATAAACACAAAAGCAAAAAAATATTCCCTCTAACGAAAAACTGATAAAGCTTTCAAAACTTGAAGAAAAATTTGCAATTCAAGGAAAAAAAAAGGAAAAAAAAAAGGAAAACATCGCCAAAAGGTAACACGATAATCGCTTCAGTAATAAATAAAATTATTATTGGTGAACATCGTATTCACTAATGTTTATTATGAAAAATAATGAATCCTAACTTAAATAAATTTCACTGTTAGCAAGTCGAAATATTGCCAAATAAGTTTCTTTGAAAAAAAAAATTGTACGTGTACTTTTGCATGTGCATTAAAAGTTATATTTCTTTGGCATAATACAAGAATAAGTTTATTTATCGCGCAAAGGAAATTAATCGAGATAAAATAATAAAAGGTTTGGAGCGTGATTATAAATAGGGTTGGTAAAATCTAAATTCAATCAACTAATTAAATTTTACAAATTACAATTTATTTTCTCCCACAGAGTAGTAAACAATTTGATCTTTTTATCTAGAATTGAAATCATTATCACATAGTTATTGATAAAAATAATAATCATTAAATAATAATAATTGTTATTATTTATTATTATTTTGTTTATTTCATTTAAATTTTTTTTTGACAATTAAATTTAATTATTTTAAAAATTATTATTATAAACACGTGTATACAGTAAATTATCCAATTTACCAAAACAATCTAAATAAAGTTTAATTATTAATGAAAATAAATAAACATGGCGACAATTTATTGTAATTTATTAATATTGAATATTTATAAAACGATACAGCAATAATTCGTAATTTATAATACAAATAAATACATACAGAAACTTAAGCTCACTTAGAGAAATACACTTAAAATATACATATTTTAAAAAGCTTATAAGCACTATTTCTATCACCAATATTCACAATAAATATTTTTTTACTTTATGGACCACTATAAAATTTCAATCATTAAAAATATTGTCTAAAAGCACTGATATAAATTAGATTTTTATGAATATAAAATACGTATTGTGTATTTACAAATACCTCATATCATGAATATAGTATCAGTCACTACACGCATGTAAATATATGTTAGTGAGCAACGTCATCCTGTCGAATTTTGTTGCATCGTGCTCGCTGATCGTGTATTCGTGAAATTTCACTCTATTCATTTTTTATAACATGCCTAAAAAACTATAACATCAATTTTTTTTTTACATTTTCCTAATACTATGTGAGCAAGGTCGCAGGCAAAAACTAGTAATATATAAGAACTTTAGGTCCATAATTACATATCGTACAGAAAGTTTAAGTCTCTAGCTTAATTAGAAACCTCTGACAGGCAGACAACATCGTCACGAAAATAGGGTTCGGACTCTTTGGATATGAACCCTAAAAAGATTTTCACAAACATAAGTCTGTCTTTTATAAACGGTACATGAAACTAACTTAATGCGTTGGAAATAGTCTTCCCTAGATCTTAAATTATATGTTTATTTGTAGTTATTTTTTTCTTTGATTGTTTCGGAAAAGACAAGTAGGAAACGATAAAAGAAAGAAAATCACTTCAAGTAAAATTTCAAAAGTAAAACAATTTTGTAAACTCAGTATATTTGTATATAGACATTATATATACTTATGGATTGTTTTTCTACATTCTACTAACTATTATCACATTTTCAAAATTTGTTATTACATTATTTTGAAAATTGGTACGTCAATCACAATGTAATAAGAACAAAAATTATTAAGATTTTTTGTCTAAACAGTGTCTAGAATTATTTTGTTGACCTAAAATAAAAAAAAACAAAAGTTCTCAGATTTTAGTTAACCTATACTCCGATAACTTCCGTCGCACCGTATAGACTTAAAATGAAATATAATTTTATTGTGTTCACACATTTGTGTTAATTATATTTTTAATTAGCTATGGCTACATTCGCGTGAAATACGGAGCAAAAAAATTATATTTTTTGTGTCTTTTTCCTTCTTTTTTCTCTCAGAACTTCATGAGCATAAAGTTTACTAAAAATGGTAATAGACAGCGTTGGCAGTCAAATTGGTTCGGCCAGTTTTGTATTAGCCTGCACAGCGAACGTAAATAAAGATTGACGTATCTTTCTTTGTTTGTGAACCGATAGAAACGAAACCAAGTTAATAAAAATACATCACTGATAACAGCATCCAAATCTGTTCACCTGTTGCTGAGATTAGCGTGCACAATGAATGTGCGCACAGACAAACAGAAAGACAAACTTTCTAAAAAATGTTGTTTTAGATTTATGAAGCGTATCTTTAGTACGTAGAATTTAGTTTTACTTCAAAATATTCAATGTACAGACTCAGTTTTTTTACGATTTTATTATATGTATAGATTTGTCTAATCTATTTAAAGCAAAAGTCGTACAATTTTCGTGTCAATTCAATTTTAAACGATGAGGCGTTCCAAAATATAACTTAAATTTTTTGATAAATATCTTTTTAGGAAAATTTCGTTCAAAATTCATTTGATTTGTGCTTTATAAATGGATTCTTATTTCACAATTTTTATACTGAAATTTTGAAATAATGTTTATATATATATATATATGTATATATAAGATATCGAGATATGTGAAAGTTGTGGTTGTATGATTTTGACAATAAAATAGACACTCTATCATACAGAATCAGTACTTGCATAATGAATATTAATTATTGATATAAACGCTGATCGCGGTTTGCACTAGTAAACTACCACAATTGAAGTGAAACTTCTTTTGCCAAAGTAGCCAAAGTAGCGTATATGTCTAGAAATTAGACCATAACGAAAAGTGAAACACATCTATAGTAGGGAGAGCAAGCGACAGAGTTGAATGGGGGGCAAAAGGGAAGGAAGGAAGAAAGAGACAGCGGATGCGAGAGTTGACAGTGAGATGGACATTAGAGAAAGTGTTTCTGTCAATGAAATTTTATTTCTATTACTTTCGTATTCTTGTTACATAATTACCTTAATATTACTTGCATAATGAATATTAATTATTTATATAAACGCTGATCGCGGTTTCCACTCTACCACAATTGAAGTGAAACTTCTTTTGCCAAAGTAGTGTATGTCTCTATGTGTAGAAATGATACCATAACGAAAAGTGAAACACATCTATAGTAGGGAAAGTAAGTGACAGAGTTGAATGGAGGGCAAAAGGAAAGAAAGGAAGAAAGAGATAGCGGATGCGAGAGTTGACAGTGAAATCAAAGAGAGATTAGAGATTAGAGAAAGAGTTTCTGTCAATGAAATTTTATTTTTATTACTTTCTTTTTCTTGTTACATAATTACCTTAATATTTTTTTTTCCTTTCATAACAAATATACATTAAAAAATTTTAACGTATAATTTCCTTTTTTAATTTTCACAAAAATTTTAACTTTTTGTGGCAGTCATGCATCCTTTATTAATGTTCTGTGTCGAAGGTCAAAAAGGACTAAATCATTTTCTCATCTGGTTAATACTTCACGGCCTTCTAAATTATAAACCGCGTAGCGAAGGAAGTCGAAATTATAGAATTGCGTGACATGCAACCTAGCTACGTTGCTTTCCGTAATAGATATATTATGACATCTACACCTAAAGGCGAAAACAACTTTCTAAACGAACAACTTACCTACTTTCGCTTAGCTCGTTACGGCCTCGTTTAAAGTCGAATTAACTTATTTACAGAATTCCCTCGGTACCGGTGCGAAGTTAACAAATTGGGTTCTGGCGAGCGCTAAGCGACGACGAAATGAAACCAAGTTTCGTGACGAGCCGTAATCCGATAATCACTGTCCTGGCTACTGAAAGTGGATGTGCGATTTTTTGCAAAATAATGACGTAACCTGTTTCAATGCGACTGCGTGACAGGTTACGTCATTATTTAGGCATTTACTCATTTAAGTAACTTCGCCTGGCCCGATTTCACTAAAACTTACCAAAAATTTTAAAAAGGCTTCTTCTTTTAATTTACAATGAAAATCTGGGTATATATGGCTAGATGGAGTCACAAAAGTAGTACAATCGAAGAGGGGAGGGCGAGTTGCAATACAGATGATTGTTAATCACGTTTTTATTAACTTCACTTTTATGTATGTATGTACGTATGTAGGAATGAATGGAACATTTCAATTACATTTCTCCCCACTCCCAGATGTCCGAATTATTTAAAATATTGCACATGTATGAACCGATAACCATACAATCATTTCAATGTTATGATCTGGTATTCTCACGAAGATCAACTCATAGAAAAGAAATTCCTGAATTTTTGTTATGCTAGGTAATGTACACTAGATTGACATTAAATATTGTAACACATCCTTTTGTTCTTGACTTATATTTAAAGATTATAATTTAATATTTAGTTTATAGTGCTTCAAAAGCCTATTTCTTTAAGTTTTTTTATTTTTATTCGTGTCGCCATTGTGTAGGAGCTAATCTAATCATCCCAGCATTGTTAAGATTTCACACTACCGAATAAGTACAGTTGACGGCACTTGCAAACTGTGCAAAATCATATAATTTTTCATATCATATAATATTCTAATGATCTTTATTGAAATTGAAGTCAGAGTAACCTAAACTAAAGTACAAACAAAAATTAAAAACTAACGTTTGTTTCCAAACATTTATTATAAATATTCTCTATTGCAAATAATAAAGCTTAATAAGTAAACTTTATATTTTAAAAATTATAAAATTATTTTCTTCTCCACATTTAAAATTTAGTCAATTTTAGTCATATTTACAATATGGATTTTAAAAAAAAACATTAATTAATGGGTAACCCACCCAAAACAACAAATAATTGTTTGTTTTAAATTGTGGTTTTTAACATCCGCTTCTTTTTATACGGTTCCGTGTTAGAAAGGGATGAAAAAAGAACCTTTATAGGTTCAATCACGTAACTGTTTGCCCGTTTGTCAGAGCCTTATTTCTCGGAAACTGTTGGCATGGTAATGGAGTTTAACGACCCCGGTATATAGAAATAATATTAATATGAAAAATACATGAGAATTATAGTTTCAAAAAGAAAAAAAAATTCCGGATTATCAAATGAAAGAGTGATTATGATGATTCTGAATTTTTTTTTCAGAATAAAAAAAAATTATTTTAGAGATGCGAACTGCTGAAAGTAAAATTAAAAAGAAATCAATTATATAATAGACAAATTATTTCCATTATAAAAAAATATTATTTATATTTGTACATCGCTTCACTTAGTCCGCCTGATGTGCAAAATGAAACTGTAATTCAAACGAGGTGAGGATATCTCTTAAGAGATGCAACAGAGCTTGCCTTTATAAACTCGTTAGTAGCAATACATTCCATTATTTTGTTAAATTCAAAAAAAGATCATGGTTGGTTTTTTTTAACAAACATTTTGTCGTTTTCAAAAAGGATTATGGTTGGCTTCACAAACCATCATTTCGTAGAATAGTCGGAATTTACATTATAAAAATTCTACATGCCCTCTGCATAAGGTTTCGAAAACAAAAATTCGACCACGAAAATACGAAACAAATTTTTAGAATATGTCGTACAATGAACTATCCAAACATCTTAAAATTAAAAACATTAAAATGAAAAATACTCGCGTATTATTGCTACAAATATTTTTCCTTTCATTATTTTTAATTTTAAGAAACCTTCTAAACTTTTATTATCAATTGAGTTACGTAATTGAATGATTTTGACACTTTCTTTTGAATATCTTAAATTTTTTGGGTTAAATTTTATAAGTTTAAACCTATTATTGTTTGATATATTATTGTTTTGTATATAAGCTATCAGTAATTTATATTTCATTCAAACAATCAGGTATATAAATAAAATAGAAATCAAAATAATTTATTTACAAATTTAATCGTGGAATCGTTTCCAAAAAAAATATTACATTCATATATTGAATATATTTGGCGTTAATTTTGTAGAAATTCATTATTTACAATTAAATGAAATTACGTTATGTAGTATTATTTCTACTTTCTTTAAGTTCTTTACCACGAGCTGAGTTTCGTTGTATTACAACATCTTCAGGTGGGCTATTAGCAAAGATTTTCTTTCTTAGCTATCTTTTAGAGAGCAATCTTTGCTAATAAAGTCGGTCCGAGTAAAGAACTTAAAGAAAGTAGAAATAATACTACATCACGAAGTTTGATTTAATTGTGGATTACATTCATAGTTTAATTGTAAGTTGAACAGTAGGCAAGGAAGTTATAGTGAAAAAATTAAGGGTTTTATTCGACATAGCTCGAATGAAAATTTATATCTTAAACACGTAGCCCTAAATCTATAAGATATAAATTATAAAGAATGTAAGATATAATATTGAATAATTTAAACACATTGATTAATTTATAGTAATAACTCGTAGTTGGTCGCCTATCTAGCACCAAACGACTTGCTTTCTATCGTCGAACTTAGACCTAAGTCAACAATTACATTGATATTCATAAGATATAATCAATAATTCACTTGCACTTCCAAGAGATTTAAAAACGTCGAATTGATGGGGTCATTATCGACTCGATAAACAATTCTTGACATTGAATATATTTGGCGTTAATTTTGTAGAAATTCATTATTCACAATTAAATGAAACTACGTGATGTATTATTTCTACTTTCTTCAAGTTCTTTACCACGATATAGGTTTCATTATATTACAACATCTTCAGGGGGGATATTAGCAAAGATCTTTGCTAACAGTTTTATAACATTAATCATTTAACTTTCATAAATAATGATAACAATAACAAAAAAAAGTATTTTGGGAATTTTTGAAGAGTTGGAAAATTCGAATTACCCGGAGTTCTATATCAGATTGCATCAGATCTGATATTGTAGTCTTTAGACTGTGTCAAGGCAGGGACATCCAGGTGTGCGAGGTTTAGAGGCGAGACATTAAACATGGTAGATTATGGGAGCTATTGGAATTATGACCATTGTTCCTTTTATTTTTCATAAAATGATTTTAATGTGTTTATCTCGATCCATAGACTTTTTCCAGATTCATTGTTGAGACACGTAATTAATATATTAATCGCATTAATCTCCAGAATAATATTTATATTTTTGTTAATATTATTCAATAAGTACCTTAACGCTTAACGCATACTTACTAAAGTATTCGCAAAATTGGAAAAAGTAGATGCATAAAAAATAAAGCCAGTATAAAAACCAGCCAAGTGAGAGTCGCACTTGGGCACGAAGGGTCCTGTAATACCAAACAATATTAAACTTATAAATTTGCATTTCTTAAATAGTGATATATACTTTCAACTAACTTTCAAATTACTTTTCAACTAACGTGTGAAAAACTCTGAAATAAAAATTAATGTAGTAGAACTTAAAATAAAGTTTCAACAAAAATTGGTTTGAATAAGATATGTTGAGTAGTTTTTGTTATGTGGGATTTTCCGCTTACTTATAAGTTTAATATTGTTTGCTACTACGGAACAATCGTCATTTATTGAAAAATAAAAGGGACAATGGTCATAATTCCAATATCTCCCATAATCTACCATGTTTAATGTCTCGCCTCTAAACCTCGCACACCTGGATGTCCCTGCCTTGAGAGAGTCTAAAGAGCACTATCTCAGATCTGATATAAATTCCTAAAATACTTTGTTTTGTTACTATTATCATTATTCATGAAAGTTAAATGATAATAAAAATAAAAAGTAAAGGACATGTTTTCATACGTGAATTAAAAAAAATATTAATAAACCAGATTTTACAAAAAAAATGTTGATAAATATTTTTTAAAAAGACATTATTTTTACCAACGCTGTTTCGTAAAACCTCTTTTATTAGCATTATTTTCTAAATTTATTTCTAAACACATATTTACTTCTGAATAAAACTTCTTTTATAATATAATACTTATTAAGAGACCAGCAATTGACATTAAAGAACATAGATTTACAAAAGACATAGACACAATGACTCGCATGAAAAAAACAGAAAATCATAAAAAATATAATCTATCGGGTAATCAAACAATAACTAGCAAAGAACAAGGATGAAACTATTAAAAAAACGGCTAAAATTTTAATGAAACTATAAATACAAGTTAAAGCAGTTGTTCTGTCAAATTCAATGCGGTGGTACTCAATTACAGTCCACTCCGTATTAAATCCGATACCACGCCACTCAAAGTGCTAAACAATTAATTTGACTTTTCCCAAAATTATGTTCATAGGCTGACATATTCTAAGAAACGTATTTACCGTAAAAATATCAATTTCGATTCATGTCAGTAAATAACATTCTTATAACTGGTCTATCTAGACTTAACAATTTAGTAATATAAATATAACATCGATTTTATAGAAAATTTCTACTGATACCTATAAAATATTGTTTTTATTACATGGACCTTAAACAAGATTTCAACATTTGAGAAGTTTGTTGTCTTAAAATTGGGCATATCCTTTATTTTATTCACGCTATACCAAACGTCGAGCTAGAAAATGCCGCGTTGAAGCTTCTGTGAGTTTTTTTTTAAATTTTAACAAACAAGCAGAATCACTTTACGGTAATATTTTCCAACAGTTCTTTGAGTGCATTAAACGTCGTTTAAATAGAATAATTTATTGGGCAAAAACTCGCGTATGATGAAACGAGCAGTTTTTAAATTATCAAAACGCGACGTGAATTTTATTAAATTTATTAAATCAATTTCCGGTACCATAACAGATGGGACGTATTGAATTAGAAAAGTTCGGAGCGGAAAGAAATGTTTTAAGTATTTTAAGAATTACGTCTCGAAGTTCGCTCCCCCGTCGGTTACAATTTTCAATCTCCCGTCTGCGATTCGTTTAGGGCGGGCTCGCTTGTTGTCGGGTCATTCGATGGTAAACTGTTTTTCTTTACCTGTTTCTTTTTTTATTGAACGTCGACGGAAGTTGAGTGCTGGGACGTTTCTTTTTCTTGCCGATAGAAATATGATTTACAAAGAGAGGCGGGGAAATCGTGACGCATTTTCAATTAGAAAAGATTGGAATCTTGCATCGGAGTTTGAAAATTATATTCATTAAGAAAATAAACTTTTTCAAATTTATTTGCATAATTTTTTGCATTTTCATTCAATACGTTTCGTCCCTCTAACATATTTTTGTGATTTTTTTGGATTCTTATTATCAATATTTTGTCACACTTTTATTGATTTCTAAAAGAGTATTGCGTCTTTAAATATACCGTTTCACTAGCTTTCTTTAATATTTAACACGATGGGGTTGCAAAAAATTATAGAGTTAGATGTTACCTATGAAATTTTGAACTGGTATTTGAATAGTTTAAGGCTATATTTGGATATTAGCAACTTTAACTATTTCGAAATTTAAAATTTTTCCTAATGAAATGTGGGAAATGAACGGATGGATCGGAATTAAGTTAATTTGAAAAATCTTTCATTATATTTGTTTTGATATAGGGTACTACAAAAAATCATTGAAAAGGAAAGAGATTAAATAATTATTTCAGTTACAAGCAAAACCCTAATTTTGTTGAAAATTAATATTTCATGTCACCTTTTTCCCATCTCAGTACGGTTATGGAGCTACGATACCACCCCTAATGTAGAATTCAAAGTAACTTTTACGACGAGCACCGAAAATGAAAATTTTTGACACTTTGTATATATATATATAGTACAAATAATTCTAAATACAAATAATTTTGAGTCAGTTTTCCTTCCATTCTTAAATGTGTAAATAGAATGATCGAGTTAATATCTTCGAGAGTAATTGTCATTTCCAGTTTCCGCTAACTTTACGTCCTCTCTGAGCTGCCAAAACCGTACCCATAGAAATGATTAACCATGGCGTCTCCAGTAAGATCGCCGTGAATCGGCGAAACGATCATAACCCTTGACTAAAATTAAATATAGGAGGATTCGAAACGGTAGTTTAATTTAAAATATGTCATAAATAGCTATTATGCTATAAAATATAAAAAAAATAATTTTAAGTACAGTAAATTATCAATTAATAGTTGGGTGATTGTAATATTACTAATAATTAATTATTAATATTACTAACTAGTCAAACCTATATTCCATAACCAATCTATACAGCTTCCTTTTTTCATTCTTTAATTCTCATAATATTCTATGTATATACTTATTTTCATTATCTTCACCATTCTTTCAAGGTCACCGTTAGATCAATTTAATTGGTGCATTTTTATAAAAAGAAGTACTCATCAATTTAATTGGTGCATTTTTATAAAGTTTGAACAACATTCGGATTAATATTCGCAAGACATTTAAGTCGTTCATGGAGTCGTAAATTTGTTCGTTTCATAACTTTGAATTCTGTGTAATAAAAATTAGACAGGATTAATTAATAATATGTTTATTCTAAGACACTACTGATTTTAGACCAAGTTTATATATATATATATATATATATATATATATATATATATATATATATATATATTGTGGTTCGATTGTTATAATTTTAATCACATACAATTGGCGTCTACTTATTGTTATTACTTTTCATTGTATTTATTCGTTTTCCGATACATGATTTTTCCGATCGTTGTCCAATACATAATTTTTCACAGGTATTATCAACAAATAATTATCTACAAAATATAATTTATTTTTATTAGTAATTAGTTATAATTAGTAGTTAGTAATACATTAACCATATAAATATATTTTCATTTGATTGCTTCAAAATAAATTTGACTTTGTCAATTTTTATGATAATCCCGCTTTCATTCATTTTTTCATTTCATTCAAAGAAAATTATGTATTTCAAATAAGGTAGATCTCGTATAATTTTCATTTGACGAATTATAAAAATAACTAGTTAAAAAAACGAAGCTATTTTGAAAGGAAATATGGCAAAAATATCGTTAAAAATGAAAAATATTAGGTTTAAATAATAATAAAAATGAAGAATACAAAAATATACATATTTTATTATGAACGTAGCTCATGTCGAGGCTGCCATTGTCATTTCCGCATGCTGCTACAACTACATTGTAGCAGCATAGAAAAGGTATTAGCGCATCTAAGAGAATTCCGATTAGTCACGAACTGATAAAACTGCGAAATTTTTGACATAGACAGGGTTTTTCTAAATTTTTAATTTTCCCCCTATAGCCAACAGATACCACCTATGTACAAAAAAAATTAAATCCAATAGGCCTTATTGAATTTAATGTTTTTTTTGTAACATCTATTGGATTTAATGTTTTTTTTTGTGTATGTACTAATCATGCGTATTCAAAGGCTTGTCACACTGAACAGAGGGTCTCATTACCTTTCGACTTGTTTTGCTTATACAAGGTATTATACAAAAAAACATTAAATCCAATAGGTTCATCAAAAAACATTAAATCCAATCCAATTCGAACAAAATGAAAATCATTTTGTTCGAATTACATCAATTTTTCTCGTTTATGTGGAACCTAGGTATAAATTTTATGGACTCATATTTTGGAGTAAGGTTTTTCGAGTGTTGTGTTCCAAATTTTGAAATCGTTACATGAGTGCCGCCAAACACTATGAAGCAAAACAAGTCCGAAGGCAATCAGACTCGCCGTTCAGTATTGAGCATAAATTTTCACAGATACAAACATACAGGCATACATTTTCACAGATACATACAGGCTTAAATTTTCACAGATATATACATGCAGGCTTAAATTTTTGACAGATACATACATACAGGCTTAAGTTTTCACAGATACATATATACAGGCATACATTTTCACAGATACATACATACAAGCTTAAATTTTCACAAACTGCCATGTAGTTTATAATTACCCACTACCATTTTACCCCAAAATACCTTTCCTCCCTGATTTTGATTGATCCATTTCTTAATGCTGTTAGCTTATATTTCATCTATTTGGTGAAAATAAAAATGACGGGTCCCCTACTCCTTCAATTGAAAAATTTAAGTCTAGTAAAAATTCGGAAGGTTTACGTAACGTTACTTACACGTGGAGTCGCATCTGATATTTAATTTATAACTAACTCTTCACGCTTGAGGAAAGTCGATCGCAAGTAACATTGATATCATATCCGAGGACAAACGTCACGCTCTGCTTGTTGTTTATTTGCGTATTATGTAAAAACAAGTGGTTAGATTAAAAACCTCTACGCCGACGTGTAAGCATATACACCAACACATATTTCCTAATAAATAAAGCAGAATATTATAATTATTATAATCTGCGGGCAAAAATGAGTCAAAATTACAACTAGTTGCGCCCCGTGGTGTCATCTGCATAGAATTATCTTAATTATGCTGTCCTGCAAATGGTCGCTGAAATATCCGTTCGCTAAACGTCATCTGTCGTCTTAGCCTGGAGTATATCGGCGGTAATAATCGGGATAATCAGTTGATAAATTAACCAGTATATCTCAATCTTGCACAGTTTAAGTGATATGAATTTTAGCGTCATTATGTATAACACATAATTTTCATCAAAGTATGGAATTTTTAACAGAGAAAAAGAATTTTTGGATCGGATGTCCGGAGATAAGCGCAAACAAATAAACAAACAAACTTTTCCGCTTTATATATAAGTATGGATACCATTATATTTCCAGTAACATTACTTTTAAAACGTTAAAATTTTTAGGCAACAATTTTAAAACAGGCAAAGTATCTACAATAAAGAGATTAAGACGTTAGCACAATTCATAGGCTTCAAATAAATATTTTGTGTTTTATAAAAAATTCCAATAAGTAGCAAATTCATCTTACAACATATTTTTCATGAAAGCATTACTAATATTAATGGACGTCAATATTAATGGACATTAAAAACGTGACAAAGAATTACAAGGCCAAAAATTCAAATTAAAACAATGAATTTTCAAAAAAAAAGCAAAAAATATATAAGTATCCATACATACACAAAAATAAAATGATCATAGGCGGAGATTTAAGTTAAAAAATCAGAAATTCGTTAAACTAATTGATTACTACTCAATTAATTAAGAACTGCGTCTGTTTCCTTAATGTTAATTAAGTATGTAATAAATTAATTTAACGAATTTCTAATTGTTTGACTTAAATCTCTGCCTACGATCATTTTATTTTTGTGTATGTATGAATAATATAAAAAATATACAAAAAATTTTTTTTTGTTTTTAGTTATATAATTCAAAGTTTTAATTTATATGTGCGGTTTTATAATTATCTTCGAGATGACGGTATTATTTACTTATTTGAATATATGATGATAATTCATTAATGCATATACAGTAACTACAGTATTATCGATATCTATCTCTAGCGAAAGTTATCTAAGTGTGTTCTTGACCTAGATCATTTCTAGATTATTTTTTGAACTCTAACTCGATAGCTTTACTAATAGCCATTGATCTGGATCATTCATTCTAGATTTTCCAAATCGTTTCTTCTAAATGTACATCAGAGAATAAACCTTTGATAAGATAGTTATAACATTGCAATAAAATCATACATATTTCACTTAATAATAAAAGGAAACTCGAAAGCTCCATAAAACTTACCCTTTAAAAGATCCCTCAATTAATAAACGGAACAGTTTTCGAATAAACCTTATTTTATTCCGAAAACAATGGCATCCAAACTTTTCATTATCAAGTAGCAGCCCGTCTTTAAACATTGCACGTCGAAAACTTTGTCTTTGCAATCGATTTATTATAAATTCCCTAAAATAGTTGAAGCACGCTCAAAGTTATTCCCTTGTAAATAACTCAATCAAACAATTATGCGAAACCAAATGCTAACTTCAATTTAATAACGCTTTTGTTGATGGAAAACGAGTATTGGTTAGCTTTTACTGAACTAATAAGGATTGGAAGTTGTTATTTTAGGTACTAAATCGATATGCCCCTGATTAAATGCGTATTGTTTATATTTATAATTTCTTTTAATTGTTTTTATTGGTATTGGTAATAACTTCCTACATTCTCTCAACTGTAGTATTTAGTATATCTGTAGATAGTCTAGTAATAAATATCACTAGAATAACCAAATGTTCTGTAGATAGTCTAGTGGTAAATAGCACTAGAATAACAAAATGTTCTGTAAATAGTCTGGTAGTAAATAGCACTAGAATAACAAAATGCAGACGGCTGGTTTTATTCTTATCAGACTCAAATTTTCTGTTAGTTTCTATGTTAAATTTTATATGGAGAAATTATCAAACTTTAATTTACATCTGTTTGAAGTAGGTGTAATTTTATAAGTTTCTCAATTTTTTTCATTAAGTACGTGTTCCTTTGGGTTTAACAAAAATAATATCATTAGAATATGAAATGTCGGTTCAAATCGTTTGGTTACTGCTGTTTAGGGAATTTAATATACGCATGATAGTAATTTTATTTATTAAATACATTTATTGATTCAATACAATACACCCTTACTTGAAATTGATTTAAAATAATTAAAATTGGTGGTTTAATAAAAACACGCTTATGTAAATGAAGGACCCATCGAGGCTCAAACTCGACGGATTTACTGTTCACGGCCACATCTCTTCTCCATGATCATATCCGTCCGGTTACAATATGTAACAAAAATATTCTTCAATACAAGACAAACGAGCTCAAACTCGACAAATTTACTGTTAGACATTTAAAAATCCCTGTAAGCACCTCCCTCTTTCATCGTAATATCAGCACGATGGTACCATATCTTGTACTGCCATCATAATTGCACAAGTTTGTAAAGTTTAATGGATATGACAATTAAAAGTTCGTAAAAATTTTCTTCTTACGAATGTTTATATAAAAGTTAAGCTATTAAAAGACGACAATTAGACGTGGGTGAAAATTGTCCTGCTAGAAATGTTTACATACTAGTTAAGCTACTAAAAGCAATTTGAATACGATAATTAGAAGTGGGTGAAAATTGTCTTGCTAGAAATGTTTACATACTGGTTAAGCTACTAAAAGCAATTTGAATACGATAATTAGAAGTGGGTGAAAATTGTGTTGTTACGAATGTTTACATAAAAGTTAAGCTACTAAAAGCAATTTGAGTACGCCAATTAAAAGTGGGTGAAAATTATCTTGTTACGAATGTTTACATAAAATACTAATCTACTAATCTACTAAAAACAATTTGAATACGATAATTAGAAGTGGGTGAAAATTGTTTTGCTAGAAATGTTTACATACTAGTTAAGCTACTAAAAACAATTTGAATACGACAATTAGAAGTGGGTGAACATTGTCTTGCTAGAAATGTTTACATACTAGTTAAGGCAAAATGAAGAGACATTCTTAATCAATAAATAAGAAAACTCCAAAAATATAACGTTAGTGTTGAGTGTAGTATGCCTAATAATAGATTTATTTAACTTACAAGTAAAATATGGTTAAATTAAGTTAGGTTGTAGTAACTGTCAATAGCTAATGGTTTACCCAAAATAAATAAACATGCCAAACGCATGTGAGACTTTCAATATTTTAACCTTATACTTATTATTCAGTGAGGTTGGCGTGTTTCATAACTTCGATAGTTAGATACTCTTATAATAACACTATATTATATTTCAAACGGTATTGAAAAAGTAATGATCGTGTGCCAATAACATTGGTCAACTTAGATTGTCAAGATTTAGATATCCCCAGGATTTTTACGAGGAACGCTTTTTTACTTTTATATATTTATTAAATACAATATATTATTGAACCCAACATACTATTTTTAATACTATAGCAGTGTGTGCCATAGCGGCATGGTAATTCCTCTTTCAAAAATATAAAAAAAATTTTCTAAAATAACTTCTAAGAAAACTTCCTCTCACTATCATAAAAACATAGACAGAACAATCTAAATATGTCAGAAATTATGAAGGTAATATCTATATTGACCAAATATTTATCAACATTACGTTATTGAATATATTTGGCGTTAATTTTGTAGAAATTCATTATTCACAATTAAATGAAACTACGTGATGTAATATTATTTCTACTTTCTTTAATTTCTTTACCACGACCTAGGTTTCGTTGCATTACAACATCTTCAGGTGGGATATTAGCAAAGAGGTCTTTGCTAATATCCCACCTTGGGATCGTGGTCGTGGTAAAGAAATTAAAGAAAGTAGAAATAATACTACATCACGTAGTTTCATTTAATTGTGAACATTACGTTACCTGAGATGGTTCCTTGTCCTTATAACTTATTTAATTATTTCAGTCAAAATTACCAACCAACGTATTATTGACAACGGTAGTTAAGTTATGGACATAAATTCCTTAAATTAATATTAAAAAGAAATGTTTTAATTCTTTTTTCATATTTTCTTTATTTATCAAGTTCTAACAAAATAGGGTTTAAACCAACCATTTAGACCCAAAGTTGCAGTCGCACGGGGATGATACCTGGTTTCTCTAATATTAAAAGTTGATTACTTATAAAATAAAAGCTTATATCTACATAATGGCAGAGAATACTTTCAGGTAAGTTGGACTTGCACTTAAGCAATTTTCATTTCTTATATAAACCTGTGCTCTTAGATTTATTTTCAATTTTAATATTGCGATCTGAAGCGAGTCGTGTCGTGATATGTGTGTACTGAGTCTCGTTTGTTCACAAGGCAAAGTTTTAATCTGTATATTAATTTATGCTTTTACAAGGAGTTATGAAAAATTGTAGCACGTTTGTCATTTTTCATTTTCGTAATTAACTTATAAATAATAAATATATGAGCTGTAAGTTATTACATTATTTTATTATCTCCAAACACAAAACAATGTTTCATATTGAACACATTTACTTAGGGTTTCGTATCAGTCGCGCATGTACATCCACACACACAGACACACGGTGTGTGTGTGTGTACGTGCGTGCGTGCTGTGTATGCGCGTGTGTGATTGGGTAAACGTATATATATTTTACATTCAAACTTAAATTTATAACATAGTAAATTCAACAAAAAATGTATTTCTTTTTTTTTATCTTAAAGCCTATAAAACAATAAAGAAAAAACATAAACTATACGAAATGTAAAAAAAACAAAATTTTGACGCAATTTAAACTTTGCATTTTTCACTAACGGTCTTTACGTTGAATGCGTACCACTTGCTTGCCATCGATACACACGTATAAAGACTTCGCTCAGATGATCTTGTTGAGTAATAAGCAGAAGTACCTTAAAAGGTACTTCTGCTTATTGCTCATCGGAATTGTATGGTTGATCTAAATAGGACACGTATCCTCTTTTAATACTAAAAAACTTATATCGTTAGCCCATACATGCGTCTTCACAGATCATTATTTAGTTTTTAAACGATATAACTTACCAATTAGGTACGAACACGAACGCATTTCATCTCCTTATTGTATCGCGAACGTAATTATAGCTAAGGCCCGCTATTCACCGTCCAGGCTGGTGAAGCTTTGCTCAATTACATTCCAGGATTTCGTCCTTATTCAGTGCCTGTTTTGCTGTCAGAGCGATAAGGCATAGGCTTAAATAAAGACATGGCACCATTACATCATGATACCATATAAAAAAAATATAACTAATCTTTAAATATTTTGGTTGCTCTCAAAAAAGAAAAGCATAAAACTTAAAGCTTAGTTGTAAAATATCGTCACGGTTATTAAGAAAAATAATATCTGGAACACGTAGAAGCATTTAGGTGGATGAATGAATATTTAAAAATAAAAAAGAAATAAAGCAAATATATTATTTGATAAGATATTATTTATTGTGATATATTCATTTACAAAAATCTATATTCTGCAACGGCTTAAACTTATGGTTCCAAAAAAAAGTAACCAACAATATCGTAAGTTATTTTCAAAAGTTAAGAAAATTCGTATAAACTATAAATTAACGAAACTTTCTTAAGAAATTATTTCTGAAAAAGATCTGCAATCAACAATGTTGTAAGAGGTTAATTAAAAATAATTTGTGATCAAAAATGTCTTGAAACGTTATTTTCAAACGAAAGAAGACATCATGTAAAAAAATTAGTTATAAAAAAACTCTAAAATCCAAAATGGCTTAAAAGATTATTTTCCAAGAAAAGGAAATTCCTATGGATAATATCGTAAGCGATTATTTACAAAAAAATTTTATTTATAAAAAAATTGTGATAAAAAATGATGAAATAAAATTAGTACCAAAATGAATTCTGTAATCAATAACATGTTTTTCTCAAAATTGGGGCCAATTTTATTTGCTCACCGATATCCCCTTTCTGATAAATATAACATAAAGAAGAATGACCATGCCGCTGAACGACAAACCGACTTACTCCAGCGAGTAGCGAAGAAAAGAAGATGGATGAAATTTTGATGAAAGAAAGAAAATGCATGAATCTATCACCGGGCGTCACGCTAGATGCAAAGCTATATAAATCCAATACTCTTTTGATGACCAGCAAGCCAGGACGTGAATACCAATCTTAAGGCTCCTGACAGCGGGAGCCACAGTTGGGAACCGGAACGCAAACGACAATAAAAAATATGACGCAGTCAGACCGCGTATCCTTAGTTAAAGGATAACTTAGCTGCCTCTATTCCTCGTATTTCATAATGGAGGTTAATCGGAATCCTTTTGCATTGCCGTTGTCTGATGTCTGCTTTATTTGGAGGGGTATTATTTAAATGTTTTACTCTGAAGAAACGATAAAAAAATTAAAAAACATGTGCTAAGAATAGTATAGTTTACTACTTCAAAATTTGCTGATTTTAGCAAAATATTGAAAGTACAGTTTAATTAAAAACCAGTAGTAAAAATTATAAAAACTCAGTATGGTTTACTACTCTACAATTTGCTGATTTTAGCAAAATATTGAAAGTACAGTTTAATTAAAAACCAGTAGTAAAAATTATAAAACTCACTATAATTTATTACTCCAAAATTTATTGCTTTTAGCAAAATATTGAAAGTACAGTTTAATTAAAAACCTGTAGTAAAAATTATAAAAACTCATAAAAAAATAAACAAGTTATGACCTTCTAAACTGAATGAGAGAGAGAGAGAGTGAAGATAAACTCCCGTTTCATTCGCTCTTGCAGAATTTAACGAGCGCTTCTAAAAATAACAGCAAAATTCAGTATTGAAGATGTTGTGTAAACGTTGCGTTTGAACCTTTATAATTTTTAAAAATGTTTTCACACCTCGTGAGCTTGTTGAAATTATGATTTATGAATTAAAATTAAAATAATTAAATACCTTATCGTAGCTATAGATAAGTTTTATAATAAAATTATCTTACCATCTATTTACTTTCAACAAGAAAAGCAAGCTTATTAAGAAAATAAACCAAATTACATTATTTAATTTTCTGTACAGCATTATTATAAACTTTTCCACGAATGCCAATTTCTAGATGCCCCAAGTAACCTTCAATCGCTATATTTGGATTGATGTTTATGCTATGAATATTTATGGAGCTTTCGAAAAGCCAAAAATTATAACGCAAGCAGATGTTATCAGATAGAAGAACTCACAAAACGAGGACTCCGCACTCGCTTAGGTACTTATATAACATCATTAATTTATTCATATTGCGAAGATTACAACTGCATAGACCGTAGTTGAGTCACAATAGATATTATGTACATTAAACTAGTAACTACATCGTTACATTCCCCTAAGGAATATGTTTATATAAATCACTTCCCGTTTAGTCCTTCACAGGTAAATTTTCAACACTCAACTAACATCCATTAAAACAGTCCGTACACAAGACAACCATATAATATTACAACCCTTGACCCAAACCGGCTACCTCGACGAGCCCACTATCATAACTTGGGCCCGAACCGGCGTTCAGCACGTACAGACCTAATTAACGGGCCTATTGACCGGCCTATTTGTAACGAATAACGACGAGTGGGCCCGCGCGTGCCCATACAAACCGCCCACTCATTCCGCCCCCATTACGGATTCAGAGAACCGGACTCGAGGGACGTCCGAATCGTGGACGACAATGCAATTTGGTACTCGATTTCGGCGCCGAGACCGATAGTGACGGCGTTCGACAATTGAATGAACGAAGCGTGAGTCTTTTGTGCCAAGGTAATCCCTTCCTGGGCTTTGTGGAGCGGTGAGAGCCGACCTAGATCGGCACGTGGGGTATCGTTAAAAAATTGGGGTACAATACGAGATTTGTGAGAAGTCTAGAGGTACTCATTGGACATCAAGGAATAGAAGTTGCTTTTGGTACTGATTTTGATATAAAATCTGACAGGTGGTTTATAAAAGTTCAGTTTATAAAATATAATGCACATTATAATATTTATTATTTGCAGAAATATTTTACAAATGTGAGAAATGAAAATATACTTTTCTTGTTTAACTTTGTTTCCTTTCCTAGCTAATAGCTTTTAATGTGCAATAAATCCTACTAAGGATTTATTTAGAATTTTTTTTTAAATTTTACTTGGTCTTATACATGTATATTTATATATGTGCTCCTTCTCCATATAAATAATAACTCTCATGTCTACATGGAAATAGTCGCTTTAACATAAATGCAATACGATTTCATATTTATTTCAAATACTAAAGGACGATTTTAAGTAGAGGAAAGAAAATTAAGTTTCTTCTGAATGTAATATTTGCTATTTTCTGAACCTACCTATAAAAGATAAATAAAAAATAAAAGTGGCCAAGCGCGATACAAATTCAGGTTATGAGAGTTACGTGCCTACTTTAAGTCAATACACTTCGATAAAATACATATACCCACACATATAGACGTATGTATATATATATATATATATATATATATATATAAATATATATACATATATATATATATATATATATATATATATATATATATATAAGTATATGTGTGGGTGTGTATAAATATTTATATACACAGTGTCCGGGAATAAGTGTCAGGCAAAGAAAGGCGTTTCCTTGACTTGTCGTTAAAATAAAATTTAAAAGATGACTTTTTTAAAAAAATTCATAATTATTTGTCATCTTTTTCGTATACACGATACTTGCACACATTATTCAGCGCTTCTCAGGCGAATAGCCAGCAAACAGTTACGAAAACATCTAGGTGCCCGGGTAAGAACTGAGCTCCAGGCAGGTATTGAGTGACAGACAAAGGGCGTGTTTTACGTTTTATTTCAACGCCAACTTATTCCTTTATAGCCAACGAATAGCATCTTTCTTTGTCCGACACTTATTCCCGGACACCATTTATATAGTATATATATATATATATATATATATATATATATATATATATAACCTTTCAAGTCCCAGGAAAACTTCCGCCATAATAGTCCCCTACGTATGTATATTCATTTAATAATACATAATGTTTATATTGTACCATTTGCAAATATTAGGTTAGCTAGTTAATTTTTTTGGGACTTTTCTAGGAAGATTCTCGAAACTTTTAGAAAATTGTACTGTAGGGTATAAGTAGCCCAAAGTGCAGTCAGTTGACAACAGTCACCGCCGAAGTTTTAATGGATTTAAATTGATATTAAATACGGATTCTATTATTTTACGAATTTCGTCTTAAGCAACGACAAAGATTTGGTTCAGAAAGTTCAGGAATGAGGACTACGATCTTGGGGACGAACCCCGTACTGGACGTCCTGTTGAATTGGATGTTCAATGATTACGACACCTAATTGAGGAACATTTTCGCCTGACGATTAGTCAATTAGCAAATGAGCTACACTGCAGTTGTGGCATCAAAGAAACACATTTGCATGAATTGGGAAAAGTTTTAAAATACGGTGTGTGGATACCCTACAAGTTGTCATCACATCACCTTCAGTGCAAAGTTGATACTCGTCAACAGTTATTGAGATTGAAACGTAACTTCGGCTGGCAGAATCAGTTAGTAACTGGCTTTAAAAAGGGTTACATACGTTAATCACGTAAACATCACTGACTGGGTGTCGGAAAAACAGCAGCTTCAGTATCCAAACATGAAATAAGTGCCAAAACGTGATTCCCAGCTGCTGGTGGAGTGTCAAGAGCATTATTCATTGGGAGTTGCTTCCAGAGTGATCTACAATTAATGCAGATATTTACTGTGAACAATTGGATTAGCTAACAAATTGAACAGTCAAAAGGATTGAGTTTATTTTCTATATGATAATGCTAGATCACGTGTTGCAAAAGTACTCGTGATAAATTAGAGCTCGGTCGGGTTCTACTCACTCATCCACCATATTCGCCGGACATTGCGCCATCTGATTACCATTTATTCATGGCTCTAAGTAACAATTTACGTGAAAAAAATCGACGTTAAGAAGGATGTCCAAAACGACCTCGCACAGTCTTTTTGGATCAGTCATTGGAATTTTACAAGAAAGGCATATTGTCACTACCAACTAGATAATGACATATACTAGATAATAATGGTGCATACTTAAATTAAATTTAGTGCAACATAAAAACTGTTTAATAACAATTGTTGACAGTAACTCGGAGTTAATAACTTATTAGTCAATGAAATATTAATATTACTTTTTGCTGTGTAAATTATATTGCCCAGTAAATCCTTCACAGGACATTAATCCTTCAAAAAGTAAAAAAATGGAATTATAGCAATTACAGCTATTATAATTGTTTTTTAAATATTAAGTAAGTTTATTTGAAATGATACTATTTTCCTAATATTATTAAGATATAGAAATTAAACAAAATATTTTCTAGTTTTTAATTTGCTTATCTTTTTGTCCAATAATCAATTGAGATATATATAAATTAATATGTTTTGTTAGAATTCCAATCTTCAAGGTTTCTACGTCGAACAGTTTCTAGGAAAAGGATAGCTACCAACCAAGTTAGACAAACGGACAGGAAATTGAGTGGGTGGGAAAACGTTCCATTTTTCCTTTTGTTTTATCGGACCTCAATACTTAATAATACTCAGTTCCGATTTATCTTTCTGTTATATAACGTAAAATTCTAATAAATTTATTGTAATAAGTGGTATTAAATATTTTATAAATCAAATTGTCAAACCCGGATTTTTTATTTATTCACTTGCTTTGGTTACGTAAATAGGAAACAAAATAAAATCGCAAGTTAAAACGTGCGCAATGCGCGTGGACAGTAGTTAGTGACCTACTTCAGGAATAAACAAGGCCAAACCGGAAGGATTCCCGTTGGCCTGAAAACAATGTCAATTTGTAGGCAAATTAAAGAGCAATTAGGCTACAGAGAAAAGTGGTCTGTCTGTAGTTCCAATTACCAAAACGACATTACAACTTCAATCACCTACAGTGGCAGTTAATACAATGCCCCAATTGATCCGATTGAAGTTTTGTGTGGTGGAAATTGGATAAAATTAAATTGGATTATCCGCAATTTATAGCGAGAAAAAAGGGAAAGTTAACTATTGGAAAATATATAGATTTAATTTTGATAAGATAAATTAAATATATAGATTAATTATGCTTCAATTATAAATACTATTTTTACTTTAATTATATTTTAATTATAATTACTTTTTACTTTTATTTAAATTGAAAACTTGCGAAGTTTTGAACACAGTTTTCTTTATTTTGAGAGCCTAGAAAAACCCTGAGATAATAAAAAAATTATATCAAACATTCTTTTTTTGTTTTATTTTACTTTTGTTTTCTGGTTGTGATATACACTTATATTTAAATCTTAAAGATTTCGTTGAAGAATACTAAATAATTGTCCATTTATGTGCTGTCTCGTAAAACATCTTCACCGTCACGCGCCCTTATAATGGTCTCATAGTCTAGATTGTGATTGTATTGTGAAGTTAAAAATGAATTATTTATTATCCTTAAATCATTTAATACCTACTCATTGAAAAAACCTATGCCACATAGAAGACAATACTTTTAACAAGATGTATTAAAAATTTGGAAAAAATTAGTTACTTCCTTTACTACATTTCCTCAATAAATGTGAATGTGTAATTTCAAGAAAAATAGAAAGAAAAAGTATCACTTCTGCGCATTAGAAATGGGGATTTTTCTTTTCGCATTACCTGGATACCAGCAATGTCCTCACGTCCTATTTGAACTGCCATTTTTAGTTTGGTGGTCTTTCTTGTCGTTTTCTGTGCTCTTAAGTTTGCTGTTGTTATGCAGCGTGCATCCCAGAACTCACGTATCCGCTGTGCCTTTGAAGGTCTCATGCACAACTAATGACAATAATAAAGTACTCTGTAATTACAACTAGCAACTCGACCTTGGCACGGGTAGCGGATGGAAAGAAAAATTCTCAGATGTATGCATTCCAACTTAACCCCTTTTTAACGCCATAGATAGAAATCTACATCAATTATATACCTTTGGGGTAGTATTAAGTATCTATGTCCAGATCATTTATCTGGCGTAATGAAGTAATAAGTGTATTTATCGTACTGTTGCATAGAACTTGTAGGTTCAGAAGAACATTTTCACATCAAGAGTTTTTCTGACTCTTTTTATTCATCAAATAACGTAATGATGTCTAAATGTTAACCACAAATTTTAATGAAGTGTACTATAACATGAATTAAAAAAATATATATTTCAAGAGAATCAACAATCAGAAGACGTACAAACCTAAAATATTCCTTTAAATACACGCTGAGATCAATAATGGCAACGTTTAAAGTCTGGTCCTACGCTTTACTTATTGTCATTCCAAATGTTATATGCTAAACAAATAACAGTCGACACTTACATATAAAAGAAATAACGATTTACACTGCCCATATCTATCCAGCTTTCTGATATCATGCTTTTTTCCGACTTAATCGATAAATTTTTATCATAGTCGGTCAAATTAGACAAAAGCTTCATAAATGTTTATATTATACACCTAAACATTCCTCGTGACTTGCTCTATCTATTGCTGAAAACCGCATGGAAATCCGTTCAGTTGTTTTAGAGATCATAGTATTCAGACAGATCGTCAGATAGACAGAGCTTTTATTATACTATATAGTGATTAAAGGTCTTGTATTGAGCAAAAGAACCATTGTAACTTTTTCCTATCCGTCCGTCCATTTATCACACTTGCACAATTTGATTAGACCTTTCAGTTAACATTATTTTCAATTAACCTGCATCAGTCATTGTAATAGATGTAGAAATCTACGAAACCCTGATTTATGCGTGTGCGTACTCGGTCCGTTTTAAAGTTTCATAGTAAAATTAAAAGCTCTTACAATTTCGTCATGTCCTTCCGTCCATCTGATACAACCACATAGTTAATAGAATTTTATACCCAGATAAATTAAAAGTTTGCGAGTACATGATGCATGTAAAATTTCTTACAATTTGCCCTTCCGTTCATCTATCTGTTACAACCTCACAGTTAAAAGAATTTTATACCTAGATACATTAAATTTTACGAATAGATGCTACATATAAAAGCTCTTCCAATTTGTCCTTCCGTCCATCTACTTTGAGAGAACTCAATTAATATGCTATATATATATATATATATATATATATATATATATATATATATATATATATATATATATATATATATATATATATATATATATATATATAATATTAGAGCAAAATATTTATTTTTAGACTATCAAACCTCAAAAGAAAACACGGAATCCTTACGAAATCACTCACGCGTCCGTCTTTCAGTCATTTTTCTCAGAAACCGTTTGACACAGAAAGTTCAAATTTGACATAGTAATAAAGTATATATACCCATATACAGTATATCTCTTTACTAAATAGCGCTGTATTAATCCGTAATAACGCATCATGGGCAGATTGCAATACATGTATTTTTTTAAAAAATCATACCACTTTTTTCTGAAATTCAAAAATTGTCATAAGTCATTAACATGGAAATGCATCAACCTATATCATAAACCTTGTGCATAAATACCCTTCATAGCATAGTTTTAGAAAACAATAAAACAATAAATGTTCAATTTCAAGGTTACAGTTGTTTATCGTATTGTATATAATTCGTAAATAAAAATTACTGTCATTTGAAAATGTTTACTACGATAACTCGCTCAAATATCTAAGATTATAAAAATTCTATCATAGATTTTTAAAATAAACTTATTTTAATAACTATTAACGCGATATTATTTCATGTGCCATTTAGATAAATTATTATTTATTTCTTAGTAATAATATTAATCTAATTTTTAATGTATCCAATTACGCGGCACAGCTTCTTACTTTATTATCTTAATTTACTAGTTATTACCAATGTAATTTTTAAATGACATGTAATTAAGAACGATACCTGCTCTTATGTTTTCTACTTTTTTAGAACAGATAAACAATTTATCTTAACATTTGACAATTGACAATACGTTACACGTCGCCAAACTAACAATTGACACTATTTGCACAAAGTACTAATATACACATAGTTATGATTTCATACAAAATTTAAACTTTAATTATGTTATAAACTAGGCGACTGATTTAAAAAAATTACATTTTGCCGCATTACACATGATTCATTGCACAAGTGGTTGAGTTGCTCTATTTAGTGATGATAGATACTATTCATCTCAATAGTTAACACTTAAAATTGTTGAAATGGATATTTTAGGCGGAGAAAATTAAGTCATCGTAATTTTTTTTAATTTCATTTGACAACAATATATCTAGATATTATCCCTAATTTTTGAAGAGTCTGTTTAAAATATTAATACATTTTCAAGTAAAACTGAAGTATTTAACAATTAGGATTTAAAATATTTGTCGTAACTCGCAACAATTTTTGCAGTTATAAACAACTGTTATATGCATGCTCCGACACGTACTTAGGCGATTTTATTTGTATTAAGTAAAAAGTTTGGTTTTATTTATTTGTATTAAAAACATTACAGTTTTGTAATTGTAAAATTACTATAAAAAATATTTATGTTAAGGAAAATCTCTGTCAATTTGATTTCAAATCGTCTATCATTTTCATTTTAATAATTTCCTCATGTTTGCCTTAAACAAATCGCTGAAACTGCTCACCGTATCATAAATAAAAATTTGCTAACAACCAATCGCCAGAGCAATCGTTTAAATCATTAATTCAACCGAACACTGCGCACACAAAGCGGTTAATACGCAAATTTGCGATTTCAAAGCAAATAAACCGTGAACGTGGCGATATGAATATTCAATACGGTCCCGTCGCAGCGTCCCGCGCGTCTTGATGCGTGCCCGCGCATCACGCTCGTCACTTTCTGTGTTCGACGACGTCACTTGTTTGCGTTTACCGAGCGATATATTTTATTATCGATATACGTTATTCTAGAGGCTGTATTTATACATGTCTATGTTTAAAGCATGTCTATGTTTAAAGCCTGTTTTGTATATGTCTATGTTTAAAGCCTGTGCAGATATTAAAATAGATAGATAAACGCCACGATATACTCAAAGTATTGTCTGAAGAATTAAATCACTGGTGTGGCGTGACTAATGTATTTCTGTTACATATTATAATATAAAAGAGTATATTTCTATACAAATAATAAAATAATAATAGAGCCGTATCTGTACGTGAATTACAAGAAAGCACTGAACGAATTTTAATGAAACTTTGCAGCCGTATACCTTAGAAACTTAGCAGCGTCTGCAACGGAAATTTTCAACATTATTACACTGCTCTACTATTAACTAACTAGATATTCCCGTGGTTATGTGTGCGTGTCTAGAAAACATTATTAAGATAATTCTATACAAATAATAAAATAATAATGGAGCCATATCTGCATATGAATTACAAGAAAGCACTGAACGGATTTTAATGAAACTTTGAAGCCGTATACCTTAGAAACTTAGCAGCGTCTGCAACGGAAATTGTCAACATTATTACACTGCTCTACTATTAACTAACTAGCTATTCCCGTTTTTTTGTGTGCGTGTCTAGAAAACATTATTAAGACAATTCTATACAAATAATAAAGTAATAATGGAGCCATATCTGTACATGAATTACAAGAAAGCACTGAACGAATTTTAATGAAACTTTGCAGCCGTATACCTTAGAAACTTAGCAGCGTCTGCAACGGAAATTTTCAACATTATTACACTGCTCTACTATTAACTAACTAGCTATTCCCGTGGTTTTGTGTGCGTGTCTAGAAAACATTATTAAGATAATTCTATACAAATAATAAAATAATAATGGAGCCCAATCTATACATGAATTACAAGAAAGCACTGAACGGATTTTAATGAAACTTTGCAGCCGTATACCTTAGAAACTTAGCAGCGTCTGCAACTGAAATTGTCAATATTATTACCCTGCTCTACTACTAACTAGCTATTCCCGTGACTTTGTCTGCTTGTTTACTAAATATTATTAAGATAACTGTAAGATTAATACACGCGACGTAATAAATTGAAAACAATTACAAAAGCAAATTTTTACTTAAGTACATTTTTTACCGAAACATCCAATTGCTATATTTTCTTTCTAATTGGTCTAATGCGACAAAACAAAACCTATATGTGGTAAGATAGGTACCACATATAGGTTTTGTATAGGCGAATATAATCCACCTCCATTTTATTGCAATCCTTTTAGTTGTTTTTGCGTGATGGGCGAACAAATGAAGAGATTTACAGAAAATGGAACAATATTTTTATACGCTATTATTTTTGTTGGGTTCATCATTTTTTGTAAATAAATTTGATGTAAAAGCACTCCAATTCTATAGTTTTATTATATTTACAGATTAGTTGACATGTGGACTGCTTGACTTAATTAATATTAATCGACAGTGACATTTTGTTTCTTTTATAATATAATTCACCATCACAAATGTACTGTTTTACATTTTTCCACTAGATGGCGGTATTTTATAATAATTTCATTAAACATTAATCATTTATTAATGCATATGTACTTATATTTTAGTAAGTACAGTGTCATTATTAAATAGCAAACTCTACTATACCTCCTGGGCGGATCTCAGAGTGAGAAAGTATATGGACTAAGAAATATTTAACATGGTACCAATTAACTCGTATGAAGAGTACAGTTAATTGATAGAAATGTATATTTCGAAAACTGAATTTTTTATTAAGGGATATATACTCTATATTCACTCATAAGAAAAAAAATGAAGGAAAAATGTTTGTCTAAAATTTCATTCACTAAAATTATATTTGTATATATAGTGTCGGGATAAATAAAAAATAGTTCATTCTAATATTCTTCAATATATTTTTAAGAGTAAGGGTTTTTTTTATCTACTATAAAACCATAAAAAAGCTTGCTCAATAAGGAAACCTGTTAAACATGAGAATTCTTTCTACAAGGGTTCTGAATGTTATGGCTTTATGCTATTTTTCATCGAGTTAATGTATTGCGTATTATAAATTTCCAGGCATAAAAATATTGTGAATATCTCAAAAAATATGAAATTTCAAAAGTCATTGCTTTAGTTTTCTGGTAAAATTTAGGTAAATTTCTAGTAATACTTGTTTTCTGGGTTCCAGCCCTCAAAATGAAAAAAAAACAGAACCGTTATAGGATCACTTGGTTATTCTTCCGTCCATCCGTCTCGCTGTCTGCTAAAGGCCTTTTTTGAAATATTGAGTTGAGGCCTTACATTGCTGTCAACATTTCAAGTTTTTGGTTCACACAACAAAAAGATATGGCCCTTTATGACATTTTTTATTCCTAAAGTAGTCTTACTCATAGACCATCAAAACCTACAAGGTACTTCCGGTCGACCTGGAAATCTGGAAATTTCGCATATTGGAAGCTCTTATAACAAAAGTAAAGAGAAAAAAATCAATAATTTCTAATTCCATGTTGAATTATACATTTTTCAAATTAGTTTGTATTTACGCCTGTGAAAAATGTAGTAGGCAAAACGTTGGAAAAAATTAATATGTTTAATTGTTCAATTGGAAATTCAACCTGCCCTTAAATATTTATACGAGAATATTTATAGTTAGATATGCAGATGGGAGCGAGAAGCAAACAATATTTTTGGAAATTTTTAACAGTATTTATATTATAGTTTTAAATAAAATTCAGAACAATAGTAGTTTTGGAATTATTATAAATTTTCCTTTATATTCATAACAACGAAATAAAAAAATGCGATTAATATTTTAGACGCACAAAAATTTTCCTATGAATATGCTTGACTGTTAAGGTATATGTAAATTATTATGCTTTACCATTAAGTCAAAATTCAAGTTTTCATCACAAATTGGTAATAAAGATATTGTCATAGATATGTTTAGCAATAGCCAATACTATTTTATTTCCTTACTTTTATATAAAATTTGCTTTTCTATAAAAATCGTTTTAATTTCTTAAATATTAAATATGTTTGGCGTTAATTTTGAATTTGAATAAGTTCAAAATTAACGTCACTAATTACTTTCATTTACAAAATTAACGTCACTAATTACTTAAATGACAATAATTGTGATTAATTCCTAAAAGTATTTTTTTTCAATTCATACCCACATGATGAAAAAAGCTTAAAAAACCATTTTGAGTACGTTATTTATCTCCTCTAAAATTGTCATAAGGGTATTATTGAATGTTAACCATTGAGACATATGCGCTTATACAGAATAGTCATACAGATAGATGAATGACAAACACGTGAGTGACCATGTAAGGGCTCTCTTTCTTTCTTTTGAGGTACAAAACCCCAAAAATGAAAAGAATCACGTTTATTTTTTACTTTTATGCTACAGTAACCAGAAATTACGTTTTTTAAATTACCTTTTTCATTCCGTTAAGATTAATGCAATCTGCAATAGAAATTTCGGATTTTTTAGGGATAAATAATTTAAAAAAAATGTATTTAGAGTAATTCCTTCTCTTTGTATACAATTTTGTAGTTTTATTTAAAAATAACAATAACAATATGTCAAACAATTTATAATGCCTTAGTGCATTGAATACATTTTAAGGATACATAAGGAAATTATAATACTCAAAAAATAAGAACTGAAAATAATAAAAAAAAACAATTTAAACCATTATAGACCAGTATTGTTATAGACCATTATAGACCAGTAAACACGAATCATACTTATACATCGTGAGTCTTGTATCGTAAACGTTTTAATAAAACCAATATAACAGTTAAGCTCTTTTGGATATCGTTCATTTCCAAATAAAATAATTGAAATCAATACAGTATGTGGAGCAAGTCACAGAGTGATCTAAAAGTATAAACCTTCTTTTTTGGAATATTATTAAACTTAAAATAAACTATAATAATTGAACAAATTTCATTTAACTGTAAAAAACCCTAAAAGTATATATCAATATTAGACGTATTTTGAACGGTAAAATATTATTTAGAATTATTTATCCATACACTTTGATACCCAATTCCTTTTCCAATTATGTTGTTTAATACAACAAGAAGAGTCCAGAAAAAATATAAAACGGGATTAAAAAATAGTTTTTTATTTCTTATAAATTCACACACGTAATTATTAACATTTCGACCTGCTACTTTTCACCACCCAAAGTTACAAAGCAACGTGACAGATATATTAACATGAGACTTACAGTATTTCATTTACTTTTATGGAAAAACATTACTTAAAAAAATATTATATTTTTCTGTTTAAATTGTCAAACATAAATATCGAGATACTCTCAAAGTTCAAATATGGTTCGACTTTCATTTGTTAGTACCGACAAAAACTCTTTACCTTTGTTATGTTTGAGATAAGAGCTTTTTGTTTAAAGCCTTCAATTGCATTTCTTTAGAAGTACCATATAAAGCTTCACATATGAGCTCAGAAATTATTAAAATTCCTTTATTAGTACCTACCTTTTTTTGCAATGGTTGTGAGGAAAAGAGTTAAGAATTTTTACACCCCTAATCCTCTCCCAAAAATGTTTGTCGCTTCTGAAATATTTACTTATTTACTAGCTGTTGCTTGTGACTTTATCCTAGTGAATTTTGAAATATAGCAGATAAACAAATGTTCACCCCTGACATCTCTGTATTTCATGTATACCTAACGTTTCTAGTTTTATTTTTGGTTCCAGAAAAACCGAGATAAGTTGTTGAATTCGGTTTTGCGTAAGATTAACCATATCAGAATCAATCCGCTCTTTTGTTTACTCGGACCACTTCCAAGTTTATAACCCTAAATTAATAAAGTTGATTAATACGGAAAAAAGTCGTATATTAAAGTTTTGCGCTATGTGCAAAGTGCGTGATGGGGATAGTTAAATCGATCACAACGCAAGCTGTGACAGAAATATGAAACTTTTCGGAACTTTCCAAAGTTGTTTTAATAATTCCACGTTCAATTTGCTGTTCATTTTCTGATGTTTTTATTTTTTGGAAAAATGGGTCACAATACTTGTTGTGTTGTGAATTGTAAAAATAATGGAAAAATAGTTCGTGTAAATTTTATATTTTTCAAAATTGGCCTAGAAACTGGAACAGAGAAAAAAAATGGATAGCTATTTTAAAAAGAAAAATAAAAATACATTGTTTAAAAAAATGTTATTTTAATTAAAAATATAACTTACGTATATTAATTTTACTACATATTATCATTTTGAGCGAGTACTAATATAACAGACATTTGTTAATTTATTATAATTTTAAATAAATGTATAAAATGTAAAATTAAATTATTCAGACCTAAAAAACTTCAAGACTAATTTGTGCACTTTTTGTCAGTTTTATTTTTTTGCCACTTTGAATATGTACACAGTCCCCTGTGACAGCACCTGCATATTTTAACTGTAATCAACAAAATAAAATAAAATTATGCAGACCTAAAAAACTTCAAGACTAACGTGTGGAATTTTTTGTCGATTTTATTTTTTTGCCACTTTCATTATGTACACAGTCACCGGTGACAGCACCTACATATTTTATCTGTAACTAAAAAAAACAAAACAACTTTACTGTAAATGAATTAATAAGGAACTATTTAGGATACTTATATACAAAGCTGTTTTTTAGGGTGTTAATGTCACTGATATTTTGCCTAATAATATGGGATCGTATTAAATAACGTTTACCTTTAATTTCCAGTTCTTCCAAATCTGTCACATGTTGTGCTAAAACTAATTTATTTCCTTTTGTCACAGTTAGAGGTTGAAAAGATATTTTATGTTTTATGCTTTCAAATTCTTTTCTAATTATATTATCCATTTGTTTAGAGATATTATAAATTTCACATAATATTAACAATTTTACACATTTATTTATACTTCTTAAGCTCTCAGATAACTTACGCGTCCTGAAATGTTACAGTCGCTAGTGGCGCTATTGTCTTGCATGCAGCGTATACGTGCTTCGAACGATGAGTTCAAATGGTAAAACCTCATGTAAGAGATTATAAGTAAAGAAATAAAATAGTCTAACCTAACTTGAAATTGAAATATCGTTGAAGTTATTAAATAATGACAGTTAATATTTAATGTTCCGTATCTAATACAACCTTTCTAATACAACTCTATCTAATACAACCTATCTGATACAACCTATCTAATACAACTCAGTCGCTAGGCGCCACTATTATCTTGCATGCAGCTTATACGTGCTTCGAAGGATAATTTCAAATGATATAACCTCTTGTAAGAGATTATAAGTAAAGAAATAAAATAGTCTAACCTAATTTGAAATTGAAATATCGTTGAAGTTATTAAATAATGACAGTTAATATTTAATGTTCCGTATCTAATACAACCTATCTAATACAACTCTAATACAACCTATCTAATACAACTCAGACGCTAGGCGCCGCTATTATCTTGCATGCAGCTTATACGTGCTTCGAAGGATAATTTCAAATGATATAACCTCTTGTAAGAGATTATAAGTAAAGAAATAAAATAGTCTAACCTAATTTGAAATTGAAATATCGTTGAAGTTATTAAATAATGACAGTTAATATTTAATGTTCCGTATCTAATACAACCTATCTAATACAACTCTAATACAACCTATCTAATACAACTCAGACGCTAGGCGCCGCTATTATCTTGCATGCAGCTTATACGTGCTTCGAACGATAATTTCAAATGATATAACCTCTTGTAAGAGATTATAAGTAAAGAAATAAAATAGTCTAACCTAACTTGAAATTGAAATATCGTTGAAATTATTAAATAATGACAGTTAATATTTAATGTTTCTCTATCTAATACAGCTCTATGTACCACAAGTGAATTAGTTCATGATTTTGGTGGAGGACTTTTAAATTTATGGTTCTAAAACTTATTTTCTCTGAGAGAATCTTAATGTATGTCCAGGTACAATTAAAAGTTAATCAGACGTTGTCTCCACTAAGTTTATTTTATTACATATAATGATTTTGTACATTACTACATTAATTCTAAAGAAGCTTGAACATCAAAGAATTAAATGTTACCTATTCATAACGATATATATAAACATTTTTGACATCAAATTTCCCAAAGCTGAAGAAAAAACTTGTAAAAGAATTATGTCTATGTATTGAGACCTGAATATTTTTATTCGATTTCTCTTTAAGGATACGCAAATATAGGTATATCCCTGTAATCAGATGCTTAAGTGCATATACACTTCGGAAGTCGTACGGTGAACAGGCGGAAATCAATTCATATTTTCATGTTACAATATGCGGAGATATTTAATACCGCGCCTTACGAATCTGCGAGGGAAATATTAATTGCTACGTTGCTCAGCGCGTAAGAGGTTTTCCTGTTGCAAATTTGTATTTTTTTGCGAGAATCCCGTATTTTATTGTACTGTGATATTAAACATACGTGTATACTTATACACACAGTATTTTTCGTGTTTCATAACCCTAAGATTTAAAAAAATATTTGATTTTTTTTTAATTATAAATCTGAAATTCAGGTTAATTTCATCTCTTTATACCAGATAATTTATGTAAAGCATCGTCCGTGTTTTGAATAAAATAGCCCCACCGTATGAGTTTAGTTTTCATCTAATAAAGGAAGCACTCGGAAAAGAAAAATTGTTTTTATATCCTGCCAATTACATTAAGTTACCTAGTCGGTTTTTGGAACGTATGCTAAAAATTATTTCGGGTAATAATCATACAGAAAATTTTTATATATAGAATTGACTTTGATATTATTACATGTAACGCCATCTATTAACAAAGTAAACTTTTTAAATAAGTTTACTTTGTATTTAAATATCAATTACATTTATTCTTTTTTTAATGACTGCAACAAAACGTAACCTATATATTAATCCAGATGTAACAGAATCCATAAATTTCATCGAAATCCTTTTCGCTGCTCTTGTGAGTTTTCACAAACAATCTATATTAATAAATTGTTTGAATTGTTGAAGAGTTTTGGGTCATAATTGAGGTTTCTTTCAAAATAAAGGTTAATTGTTTAAAAACAATTAATTATTCAGAAAAAAATGTATAAATGTTTGCACAGTGATTCCTAGAAAGTAACTCCATTTTATATATCGTAAGACAGTAGCCATGTAACTCCAATCGAATAAGAGGTTTTGTTTTATAAATACAACTTTTTGGTATTAGTCCAACTTAGCATTTTTACAAAGAAAAATCTGTACTATTATGTCCTAATTTTATTAACTATACTACTAGCTTTGCGTCAAACATTGTTTTGCAGTTTATCAGTTTTGAAAAATGCTTCAATCTCCTCTAAGATAATAAAATTATGGCGTTATTTATATTTTCCAGGCAACACTTTCCAAAAAAAAAAAATTTCTTAATGATTTATTTTTAATGTGACACATCCAATGGCGCATTTGGATGGAAGTTAAAACTTTCTGATGGCACGTCGCGACGTGTAATACGGATTTAATTCGGCCAGCTTCGTGTCTTGTCGCCTCTTTTCCACTTAATGCTTTTCACTCTACTACACTATACATACACTACTTTACGTTATTCGTGTTATTGTATCAGCATTATTACGTATTTACCAACGCTTACAATTTTACTCGTTTTTAACGGTATTTGCACACTCCGTTATCAAACGTACAATATACTAAAAATATTTCAGTATAAAATATAAAAAAAATTAGATGTTTCATATCTGCTAGGCATCCCATGATAAGTCATATTTTTATCAACACACGCATCACCAAATTGATAACAATAAAATAACGGTTTCTAAAAAAACATTCAACCAATTTTCAATTAATGAAAATCATAGACTTTTGAAAATTCGCACCTTTTCTTAGAAACTCGTATAATATTTAACAATAGTAGAATTTTATTAGATACTTGTAAGTCCATAAATATGGACCACAAATATTATGTTATTTCAGTACAAGAGTAGCAGACTTATATAATGTAATACAAACGGGCAGAGCGTAACGTAAATACCGCAGCGAGCCGCCCCCGGGCTACTGGCTAGAAGGCTTTTCGAGCGCGACAGCATAACAACATCCTTCTTCCGGTGCTTACACAAAGCGCTTCCCAACGGAAGCTTTCCTCGGTCTTCCACCGTCCGTTGGAAACGGAGCTTTCCCGATATCTTTTCAAGTTGAGAACGTATGTCGATGTGTCTATCCGTTATTCGTATAGACGTGTGTCAGAAAATTTATTTGAAAAATTCAATTTCACTGAGGGACACCTTAGCCGATTAATAGAAAGTGAGTGCTTGCGAGCACGGAGTGTTCAGATATTTGGTGAAATATAAAAATAGTTTAGGGACCGAATTTTTTCATATACTATTACAATTATTATCTGTGTCGAATAATATCTTGGACTGAGTGTTACGTCTAAAATTATATTACTACAAAATACGATCGCACAATTATTAAGTTTTTTTATTAAATAAAAAAGTAATAGTTGTATTCTTCACCGCGGGGAACCGGGTTTCATTTCTGGCCGCTCGTAAGCCTGGCTAGACTAAATTTCTGCGTTACTGTATAAGATTTCCCTCGTAGCAATAAGTCCGGTATATGGATCAAACTTATAATGTAAGAGTGAATCTCTGTAAATGAATAAATAAATACATAATATTTAATGAATACTTATAAAATTATTAAGTGAGGCTGCAAACAATTCAACAGCGATTCTTTAATATTAACACCCATAACGCATATTCCAGAGTAATCATAACGCATATTCAGAGTATCATCAAGGCGCCAGAGTTTTAATTATTAAATCAGATTAGGTATGACCTTCTTTATTTGTAAAGATAACTAGGTGTTCCCACATCTCTGTAAACACGTAACGCCATCTAATAAAATTATTACAAAAGTAAAACTTTTTTTAAATAAATTTTCTTCGTATTGAAACGTCAATTACCGTATATTTTTTTTAATGGCTGATTACGATAAAACGTAACCAATATGTTAACCCAGACCCAACAGTATTCTCCCAATGTATTTCTGTATAAAACATTTCATTATGTGATTTAAAATGCACGTAGCGCCATCTATTGATGTCCATAAGTACTCTGTACATTTACATAATAGCAACATGTCAGATAACTAGATATTATTTTGTATTTGTTATACTAATGTAATATAAATGATTTTTTGAAAATATTAAATTTACATTTTCTTTAAAATAACATCCGGATCAGTTCAATAGCTTTGACATAATAACTGCACAAACACAAGGAGGCAGAAATTCGTAAAACATTTTATATTTATAAATACAATATAGAACTGACCTGCACTCACGTATATACATATGCTAAACAAGATATGAATTGTATAAATATGATGTACAATTTCATGATTTGTTTTCAAAACAGCGATAGCTTAATTACTTTCATCTGTTCATTGGTCTTCCACCGTTAACACTATTTTACCGATAATGTGACGTAACTTTATCACCGATTAACAGTTTCACTTTTTTTATCCCGTTCTGTATAAAAATCACATTAATAAAAAAGGCGAACTGATAAGTCGAAATTATAAATGTCCTCCATTATAATAATTCTAAAATAGAAAGATAAAAGGGTCGATGTACATACGCACTAATTTCGAAGCCAAAAATACACCATTAACGGTAAAGACACCCCTACCACTAATATGAAAGTAATCATGTGAGGTATAGGTCAAAACAGAGCAGGAAGTGGCCTGCGTTGGACATGAGGTACCGGCGGTAGGATCACATAAATCTGCCCGGGGTAGGACCACGCGCCGCCCACGTCTGCTCGTTGCCCGCCCGCCCTGGACTGTTTTATAATACCTAATCATTAAGCCTCAATGGATGGAGTGAAATTTGTAATCGGATTAAAAATAGTTTGCTAACTAATTAAAATGAGATTAATTGTTCTCCCAAACAAGGGATCTGAAGTGATTTAATTTTAGCATCTCGCCTAAAACAGTATTTAAAAGGAGAGGAAGGTAAAAGAACTCATTTTGTTAACAAAGTTAAAATCTGATTTTCTAATGCTGTCAAAGTTTGATATTGTTCTTCACCATTCGATTGTAAGTTTTAATATTTCTTCTTAGACAAAATGTTAGCCTATAATTACTTAAATACGCATTACGATTGTACAACAAAATAGGAATTGTATTTCTGGAAAATATTTACCATGTACACCAAACCTAGCATAAAGAATACGATGTATAATGCCTTTTGGTACATTTCAATTTTTGCACTCTATTTTTAATGTGTAGATACTTATTGACTTTTAATTATTTAGAGGATAAATTATCGAATCTTTGTTTTAAATTATTTCATCCACTTTTCTATCGTATGTTATTATTGTATATTATTCTTTAAACAATTCGATTATCAATTTTAATGTAAGTCAAAAAAATATTCACCACATAAAAAATTTAAAGTATGAACTAAAACAGTACGATGTAATGCCTTTTGGTATATTTAAAATTTTAAAACTATCCTTTTACAGTAAACTCACTGACTTTTAAATATTTAGAAAGTAAATTGTCGAATCAATATTTTAAATAATTTCACAAATTTATTTAATACGTCTCATTATTTCCATCGAGTTATCATAAAATCAGTTTCTTCCTGATGTTTTGTATAATATTAAGCAAATATCATATCTACTTCAGTTTCTTATCGACAAAAGTGAAAACTCAAATAACGAAAATTTCTATATCACATATCTTGTACTTTGCATATACTTATGACAAGAAAACATTTTAATGTATATAGTCAAATTTCCAAACTTTCATATGTACCTAATCATATATAAAATCCTCGTAGAACAATGCCCACTAATTGAATACACATAATTGAACACATTTGTTATTATTTATTTTAACTAAAAAGTGAAAATAAAAAAAGGTCTATGGAAATAAAAAAAAATGTACAACTCGTCGTGGGCTATATACATTAAGCACCTACCGATTCATGCTTGAAGTTTTTTTTTATTAAAACACAGCACTGAAAGCACAAAAGAGTGGCAGGGTGCATTTCAATGTAATAATGAAACGTTACGGAATAGGAAGCAACGCAATTTTCGATAAATTTCCACGTAATATTGAAACGATACAAAATTTAATTACAACAACCTCGTATATAGACAGAGATACAATCAACTACAGAATCTCTGTATTGGACGATTGCTGAAATCGTGATTGTAAATAGGTACACTGCAGCTTTAATGACGCTCGATATGCGGTAAAGCTAGCCGAAAGCACTCATAATTTACGGGCAACTGCACCCGGAAATTGTCCGGAGCTTCCAATCCACCTGCGGTTTCGAATAATGCTGGCCTGCAATTGAGCTGTAAGCGCTGTGCATTCGATTAAAATGAAACGTTGCCTCAATAGCAATATGCAACATAGAATTGGCATTTTATTTTGCATTTTGTATGCAAAGAAATTTGAATTTTAACTGGGGTTGCATACGCTTAATTTACAGATATGCTTAGTGAAAATTAGTAGTAGTTGACTTGATTAACGTTTTTCTTTAGAAATGTTTTAAAAAATTTACAAAAAATCGATCAAAACCCACAAAGACAAAGTAAATAAAAATTAGTTAAATATGAATAAGGTTACAAATTTGATATGCCCACTGAAAGACCGTTTTAAATTCCTGAGTTTTGGTATAAATAGAAAATCCCGAGTTTTGTTACAAATAGAAAAATTTGTTTCCCAGTTAATATTTTATAATTTATTACTATTTTTATGTAAAATAGTGGTCATCATTATATGATATGAATTTAATACGCGTGCTCTCGTAAATTAAACGTGATTATTAATAATAATAATTATGTGAAAATATGTAAAATGATTGTGGGATATTAGTTTAGAAAAAATATTTTTTATTAGTCATGAAGATAACGAAATAATATTTTTGATTTTTTCCTCAACGTTAGGACATTTCCTAAGACCGCAATAACTATATATTCTACTACTAAAAATCTACTATTAAAAGTGATAACATGTCGACGGAAGACTGGAATTCGATTTTTTAAATTTCGTACTTCAAAATAAAAAAAAACGGAAACGTAACGTCCTTTTTTTAATGAATGATTCATTAAAAAAAAGGACGTATCACGTATCTGTTGATCTGTCCTTCTGCAGCGTTTTTTTTATCAGAGGAGGATATCAAATTGAAAGAGGAAATTGTAAGAATTCCAAAATTTACTGAAAACTTTAAATCTTAAAATAATACTTTTTAAAAAAATTGATGACGAATTCATGTCTACAAAAATATACTAGCGATATATTTACATCGTGAAAAATAATGTTAATATTTGTTAGTGTGAATAGCACATACCCTGAAATGGCTAGTCTGTATCGAACTTACAAATTACGAAATGTTAAAATAAGACGAAAGGGATGGACAATGTAAATTCTTTGTTGTTTACCAAAAATGCCAAAAAATAATAATCCTAGAAATTTATCTGAAGTTTACCTGAGAACCATAGAAAGGATTTTAAATGTCCTATTTTTTTTTTAATTTACTATGCTTTACGCAAAAATTTTATTAGGCTATATGTTTATATGGGAAAAAATATTTATTTGTTTCTAATTGAACACAAATGTTATATATTATTGAATACTCCGTTTTTAAATTTACTATGTTTTACGCCTGCAAAAGTTTGATTAGACTATATGTTTACATGGGAAAAAATATTTATTTGTTTATAATTGAACACAAATGTTATATATTATTGAATACTCCGTTTTTAAATTTACTATGTTTTACGCCTGCAAAAGTTTGATTGGACTATATGTTTACATGGGAAAAAATATTTATTTGTTTATAATTGAACACAAATGTTATATATTATTGAATACTCCATTTTTAAATTTACTATGTTTTACGCCTGCAAAAGTTTGATTCGACTATATGTTTACATGGAAAAAAATATTTATTTGTTTCTAATTGAACACAAATGTTATATATTATTAAATACTCCATTTTTAAATTTACTATGTTGTACGTGTGCAAAAATTTTATTAAACTATATGTTTATATGGGATAAAATATTTATTTGTTTCTAATTGAACACAAATGTTATATATTATTGAATACTCCGTTTTTTAATTTACTATGTTTTACGCCTGCAAAAGTTTGATTAGACTATATGTTTATATGGGAAAAAATATTTATTTGTTTATAATTGAACACAAGTGTTATATATTATTGAATACTCCATTTTTAAATTTACTATGTTTTACGCCTGCAAAAATTTTATTAGACTATATGTTTACATGGGAAAAAATATTTATTTGTTTATAATTGAACACAAGTGTTATATATTATTGAATACTCCATTTTTAAATTTACTATGTTTTACGCCTGCAAAAATTTTATTAGACTATATGTTTACATGGGAAAAAATATTTATTTGTTTCTAATTGAACACAAATGTTATATATTATTGAATACTCCATTTTTAAACTTACTATGTTTTACGCCTGCAAAAATTTTATTAGACTATATGTTTACATGGGAAAAAATATTTATTTGTTTATAATTGAACACAAATGTTATATATTATTGAATACTCCATTTTTAAATTTACTATGTTTTACGCCTGCAAAAATTTTATTAGACTATATGTTTACATGGGAAAAAATATTGATTTGTTTCTAATTGAACACAAATTTTATATATTATTGAATACTCCATTTTTAAATTTACTATGTTTTACGCCTGCAAAAGTTTGATTAGACTATATGTTTACATGGCAAAAAATATTTATTTGTTTATAATTGAAAACAAATGTTATATATTATTGAATACTCCATTTTTAAATTTACTATGTTTTACGCCTGCAAAAGTTTGATTCGACTATATGTTTACATGGCAAAAAATATTTACTTGTTTCTAATTGAACACAAATGTTATATATTATTGAATACTACATTTTTAAATTTACTATGTTTTACGCCTGCAAAAATTTTATTAGACTATATGTTTACATGGGAAAAAATATTTATTTGTTTATAATTGAACACAAATGTTATATATTATTGAATGCTCCATTTTTAAATTTACTATGTTTTACGCCTGCAAAAATTTTATTAGACCATATGTTTACGTGGGAAAAATATTGATTTCTTTCTAATTGAACACAAATTTTATATATTATTGAATACTCCATTTTTAAATTTACTATGTTTTACGCCTGCAAAAGTTTGATTAGACTATATGTTTACATGGGAAAAAATATTTATTTGTTTATAATTGAATACAAATATTATATATTACTGAATATTTATATTTGCCCAGTATGCACGAAATCCTCTTAGTGCATATTCTACTTTATTTAACAAATTTTATTTAATATGCGGAATGTGGATATAAATTAATCGAACAATGTTTTCGATGCTGCAAATGATAAATCCTTTGTACTTAATATTAATCTATTCTTAGCAATAATGAAGAGTAGTAGAAAATACTGTTGAGTTATGCATTTAGATCAAACAACGGCTAGGATTACAGTACTTCTTTACTATTTCCGGCGTCATTTGAATTCATGTTGATAAATGCTAATGATTCGAATATGTTTATTCTATTTCATTAAGGATGATCATCAACATGTTTCTCTGTTCAGTGCTGGACATGGGCTTCTCCCAATGGGCGTACCTTTGGAGGTAAAGCTCATAATCGCTACAACATCGCAATGTGTAACTTTTTGTACCAGTGACGCTGCTGGCCATCATTGACCTGTGGCATTTTAGCTACATGATTACAAACATCACTCGGGCTACGCTCGACGAGCGGTCGGGAATAGAACCCAAGATCCTGCGGTGCGCTGTCAAAGACCCTAAGTCTGTAATAAACCCATCACATTACTCCAATGTAAATACATATTTATTTATTTACCTTCTTTAATATCTCTCATTGATATTTTATTTGATTAATGTCTGCTATTTATACATATGGCGGACTTATTTTTACTATAGCAATCTCTAACAGCCAACCATAACACTAGTCCAGTCCCGCTCGATAAACGGCCGGGAATCGAACCCGTGTCCTCGCGGTGCGCCACGCCGTCAAAGGCCCCTATACCTTGTGATCAACCCAACACACCACGGGGGCGACATATGACAAATAGATATATAAGTTTATTAAATTTCTAAGTATTTATATCTTGGGTGCAAAATAATTTAGAACCTACTCATATATTCCAAACCAACGCGAAACCAACTTCAATCTAATGAGGGAAGGTATCTAAAAAAATTATAAATTAATCTATGTACGTAATAATTCCAATGTGATACTTTCCTTTCCCGTTTCCTATCGATTTTCTTTTCGACATGGTGGTGGTCATTCTTTGTAACTTTCAAATGACATTTTAATTAGGAAATGTCTTTTTCAATTATTGGATGGAGTATTAACAAGAAAACTTTTGTTCAGTGCCTATCTGAACTGATGATTGAGAGTATCTAAAAAATGTTAAATTAATCTTTGCACGTGATACTTTCCCTGTAGTATTTCCCTTTCCGCTTCCTATCGATATTCCCCTGGACATGTTGGGATGTCATTCTTTGCAACTCCGAAACGACATTTTAATTATAAAATGAATCTTTGTATTATTGGATGGAATATCTTTAAGAAGACACTCGTTTAGTGCCTAAATGAACTGATGATTGAACGTACCTAAAAAAGTTAATTTAATATTTATACGTGATACTTCCAGAATGGTACTTCCTATTCCCGCTTCCTATCGATATTCTCCTGGACATGCTGGAATGTCATTCATGGCAACTCTGAAACGACATTTTAATTATGAAATGTATTTTTGGATTATTTGATGGAATATCATTAAGAAGACACTCGTTTATTGCCTAAATGAACTGATGATTGAACGTAACTAAAAAATGTTAATTTAATTTTTGTACGTGATATTTGTGATGTGGTACTTTCCTTTTTCGCTTCCTATCGATATTCTCCTTATCATGCTGTGATACCACTTTTTGTAACTCTGAAACTACAATTTAATTATGAAACGTATTTTTCCATTATGAAATTTATTTTTCGATTATCATTAAGAAGACTCTAGTTCAGTGCCTAATAACTTCCTACGCTAGCGTAGTTATCAGATTTTATAGTACCAACTTCGACAATTTTAAACATCGGAATTCTTCAATATTCTATGGGATTCAACTGTTGGTTCACTTGATCGCGAACGCGCTAAAATGCAATTTTTAAGACAAAAATATATGTGTTAGCATTACTTCATAAACAAATTATGACATAATAGTAAAACAGATATTTTTATGTCGTAAACAAAATTCAATTTTGTTGCGACTTATATTATCGACGACATATTCCATAAAATATATAAATGTTTTATTTATTATATGCGTAACAAGTTTTCTTATTCTTCATGTGAATGCACGTGAAAATAAATATAATAATATGTTATTTCGTAAATTCATCCTAATTTCAATTCACATTTCTTATAATAAAGAAGATTTTTCAAAAATGTCCATAAATCACCATTTTGAATCCACCATATTTCATACAACATTTTTTCTCAAATACATAAAGATTTAAGTGGCGAGTACGATTGGATACTAATAAAACAAAACGTTTATTAAAATTTTCTTATTTTTAGACTAAAAATGAGAAAAACACCTCAGTTTGATACACAGAATCACAAGTAAGAATAATAGACACGTTCTTTGTTACAATCTTTACACGTATATTAACATGCCTATTATTCATATATATATATATATATATATATATATATATATATATATATATATATATATATATATATATATATATTAGCATAATTTTAGAAACGAGAGCAGATGCGATTATACAGACGATAGAAACTGGGAGCAGGAGACATTCAGTATAGTTTGGGAAGATCATGTTATGCACTGTAAGATAGCTGGAGGCGAGCATGAAGTGTAGGCATAATGTGGTTGAGGGGGAAAGGAAAATGTAGAGGGAGAGTTGAGTGTGATTTATTCGAATCCATCGATTTACGTACCATAGCTACAAAAATTAACTTATAGTATTAAAATTTTATAAAATTTTATATTACATAGGAAAAATTAGTCAATGATAAGAGAGGTTGACAAATACGCAAGAACATTTCAATAATAATTGTATAAAAATGTGAAATAAAAAGTATATGCTAAATGTTATCTTTTATTGTTATTCGGTAAATTTATATACAGAACTTTCAGAAAAGTTGACTTATACGCATATATAATTTAATGTTGCTGACAAAAAATTGAAACAAAGCGATAATGAATAACAAAACGGGTAGAGCAGTATAACGAAACAACTCGCAGTAATAGGTTAGGTATTTGCCACCTTTGATAGTTATTCGGCATTGGTATACACAAATTTCATAAACTTTGTTAAATATTCAAGTATGTATGAATATTGCTGATAGCAGTATAACATTTAAGCGATAATGAACAACACAGGTAAAAGAGTTTAACGAAACAACTCGCAGTAATAGGTTAGGTATTTGCCACCTTTGATAGTTATTCGGCATCGGTATACACAAATTTCATAAACTTTGTTAAATATGCAAGTATGTGTGAATATTGCTGATAGCAGTATAAAATTTAAGCGATAATAAACAACACAGGTAAAAGAGTTTAACGAAACAACTCCCAATAAGAAGCTAGGTATTTGCCATCTTGATTATTATTCGCCATAGGTTTTAGTAGACTGACATACAGAAGTTTCACTTCCGCAGTGAATCTCGGCCATACGTTTCTTTTCTATTGTATCTAGGTAGAAAAGAAGTACAACGATTTTCATTGTTTTTCTGATAAGTTTGTTGAAAAAAGTTTTCCACACAAATGTTACTTTTTTGTGTTTCCCAATTCAAGTGCTTCTAATTAATACCCCCAAGTTTAGATAAAAAATCTCCTCTCCGTAAAGGCATCTCTCAATTGTTAATTAAAGTTTTCATACTTTGCTTTTATGCTTGAGTCATTACTAAATTTGCGAATTTCAGTGATTAGCGTAAGTCAGGATCAGCAAAAATCTTTTAAGTCAATATCCCTAAATACAAACAGTTATTTCATTTCCAAGGAAGTGAAATCACACACTGTTAGAGGAAACCTTACATTGTCTATACATAGATTTTGATACATATGAACGAAAAGAAAAACCAAAATGACTAGATGTTATTCCTGTATTAAATAACACAGTTTTTCAGTATAAAAATGGGTCTTTACACGATGCTATCTTGAAGAAAATAGGGGAAGATGGACGAATAGACACCAATCTTATTCCTAAGACTAAAAAACTTGCCACCTCCTAAATTTAAACCTATGAATATTCGAATAGAATTAATGCAGAGCACACATCATAAAAGGTTTATATTTTGAATAGATTCATTATGTGAAAACTTCGTGAGCTATTTAAACTTGAATTGACATTTTCAGGAATAAACCTTTCGGTGGGAATGAAATCTAAATAACAAGTAGAGAGCTTTTACGAAGCAATTCGTAGCAACAGGACAAACGGGAAATATTAGGCATATGTCAACGTCCGATGAGAAACGAGCCAGAAAGGGCAAAATGAACGATTTATTGAATTAGTTGTTAGCGCTGAATGCATAAATCAATCGATGTATTGTTTCATTTGTAGTTTTGTATACCCGTATGTGACTTAGAGCTGTTGATGACTTGATCGTGAATCACGTTTTTGGGTAGATTTATTTCGCGACAAAAGTTGCTTACGTATCTGTTATATTGGAAATGAACTGGTTAAGTACAAATTAAATCACAATGAGTTGATTAAAAAGCATATTATATCCATTTTTCACAAGCAAAGCCTTTTCGTCTGCGGAATGAACAATTAAGTTATAAAAAAAATAGTACAAATTTTATATATACATTTTAAAAATAAAGGCAAATTTCAATTAATAATATTTTTTGTTATCAACGCTTAGTCATAAAATATACCAAAATTCATATGCTATATATATATATATATATATATATATATATATATATATGAATCTAGCTTTGCTGTAAGGACCGTGCAAAAGAAGTATTTTCGTAACAAGTAGGCTTCAAACTTACAATTTGTTAAGTATTTTTTTCCTTACTATTTACTTTATTTTTCTAAAACGTTGAAAGTATATTCCGACATTAATTGCTGTGATAAATTCATAGTTTTTCCTCCACTATCCATAAGGTACGGCTCACGTACTAAAAGACAAACACGAAACTAGCATACTCGCTATTAACACAATCAGTCTTGCTCCCGAGCAAACTCCTTCTGACTTCACCACATACCGCATATAACATTTAAAATCATGAGATGCTTAACCTCTCGTGCTATTTTACAAGCTTGCTGTCTTCGTGTATATGGGCCAATTAAAATGTATATGGGCCAAAAATATTTTAATCAAATATTTTGATTGAATGATGACTTCGATCATATTTTGAATATCATATAATCTAGAAAAACAGCTATTTTTGTACGTTTCCAATATGTAATCGTTTTACTAACGTCAAAACACTTGCCGTGGTTCATAGTTATATTCTTTTTTGTATACATGTATACATCCAAAAGAACAGACTAGTTGCAAATCCCGATTAATCATTATCATACGATGAAAACAAAGTGACGTAAAAGTAGACAAAACTTCTAAAGAAAATAAGTCTTACCATAATACTTCTAGTCCTGAACACTATAATCATTTCAAGTAGATAAACGCGCAAGTAGATAAAACTTCTAAAGAAGAAATGTTTGCTGAAACATTTATACTCCTGAACATTATAATCATTTCAAGTAGACAAACCTGCAAGTAGGCAAAATTTCTAAAGAAGATTTATTTTTTATTAAAAATTTATTTTTCTGTAATTTTATACTCCTGAGCATTATAATAATTTCAAGTAGACAAAAATCTAAGCACAAAAACTTCTAAGAAAAAAATTTTTTCTGTAATATTTATAATATTAAACACATGGAAGGCCTTCGCTGTCCAAGCTGTAAAACTTTGGAATCAACCTGATCCGGAAACCAGGAACTCGCTCTCTATAGATATATTCTAAAGCCATCTTAATATCCCATAAACCCTCAGGTCTACCCTTTCTTAATACTATTTTGTTCCCCTTTCTTTGTTGTCAGCCATGTCAGATTTATAATTAATAATTTCATTTTTTTCGAATTTGTATGATATTTTCTTTTTTTATTTTTTTTATTAATATCATAATTAATATTTTTTGTTACTAGTGTCTTTTGCAGTCTTCCATATTACAAAATCTTCATATTTAACCAAGGTTACTGACTGAAAGAGATTGCTCTTGTAGTAATAATCGACCAAATATTTATATGTTTTACGTGCACGTTAAACTTCGTAATAAATAAATACTAACATGACATATATGCCCACTTTTACCGTTTGGATTAATGTATCCCAAAATATTTGTTTTTGTTTTGAGAGTTTATTCAATATAAATATTACAAGCATAAATATTACATATCTATCTCCTAATATGAGACTAAACAGGCATAATGTTTTATTGACTATATCAAAATATTGACAATTTTCTATCCCCATAGTGTCACCACATTTAAAACAGCTATCTAAAGTTCCAAAAAAAATTATCTTTCTTTTCAGAGCTTTGTACCTTAAGGACGGACACCCTATTAGTCGCCCACTTCTGTTTAATCTATGTATCTATCTAATATGTATCTTTATCTTTAATATGGTCGAAGGTACAAGTTATAAAATTGAATGCAAGTAAATAATTAATTCCTTACTCTATTGTTTTAAATACGTGTTGTGAAAATAGCTGAAACACAATTTAGGAAACAATTTTATGGAATTGAATAACTTTTAATTACGTTTGTTTACTTTTTAAAAATCCATAAAGAAACGTCACTAAGTTTGTTTTTTTTTGCAAATAAATTTTATATTTTTAATTAAATATATTGAACAGACAAATTTACAAACAATTGATTCAGTTTGCTTCTGTATTTTATAAACTTTGACGATTTTAAGATGGTTGCATCATAATTGTGTAACGTCCTTTTTTCAGTGATTTTTATACTTAAAGCAAAATCTTCGGTTAAGAAAGATTTAATTTTACTTATATTCCTTGTAAACTCTGTGTAAAATAATAATCTTTATTTTTATTATTTAATATAAATTTTACTTAAAAAATCTTGTAATTACATATAAAGCTTGATTGTAATATAATAATTGTTGAGTTGATATAATTTTGTGTCAAAATTTTACAACTTTAGCCTTGGCAAGACTTAATTTATTGGGAGCCAACATGTTAATGCTTTTAAAAAAAATTACTCTAACCTCAAATAAAATTTCAACAGTTTTATATACTTAAAATAGTAAACAATACTATAATAAATATATTAAAGGGACTGAAAAAAAAGAAGGATAAAGTGATAATAAAAAAAAATCGCTTCAGTACAACAAACCGACGTAGTTATTTGTGAGACAAAATACGATCCTTTTAATATCTGAATTGAATCTATGACGTTCCTCGACAAAAAGTTCAGTACCATAGAGTAATATGAAGACAATAGATGGGGCCCTTTGTTTTTTTTTATGTTACCAGTTTTTATGATTATAACAAGTACATATCGTCAAATAGTAAAATTGAATGAGAAATTTGGAGATATCGAGTACACAATATATTATGGAAAAAAGAAATTATAATACAAGAAATTATGTTTAGTCTTATTTAGTATAATTTATAATTCATATTTGTACTGTATAGATTTATTGCAAACTTACAACCCGTCTCTACTTCGCACGATTTTTTCACACGTTTACCTAACGGGTATTAATATACTACAACAGTCATAACTTTAAAACTATTTTTTATAAAACTATAATTAATAATGAAAAAGTTATCTGTATAAGTGGAGGAACATCACTATAAAATTTAATCTGATAAGCATTAAGTGTAGTTTGGCCAATAAGCTTACATAATTTGAGTTAAAAATTTTTTTTTAAACATTAAAACGTTTATTATGAATTTTAATCTAATATATACTCTGGGGCGCTCTTTACTGTGGAACTATTTAGAAAGCATTATGTTGCCATACTACGTTTCTAAGTGTCTCTAACGATTTAAACAGGGCACACCAAAATAACATTACGACAAAGGTTTTTTTTCCAAATTCATTTATATTTATAATCTGTAACTATCGTGTAATTCACCAAACACTCATAGATTATGCACTTAAAATTTACCTGTGAATTAATTTATCTAAATTATGATAACCGGATTTAAATCCTTATCATAGTTAATGGAAAAATCGTGTACATACAGACACGGCGAATGACATTGTAATATGTATTTAAAAGAAATCTTAGTATGCGAATTTGACCTTTACCTACCTGGTTTTTTACATCTAATCAAGAAGTATCGTTAAATTATTGTACATCTATTGAATACATTCTAAATTACTTCGTCTATTATACCTTCACCTGATCGTGATTTGCATTTATAATTGTGCTTGGAAAACCGTTTTTTGTGCCCTTTGAAGCTGAAATATATTTTTCCTTCATATTAATCACCATCCAAATATTAAGATTTATTGCGTTTTGATGAGAGTTGAACCTTACAATGTGAAATGAAACTTATTGTTGTGCGTAGAAAAGAATATGAAATATTGCGAACACGGATAAGTTACGAATGAAATACGGGACTTCGTAAAGTGCTTTGGGCCTTTTATTTGTTACTTTATATTACGAATGTAACTGTATCCGGTCTGCGGCTAAACTAATTCGACGTTCCTTTTTCTTTGAAATGTATTGGAATGAATATATTTTTGTAAAGTCTTCAAAGTACGCATTGTATATTTAATATACAATGCGTACTTCGAAGACTACAAAAATGTATTGGAATGAATATATTTTTGTAAAGTCTTCAAAGTACGCATTGTATATTTAATATACAATGCGTACTTCGAAGACTACAAAAATGTATTGGAATGAATATATTTTTGTAAAGTCTTCAAAGTACGCATTGTGTATTTAATATACAATGCGTACTTTGAAGACTTTACAAAAATGTATTGGAATGAATATATTTTTGTAAAGTATTGGAATGAATATATTTTTGTAAAGTATTGGAATGAATATATTGGAATGAATATATTTTTGTAAAGTCTTCAAAGTACGCATTGCATATTTAATAATACAGTTGCTTACGTGCCACGAAAGATTAAAATAATCTAAAAATACGATAGTACGAACATTACCATTATCTACTTCTTAAAATAAATCTAAGTATTTTTAATATAACTGTAGTAATTTGAATATCATAAGTATAAACTGACTTACAAATTTGAATGTTTTCAACTGTCAGTTTGTTTTTAGTAAACACGGATGTGAGCGATCGATCTTTGCGAATATTAAAAAAAACTAGCTAAGTAGATGCGATTTCGTTCACGTGGTTATTAGGATTTTTTTGTTTTTTTATCTCTTGGAATTTTATGGGCGTAAAGTTTACTAAAAACGCCAATAGATGACGTCATCAGTACCTATATTGCAGCACCAAGTAAAGATGTTTTTTTTAAATATCTGTATTATGTAGATAAAAGTATCCAAGGTGTTACTCGAGGGTACAAACTATTACCGTACCAAATTTCATCAAAATCCGTACAGTAGATTTTAGATAATTGAAGAACAAATTAACACACAGACATGCAGACAGACAAAAATTCTAAAAACGGTTTTTCTGGTTTCCACTATCATTGTAATTTCAAATCAATCACTCTTGCTATCTCTTTTCATAAATAAACGTATTAAATATAAACTGAATTCGTACTGCAAAGATTCCACATTCACTTAAGCATATATAAGCATTTACAAGGGTACATGCTATTTCTATTAAACTTTCTATAAACATTAACTGCAAATAATTTAATATATCATTCACTCATAGATGTAAAAAATCATGGATATCTCAAAAACTATGAGATTTAGAACACATTTTTCATGGGTATTTTCAAACAATATCTCTAACCACTCTATATTAATTTGTGAAAAAAATATACGTCGGATAATTAGTTGTATTATTATGCAAAATTTCGAATGTTTACTTCAAACGATTTCTGAAAAAAGCGCTTATAACAGACGCACAAACAGACCGACAAGGGACTGATTTTATAAAGGTCCGGTTTTTACCCTTTCGAAGCACTCCGCCCTAAAATTTTACTACTCATCTGCTCGTAAAAATTAATATTGAGAAACATGGGAATGATTTACGTTATCATATTCTGACATACTTCATTCACACTATAATTTCTTATATGATTGTAACGTTTTTCGGTTGTAGGTCTCCTTAGAATCCGAAATTAGTTGTACCTTTTGAAAAAAAAAATTATATATATATATATATATATATATATACGTGGATATATATATATACATATATATGTGTATATATATATATATATATATATATATATATATATATATTTACTACCTTGAATATTTTAGACTCTCCAATTTGTTTCACAAAAATATTTCCGACTATCCCAAATAAAATTATGTATATAAAAATTAGAGATATTTCTTTGTTTCAATATTTGTTGTGACACAGAATCGGTATCTATAATGGAAAAGGTCTTTGGTACTTTTGGATAAATACAAGCATCGAAGCCTGCGAGAATTATGTATCCGTTACGTCATGCAGCATTGGTATAAATATTATTGTTTTAACGTTATTAATAATGAAGTTATGAAAAGAACGGCTATTATATTTTGTATTTATTATAATATGAAAAAATTACGGATCTAAATTACATAATTTAATTCTTTGTATGTAATTTAGATTGAAATAATTAAATTGTGTAAATAACACACAGAAACCTCACACAGAAATCTCATAGACGACCTCATACCTCACCTCTAAAAAAAAAATTACATTAAAAAAATTAATTTTTTTCCCACGCATTTTAATAAACTAGGCATATATAACACTCAACATAAAGACTTTGAGGAAAATGAACCTTTTCCTTTCTTGTACCTTAAAGCTATCTCTTAAACTGCTGATACACCTTACGCATAATACAGACCACCGACAATAAACGTACTGATAATAATCGGAGCACACGCACACACACACTTCCTGCAAAGATCGGAACGAATCTGGCCAATTCCAACTTACGAGTTTAAGCGCGCTAATGGAGAAAAGAATAAATGGATGAACGTTGAAGGAGACGGGAGATATTCAGTAGGCTCGTACCTCTTGACATGTGCATTGAGTCGGTAGAAAGTCGGCCTTGTCCGATAAAAGTATCCACCACCTACAAAATTTTCGTTTGCGTTGCTCGTTAAAATTTTAAACATCGCCAATAAATTCCATGATATTTATTTCGACACAATATCGGATCTTGGAAAAGTGCACTCACAACTCAAATTGTACCTATATGCACGAAATTAATCTTATTAGATAGCACAGATATATTTACCTAAATAATTAAAATTACACTGTAATGGAGATTTGAGTTCTAAAGCTATTTTTACGTTCTAATATACACCCAAAAGAGTTTTAATTATATTAAAACTTAACTTATACAAAACTACCTGAAAGATTTTTTTTTACTTAAAGAGTTTAAGTTTTGAGTTAAGTTTTTACCCAAAGTTCCGTCAAACAACACTTAATCTTTAATTATTTCATTTTGGGATCAAATCGGAGATATGGAATTTTCTTAAAGGCGGCTTTGTTGACTCGTTTCAATTGTTTGGTTAGGTTAGGTTTTTGTTTGTGTCTCTTCTTTAATTATCCCTACTATATAAAAAAAAGCAAACAAATAAACAGACAATGTTTGTATTTTTTTTTTATTTCCTTTGAGTTAAACTGCCTAACAGATTTTAATAGATTTTTGCATATAGATAATATATATAATAGATTAAAAAATGGGCTATACATAATTATGCTATCATTTATAGAAACAGAACAGCAAGCATAAACGCTAATAAAAATAATACCCGCGTACGGTAAACTGAACGCGCTGCTATTAATTTAATTTTTAGTGGAACATGACTTATTTGACATACCAAATTCATGGGTTATTTTTGCTACAATCAAGGCATTTTAATCCAGATTATCATCGAATAACTCGCGCGGGCGCGCCATGGAAAATTTTGGGAAAAAAGGCCTATATTTTCCTGATATCACGCGGGCGAAGTTAGTATAAGTATCGTATTAATACTTATAATTTAAATATTTTAAACGGGTCTACCATTTATTTTGTTATTTTTAGAAAATACCAAAAACGTATGAAATACGTAGCTTAAAATTTAAAAAAGGCTAATGATAATATGAAAGTTCGGCCAATTAAAACGTGATAAAACGTAGAAAAGTAACTAGTAATATCCATTATTTTTAAGATCAGTGTATTAATTAAGTATATACGAGTACTTTTCGAAAAAAAGCAAAAACCTTCAACTCAAATTCCATACTGTAAAAAAATTGCACTCAGTTAACAGTATATTAAATACACGAAGCTAAAAAGTAAACCTACAATATAATGAATATTATCTAGTATCCACTGGCAAATAACTTATTTCTGTATCCAAACCTTACGTAACCCTACACTTGACCTATTTTTTTCCAAAAGGACTTTTCCGTAAGGACTCTTACGGTCATGGAGGATAACAACGTTACATTTACTTAGTTCACACAGAATACTAACCACGTGAGTATCGACCGACACTCGACCACTTCTTTAGTTATACGGTAAACACAACTGCGATTCGATCTCAATAAATTCCCAACAGTTTGCCTACTTACGTGATGTTTTAGTATGACCCGTTCACCAGTCAATGCTCATTATTTCTGTATATAACAATCAATATTGGAGTCATTTAATATTTACGTTAATATAGTTAATTTTAGTTCTATTTATCTTTATCTGCACTTTTAGACCGTTTCTTGCTTAGAAAAAGTAAACAAAAATAATAGAAGGGCTTATCCCTGCATTCAAACTTCTCTGTGAGTGTTTTTGATGTGAAACATATATAGGCGCAGGTATAAACCGGATAGTTGGCGTGGCGACGCTTGCCGTGGTAACGGGTCGCCACGCTATACTAAGGTATATATATATATATATATATATATAGTCTATATGCATTAGCGTGTACTGTATGGCGACGTGTCGCCATGCGCAACCGACTACGCGACCCCTTCCTCACTCAGTTCGACGCTGTTGTTTACTACGGTTCACATAACCTGTGCTTTATTATTTTTGTATTAATTGTAAATGAATGTTTATTAAATAAAGTCACCATTTTCTGTAAGAAATTCGTAATACTTTATTTTTTCATTATGCTATATTTAGTTCCTGTAATAATCTTGTCTTTTATGCTTATTACTTGTACTAACACGATGTTTCACATCTGTCAGGCGTCCCGTGAGGGCTCATTGTTTTTTGTCTAGGCAGCTAAGGCCTAGGCTGTCTAGACAAGATGCTTCCTCAGCATCCTGTATCCAGATTTGCGTTTTCCATTCTTTCAGTTTTAAAGTAGCCAAATTCTTCGCAGTGTCTTTCAACCATTAAATCGAGGGTTTACCTCTAGCTCAAATGCCTCCGAGTTTTTTTAAATTAGGGTTTTCACTAGAGAGCTATCTAGGTTTCTCCACAGGTGACCTAGCCATTTGTGTCGATTTTTGCGAATTATTGTTAAGCACTTTATGATTTCTGTATCAGGCGTTATCATTAGATATCAGCATTGTATCTATTAATTCGATTTAATAAATATCTTTCAGTGAATTGAAAGCATAGAGTTCCTTGAAGAATAACGAAAAACCTTTTTTAGGTCGCCACCAGGTGACATTACTGCTGTTTTAAAAGTAACAATTGTTTTAGAACTAAGTACTATAGTACGTAATTTATTAATTAAACCATCAATTACTTGTAATTTTCATATTGTCACTTCAGGACCATAATTAACTTTTGAGTTGACGAAATCGTAGGTAACAAGTAGTTCGTACATAAAAATTATAAAAATACGAACTGCTCTGAACACGAATCCGACGTTTTTACTGCTTAATTTACGTGCTGAAAATATTTTGGACAAATGTTTGCAATCCATATTTTTATGATTCCGTACCTCGAAAATAAAAATCGTACCATTATAAGATCGCTCACATGTCCGTCTGTCCATTTGTCACAGTCGTTTTTGTCAGAAACCACTTGATGTAGAAACTTCAAATTCGTCACAATATTAAAACATATTAACTCGTATCTATTTCAGTAACATAGAATATAGTTTTAAGGGTCGCAAAATATTTTTTTTCATGGTTATGGGTAGTATATCTTCAGATATATTCATAGTTATAAGATTTTCATGGTTATAGGTAGTATTTCTTCGGATACATTCATAGTTATAGGATTTTCATGGTTATAGGTAATATATCTTCAAATATATTAAAAGTTATAGCATTTTCATAGTTATAAGTAGTACTTCTTCATATATATTCATAGTTATAGGATTTTCATACTTATGGGTAGTATATCTTCATCTAGATATGCAAATATATATCCCCCCTTTATTTTCGAAACTACTGAACGTAAAATTGTATAACCAGGGGCTTTAAAAAGCCTACGTAAAGGTTGTAGCAAAACTATACTTTATAGTTTTTGAGATATTTAAGGTAAGCCCCCCGTACTTAATTATATAAGATTAGGATTTTCATAGTTATAGGTAGTATATCTTCATATAAATTCATAGTTATAGGATTTTCATGGCTATAGGTAGTATATCTTCAAATATATTCATAGTTATAGGATTTTCATAGTTATGGGTAGTATATCTTCATCTAGATATGCAATTATATATCCCCCCTTTATTTTCGAAACTACTGAACGTAAAAATGTGTAAACAGGGCTTTTGGAAGCCAACTTAAAGGTTGTATCAAAACTATACTTCATAGTTTTTAAGATATTTACGGTTAGTCCCCCTTACTTAATTATTTAAGTTAACGTCATATTTATGAATACTTATGATATATAAAGTAAATTCACTTCAAATGTAATCCAGACCCATTGATGTACAGACCAGACTCACTTTTGAATAATTGTATATGCGAAATAAATACTCCATTTTTCAGTTTACATAAGAATTTTAAATAATTTTTTTAAGACTTCATATTGTCTTATATAAGAAAATCGTACGATTTACGAAAACCGCGTGCATAATCCTTATGGGCGTATAAGCACCTTTAAGACCTTTAATCCTTCAAGACAAAGCTTTATTCGAACAATTTACTTGGTGCGAATTTTCGAGGTAATTCTTAATATTATATTACTTTCACTGCACAGGCGGCTGGTTTTGATGTATTGTAAAATGAAAATTTAAATCGATGTTAGCATTGTACTTTACCGGAATAGATTAAACAGACGTTAGGAATTCATCGAATAAAGTAAATATCTAAGGCTGTAAGTTTGTGCTTTAATATTTTTTCACACATAGAATTTGATTGTGAAAATCAGTAAAATTTGATCGTGAAAATGTATATAAACTGAGTATAATATATTTACAAAGCTGGAATTTCAAATTCTTTTTATTTGGACTGATTTCAATTGATACTTAGTTTGAACTAAAACTTAGTTTTGAAGTATCTATGGTTTTATATCAACGACATTTAATAATCGGTCAAGCACATTTCAGAATCATATAATACAGGTTCTACACTTAAGCTTGCAGAAAAGTTCGTTTAAATCAAATCTGATTGATTCTCTGACATAATGACATAGATAATGACTGGCTGTATGACTTAGTACTATTCGTTTGTTTTCACCCGGCGGGGGCTAATCCAAAATAGGGTAAAACGATTGCTTAGTATGTATGGATGTCCGCTCCTAACTAAAAATAACGTCTTATAAATAAAGTACTTCTCAAACCAATAGAATATATAAAATTATTAAATCTACGGAAAATATTGAACAAAATGTCTGCCCTTTTACTGCCAGCATTCTCGGAAATTCTTTCATAATGATTATTTACATAATAGAAGACATGCAATATTCAAATTTAATTCACCATATTTGTAATAAATTCGCCTCTGATGCACTGACGTAACTTAAATTGTGGTCTGGGCATCTTAATAATCATCTTATTATAAGAAATTTCAAAGAGAATCGAATTTGAATCAAAAGCATATTGCGGCTGTATTTAAATTTTGCGGAAAATTATTTAAAAAGGGAAATGATTTTCCATAACAAAAAGAAGTTTAATCTCGATGGGACTGATCGATTTTGATATTACTGGCATGATCTAAGGTTCGAAAAAATATATGTTACGGAGAGTTCAGAGGGGAAGATTAGGTGTCGTAACAAAACAGAATTAATAATTTTGAATAGGCGTATGAATGACTTTACTTATCAGAACATACCGTATATATACCTGTTACCGCTTGAAAATATAAACATAATTTCCCAACGTGAAAATGCGCTCACGCATGCAGCTGCAACAACGGTTTCAAGACTTTGGGATACCGATACCGTCACACAGTTCAAATCTAAATCCTACGGAATATGTTAAAAATTTTGTAGCAAAGATTTATGACCAAGAAGACTCAAACAAAGACTACAATCTACTTGATATGAAATATAATTGTTCCTATGAAGCAGGTTAATATATAGTATTCCTGCCGGGTTAATTGTCGTTATTTAAAATAATGGTAAATGGTATTTGGGCAAATGGTATACTAAAGATATAGTTGCGTGTATTTGGGCCAATAGTATACTAAAGATATAGTTGCGTATATTTGGGCCAATGGTATATTAAAGTCATAGTTGCGTATATTTGGGCCAATAGTATACTAAAGACATAGTTGCGGGGATTTTGGGCCAATCGTATACTAAAGACATAGTTGCGTATATTTGGGCCATTGGTATACTAAAGACATAGTTGCGTGTATTTGGGCCAATAGTATACTAAAGACATAGTTGCGTGTATTTAGGACAATAGTATACTAAAGAAATAGTTGCGTGAAAATGGCTTTAAGTTTATGATTTTTCACAGTTCGTGACTAGCGATAAGAATATTGTCCTGTTTTTGCATATTACGACAGCAAGACTATTTTGCAATGATTGTCTATTAAGCTGCATTTTATTTGTATTGTATTTAATTTAAGATTGATGACATTTTATTAATGATAATATATTTGATTTAAGATAAGAAAAATGTATATTTATTTCAAATATAAAAATAAAAAGAAAATCTTCAAACCAGTTTCAGGCTAATTTTTTTCACAACAATTGCATTAGTACTATTTTGTGAGTAATATGAAAATTTTGCAAGTCGAAATGAGGATCATAGCGTCTTTTTGAAATTATATAAAAAGATATAACTGAAAATAAGTTCATTAAAGTAGATACAAAGGCCATTAATAAATTTAAAACTACGCGCGACGTCCCACTTTATTATTAGCAAAGAAAGACGACAACGAATTCGGAAACTACTTCATTCGAAATAAAACACCTGCCGACAGTGTTGCGGTTTACAGTAACTGTCAATCACAGGTGGCATCGCCGACGAAAAGTCGTAAAACTGTCGTAGCTCCGCACTTGTAACGCCCGAAGCGCAATAAAGGCGCAAGTGCTACGCGCCGAAGCTCAACGCAAACTGTTAATACTAATTGTTAAATTGAAAATTTCGGCAAACTAATTGAATTGAAATGTTTCATTCGTCGTAGACGTCTACTCGCAGCTGTAATAAACGAGTTTAATGATTACTTTACACACTTTGGGATATAGTCTCTACGACGATATAATTTTCAATCATAGTGAAGAATTGGTGATTTATAGCGAAAGGTCAAATTGAGAAAATTTTAAGCTGAGAAAATTTGAAGTACTAATAAATATTACTGATATTTTTACAATAATTTGTATTTTTTGATATATTTATGAAGAATTAGAATTTGAATTTTTTAAATTATGAATTAGAAAAAATAAACTGTCGCAATTAAAATCGATACTTTTTTATGTATTTCTGCAAATCTATTCAAATTTGCTTATATAAATAAATCGATTCGTTAGGCTACAGAATTTTAAAAAATGTTCATTAGAAAAAAAATGTTATTTATGCGCAAAATTACATAATTCAAGAAAAAAACTATAACACAAAGAAGAGAGAAGAGAAAAAGATATTGTAATTTCTTATTTTCAAGTCAGTTATGTAAAATTAAAAGAGAAATGATCAATTACGTGGCAAAATATATGTAAATTAGGATTATGTAGTTGTTTGTATCTCTTTACATATTTAATTAAAATTAACCGATATAATTTCTATTGAAAGTTCCTGTTAAGTTTTGATCAGTACCTAGATATCTCTCAAATTTGGAAAATTATTAGGGATGCATCATTTTGAAGCATAATATTTTACAAACAGGGCTAAAAATTTTAATAACTGTCAATTAAAACCACAATTTAATTTTCAAATAAATATTGCTTCCCCAGTTTACATTCAAAAAATTATACTTGCATGCACGTAATTCGAAACCTCCAACAAAATACCATTATTTACTGGCAATGTTTTACGCACATAGATCTAAAACTGCACAAATTTTAGCAAAGCTTTACGCAGAGAGATCTAAAGCTGCAGAAACTGTTAGCAAAGTTTTACGCACATAGATCTAAAACCGTAGAAACTGTTAGCAAATCTTTACGCAAACATATCTAAAACTTATAAAAGTATTAGCGAAGTTTTACGCACACAGATTTAAAACAGTAGAAAGTGTTAGCAAAGCTTTACGCACATAGATCTAAAACTGCAGAATGTTTTAAGGGATTCTAAGTACATTACAGAGCCTTACAATAGGTTATCTCGTATACCTTTGAAATAATTTTCTAACAATAATTTACGTGTCTTAAAATAAATATAATTTATATTTATTTATAATTATATTTATTATAGAAAATATTTGTTTATTGTGGAAAATATTTCTTAAAATATTAAACAATTTTAAGAAATCGTTTCTTCTTTTAATTCTAATCTAATATTATTTATTATGTAAAGAAAATATAATAACAGGATGTATTCTCCTTTAGTGAGATCCCATACATACATCATCACAAAGCTTCGAAAAGCAAACAAGTTATAACGTTAAGGCATCGATAGACGGACAATAGAATGTGGTGAAGACATATCATGGAACTACGAATCTCCATCTAACGGAGAAGCCAAAGCGATTTCCATGATAAGCACCAAAAGAGATACTTTTTATTATTTCGCTATACAAAATACATACGAGTATAATTCTAGTGTCAGTTTTCCTCTCATTCACGCATGTACTCATAGGACGATCGAGAGCACGACAGATGATTATCTTTTCCGCTTACCTTTAATTTTAATTTTATAATTTTTTTAATTTTACCTCCCCTCTGAGTTGTCGACCCGGAACGCAATGGTGTTTTTTATAGGAAATATAAAAGAATATAATATAGGAGTATTTGAATACTTTTAAAGATACCCATAATTTAAAAAGTTCTAAATAACACATAATTACATACCTTTCTTCATAAGTTACAGTATTTTAACGAATAATCCGATAAATTCTTTTAAAATAAATATTTAACTTATATTAAAATATTTTTATTTATACCTGTAAATCTATATGTATTACATCGATCTATAATCATAAACTCAGATATAAAAACACAAATTTGTATTGTAAATAAATCTAATAAAAACAACCGATATTAACGATATTGATACTAAATAGTTTACGTAGTTATTTACATTTTTGAAAGTGTATAAATAAGTTAATCAAAATAACTTTAATTCATAGATCTATAATATGCTGGTATTTAGAATTATTTACCCATTTTTCAAATTCCTACTCAAAAATTGGAGGAGCGAGAAATAAATTACACGCCACATTGAATGTTAATGACAGAAAGGTGACCTAAAACTTAAGAATAATAAATACAAACCTCACTTTAATTTTGAAGGTCCAATTCTGTGACGCATCACTCGATGGAATGCAGGAAAACGTTTTACTTGAGTGACTAATAAATTTCACGGTCTTCGCTTTCAAATCCATTTCCAAAATTTCATACATATAAGTCTAAAACACAGTGAATGTAAGTCTATGACAGACTAGATAAAGTTATAAATATTCTCTGTTTCAATGTGGATCCCTAAAAAGTACTGAATTTACTTTAATAAAACATTTGCAGATATCTCTCGGATATCAGAATATAGCTTTAAAGTAACCTTCGAATGTAACATCAGAATCTATATCAAAATATTTTAAGTTTTTCCGTCTTAATTGAGAAATATATATCCCCAAATATTGAGACATAGAAAAATAAATATATAAAAATATATTTACCTTTCGTAAAATGATCTTTGAATAAATTTAACGAATCATATCTCGATTCACGATTGGCCCGCTGTGCTGCTTTACAAAAATGAAAAGATTTTTTTACGTTAAAAATGCAGATCAGGTAGGCTACTGCCCTGAATAGGATGGAGCCATATTATGCTATGAAGAGGCATTCCGCAAACATTTTACTGAACGTTGAAACGGTTTTTTTATCTTTTGTCCGGCACTAATTTATGGTATCAAAGTCCTCCAAGTCCGCGGCCATAAAACGGAAACTGTAAAGGGGGATATAAAATGTTGTTCGGCGGTTATAAACGATGCACGCCCGCCAGTTAGATTCGCCGTTGCTATGGTTGCGAAAGCTTTAAGCTCTCTGAAACTGAGAAAAATAATCTGCTTACGAGCTCGTTTTTCTCTCTTGGCGCAGTTTCCGCTTTAAACGAACAATTTGTTGCAGGAAAGTCGTCGTCGGTTATTTTTATGGAAAAGGCCTTTGTCTGGTTTAGTGTTTAGATGTTTGCTTCGGTTTTATTGTGCCTTCAGTTCGTTGGTTTGTTATCATCGATAATAAGTGGGCACGAGTAGCTGTGAAAAGGTTTTAAGAGGTGGAAAGAGAAAATTTTCATTGGAAATATCTGGACACATATATGTGTATGCATATGTATATACATACATAGGTATATAAATATGCTTTTTGTTAAATACTATAATACAAGCTCCACCCGTCATCTTTACACATTTAGTTAGTCGTTATTTTTAATGGAGTTACGCCACATACTCTCTAATGGGAAAATACGTTTATATTAAACTAAATTTTTTTCAACTTTTCTATTTATTTTACTTGTAACTATTTTTCATTTAAACAAATTGTATCGCATTCTTAATCCTGAATAGTGTGTCGCCCCAAATGTTCTGTAGCAAATCCAAAAGACAAGGTAAAGAAAATTTTTTTCCTACGGAAATAGCAAATTACAGCAATGAGATAGTAAATATTTTTCTAAATTGTTGAATATTCTACTACGAGCCAGACAGAATAATTATCAATTCTTCTATCTTGTTATTAAAAATAACATTTAATGGGATTCTTCTTTCAAGAAACTTCTTTTTAGTTGTAATTTTCTCTCTATAAAATGTATATATTTTTGTCCCCTTTATATATTCATGTATACCAGGAGTAAAAAATACACAAATTTTTAAAGAGAAAATGATGACCAAAAAGAAGTTTTTTGAAAAAAAATTGCAGAAAATTCTATTATATCAATTACAGCAGGGAGATGGTGAATATTTTTCTATATTGATGAATATTCTTCTGCAAGAGAAACAGAATAATTGTCAATTTTTCTAGCTTGTCCTTAAAAATAATATTTAATGGGATTCTTCTTTCAAGAAACGTCTTTTTAGTTGTAATTTTCTCTCTATAAAATGTATGTATTTTTGCCCCCATCATATATTCATATGTACCAGGAGTAAAAAATACATAAATTTTACATAGAGAACATCACGACTAAAAAGAAGTTTCGTGAAAGAAAAATTGTAGAAAATTCTATTATATCAATATGCATAGAAAAAATAACAGATCGAATATATAAAGAACTCGCCTGCTAAGAGTTTTCTATTTCTATTATTCTTTTATGGATTTAATAAAAGCTTTAAATGAAAAAGTATTTCAAAATAACTTAAAACTTGACCGTCAAATTTTATTACTCTAAATTTAATATATTTTCAGAATTTTTTGGAATGAATAGTAGTTTATTATTTTAATAAAATGTTTATAATTAAAAATATGTAGTTCGTGAGGGGCGGAACGTCTTTCAGTGATAAATGTTTGACATTCTTAATTGTAATCATGCGGAAATAGAGATGAAGAACTTATTGAGTTTTCAATTTCAGCAAAAGGGTTTTTTGTTCCCAAAGCGTTTATTGACGAGAAAATTAAAAGAAAAGTATGTGAGGATTACAGAGATATTGAGGTAAGAAGATAAGAGTATTGTAAAATATTACTAATCACGTCATTCTTCGATAGCTTACGGATTTCCTAGTTCGGTAAAACTAGAACAGTACTGAGCACGCTGTTAATGTAGACTTACGTAATGATTTTTTTGTAATACTTGATGGAAAAATTTATTTCGATGGCAGGTGAGATGAGCGATCTTCAGTAAATCCAAACAGAATTCTGATGAAAACGGCATTTTGTAATTTTTAAAATATAAATTTAATGTAAACTCAATCTTCGACAATAATGGATTCCAACTCCTCATGAGCATTATAAAATAGCAATGATTCAGCAATAACTGGCTAGAAAAAAATTCTGTTTTTATCTTTTCGCCTAGAAATGCTCATCCGATTATAACTAATACACTGGTGTATGCTTGTGATCGTAAGGTAGAACTGGAAACTAAAATAATAACATATAATACCATGTAACTGTTTATTAAACCACTGTCAAATAAACTATTAAACACTAACTTAATACACTTGAAACATTACACTGATTTTACATAATGATGTACGCGCATTATATTAAATTGTACTTAAATAAAATATTGATAAATGATATAACGTAATTCTTTAAACGATACACTATATGAACTATCTTGAAAGATGCCAAAGAAAGCCGAGTTTACCCAATTCAGCGTCACGGTCCCAAGTTTTACTTTCGTTCATTGCTCAGAAAAAGTGTGCACGGTACGCCTTAAGAAGTTTTCACCTCAGAAAATAGGTTCCGTCGATGGTTCAATACAAATAACGTATAAACGTATAATTTATCTGGTACACTTACCATTTTGCTCGTTTCTCTAGGAATTGTCAAATAAAAAATCCTAGTCAATATGTTGCCCCTTGAGATTTTGTAAGCTTATTAAAGCACACATAAGCTTTACTTTCAATGATCCATTTCGGTTACTAACACGATACTTTAATTTCTATAAAAGCACAAATCAAGTACCAGATATTAGGGGAAATATTAAAGTTGGCCCTAGTAGACTAAAGTAGGAACTTTTTCATCAACTTGTTTATCCTCTCACCAGAGGAAAAAACTAGGAATATTACCTGCAAATATATATGTAAATTATAAAGGCAAAGCTTCATCTTATTAATATATTTAACTATATTTTGAATCGTATGCAGACCAAGTCGCGGGAAATAGTTGATATTAATATATAGTAAAACGTAAGAACTTTGACGAGTTTCTGTGGTAATTACAATATGCCGTCTGCAGACAAGCAAGATCCATATTAGTTTAGATTAAATTTTGTCAGATATTTTCTTCATCTAATTTTCCATGTAAGGAAGTTCATAAGACATGCCTTGCTGTCGCAAACCTTCATTCTGTGACAATAAGGCATATCTTTTGAACTTTATGAACCGTTTTGGTTATCCATTGATGTACAAATATGCACACATGTAAAAACATAGAATGATAAATATATAGAGAAGTATATGCTTTGCTGTCAGAGACCGTTAATCTGTGACAACAAAGTATATGTCACACAGATAATATGACAAATTACAGAATGCATAACAAATTATTAATTGCAATTATTTCTTCAGAAATTGTATGGTTTGAATTTGAATTAAATTTCATAAAATTTTTGCTCATTTTATTCAATACACGCAGTTTTTTATCCTTTTAAATGGATTTGGCCTTTTATATATTGGACAGCAGTTGGCCTGTTTTATATTGGACGTTGTAATAATATTGTTGATATACATATAGATAGACATTTCTAGTAATAAATGTTATCTTTCATTGCTTTGTACCCATTTTGTCGATACGTTAAGTATCCTTCCATTAAAATGGCATACAATTTAAGAGGTACGGTTGTTGGAACATAACAGCAATTGTCATTTTTTATGTTGAACATTGTGTTAACACTGTTTAATTAAAGCAGATCACTGACATTTCTGATAATAAATATACTCTTTGTTTTGTGCTGATTTTTTATTACGTGGAATATTTTACCATTTTAATGACATTTAAATTTATTTCGACGATCGATGGAAGATGGCAGCAGTTGGTTCTTTGTATCTCGTATGTTGAATATTATGTCAACACTATTTGATAAAAATTTATTACACTTATTTTGAATATAATATTGGAAAGTTGCTAAATTTACATTTCTTCTTTGAAGATTTCTTCTTTAATTCTATTATGATTCTGAATAATATCAATTTTATATTTATAATCAAGTATTATTTTTGTGGTATGTGTTATTAACGTGGATGAGACAAACATCCTGCAAAATATTTTAATATCGAGCTACCTTTATAGTTATCTAATATTAAAATTTTAAGTTTCTAAATTTCAAAGAAAGGAAAATTGGGTTACGTATATATCTAACATCGATAAGTCACGTTTAAATTCAGTAATTAGCGAATTCTTAATATAACTTGTTCTTCATTGCATTGTTTCTTCATCTTACTTCCAATTATATAAAAAACAATTTAATTGAAATTGAAAATTGTATCTACTTGAAAAGTCTCGGCAATCTTATTTAAGTTTAATCATTGCTATCGATAAGACAAATGCCGTTGTTAATTTTCAAAGGTAAATAAATGTTTATAATGAACATTTACAAATATATTAAAATAGAAAATTATCCCTAAATCTTTTCAAATCGACTTTACATAGATTAATGCAAAAAAAAATACTACCTTATTTCCCATACATTCATTCCGGTCATTTAAAGACATTCTGTCTTTAAATGTCACGTTTCCTTACATTTTTTTATGACTTTGCACGCAAGTTTGTTAATTTTACTAATAAAAAATATATTCGGTGAATTAAAAATAATATACTGTCTTCTTTCTATTATCTAATTAATTGCTCAAACCTTTTATAAAAATGTGATATGGATGTCAAATATGCTTATAACTTTAACTTTTCAATTTCACTTATATCTATTAGTAGAATGATAAATTGGAATAACTTGAAAATAAATTGGAAAAAATATATTTTGGTGAATAAAAAAGCATTATTAATATGTGCAAAAGTGACGAAAACAGGTGAGATTATCCTCTGAGCACAAAAGTGAAGCCTTTTCAGTCTTTCTTAGTACACCAAAAATATCGCTTTTATAAATCTTTAATAACCATATTTTGGTCACACTGCAATGTGTTTATCATTTCAATCACAAACTACAAAAAAACACATTGGTAAAAGCCTTCAAAAGTTATAAACAAATAGGCAATCGAAATGGCAAGATTTGATCAAGAATCTCCTATTTCATTCAAAATTTATTAAAAATGGAACAGGTATTTGACTAACCTTTTTTCAAGTCAATTTTTCTTTATTTTAGGTTTCTTCATGGGTGACATAGCAGTACCTAACGTAAATTACGAGAAGAAATGGAGCGAACCAAAGCTGAATAAATCATTGCAAGAAGAAGTAGAGAGGTTAAAGAAAGAAGTACTCCTGGAAGGCTTGCAGGTAGAGGAAGAGGGATTGACAGATATATTACGCAAAAGGACTAAGCAACCTTCGCACAACCTGGACGAACATCCGAAGGGATACAATGACGCTACAATATCATTAAAGGTGAATACCAATGATGAATCTACTAATAAACCAAAGATGTTGCTGCCATTATAAATTTAAACAGCTTAAAAGCTAATGATGTTGTTTTTTTTATCTTTTTTTGTATTTTGTTATCATTTACATATAATTTTTGTTTATACTAATTATACCATTAATTTATTGAAAATTATGTTCTATAATTGCTTACTTCGCTTTAAAAAAAATGTAGTCATAGCTTACTTTATTATTATCCAGCGAAGACAAGAGGTATTTAAAACATTTCTCACATATATTATAAGGACAGTTATAAAGAAGATATTCTAATTTTGATTTATAGATTATTATATTATAAGGAGAGTTATAGAACAGATATCATTCTAATTTTGATTTATAGATTATTATATTACAAGGACATTTATGGAGCAGATATCATTCTAATTAAATTCAACTCACATTTTGCCAAAGTCTTATGACGAAAAATAAGTTTACACCTTTATGTCTATTGTCATACTGACGTGTAAAATAAACAACTTATTTATTGTTATTTTAAAAGAATCCTAACAAGAAATTATAATGAACACTATAATCATAAAAATCACCGAGAAATATAAAAGGCATCGCATAAACTTCTCTACAAAATGCTTCATACTTCTACACTAAAAGGATAGGTAAATTTTTTTAGTTATCGAAAACCTTACAGCTTAAGGTCATATTTTATATACACATACGACGAAGTAGTTCCAATGATTATATCGGAAATATCGAGAATACTACTAAAACTAAAAAATAAAAAATACCCCACAATATACATAGTTAGAAAAAACAAAATCACAAGCGAACGGTCTGGCGAAAATTCCGCCAAACAGAACTGTAAAAAGTGTGATTCAAGCGTTGCCAATAAAAAGTCACAATTTAGTACTTATTCAACCAACCTCGTATTATGTCACAAACATGGTTGGATATGTTGACGTGGATTGAAAAAAATAACCAATAGAATTTGAGCTGTCAGTAGTGCGGTCATAGCAACGAAATTAACGTGGTAGTTATATTTCTCTGCTGCACTAACTGCAAATAATTATTTAGTGCATGGAAACAATTTAATTTTTTGCCTATGTCTCTGGAAATAGTTTTTCGATTTTAACCAAAAACTATACATAATATGAACCAACACCTAGTTCCAACCCCAGTTCTTATTGCTATTTCTAACTTTCCAGTATAATTCAAGAGTGGAACGGATTTCCGAGCTCAGAAACTTATCATTATATTCATTCCGCTGAGCAAATAAAATAGGAGTAGGCAATCGGATACCTCGTTTAGATTTTAAAGTATACACACACACACACACACACACACACACACACACACACACACATTCACACACATAAATATATATACATACACACACACATATGTATACACACACAAACTCTAATATGATTCGTGCCTTTTATATACCCTATCGTTTCCTTTGAAAACACCCCTCTTCCCTGACTTTAATTTATCCTCTCTTGAAATCTAACACAACATTTTCATAATTTTGATGAAAGCCTAAATGGAACCAGCAAGTACTGTTTCGAAATACCCACACTAAATTTATTAAGACTATATCGATAGGGAAATATCTACATTCTGATTAATAAAAAGCAATTTTTGCTAAACTATAAACTAAATACTTGTCACTCAAGACTGAATACTTATAGATGGACGGACAAGATTGAGTAATTACAAACTACATGACTTATCATTTCATATTGTGTAATATACACCAAAAACACCATTAGATACACAATAAAGAATAATAATACACAAGACGAAGAATAGACGAATGTGGTTTATGAACACAATATTGGCTAACAAAGAATACATACCTACTGTGTGACAACATACCAAACAGAACTATCAAGCTCTCGCATTCGACACACAATTAATCCACACATACACGGATACCATACTACAAAAATATGCCCAAAAACAAACTACGAAATAATGCATCTAAATTATAATAGAAGCGCAACATTTAAACCGAAAGTTTTCATAAAATATTTAATAATCCGATAAAATTAATAATATATAGCCCCAAAAATCATACCACCATCAAAAATATAGCCATTTTTTCTAATAAAAATTATATATATCATTCTGTCATCCACTAAAATCATTCCAAAAACCCCCATATCGCCATAAAATAATAATAATTGTATACATTATTTAACATGAAATTGTAGAAATCAACAATATTAAACACGTGGTCCCTAGTAAAAATGCCGTTTCCACAACTCAATCGAACTACGCAATGAGAGGAAGCTAAAGATTTATCAATGACCAACATCGGGTTTATATAATTCCTGCCAATATTTCGCGTATAAAATATGGTAAAAATACTATCTAGCTACTATTTTTTTAAATTATCAAACTTATTTTTGATATTTATTACTACCTATTACCTAATTTTGGAATAACTTAAAATTGTCTGAAACAAATAAATAGAATTTAATAAGAAGGATTTATTCCTTAATTTTAATTTAATATTCTACTATATTTTTTTACGGATATACTATGAAAAATTTTAACCCTTAGCTGGAATCACTAAAGTGGGTAACATAGTTTATACCGGGGGTGAAAAATGACCAATGTAAAGCGGGGGTACATGCTATTAAAAACAACCGTATATTTTTATTTTTCTGCTTTATTTAAAAAAGACAAATTTTAATCTAAACATTAATCATTATTTATGGCAAATATAAATTATAAAACACATTTTATTTTTAAATAAGCTTACATTTTCTTATTTATATTTATTTTGTAAGAATCAACTTCACAAGCCCTCATTCTATTAAAACTGAAAAAATATATAAAAAACCTTCTTTAGATATATTTCTTATGTAATCTAGTTAACAAAAAATAGTAACTTCTTTTGAGATCAACTAAAAATAAAAAATGACAATGTAAAACAAAGCTGTTTAGAAAATCTAAGAACTCAATCTCCTAAAGTCTAAATTTGGTACATGTAACCGCTTTGGCAGATCGGTCATGGTACATGGTGGAAATCATAAGAAACCTTTTTTTTTCAGAATACGACGTTAAAGTCTTATCATCATCTTATATAATATTATTTTATAAATTGATAAGTGAAAATTTATAATAAAAATGTTTAATTTTAGATTCATAAAAAAATAACATTCAACTTCCAGGAATGATGAATAAAGTTTAATAAAGTTATGGTAATTTTGAACCAAACTGTCTCCGTTGACTTACAGCAGTACATTAGCAAGCCAAAAATAGACTTAATATTTGTAACATACCTATATTATCGTCGGTCCATTATTACTCCACGACTGACAGCTTTAATAGAGTGGCTCTTCTGTTTGTGTCGAAATTAATTTTGAAAACTTTTATAGGCGAAATAAATTTTAAATCATTTAGAATCTGGAAATACCTAAGATTATAATCCCTCATTTAAATGTACGAGAATTTAGAGCCAAGTTGGTAACAAATAAATTATTGTCATTACCAAAAATGGATAAGCGCGTGTCGGAAAGTAGGATTAAAGACGTAGTTGCCTACTTCTCCTAAAATTATTGATGCTAGTTATGTCAAAATCATTTTAGTGGAAAACTATCATCAAATACTAACAAACCTTTTCATCGGGTTTACAAATTCGCGGATAAAAATTAGACGAGGTGTGACACATGTTGTATATCAATTTGAAATTTAAAATTTCGCTAGCGATTAATACAAATCGTAAATGAAAAACAAAACCTCAATTTTATTTTCAAAAACCTGTTTAAAAACCTATCTCTATTCGACGGAGTGCATGAAAATAATGTTCAATCTCACTTTAAGCATATTTCCCCCACACATATTAATTATTTTTTCACGGTTTTTTCTATATAATTTGAAGTATCCGCTTCCACAAATGTTAATGCTCATATGTCTAATATTGTCGAGAGAATAGGTCACGACGTAATTATGAGGGTTAGTCCATCCGGCCGTTCGTCAAGGGTTGGTTCATATTTTAGAGGACTCTAATATGTGACTAATAATGTACAGCAAGTTTGAATATTTTATCACAATACAGAAAATTATGTTCAAGGGAAATTTATGCGTTTCAGCCCTTAATCTACTGGGCGATGTTGTGCATATTGGAATTAAAAATTAAGTTTAACACTTTTTAAAATTCCGAAGCCAAATGGCAAAAATGGAACTCTTATAATTTAGTCCTATCCTTCTGCCCGCCTGTCTGTCCGTATGTCTCAACCATTTTACCGGAGATTATTGGCACTATATAGATGAAATTTAGATGCTTGATGTCTTCTATGAATGAAATAGCGGAATTATGAAAAAAAAAATATTTGGGGGTAGCATTCCATACGCATGACTGAGGGATAAAAAAATACGGTGTACATAAACGTATGGGGTATCATGGCATAGGTCTTAAAAATGATATAAAGGTTTCAAAGTAACTTTTTTATTTAAATCAATAGTTCGTGACATATGCGCTTCTAAACTCTTACAAAGTGTCCCGCCTACCCTGCCTCTAACTTTTCATTTAACGTGTGAAAATATTCTGAAAAGGAATTAAGTAGTTGAATTGAATGAATTGATTTGAATAAGAAATGTGCTGTAGTTTATGAGATATAGAATATTTTCGGTAACGACCGTAGCAATAATTTTGTTTTCAGTGTCTTTGAGAAATACAAACTTATAAATTGGCCGTTTCTTAAGACGTGATAGAAGGAAAATAAAAATTGAACTGATAAGCAAATATCTGTAATTTGTGAAAAATTTATATAACAAATTTTAGCAGAATCCTAAAAATAAAAGGAAACGTATGGGAAAATCTAGATTTAAAAACTTTTCTTTTTTAAATGTAAAATTCTATAATTTACTTATAATTTATTTATAATATGTAAAACTTATTTAAAATTTACTTTACTCATGATATCACGTTAGTTTGTCAATGATATCACATAAATAATATGATTTATTCTTTCGTTACATCTCTACACGGATTCAATGTAGAGCGCGCATTGAGCCCATTATGTACTACTAAAGAAGCAAGTTGGGAAGTTTATGTGTAAATATTCGATCTTCAAGAGAGCATGTCTCGTTCGCCATATTATTTTTGTCACTTATCTTTCGGGATTGCTTGAACCAGCTTATATGTTTCATTTACAGATTTGAAGTTAATGTTTATCAATAATCCAATAAAACGTAATTGTTAGTTTGCTTAGAAAATTTGTGGAGCTATCCCAAATTAATTTTGGTATTTTTGTTATTATCTAAATAAAAAAACAAGAATTAACAAGTACTTCGCATAGCCCATTCGTGAGTAAAAAACTTTGTCTCATATTGTAGTATACAGCGAACAAAACTGAGTATCATATCAGTACGTCGGTTTGTATGAGTTAGTAATTAAGTTGGCTGTCACTTTATGTATATATATATATATATATATATATATATATATATATATATATATATATATATATATATATATATATATATATATATATATATGCGTAATTAAAAGTACTGAAAAAGGAAAACGGGAAACGTTTTGAGATCACTCACGTGTAGATCCGTTTGTCGTTTAACAATAGACGTAGAAGCTTTATTGAATCGGTGGAGTAAAATGCTCATAACGTGAGTTTTACTCATGTTTAACTTATTTTTAGGAATTTTACGTAAATACAAATAAATGTTTTAATTTTAAACTTTCTCTGCCATAGTCATTCTAGCGTTACATTCATAATAACATTAGTAACCTTATTATCATTTGTTCTGATTTCATTCCATTTATCAGGCACGGGATTTCATATATATATATATATATATATATATATATATATATATATATATATATATATATATATATATATATATATATATATATATATCGTTTTTTATTTATCGAAAGGTTCTTCATCAAAGCTGTCAAATCTTATAAATATACACTCGACCTATTCAAATCAAGGCTTAATCGTCTCGTGATGAATAGTATACCACAAGTACCATATAGTAGTTTTAATATCGGTAAAACATAAACCGGTCCGAGTACCATTTTCGAAAATGCAATAATATGCTTTATCTTGTTATCTTCATCATCATAAGAAGATGCTCTGGACGCAAGAATATTAGAACAGCCTTTAGTACAATCTATATAGTGAGCACACATCATTTTCTGCGAATTAAGCCAATTCATTCGGAATTTCTCAAAGCTGAGGCCAATCGTCGTATGTTGAAAACATGATAGTCAAGCATATAAGTCATGAAATAAAACCTTTATATATTTGGAATACAATCTTAATCCATTTAGACAACTTATATTTTACTATTGTTCGTTTTTGAGCCAAAACCTGGGATAAGGGTCTTTGGTCCTTATGCGATTCTATTTGTCTTTATCTGCGCTTAGATATGATAATAAATAAATACAATTCTACCGAATATTAAAAAGAGTGGGAAACAAATTAATATAGATAAAATTTATATTTTCCTTTCAGAAACCGCTGGATACGTCAATTTCCTTAAAGAATGGAAAATTAACCAGCGACATTTTCAAAGAATTAGCTAACGTTAAAACTCCAATAGGCAATATCAATGAAAAATCTGAGCAGAAAAATGTGCAGACGCTAGTTAACAAAACAAGCAACGTGCAAGATAATCTCACCGAGTCAGAAAGCCTGGAACAAGACGGAGTTCTGGCCGTCAACATTTCAGCAGACAGCATCTTGGATTTTGATGAAATAATCAACACAGACAATATTAGAAACAATAGCAAAAAGGATGTTCCAGTAATTACAATTGATGATAAGCTAGGTAATTATCTCATGACTGTCTACGTCAGTCTTTTTATCTGTTGTAGATATTCAATTTTAGTTCCACTAATTTATATAGTGTAATTTGTTGTTAAAATTATTTATTTTAAATAAAAGTAGTAATACTGTCATACAATAGCAAATACGTACATCTTTCAATTCAAGTTCCCAACGTATCTTTATTGCATAACTTCTATTATAATAACTATAAATATATTTTTTTATCTTTAACCATGCATTAATGACTAGTTATCTGTAACTTTTTTGTAACTTTACATTATATTTTTTACCATAACATGTTTATTTATCATCACTTCACCAATTCCTACATTATATCATTATTATCATATTAGAAACACGTGTAATTGTATCTTCAAATACGTACTGATAACACTTTCTATATTTCTATTCCATACAACGTGAATAATATTTGATAATTTCTTTAAATAATTAATTCAAAACATATTTTTCTAACCTTAAAGGTTATAAACGTGAAAAAAATAAAGATAAGACAGTCTCATAGTTAAACGACTTATTTTTTTATTAGAAAGAAGACAAACAATTTACGTTTGTTAAATATTTTCATATCATTACATTTCCAAAGACACCTTCTGCAGTCTCCATTTTGCATTTTATGTAATCAAAATTATCAAATTAGCAATATAGAGCTAAACTCAATTAAATGGGTAATAAGTATATGTATTATCCCAATATTTTGACATAAAATAAGGTGAAGACATTTCATTGCTCACAAAATAATAGAAAGTAATAGAAACACCAGATTTCAAAACTTTTTACTTTATATAAATTTTTTCACAAAATTGTTTTTATGTACGTAAAATTACTATCGTAGCTACAATGTTTATACCATTTATATACTTTGTTTAATGAACAGAAAATAAATAAATTATGAATAACACTGTGTTATTGAATAACTAGGTAAAATTCAAAGCAACAGCCGCGAAATAACCGGTGATTTAAATGGAAATCTGCAGAAATCGAAGGACGGAACGTTTGAGAATATAACTGTGGCACCGGCTCCTACCAACGGTGTTCTATCTGAAGATGTTTACAGCAATACAGTGATCGTAAATAAGACCGCTTCGGAGTTTGAGCAGCAAAAAGAAGCTGTCGAATCGGTTACAGAAATCGTTAAGTCGGCGGAAATTGAAACGACAACGGAGAGAGTCGATGACACCATCCGACACAGACGACGTAGAAAACGGAGGCACCATGCTAGCAGGAGATGGTGAGTGGTATTTTTCATATTTTTTATGACTGTGGTAAAATTTTGTGTGGGTAAAATAAAAATGGTTGAAAAGGAAAAAGGTATAAAAGTTAAAATCGAGATAAATAAATTAATATGCGATAATTAAAATTTAATAGACCTGTTCAAACGTTGATACAATTTAAATAAATTTTTGAACATATTTTCTTTTTACGAACAGTTTTTCAAACATTGCAGCGAAATCGGATTCGGTGAATCTTTCAAATTAGGTGTAGTAGATTTTTTTCAGGTGACCCTTAAAGACACATAAAAAGAACGTGTTCCTAAGTGCTAGACATAGAATTTGTTTAGGTATAATATAAGTAACTATTAAATATCATGCGGCTTTTTAGTCGATAATGCAACGATATGTTAATAAAAAATATGAAACGTTTTTTAATCTGCTTTTTTTATTTATTTATGTCTCAATAAAATAAAATAAAATAAAGACACGAAGTTAATTACCTTATAAAAATTAAAAATGTATACATCTAGAGTAACGAAACGGTGTAACGGAAGTAATGCGCGGAAATTAGAGATGCAACGACCGGTTATGATTTGTGAAAATAAGAATCATCAGATTAAAAAAGAAAGGATGTAGTAAAATTTTCTTTTGTCTAGATAACACTGACAACTTTAATTTTATAAGTTTATATACATGATTTTCTATATGGAAAATTCACACCACTCTATCATATAAAGCAGGGTTTCCCAACCCTTTTTTTTGTTGAGGCTCCCCAGTCTATAAATTATATTTTCATACCGCCCCCCCCCCCTTTACATTTTTAAATTAAATAAAAATGGTAACTGCAGTTTGTAAATACACAAACTTACCTTTTAACAGTGAGACACAATAATTTTACATACTCAAACTGAAAATGAAATATCTCAACAAAAAATGTACACCAAAGCGTCAAATTTTTCGCAAGTTTGTGGTAATAATAGTGAATATGATATTTAATTTCATTAATTTTATGCATGTAAAATAAACATTACATTGTAATATTATTTGTTAATGTTGTTTGTATATTTGTTGGTTTTTTCTTTCTAAAATGCAAACGCTTTCCGCCCCCCTTGACATCTCTCTATGCCCCCCTTGGGAGGCGTGCCCCCCTGGTTGTGAACTCCTAATATAAAGTGATTCCTTTACTGTGCGCCGTTTACTCTCATCAATCTAGATCCCTAGGACAGTAAATGTATAATACCTAACTTAGCAGGCAGACGTGAGGTTGGCTACGTTTTATTACGGTAACTTTATTGAGCGCCGAATAATAACCGAGTACATGAAATGGCCTATACGCGGAATGGTAAATGTACCCGGCTAAAACCGGATAAATCAGCTAATGTAATATAAAATGAGGCTTAAATAAGATGCTAAAAAGCTGATTTCAGAATACTTTTCTTCGATAAAGCAATGCTACTTTCATAATATTTCGAGATGGTTCATTCATTCTGAATTTAAAAATTTTATCAAAGTAAATTTTTGAATCAAACTAATTCTTGAAACGTAATATTCTAGTATTTAGTATTATAATTTCTGCCTACCTTTTAGCGAATTTGCTTTGTGAAAATGACGATATTTAATCTACTATAATTTTCAAAAATTTTGCTATATCTTCGCTGATCATACTTACCCGAAAAACTAGAGTCACCGTCTATTTCAACTTACTCCCGCTAAAGATTTTTCGAGAAATCCTAATTCTCCAGAAAAACGAAATTTACTACTGTCTCCACGCGTCGCCTTTGTATATTTAAGAATACTTTTTTAGCATTTAATCGTTATAAGATGCATTTTATAAATTAATTTATATAAGTGTTTCTATAATATTGAATATATTTGGCGTTAATTTTATAGAAATTCATTATTGATAATTAAATGAAACTACGTGATGTAGCATTATTTCTACTTTCTTTAAGTTCTTTACCACGACCTAGGGTTCGTTGTATTACAACATCTTCAGGTGGGCTATTAGCAAAGATTTTCAATAATGATATCTTATGTTCATCAAAATCAATACCGAAATTTGAAGTACAAATCGCAGTCAGTATATTTTTTTAAAAATAATCTTGTTTTGTAATTACAAAACCGTATGTATAACTACACCGCAAAGTATTAATAATTATAATTTTAACACACAGTTTACAAAAATATATTTGTTATTAAATTAGTTGCAAATAATCATTTACAATAAATAAGTTTCACTTCTACGTATAAATTTGTTTGTTTTTTTCACGCATATTTTTGTTTGTATTTATAACGTAATTTCATACAAATTTTTAAGTGATTATTCAATGGCAAACGCGCAATATATAAATATTTAGAGAGCAAAATGAAAGTGAAAATAATTGCGCTGTCATATAAAATAATTGGCGAATCGCTAAAAAAAGCGATGCCTTTATAAATAAACCGGCTGTTATAAACATCATGATGAGAAAGGAAAAATGAGGTTGCTTGAAACATATTAATGGAGTATTAAAGTGTCGCCATTTACCGCAATATGTTACTACTAACCATGACAACTTTCATTAAAGTAGCATTTACTAAAAACAGCGTTTAGTAATTTGATCACGTAACTGTCATAAATCATTTGAACAGTTGATCAGTTTCAGTTTCGTCGTGTAATGCGCAGACTAATATCTTTTTAACACAAAAAATGAAGAAACTTACGGAAAAAACTTTAGTTTTTTTTATTTGAAATACCACACAAAATTATAGTCTTAAATCTAATGGAATCAAGATTTCAATATAGCTGATCAAAGTACTAAAAATATTTGAACAATTGCAATAGTTCAGGTGGGCGATCTTTGCAATAGCCCATCTGAAGATGTTGTAATACAACGAAACCTAGGTCGTGGTAAAGAACTTAAAGAAAGTAAAAATAATACTACATCACGTAGTTTCATTTAATTGTGAATAATGAGTTTCTACAAAATTAATACCAAATATATTCAATAATTCAAGATTTGGCCCCATTTGTGTTCCTTATTTATTAATATGTTTTACTGCTAGTAGTAATTACAAATGTTTAGTAAACACTGCAAATATCTATTTTTGAAAATAAAATATTCGTCTATAAAGAAGATATTTTCTAAGGAGTTTCAGGATCCTCAAACGGTAGCATGACTGAACATGCCGCAATTTGCTGGACTCTGGTATTTCATATACAATAATCTTTCATTTGTTGTTTTTACTAATATTATCTCTCCATCTGTATAACATACATCTTTTGAAATATGTGTTCATCGTAAAGAACAATTATATTCAGACATGGCCGGCCTGGAACCTATATAACTTTATATGAAACATATCTTATGGACCATCCGTAATAAATGAATTTTGATAGTAAATTTGTAGTTAAAACTATTCTTCCAGTAAACATTCGTGGAGTGGAACTGTTTTGGGTTTTATTCTTTACATCCGATCGGTGTGAATCTGATATCAAACCGTCACAAGAAGCATCTCATACTTATCGTAGTCTTCCAATTATTCTTCAATTAACTTCTGAAGTAAAAAAATACCAGATACCCTCAATCTTTGGTAGATGCCCATATGGAAACGCTGCTTGACGTGATCTTCTTTTAAGGAATTTTAATACCGATGAGCTTGCTTAGTACAAGTTATTTCTGAAATTAGCAGAGTATTATTATTAGGTATTTTTTAAAGAAAAACTTATAACACTAAAAATGTTGTTCTGTTGCTGAATTCCAAACCAGTGCTCATATTTAGTGCGTTTTTATACACAAAATTATAGCCATCTATGCTTTTCTACATTAAAAATGCTATTATTAAAAATATATTACGTAAAATACTAAGCACTTTGCTACTTTGCCCGCGTCTAAGTTTTACGCACGAGAATGTTATTCACATTAAACTCTTTACACTTCACCCATCATGCACGACCATGAGAGAGAGAGACGCTATAACAAGAAAAAACGAGAAGTACAGATTCTCTATCTCTAGAAAAAAAGAGAAGTCAGATTCTGTCTCACCTTTAACAACGGCAAGTAGACGAATAGAATATGTTTGATGAATTGCATCACTTTGTCTCTAAAATTATTTTTTTTAATTCCTATGTTTAGAGTGGTTTATATTAAATTGAACTATTTAAATTATAAAACCATCAATATTAATAAAAGTTATAATAAAAGAAAAATAATTTTTGCTTTTATATTTATTTACAAACAGCATACGCTAGCATAACCAGCCGGTATTCCTAAATGTAGATATAATGAAAGTTCATATACAATATCAAATTATTTTATCTTTCGCAGAATTTTAACATCACACTTTTAACTCTTGGAAAATGAACCAGTAGACCAAGATTAGTCGATTTCATAAAACTGAGTACTTATACGAAATGGAATAATCACGAAATCAATTGAACAAGCTTGAAAATATTAATAAAACCTAAAAAATATTTTATGATATTAGACTTGATACGTCATTCTAGTTCTTAGTTACGACCTAGAATTTCATATCAAGACTTCCACGGAGAAGTAAATGAAATAAAATAATGTTTTTTTTTTAATTCTATAACAACTTTTATATGACTAGATTATAAAATTTAAGTTTTTGTAATCTTACACAATGAATATTTTCTATTCTTTTCCAAATCATTTTTTACTATAATGATTATTTATTGAACTAACGAAATCACCAAATATAGGAATATATACAGGAATAACCAAATATACAGGAATAACCAATATACAGGAATAACCAAATATAGAAAACAATATCTCGATAGTAATGACATAAATAAAAAATTCACACATGACTTTCAAACTCTCAGACAAAAATATTACTCTAGCAACGACAACAAAGAGACAAATATATTTCTACTAAACACGCACAGCTTATATATCCTTTTGGCTTCAAAACTGCCAGTAACACTGGTATATTCGACATAATTGTTATCGAATTTAAACTTATACATTCTCGAACATTAGAAATCTTTCATTTATTACCAAGTGGAGGCTTTTACTCACACATTATTTTTATACGACTTAACGCACAGCTAAATGTAATTTATTAAAAAAATGAGTAACAATAAAATATATAAGTATTCTAGTATTAAACATTCAAAAGAAAAAGTTTTCGTACAATTGATTAGCAAACAAATATAGGTTGATACATATATCTACACATGTACCCATCGACAGGTATGAGCAAGTTAATCTCACCCCATTTCATATATCTACAAACACGGTTCCATAATTTGAGAATATAGACGTGCTAAGACACAGGCTTTAATCACAGCCTAATCCCGACGCACCTGGCAGCTTCTAAGCCCCGATATAATGTTGTGACTTAACACGTTACCGGTTAATCAGCGACAACTGCGACCGTGACAGGGACCGATCATTGCCGTGTGGGGTGAATTAATATCTGCGGTTATAACGTCGTGATGTATTATGTTAATATTATTTTGTTATAAAGACATCAGACTATACGGGGAAACGCGAATAGTGAGTACCGCATGATTCCGTTGAAAGATAATATACATTCTGGACTTGGAACTTTTTACATTAAAAAAATGTTTTTTTTCTAAACAACTACTAGTTTGAATACGAATTTGAAATTTAACAATTTGTTTGTTTAATATAGAATAATTGTTCGTTTTTCATTTACGATTCCCATAAATAATGTTCCAAGTGTTTTTTTTCAATATTTTATTATACATTTATTCGCCACAAGTGTTCACAGAGCATTAGATGGATTTTATTTAACTCTGGCTGATAAGCTTGAACCTAAACCTTTATTACCATTACGTGGCATTTATCCTAAACTGTTTGTATCTACAAGGTACTTCGAGTTAACGATCAGTAAGTGTTTGACTTTTCGTGCTCTTCATGCACAATTAAATGGGTTTCTATGAAGAAATACTTCCACTTTTAAAAGATTTGAGATGTAAAAACATTAGCAGCGTAGTAGCACAATCTTGTTTTTAAAAGAATTGAAACGAAAAATATTTTGAAAACTTTGCCACTTAGTAAAAATAATTACAGACGCTTAAAAATACCACATTTTTAGAACTTGACTGACTTGAGTAATATATAAACCAAGATATATATATATATATATATATATATATATATATATATATTTACATGTATATGTATATTTTATCAGTGTAGAAGTCAATCTGTAACCCTTTTGTCAGGTTGATATTCTAACTATTTCATTTGTTTGACGTGATAGTATAATTAATAACTATAGCATAATTAGCAAACATCGTTGATTCCCAAGGGGTAACTATATCTAAATATTTCTAATAAAAAGAGAGTATATTTTATAGTAATATATTCGTAATACAATGTTTAGAAATAAATAAAATATTTAGAATAATATAAACTGCACATCTTTCTGCGATAAATTGTTTAATAAATACATGTTTTTTTCTAACTAAACAGCTGTTTTAACACACACCCACACGCCTAGGCAGAAAAAATATTATACTTATTAAGTACGAGTATTTTAGGTACATATAAATATTTAACAATACATAGTATTTCTATTGCATTATTTACAAATATTAATATTATATTTGTCCATGTAAATATATTGCTTAACGTATTTTCCACAGTCGTAAAAATATCTTGAATTCCTCAAAAAAGAACTTCTATAAATGCTATTTTTTTATAATTTTGGCTGTAACAGTTCCAGAAATTGGGTGGATCATATTTTTGGGCATATTTTTAACAATATCTTTAAACTAATTTACAAAAAATACTAAAAATAGTTTTGGACCCCTTACAACTTTTTCTTTTAATTGATATCGCATACAACATGAAAAAAGAACTTCTTGAAAAAAAGTACTTCGTTTTTTTTCATTTCGATATACTGAACTTTAATTAAGCTCTCTCTATACTCTTACAAGTATAACGCCCAACCTATACATGTAATAACATCGTAAAAAAACTTAGTCTGCACATTGAATATTTTAAGTAAAACTAAGTGGTACTTACTAAATACGCTACTAAGCCTAAAACAAAAGTTTTTAGAATGTTTACCTGTTGTATTGTAGTTAGTTTGTATATTTGTCTGTGCGCACTTTCGTTGTGCACGCTACTCTCAGCAACGACTAAACCGATTCCAATGCAGTTTTCAGTGACGTATTTAGATTAGTTTGGGGTAACATTTTGGTTTCGTTTCAATCGGTTCACATGTAGAAAAGATACGTCTATCTTTAGTTTACTTTCATTGTGCACGCTAATATCAGACCCGGCGGAATAAATTTGACTGCCAACGCCATCTATTAGCGTTTTAATAAACTTTATGCTCATAGAGTACTGAGAGAAAAAGAAAAAAACACAAAAAACTCGTAATAACTTTTCTTACTCCAGATTCTACGCGAACGAAATAGCAGGTACAGCTAGCTTAGTATAAAATTCGTTTCTTTTGAATCCTTTGGGTTTTAATAGTAACAACTGAAACATTTTATATTGTACTTCCTGGTATAACAATGAGCTCTTAAGTTCTACAACAGAAACACAATTACTGCCTTTTTAATATAAACAATAATACAAAGTGTAACGAAAATTGTGCCCATTATTTGTACAGATAATTACTGCATTTAACTGAATATACTTGACACACGTTTCTGTAAAAAAAACATTGTGTGTGTGTGTGTGCAATTCACACACGGTAGAAGTGAAACTTCGTAAAAAAATTCACATAAGTAATACACCGCGCTGGCTTTTTACTAAAGCTTTGTAATACGCAGGCGCATGCACACGTATTAATACACATACTAACACACACACGTAGAACGCTCGGACCAGAGCAAGTAATAGACAGTGTGCAATATAGATACACACCAGCGCTTTCTACCTCGCTGTAGCTAGGCAATATACTGGCGCACACATATGTAGACGAGGGGGAAATACTACGAAGCATGGCACAAAGAGGAGTCCTAAAATTCAAATCACAACGATTCTAAAGAAGCTTCACTTGTTTCTTTGTCGTGACGCATTTTCGTTTCATAAATTTTCAAATCAAAACGATTCTAAAGAAGTTTCACTTCAAAAATATAATTTCTTTTTCTTGAAATCACAAATTTGAGTGACTTTTTTCAGAAATAGTTGAGAATAATAACAGAATACCTTAACATTTTCTAGTCAGTTTGAGGCACAAAATCACCGGTATAAATATCGACACGTTCTGTTACATTCTTTTAAACATTTGAATTCACTTTATAGTCAAACTTTAAAGGATACTCGACTAGAGTATAAACTGGGCAATGTCTTTTCATGCGTATAAAATAGAAATTTCCTCTTCTGTTTTTTTTTTGGTTTATGTGCCTTTTCAAAAATTTAAAATGGAGCTTTTCTCTTAAGTCTCTCCCTTTTTGTACACATGAATCAACTACACTATTTGATACATTTAAGTATAATAGATTTCTATTTGAATTATACTCTACGATGATATTTTGATCGCAAAACCCACCTCAATTGGAAAGAGCATCTAATGTTATAGATAAATATATATTTCAACATTAGAAACCTAAGGCAACCTTTCCAGCTTATTTTAAAAGGTTTGAGGTATTTATTGATAAAGACCCATTAGATAATTATGTGTCATTCAAATATGACCACTTATGTACGTTTTTAGTTATAGTTACTAAATCAGTCTTTACTAACATTATGCGGAATATTTTCCCGCTGTAGCTTTTCTGCATTTTCAGCACTTCTACTATATTTCCGAATATTGTTATATATATCTAGATAGACTTTGGCATTATTCCCGATTTAAAGAGAGTCGCTCCGAAGCCGCCTGCAAAACGTATGAATAATAATGAGTTCCTTATATTGGGGTTAAAAGTAGGTAGCAGGAATTATAGAAGAGCGGTCTGCGCAGAAGCCAGATAACAGTTTTGTTTAGCAAAAATGCGAATTTTCTTTTTTTTTTGGATTTAAATAAAATAATATAAATAAAAAACCGAAGTATTTAAAAAAATGCAGCTTGGACTCGATTATTTGAACATAAAAATTTATTTGAAATGTACTCTTCCTATGAAGAAATGCCCGTCAATTGGTTGTAACCTCACTTTGCACAACCCTCTGCGCATTTCAAACTTTTAATATTTTTTGTTTTTTTAACGTCAGTTCCTGTTTGTATTTGCAAATTCAGTGTTTAGGATTACAAAGAATAGCAATTAAGTCGAAAAACTTATAATTTAACTTCCTTGGGAATGTGCACTTTGTATGGGAACTTTTTCAAATCCCTAATTTTTATAAACACTTCGTTTTTTAACTATATAATTTCATTTTAAATAAAAAAATATAAAGTTGGCATTTTTGCTAAACCAGACTTGATCCAAAATTTTCTTGCTAATATAAAATGACACAATCACAATTTCATAGACCTCATATTATGTGACAAGTACAATTGAAAAATTTTGAGTCAAAAATAGTCGACTTATCCGAGTTACGTAAGAAAAGAATAACCTCTAAAATCTGAGCTGTAAAATAACATAAAATAAACAGCAAAATTAACGCGATATTCGTATTTTTCTACGACACACGCGAAGCCTACCAGTAAATTTCTAGTATACGGTACAAATATGCAATTTTTTACCTTTACCTCCGCTGACACTTTTCTCATTATAATCAAAAACAATAGACGCCATCAATGGACTGGATTAGTAACGTGCAATTCGTTCGGTTTCAATCTAACTACCCTTTCTTTATTTTTTATAGGACATATTTTTAATGTTTTTACTAATGTAACTCAGGGGCAGGACGGTCGGTTTCGAGTCGTGAAACTTCTTATCATTTCATTCCTTTGCTTAGCAGTATCAAATAAAAAAAATCCGTAGTCAGTCAGATGCACACTTAAATTTATAGAAGTCTTTGAAAACACACATACACGTATACATAAATATTTATATATCCACAGACTCCAATATGGTTCATGCTTATCCACGAAATTTTCCTTTAAAACCCTTGATGCTGACGCAACATTTTCATCATTTCAGCAAAAAAATAACAATTTTTCAAATTTCGTTGTTATAGAAAATCATTAAGTTTATCGTATTTATTACAATTAAAGAAATGCCGACTAGGTGACGACTAATCCATTAAGATTAATCGGTAACTTTATAAGTCTACGGAAATCACCTATTCAGTTTTGAAAATACAGTTTATTTTTATTTTAAGGAGGATATTATTAAATTATAATCATCTTATTTATTATCCATTGAGCATGATTTAAATTATAATTTCGAACGCTTCTACTTATGAATTATAATCAGTCAAAATCGATATAAGTTGATATTCACTTATTTTTTTTCCGCTTTCTAATAATTATTATTGTAATGACAAGTATAAACTTTTTATTCCCAATTTAACTATTCCAATTTGTATTCGTAATATCAAAAATATAAATTGTTAACTACAGTTTTATATTTGTAAGTTCGTTATAAGTAAAAGGTAAATAAATATTTTAGAGTTAAAAAATAGACAGTCAAGTATTATGTTCTGTACTAAAATAATATGAATATAATAAAAATCAAATTTGCGTTTGATTTTTAATTACTTAGTAGAACAGTCAACGACGTACGAATGGTATGAAAAAGATCTTCACCATCTAATAAACCGAATTGTCGGCTAGTCGGCAAAACACCTTATCGGTATATCTCTGGTTATATCTCTGGTTATTATATATATATATATATATCTCTGGTTATATTGGAATAAAGTTCGCAAGTCGGCTTAACTGTCTTGGAGTATCGCGCAATTATTATTTTCTACGTTTAAAAATAATGTTTATTTCGAAAGCCTCAGTTTAAATTACTACCTATATATGTCGCATATAGAGAAACACGCTAAATTGTAAATATATAAATTGCAAAGAAGACTACCTGAAAGACTAAGCCTCACTTTGCTTAGCGGGCTACGTAATGAAAGTGAGTTTTCTTAAATTCGAAATCTCAATTTGTGAAAACTCATTTACATTCCTGGCTAAACCGTTTTATCGCGGAAAACGGTGAACCGGAAATCGGTATATTCAATCCACGAGAATACCTGCTCTTTTTAAAATAAACTGACTTACAAATATAATGTGCTAGTGTAGGATGTATGCTACCGGATATCTCTGATCTCTTTATGACCATTTTAGTTTTTAAATTTAACTATTTTTTCTATATACATACACACATACACACACACACACAAACACACACACACACACACACACACACACACACACACACACACACACACACACACACACACACACACACACACACACACACACACACACACACACACACACACACACACACACACACACACAAACACACACACAAACACACACACACACATATATATTTATTTATATAAAGTCTATAGTAGTTTAAAATATCATTTGAATTGTTTTCAAAAATTTTGAGGTTTAAAAACAAAAACGAAATACCTTTTTTCAGATTATATATATTTTTATCTGTTCATCTGTTTCTTGCCAAATCCACATGAAAATAATTAATACAAATTGTCGTCGCCGCGGTGTGTTGATTGATCACAAGGCATATGGCCTTTGACTATGCGGCGCACCGCGGGGACCCGGGTTCGTCGAACGGGGCTGGACTGGTGTTATGGTTGGCTTTAAGAGATTGCTCTCGTAGCAATAAGTCCGCCATATGTATCAATTAGATACATTAAAGTAGATAAATAAACAAATAAATAATAAAAGTTTCATTAACTGTTAAATAGCCTGTAATAATCATTATTATCCATTACTGGCCAACTAAATAATGACATAAACAATTACACACAAATATATATATATATATATATATATATATATATATATATATATATATATATATATATATATGCAGTAACACTGCGGCAATGATGGAGGAAGCGGCGCAACTTGACAGGTGTTTCAAGCTCAGATTGAAAAATGGGTCGCTTAAAACGTGTTTTATTTTGTGCCGAGGATCTAAATGAGTTGCCTGCTGTTTCTTTCAAAGAGATTACGGGATACGTTATTTTTATGAAGAATTTTTTTCAACTGAGATGAAAACTATTGTCAAGTTGTAAAAGCCGCTTGACATAGAAAAACTTGAAATGTAGCGTAATAACAAAACATATTATCTGCACATATTTCAATAACTAAAACTCAAAATTAATAATTTGGAGATTATGTGGAGAGAGCAAATTAAGTACTTGATTTTTTTTTAAATTCCATTTGTACTGTGGGTATGATTTGAAAGGGCTAGTTAATAGAATTTCAAAAATCGTTCATTATATCTTCAGAAATATACTGAAAAATGTCCAAAAAACATATGTTTACCCCTTTATTTTCGAAACTACTCAACCGAAAATTATGAAAAAAGATGGGTTTTTAGAAGCTCAAACAAAGGTGATTTTTATACATACTGATTAGTATTTTTTTTGTATTCAAAACTGACTTTCTCAGAAGCGATACGAATATTTCACAAATCTAAATATTTTTAATAATGTTTATATCAGAATTAAAGGAGTTGATCGAAATTTAATTTTTTTAGTTTTGTAAATCATACGGGATATCGTTTGAAAGGACTTGTTACGAGGAATAAAAAACATTTTGAAATAGCGTATTAAAAAAAATATTCCAAAAAATATGGGAAAATGTAGACTACTACCTTCGTATTTATGAAAAATTTCGAAAGTATCAAAAATCCTTGATATAATAACCTTCGAAATATTCACTATGTTTTTATACCTGTGGAAAATATAGTAGCCAATATATTTACGTCGTAAAAACTTAATATTTATAGGTAGTTTAATGAAACTGCTATGTACCCTTAAATGCTTTTACAATATTGTGTGAATGAAAGTGAACACATCGTGATTTTCACATTTTAATTTTTTTGCAGTTGGCAACAAGTTTATGTAAAGTAGCGGCCATTTTGTTTTACTGTTCTGGCAGTCAGTGAATAATGAGACATATCAAGCTACAGACGTATTCCATTTCTGTTTTTTTAGAATTATTTTGCTTTTGCTGAAGTAAACTGAGCTAAGGCCTTATTTGCTTCTTATTTTCAAAGATAGCTATTACTTTGAGTATATACACATCAATGATTTAATTAGATATTGCCAAGGAGTATCGTGTAAATGTAGAAGCTGTAAACAAGATTTTGAAGCAAAAAGGGACACAGGGATGATTGAGGTGAACAGAAAAGGGAAATGTGGAAGGAAGAGAATGACAATAGCAAGAGATGAAGTTTTTTTAATAAAAAAAGCAAGTTAAATCCTAGAAAAACGAGCCAAGAAGTTCAGCAAAACTTCGAGTTATTATTCATTACTTCACCGTACGAAAACGACTTGTGGAAGGTGAAAGAATAACAATCAGACCTCAAAAAATAGTTATCAATGAATAAAATATGATTGGGAAAAAATATGTGAGTTGAACTGTTGAAGAGTGGGGAAAAATGTTGTTCTCAGATAAGAGCCGTTTTTAGCACAAGGAGAGAGATCTCGTTTTGTTAAAACATAGTGACAACGAAAAACTTACGACAGCCCAAATTAACCAAATAGTTAAACATTCGTTAAAGAAGATGTTCTGGGGCTGCTTTTCTTATAAAGATACCAAATCTTTTGTGCCTATAGAAGGCACGATGAACTCGAAAAAATACAGAGACTTGCTGAACTAAAAAAGGCGGTGCCAACGGTCACGCTGTTTTTAAACAAGATTTGTCTTCATGTCACATGTCCAAGATCATGATGAAACATTCCAAAGATAAAAAATATCATGCCTTGAATGGCCAGGAAACTCACCAGATATTAATCCAATTGAAAATCTGTGGACTATTTTAAAGGTAGAATTCGTAAAATAAATTGCACAACAAAAACAGAAATTATTGAGAATGTAATCCAGATATGGTTTTGAGTCTCTCAAATATCAGAAAACTATAAAAGACATGTTGGTTCTATGCCAAAACGTGATAGATGTTTATAAAAGCCAAGGGAGAACCTATTTTCTATTAAAACAATTTTAATTCTACTCTTTTCTCTTCTTTTCGTATATAACTAATAAATGTTGTTTGTTTAAAATTATCACTTGTGTTCACATCAATTCGCACAATACTGTAAGTACCTAAATATGAACTTAACGCTCGTAGTCGTAGTGTGAGTTCATTCGTCCTTGACAGGTATATTTTAATTATAAGAGCTTCTTTGTGAATTAGGTTTATCGTTTTATTATTTTGGAAATAAATGTAACGGTTTTTTAGACTTTCCCCTATAATTCTTTTCGTATATAACTATGGTGTTATTTTCGTATCCATGGTGTTCTTTTCGTATATAACTAATAAATGTTGTTTGTTCATAATTATCATTTGTGTTCGCATCAATTCGCATAATACTGTAAGTACCTAAATATGAACTTAACGCTCGTAGTGTGAATTCATTCGTCCTTGACAGGTATCTTTTAATTGCAAGAGCTTCTTTATGAATTAGGTTTATCGTTTTATTATTTTGGAAATAAATGTACCGGTTTTCTGGACTTTCCGCTTTAGATTACCTGGATTGCCCATTAAATAACCCTCCGACCTCAAATTGATTTCAAACATTCTAAAAGTCCATCCCTGCAGTTTATTTATTGGGAAAGCATATTATACTTTTAACGATAGTTTTTTGATTTCATATAATCTCTTAATTTCGTAAGTCGGAATCACTAGGATGGACAGAATAAAGGCCACCTCGAGCAGTACACACATTACTGAGGATTATTTTAGTTTACCCCACGAATATTTATATTTTGAGACACCCAAAATATAAAGTTACATAACAGAGCAGTTGTTAATATACGACTTCATATTGTACCTTTTCATTAATGCTACCTCCAAACTCTATCTCTTGATTAAATATAGAAATGTTTTTCTAAATGATATAATTTCAACCCCTTTTGCAGCAATCCGATCATATAAAAATGCATAAAATTTATTCTACCATAACACAGGATATCACCTATCTACCGGTGAAGACATGTTTAAAATCAATCGTGTTGTTTCCAAAATTTTACTTTTTTGGGTCCCGTAGCCGAACTAGGAATCCCTATAGTTTTGCCATATCTGTCTGTATGTCACAGCCATTTTACTCAGAGACTATTAGTGCTATAAAGCTGAAATTTCATAGTTATGCATATTTATAACGCCTGAAGTTAAGAAATCTTTAAATAATTTTTTAAGTACCTGTTTTTGAGTAATATTTAAACTGGATGATTTTTTTCTCATACCATTGTATAGGATATCGTCTGATAGGTTTTTAAAAATAATTGAGGGTTTATCGCAAAATATTTTTCGAAACAAGGATTCATTTACGAAATATTAAGTTTTAAAGTGATCATTTTTGTTCGAGTTAAATTTCTCTATTCCCTACCAGCAAAATTTATGAATATTTGAAAATTATTCACAATAATAGTACATATAACTAAATTAAAAGGAAAATAATCGCAATTAATTAGGCTCTACTAGTTTTTGAGTAATATTCGACCAGTTTATGGTTACAGATCCAAAATTAACCGAAACTCCATACAAGTGACTTAAATCAACTGCAAAAACAACTTTGTATTTTAAAAGTTACGTTAGGCGATATATTTATTTATACATTTACGTGGTGAGAAGTAATACTTTTTTTTAAAGATCTAGTTGCCAATATATTTAATTTGTGAAAAAGTAATACTTGTAAACATTTTAATAGAAAAATTATGTGCTATGTAAATGTTCCTAAGTGCAGAGCACTCGCAATTGACACAGTGACTGCGTACAGAGTATTTGCAATTGACAAATTTGTAATTATATCAGTACAGATTAATCCAAACAACTGGAAATAACACTGAAGCAATTATGCTGCAACTTTCAATACAATACTTGGCTCCAACCGTACACCTTTGATTTTTCCAGGCAAAATTTACCAAATTAACGACGAATTTTTTTGGTTTCTAAAGAGTTATTTTTATTTTTTTAAAGAAATATAGCATTGTATGTCATAAATAATATCTGTTTCTCGTCAATCAATTTTGTTATTCTATTAAAAAACTACCATACAACATGGTGTTAAATTTAACAAAACTTTTAAAGGTTACTTTCAGAAAACGAAAGTAATGCCAACTTCGCTCGAAGTAAGCTTCGTTTAATATCAAAACAGACTTAGATTATATTAGATACTCTATATAAAAAAAAAACAAAAAACAAAACTATTCGATACATTTTTTTTATTAGAAACATTTAAGGAATTACAATTTTGACCTCCATTTTTTTATATCAAATATATAGCAATCATTTTTTATAAAGAAAATTTGTCGTACAAATATTGATTTTATTATCTATACTAATCACTTCATTTTTATTCACAACTAAATGAAACTACGAGATGTAGTATTATTTCTACTTTATTTAATTTCTTAACAACGACCTAGGTTTCGTTTTATGAAAACTTCTTCAGGTGGGCAATTTGTAAACATCTTTACAATACAATTTGTAAATAAGTTTCTTCTCTTTCAACTGTAGCTTATAGTCTAAGTGAATATTCCCGATTATAAAACTATAAATGAATATCTAGTAATATTGCTTGCACACACCCATGCTAAATTTGTTAATTATATCTTCATAAATATTTTTAATCGATTTTCCATTAAACAAATATGTTAATACTGAAAATTCTTTTTTTTAATTATTAGTACATACCTTAAGTTTGACAGACCGACCGATAGAAAACGGCAATTTTACCCTAAAATATGAAAAAAAACTTGAACGTCCTTCATTAATGTTATTGTAAAAAAATTAAAACTTTTTTTACCTGTTTATGACATGAGACAAAACGCAGATATGTTGTGGCTGATATATTTTACTCTTTACTGCATTCTTTCAAAACTAATGAGAGAAAATCCAAGATGAAGTTATACGAATATAAGTCGTATGTATAGGAGAAAGTGTGAGCACTCATAGGCACTTAAAAGAGATGAGAAATAAGATATGTACTTTTAAAATTAATCACTTTTTACAGTTATTCATATTAAGATTAACAGCAATTACGATTAAAAATTCTTTAACAAATGAACAGCTTAAAATATGTTTAATTTTAATACAAAAATTAATATAATTTCTTCTTCAAATACGTTTGCTCACTCGGATTAACTTATTAACAGTGGAATTTAATAAATACTGAATACTGATTTTGTTCATATTTTATTTACGATTGTTCAAATACACGTAATGTTATGGAGATTATAGTACATATATATATATATATATATATATATATATATATATATATATATATATATATATATATATATATATTGTCCATTTTAAAAAGAGGATTCAAACAACTTTCAAAAGTATTATCTTGGCAAAGATGCATGGACCCCTATTTTTATTATACTTCGGTTACTGAACTAAGAATAATCACATGTTGATGCAATTAAATATTGTCTTATTCGGATCCACCACTCTCTCCATACTCGTGAGCGTGTATGCGTATATACTCGTATATGTGTGTTTCTAAGAAAACACCCACGATATTGTATAAGTAGTTATACAATATCTGAATCTGAATTGAAAACATATTTACAAAATGCGGCCGCTCGAGAATACACATGTTTTAGTCTAAAACTCACTAATACAAGCGTAAAGATGTCGCTTTCGACAAATTTAAAGCACAAACAATTAATCTTGATCCTTGACATTATAATAATATGATAACTAAAATGAAAACAAATGTTTTGTAATTCTTTCGTAGTAAATTTTATTTATTTCACTTTGTTAAAATTACATCATTTTTAATTAATTGTATTATTTTATTTTGAATTCGAATTTTATCCACTGGCTAGGCCAAGCAGCATAGCTATGAACAATGATCTGATTGGAGGCGGCAGCTATGCTAGGCAGCAATAACTAGTGATGGCGTCAATGGTGTTCCACCGTCGACAATATAAAAAACATAAGAAAATGTCATCGCAGAGGAATTACTTTCAAACTCATTTAAATCTTTCATACCATAAGCCCTAAGGAAACCACAGACGACTGGAACCTGGCTTTTCGTGACTTCCGTAAAAACAAATCTTAGTCATATATAAGGCAAGCTAAAAATTTAAGGACATGTGAATATGTGAGCAAATATGCCAAGTTTCCACATGAGTCTTCCTTTTACACCACAACATGTACGAAGTCGTGCCCAACTTTCGTACCACAAAAGTAAAGACGAATCCCTTATTAGATCACTCAAAGGTCAGTCTGCCCATCTGTCACAGCCGTTTTTATCAGAAATCTCATGATATAGAACCATAACAATAAAACATATTAATCTGCACATATCTCGATAGGTAACACGGAAAAATATTTATATGGAAATTTTAGAAAGGTCATATGTCATTTAGAAGAGCTAATCATAAAGGTCTCAAAAACATTTTTTTTTTCAATAATAACAACTGACGTTACAAGCCATCTCTAAAAGTTATTCTAATTTTAAAACATAGTACTAAATGCATAACATGAAAACATAACATGTTTTTCATTGTCGGTAGTCGGAAACTATGAACAGTTTGCGAAGAAGTTTTGGTTTGTGAAGATAATAAAAAAATGTTTTATTCGGTGACTATTGCTATTTTTAAGTAATAACTTTATAATTTATATCACATATATTAAATTTCTTAACAATACTGATAGAGCTAAGTATATTACAAGATCGCAGCTTATACATAATTATAATCATCTTCAACTGGAATCTAACGACTGACAAATAATTTTGCCTTCATTAATTTCAACAGGATGCGAACACTGGACTCGGGAGAGGTCAAGGTCCAAACAATGGAAGATTTTGTAAGGACCTCGGCCGAGCGACATGCCTCTAGGGAGTCGTTTTTTCGTTCCAAAGGCCGCAGCAAGGGACAGGACAGATGGAAGTTGGAAGTACCCGTTCACGAGTTCGAGGAAAAGTTTGAAAGCCACCCGCCTCCCAAGAAGTCCGCTCGGAAGGAGCGGCAGGTGGGACAGTTTGACGATCGGTGGTTTTTTCTCGACAATCAGACGGATTTAATGGCTGTTGAGAGCGAAATTATGGAGCAGAAGGTAAATAAAATATTATGCTAAAAGTATAAATAAATTTTAAACTGAAATTGAGGAACTAAAATTGTAAAGAAAAAGTGTTCTGTTTGTAATTATTGTATAAAACCTAAAATTAGTAAAAAGATTCAAAGGCTAAATATTGTTTTGAAGACATATTACTTTATGTTCATATTGTAACTATACTATGCTTGCCAATCATGCAAAGATGATTAAGTAAATAATTTAAAGTTGACGAAGCATTTAACTTAAAATATTGAATTTCCAACTCACTAATTTATTAAACTTTACCTGCTCACAAATAATTAAAATATAAGATGAGTGTGACGACAAAAATGTATATGAATTACATCGATCAATGAGAATGCATTGTGATATGTAGATTAATGTGCGAGTGAGAAAACGAAAAACTATATTATGCTGTCGCTCTACTATAAATACGCGTGTTGCCTGCCACATATACTATATACTATATATATAGTTGCAATATGTATACCACGGGCGGCGAATGTGTGTAGGTTGTACAGTCACAGTACATTTTTTTATAACTCGATAAATGCTGCATCGATTTCTTTTAAACCATAAAACATACATTAATCTATGCTTGAAACATAGTCTGACTTTGTAGGCGATGCTTTACTTTGCCTAATAATCTCGAATTTCTGGTCTCTTATAAATTACCTGTAATCGTTAAGCTATTCAATGTGGAGCTAAATGAACTATAATATTCTGAAAAACAATTAATTCCTTTTATCGTTTCTAATTATTGCTATTTTAAAAATGAACATAGGGCTGCTTTAAGAGTTTAATCAATAATATTTTTAAAAATCCATCAATAAATATATTTTTAAAACAAGTCTAGAAGTCTAAGTAATGGCGAGTAATTTCCTGTTTTTAGGGTTCCATATATAATCGGTATCCTCTTGTTTTGATCTATTTGTCCGTCCACCTACCAAAGGCCTCTAACTCGGAAACTATTTATACGTGTTAATAATACGTGACAACAATACGTGATAATCAGAATCATAACTATCTTATTTAAAATGTTTCATAAATTAATACACAAGCATAAAAATTAATACAGAAAAAAATGTTTCTTTCTACCTAGACTTGTGATATTACCTTGAAACAATTTCTTTGAACAGAACAGAAGTGAATGTTTTGATGTATATGAATTACATTGACCAATCAGAATGCCTGGTCAATAAATTCTATTTGTCCGTACACCTACCAAACGTCTCTAACTCGTAAACTATTTATACGTGATAATAATACGTGACAACAATACGTGATAATCAAAAGCATAACTATCTTATTTAAAATGTTTCATAAATTAATACACAAGCATAAAAATTAATACAGAAAAAAATGTTTCTTTCTACCTAGGCTTGTGATGTAACCTTGAAACAATCTCTTTGAACATAACAAAAGTACATTTACTCAAAAATATCTGTATCTAGATAACTTAAATGTATGTCCAATGTTCTACATGTCCTCTGTTTGCATAATAAATACTAATGATATACAAAATAATTTACAAGTAATGAATACATTATAAACATTGTTTTTTTTCTCACATCCGTAGAAAAAACATATTAGGCTATAAAAATAGTTGAGGGCCGATTATTCAATCATCGAATACAGAGTTATTCGTCAGGTAAACCAAAATTGAATTTTAACCGTCAGAAGTTAGCGGAATTATCCGGTATCAAATGGATCAAGTAACAAATAACTTGAACCATGATAAAGAACCAAATAACAGATATTCGCCAGTTTACATCTGTCAAATTTATATTTTATTTCGAGATGTTATGTTTTGACATTTATGTTAAAATTTCAATTAAATTATTATTTAGAATTTTATGTTACTACAATAAAACATGGAATTTATTAAAATATTAGATGCACAAAAACAAAGCTTCTAGTAACAATAGTTAGTTTTAAACGAAATTTTTGCACGTATCAAATGTTTAGTTTTCTACCTAAACTGCTCTAACACACTAATATCGTTGATTTTTATTTCTCTTTTACACAAACATGAAGTTCGTTAAAATAATTATCGCAGCTTAGGATAAAACTTCAGATAATTCGCAATCTATTGAAAAAAGTGGCATTGTTTATTAGACTGGTGGTAATCAGTTGAGTAAATTGATTTGTTAGTTTATTGACGTTTGTTCGCGACATGACAAATTGGCCCTAAATTTAATATTAATATTTGTAGTCTAATAAAATATTATTTAATATTTTATATGTATCGAACTTTGAACGAAATACTCCTAGCACGAGTTCTAATTATTGACAGATTCATACTTAATGGGTTTTATTTCAACTAAAGCGTAACGTAGATGAAGAACTTTTGTAGGTGATGAGTCGGCCGCTCATAACTGCCGACTTGTCTTGAGATCAGTGGCCATTTTTTTCATCGACTTACCACGAATGTCAAGACGCGCGCCACTAAATTTCCACCGTTTCCGTTAGGGCGTGTCCAGTTGTGTGTTCTATCCTTTTCTCCATTGGCGCATTTTAACACGTAATATTCAGATCGGTAGGAATCGGCCATAGTTGCTCCAGTGTTTTATAGGGTCGATTTTTGGAGGAAACATGCGTTAAGTACTAAACATGTTCTTTTTCTTCGATTATTATCGGACCATTATTGTCGGTCCTTTGTGTGGCGCGTATGCTAGCCGACCCATAGATAATTTTCGATGTGCATACGGTTATCATTTGCACCATTTCCGTTAAATATCCCGCTATTGAGTTGATTAAAATTTAGAAGTCAGTTGGTGTAAAAATTATATAAACACTTGAATTTATATCTTTAAGTTCAATTTATTTCTAAACAATGAATGAATAAGTTTTATTTAATTCTGAATTTTTTGAAAAGAAAGACGTATTTAAGTTAGTCTCTATTAATTTGTTTATAACAATTTCTTATGATTTGTGTCCTTATTTCTGTATCTAGTAAACCTTCATACACGACAATATAAAATGTTAATGTAGTACGCTATACTTATGTGCTAATATATCGTTATAATATCTTACTTCTTAAACGTACATAAATAATTTATTTAATACCGGATATAAATAGAGTTACGTCGTATTTTATGATAATATGATGACCGATATGAAATATTTATTTTGTGTCACAACATGATTTCTATTATATTTAGTCAACAATATAAGCTAACTTACGTAAAAATACTAAAATTTACGTGAAAAGGCATGGTCAGTCCCCATTATATTTTCCTAGCAATTTCCTTTTAGACATACAAGTTTCTTCATTTTGCATAATCCAGTGAAACATTGGTCTGATTTTACTTTTCCGATTGTTAACAGAAGAGTTATGTATATTATAGAAATGATTATCTTTTAAGTATTAATTTATTTTATTATAATTATTATATTATATAATTATTAAGTATTAATTTATTTTGTAAACCTTTACTGAATTATGAATATATTAATACCGCCTCTCCTATCCCAGGTCAAGCCACAGACGGTGCTATCCCGCACACCGCGCGCTGCGACCGGTCGCAAAGAGCGCATTTGGGAGCACGGTGTAATCCCGTACGAGATCGATGGCAACTTCAGCGGCGCCCACAAGTCACTTTTCAAGCAGGCCATGAGGCACTGGGAGAATTACACCTGCGTAAAGTTCGTCGAGCGCGATCCTCTGGTCCACTTGCATTATATTGTATTCACTGAACGACCATGCGGGTAAGTATTATTTATATAAGTATGTACTTATTAACTAGGCTTACCCCTTGTTAGGGGAGTTTTTCTCCTTCCCCGACATTGTCCAACGTGTATTATTAGAGAAAAAATTATTTTTTATAATTTTGAACTTTAAATATAGGAAAGCTTGTAAATAATTAAAGTGTTAGAAGGAACAAGTGTTTATAAATTACTAGAACCTATCAGAACGCGTTTTGTTAATTAGGACAAGATGAACAAATCAGAGAGCGATATTTCACTATCCCACTATTGCAACTACGTATGTTGTCTGCTATAAACACGCGCTTCCAATGCGAACCTATTACATTTACGTGTGATCGCCCGATAGAGCGAAAGCTGAAAATATTTTAAAATTAATATTAAATGTGAGTATACCAACATTACATAAATTTTAACCAAATCTCATCGGGAGTTTTGAATTGCTTTTAGTTTATATACTTTGTATTTTACACTAACCGTAATAATAACATTACCACCTTGGTAACATTACCACTTGGTAAACATAAGGAATTATCATACCTCGTTTTTACCACATATTGGTGACAAAAACCAGCAATGGCTATGAAAAATATCTATGATTGAAACGTAAAAAAAACAAGGTAATTATGTTTTTTTCTATATCAAATCAAGACAGGTATACAAAAGTAACGGCTGTAATGTGCTCTATCAGCAAATGATAGGAGACATTTGAATTCTAATCCTAGAAATTATTATATAATAATGAGCAAAATAAAAACAAACAGGTAAAGTATTCCAAAGCGTTTACTATTAGAGAATACTGTGCATGATATTGTTTGTTTTGGAAAGACTAACCAAAAAATATCAACCCATTAAAAATATTATATAATATAAATTTTTCATTCTTAGATAAATGACGTAAACTTTAAGGTTTTCTTCACAATATGGTATCTTAAAGGTATTGTGAAACTGACCCCTTTATAAACTAAAGTAATAATTTATCAAACTCAAAATGAATAAAATATTATGTCTAGATTTAACAATTACTTAACAAATTAAAAAAGACGATTAAACTTTTCCCCCGCTTCATATTTTATTAATCTTTATCTACGTTTTAAAGTTAATGCTTATATTTTGAAAAAAAAATCATGATAGATGCTGCTCGTTTGTTGGCAAGCGCGGTAATGGCGCGCAGGCGATTTCGATTGGCAAGAACTGTGACAAGTTTGGCATTGTTGTGCACGAGCTGGGTCATGTAGTCGGTTTCTGGCATGAACACACCAGACCGGACAGGGATCGACACGTGCAGATTATCAAGGACAATATCATGACGGGTAAGGTGGTGGTACTAATATAAAAATATTTTAAACCAATCTTTGTTGACATCGTAGATCACCAGTAACTAACTTGTTAGTATTTTAACATCGCTTTTTGTTTATAAACTTTTGAACAATGGTATTTCTAATCTCTTATAACTATTATTAAGATTATCAACTTGACAATTATGTTCATCCTTGACACACTAAGAAAAAAACTTCCATTTTTTTCTTGCTAAAATTTTATATCTGAGCTCGTTATTTATTTGAGAATAGTTTCTTCCTAGCACAATAAGAATGTGAAAAAATTCTCTTTGATTTAAGAAAAAAACTTCCATTTTTTTCTTGCTAAAATTTTGTATCTGTGCTCGTTATTTATTTGAGAATAGTTTCTTCCTAGCACACTATGTGTGTGAAAAATTTCTTCCATTTATCTTTCTTGATTATATGCTCTGTGTATCACCTAATCAAAATAAAACTCTTAAAATATTTTTACGTTGCTTCATGAACAAAATACACAAGTATGAAAGATATAGTAATTGACTATGTTCTTAAATCTTTAGTTATTAATTCTATATGTAAAAAATTCACAACAAAAAACCCACTGTAATTAGACATGATTTTTCGTTATAAATCTTAATCTTGTCATCATTGCATGCAAATTAAGAATCTTAATCATGGCATGTAAAGTATTGGTCACATTTTTTTTCTTTGTACTTAAAGAAAATCGGCGAAAATGGTCCTGGAGTTATAGAAATAGAATATAATTTGTAGTACCGTAAATAAAAAACGAATTGACTTCAAATGCAATTGATATATTAAACGTAATAAAATAGACTTTAAATATTATTACAATGGTCAGGTTTTTATGTGACCATTATGTAAAATTATTTCTGCAATCATATCCGTCAAATTTATTAACTTAAATAATAATACCGTTATGACAGTAAACTATATTTTATTAAATATAGTTAAACTACGTTGAGATATAAGATTCATGAACACAAACGGTTAAAATTTTTCTCGTGCAGGATAATGTTAGTTTTCGAAAACATTGTCGTCAAGGCTTGCATAAATTGGCCAAAAGATGGTGTTAGGATAACGTCAAATTTCAGTAAAATATTACAAAATTACACCAGAAAATTTCATCTAAAAATACAAAAGAAACGGAAGACTTTTGTCAGTGGCGAATTGGTGACCGTCAAATGCTGACTTTTGTTCGAAAAAAGTCGCTGATCAATTTTCCATGGACTCAATATAAGACGCCAACTAAATGTCTCCTATCTTCATCAGATATTTCCATCAGTATATTCTATTCTTTTCCCATTAGCGCACTTTAACTCATAACAAAGTAAAATTGGCCAGATTAGTTCAGATTTTTTGTAGGACTGACTTTTGTAGAACGTAGGAAACGTTAAAGTATCAAGTATCCACCGATAATAATCGGAGAATTATATGTTCTAGTTTCTCCAATTATTGTCGGACCGATTATAGTCCGTCGTTTGCATTGTGCGTTAATAATTAAATTAGAAAATCCGGTTTATAAAATATCCTTCACCACTTCACCTCACTTTACACAATGACACTATGACTCTTCAATATATTAATATATGCCTTCTCTTACTATAGCATATCATTTATCTTTTTTTTTAAATTTCACATTAAGTCATATAGAAGCAAAAATGATAAATTCCAAATAACATTTTTTTTGTTATAAACTGTTAGTATACATACACCTTAACTTTTTCTTCGTATTTAATTATTAACAGTTTATAATAAATGGCGATAGATAAGTAAATATGTCTAAAAACTTTTCCCTATTTTCGTCATACTTTGATGTTGCTGCTTCTGCTTCTATATGGAGCAATTACGAGCTTCTCTATGTTCACTTCCATTTCTTTCAATTATCTCATTCATAATTATTCCTTTAGCTGTCTTTTCCATATTAGCCATTGAAATAATCTTCTTTTAATTTGAATAACCAAATCTTTCCTTAAACTAATACATATCTAAAATCTATATTTATTTGTTTCTTCCAAGTTACGTAATTTTGAGTATTATGTTAGATATTCCTTTCTTTTTGTTTATATTACATAATCCTTTTGTTTATATTACATAATCCTTTTTTTTTGTTTATATTACATATTCCTTTTGTTTATATTACATAATCCTTTCTTATTTTACTGCTATTTTTCTCTTCAGTCAGTTTTAATTTTCTTTTATTGAGTTATCGGTCTTTAAAAACAGTAATGAACGGCATTACCCGCGGTTATCCTTAATTTTACTTCTGTATTGAGTGTTTGTTATATTAAGATATTTTTGTATACACATCAACAACCAAAAAACTCTAACAAGCCACTACGTCGACTACGACGACCAAAGGAACTCCGAAACTATGTCTACTGTAAACAAAACAAAATAAATCCCAGAAGCCAATAAACACGTTAGTTTTATTGAATCACGTAAATTCTCATAAACCTCACTCAACCGTACATGGCCCTACGGAAACATTGCCGTAGTAATACTATTACGTTTACGTTTTAGCTCTGTACGGCCGGAAGATATATTACCCAGGCACCCTTCTTGCTGTCTGTTGTTGCGTCTATTTACACTGTAAAATAGCACGATAAACATAGTGCCTTCAAACTGTATATTAAGTAGCAGTCGACGTTGAGCATGTTGGATTTGGAGATCATTTATAACTGAATGAATTTAGGTTGTCATCGTGTATGACGTTCATGTACTAAAGCACTGTGGTTCTTAGGTATGCACATTAATATATCAATGTGAAAGGAACAATGCTAACTTGCCTCTTGAGTCCGTTTTACAACTTGTATCGCGAATATTGCTTTCTTGATCTGTAAGGCAAGACATTACAATGCAAAATATTACTCTAATGCATTCAAATGGCTTTAATTGTGAGAGAATTGTATTTTCAATAAAGGGAATAGTATGAACAAGCCTTCACAAAATGACTTCACTCACACAATTGGTAACAAAATTTTGTAAATTATAATGTAATGTTAAATTTGAATTAAATTGGAATATTTATAGTCAGGTAATTGATATTATATAAAAAAACTAAAATTATTTACGAACATATTTATTAAATTATTATATAACTTAAGGGCTTTCATCATCATCAGTCGGTATCTACACACTTTTGCACGTAAACCTTTTCTAAGGAACTCTACCGTAACTGGTCCTCCACCTTCCGGATCCAGCCACTTCCCATCGATTTAGGTTATAATTCCATCTGGCTTGGGGGTATCTCACCCTACGCTTTAATAGGGTGAGATACCCCCCAGCCAGATGGAGTTATAACCTAAACCGATGGGAAGCGGTCATAATGATCGATAATGATGGAGTGGACGAATTCTCGAATGAAGACTACAAAAGCTTTGAGGTTTATAGTCTTCATTCGAAAACTCGTCCACCCCATCAATTATCGATTCTTCGGCAAATATGACTTGTCCATTGCCACTTCAGCTCGGTGCTATATTGGATCTTCATCGGATTACTTTGCTTCTTCGTCGAACTTCTTTACTTCCAATTTTGTCCTTCAGAGATAATTCGAACATAGCTCTTTTCATCTCTCGCTAGGCGACTTTAATTATATGGATCAGGCCGACTGTGAAAATCAATGTTTCAGCGCCGTAAATCATTACGGACAGGACGCAGTGGTTATTAAACCTTCATCTTTAACGGGTAAGGAAACTGCGACATGGAGATCTGGCGGAATTGCCCAAATGTTTCCTTTCGTTGTTTGTAGGAATTGAATCTAGATATTTAGGTATTAGAGCTTGTCGATTATCAATATTATGCTTCATTAAGTAAATATGGTAAAATTATAGTTGGATCTAGTCTGAAATGGAAAAAAATTAACGTATTTATTATTGAGAATCTATACCAAGAATATATATATATATCTTAATAGTAAAACCGACTAAGTGAAATTCAAACTTAAGGAATTAATATATCGTTACCTGTAGGTGTTACAATATGCAAATAATATTGTGTATTGTGACATGTGCAGATAACGAAACATACGTAAAATTCTTACTTTGAGTCTATAGCGTTTGTATAAACAATATTAAGTTTACATTAATTTATTAAACAATAAAACATAAAAAACAATCATAATGTTTTTTTTTATTATAGCATGAAAAAGTTATTATATTCGTAGTTATTTTTTCGCTATCCTTTACATTTTGATTTCAATTTAGATTTGGGATACAAATATATAATTCTCCATTTTTCCTAATTTACCACGCCAGCAGTTTTTACAAACTTAAGGGGATTTTTTATTTGACATTCGATATGATAAAGCTTGAAAAAAAATTATAATTTCCCAAAATGAGAAAACGATTTCTGCAAACATCTATAATTAATCCCCCACTTCTTATTTTTATGCAAAGTTTTAATTTTCGAAAGAAATAGTCGAAGTTTATTAAAAAAAAAAAGAATACGCCAGATGGAATGGAATAGCGACAGTCAGTAATGAATTATAGAAAGAATTCCGATCTACAGCTTATAATAAACTAGCTACCCGTCCCAGCTTTACCCGGGTAAAATTAGACCATGACGTTTTTAAATCACTTTTTATATAATAATCTATATGAGAATCCATACAATTTTTTTGTCCCTACTTTTTATTACTGCGAATTTCACATATGATCTTTCATTTTACACCAGGGGATTGAATTTAGGGGGATTAATATCTTATTATGACCAAGAGAAACATGTGTGTCAAATATTAAGTTTATGGGCTGTATAGTTATTAAGATTTCGTGACAAAAAGATTTACGATATATACATACAGTAATTGTTACTTATTTTAACATATCGCTTCAATGTGATCAAAGTTTACCGGTTTTATGAAAAATACTACTACAGATATACATGTTAAAGTACTAATCGACCATTTAATCGTAACCGATTCTCAGACATGTGACCAAATTTGTTAAGACCATAAGTAAATCTTTACAGACTGGAGCCATTCTACTTTGTCAAACATATAAGTATTTATGTGAGTTTAGATAATATTAATTTCCTTATTTGGGAGTAGTGAAAATGTTCAACTATAGTAAATAAATCAAATATACCTGTGACTTCCAATAATAGGAGCCTGTGCTTTATTAAGAAAAATCCCATTTCCAAATATTAATCAGATTGCTTTACTGCTTTAACACTGTTCTAATAAAACGAAAGGTTATACGTCGAAATATAATTAAAATAATCATCAGGTAATTGGAGGAAAATTGTGTATTCATAATTTAAATTCTTTTAAAGGATAAAATATCAATTCAAAGCGACAAAGCTATTTCTAAAAGCTAATATTATTTCTAAAAGCAGAAATTATTTCACTTTGATGTCAAAGCTTTCTACAAACTTTTAATATTTAATTAAAATTAGTTTACTATTAAGAAAACTCTTTTACATAGATGACATTCTATTAGCATTTTATCGTATATTATCCTAATTACTACGTTCTTTCAGGTCAAGAGTATAATTTCAACAAGTTGACAGACGAGGAAGTAAATTCGCTAGGCCAGACTTACGACTACGATTCCATAATGCACTACGCGCGCAACACCTTCAGCAAGGGCACTTACCTGGATACAATTCTGCCGCTGGACGTCCACGGCAGAAAACGGCCAGAAATTGGGCAGAGAATCAAGCTCAGCGATAGTGACATTGCTCAGACTAATTTGCTATACAAGTGTGCGAGTAAGTGGTCCTTTTATGATATACCATTACTTGATATTATTTATAATTGTCATAGGGTTGTACTCTTTCTTTATTCCGTGCTACAAACATCAGTTGAGCATCTATTTCTGGGATCTAAAAAACTCTTTCGATGGCAAATTTTTTAGCTTGGTCTAGGGTTTCAATGTTATTAAAAACTTTTTTATTAACGTCTAATTGTTTGGGAGTGAATTAGCCAGTAGGATGTCAATTAAGCGATTAAATTTTGTTTCATATTATTTCTTCCTACTTTCATTAAAATTTTGTAGAACTTTCTCATTATCATCAAATTGTTTGGGGATGAATTAGCCAGTAGGATGTCAGCTAAGCGATTGAATTTTGTTTCATATTATACTTTCATATTTTCATCATTTCAATGTTTTTTTAAATCGGTATGATAACGATGTCACATCAAATTAACGGCATGAACTGCTCTATATTTTTATTGAAATTATTGATATGCAGATTCTCTTCATTTACCAAAGTCATCTGCGATTGACTGCTTGAAAGTAACTCGGGTTCGTAATAATATTCAGTGCTGCAGCGGCGAAGACTTGATGGGGAAAGACTCATAGTATAGGGCCTAATGTAATTAGAGTCACCCAAATATTTTCTTTGGCTCCATAAGAGTGTTTGCTTTTTATAAATTTCTCATCGTAACTTGTAAGTTAATTTTACAAGAGAAACCCATCATATGCGTAGGAAACCGTAATTGAAAGTGATTTTTTTTAAATATGGCAGCGTTACGTAGTATCTCCATGTGATCACTCATCCAAGTATTTCACGCACTCAATATTCCTTATTTTCGGTGACCAGGCAATAATCGTGTAAGAAACACTAATAGTTGTTTTGCATTTCATGGTGCCTTTTTATTTTTTAGCCATACCTATCAAATGTGAAGAAATGTTTGTTTAAAATTAAAATGAAATAGTCACTTGAAAAGGTGAAAAATATACATTGCATTTCGTGAGAAATAGGTGCTACGTGGTTTCATAGTTTATTTAAATTGTTTATTTAAGCATATTAATTTTTAACATAGTTTATTTAAGTTTCATCTTGATCTTTGTCACTTTTATTACACATTCGTTATGAACTAACCTCTGGATTCAAAACAAACAACTACTTAAAAAAACTTCAATGGAAGATTTCACCTCAAGGAAGTTGCTGGCGGAAAATATTTAGATCTATATCTAGGAGTTGTAATCCTTTATATGGCTTATTAGGTACAGGTCTTCTTGAATAAATGCCTATCTACCTATACTTACTACCTATCCTTCTTCAGTGGATAGGTGAACAGGCAGACAGTCGAAAATATTATGATTATAACTTTCCGTGGTAGATCTGTATCATCTGAAAAAAACTGAAAGATTGGTCCACATATTTAGTTCAATTATTTAAATGTCATTTTTCAGAGTGCGGTCGCACACTCTTGAGTAACTCTGGTTGGTTTTCATCTCCTCGCTGGACGAGTGGAGAGGCGGTACCAGCTGAGGGTGAGAGATGTGAGTGGCGTATTCTAGCCACGCACGGTGAACGCATCATTTTCAACGTCACTGGTAAGTATTTATTGTTATTATCTTCATTTCTTTATTGTACGTTATTCACATATATTCGCATAATCCTCCGTATTGTTCTCAACTCAAAGCAGAGTTTTGTGGTATAGGCGCGATATTTCTGGAAGAGAATCGAGGTAGCTTTCCTAATATGACTCGCCAATGCCTACTGGGAGCTAAACATGGCTACTCTCATATATCACAATACATCTCAAACTAGGGTATATAGAAATAAATATCTTACTACTTCAGATTGCAGCAATTCAAAGAAATCGTGCTTAAACAAAAGTGCACACTGCTAACGGGCCACAGCGAAAAGAGCTTTGCTTAACAAATTTGTTGCCAATTTTGCTGCATTTTTTACCTACTCAATTTCCTATCACCGAACGTTCTCATTTTGACCTTCAATTGGCTTAGGGTAGGAATTTTAACGCAGAATCGCTTCGTTTTGAGTTTTTTCTTAGGTAAGCAGCTTTGAACTCGAAAGAGATGTTTAAAACCGTATACGCTTATTGGCTGGGTAAATAATATTCGCTGGCTTCTAAAGACCAGGCGACTCGATTATTTTCCCAATTTTTTTTAAGTGCACGGAAAAATCTAGCTGAAATCTGATATCATTATCATTCATAATATCACATTTGAGATGATATACTCGATGGGGTATAATGCTTTCCAAATAAGATTAAATAGTTTTATAGTAAAAAGCCCGCCCGGTCTATATCTACGATTTCGAGGCGCAGAATATCATAGGGCCTTCGAAGAACACTGAACTCATTCTAATGGGCGAATCACTCTCATGGCATGAATCAACTGACATGAACTCATTTGACCAGACCCAGGAGGATTTTTGACACCATACGGATAGAGGTGGGCATAGTGTATCAACATAAACATATAATTTCTTAATTACTTTGTTGAAACCTAAGCCAATTGCAAGGTAGTTTATTAAAACTATATAAGAAGTAATTCGTTAGTCTACCAAGGGGTAATACATCAAATATTCTTCCATTAACTGTTCTCAGAAACATATCTTTAGATATATGAAATATTCTAGACATTAAAAGTAAACATTTGGAATACAGTAGACAAAAAAATTTAATAATTATAGTAGGAGAAAGAAATTCCTAGAGGAAAATAATTGTTTCGAAATGGAAATTAATTTATTTTTAATTATCTGTTACTCTACTTTACAGAGTAAAATTCACAATCTGTTGAAATTAAACGAATTCCATTTCTTTTCTGAAATGTCTAAATCACTATAAAACTAAACGTCACCGTTTGAAATATTGTTTACTTCAAATATTTTTAATTTCGTGTACTTCTAAAATTTCATCTACAATTTACAGACCTAGATATCCACAAATCTGAAGATTGTAGGACTGATTACATAGAGGTCCGTGATGGCTACATGCCGAATGCGGCTGTTCTGGGCAGATTTTGCGGAGCTGGGCGCCTGAGACCGCTTAGATCCACTGGGTCTAGACTAACAATTATTTATGTATCAACGCCTAGAGTCAGAGTGAATAAAGGATTCACTGCATATTATGAAGGTTTGTATTGCTATACAAATTATAATTAAGAAAATAAATGGATTGATACTATATTCTCTTTTAAGAACAACCATGACTTGATTAATTTTTTAACAAACCATAAAAAAACGACTTCATCTAGTTAATATGTATCTTATGTACATACTAACTTGTTATTAAGGTGATATAGCGATACGAATTAAATTTACGTGCATACTTTATATAAAAATGATAAATTAACATGATTCCGCTTCATGGAATGAAAACATGCCTGATCAACGTGCTTTCCTCACTGTTAGTTCAGGTTTGAAAGACATTATAAGCGAAGAAGGAATATTAAGCCTTGACTAGTATGTGTTTAGCTCCAGATCAGCTCAGCAGAGTTAAAAAAAAGTCCAACAAGTGGCTGTACAACTTGTTATTTCGCGAAAGCCATCGTCAATAAGATATTTTCAGACATTATACAATTTGACAGCCAGTATGAGCACAATGATATAGTCAGTGCTACCAATAAAATCGTTTTACCACTTTCAGTCGATTTAATTCTTCTCTAGTGGGTAAAATTTTTTTAGTGGTTACTAACAACTACAAAAATTTTAAACTAACCACTGGTTACTGATTTTGGGATTTCCGAGAAAAAAATAAATTGGGTAACGCTCTTTAAAATGTGTCAAGTGTATTTATTCTTGTCATAGTATGGTGAGAACGAACGCTATATAATCAAAGATAAAGATAGTTATGGTTCATACCATTGACAATAAAATCGCATCGTAAAAACTACAAAATCGCCCGCGAGTTCTACGTTTACATTATGTAAATTGTTCAGTTCGTAATACTAACCATTAAAAACTTCGCGCGCTTTTTAATGGTTTTCTTGTCGCTCCGTTATATGCTTACAGACCACGTACTAAATTTTATGGGATCTTTTATTTTATTTACATGATCTTTTATATTTACATAGCGTTGATAAAATAAGTAGTCATCAACAATAGATACTGTATTTTTAAATTTCAGCTGTTTGTGGCGGAGAAATAGCAGTCAACGCCAGTGGTCATCTGGAATCGCCAAATTATCCAGATGATTACCATCCCAGCAAGAGATGTATATGGAGGTTGACGGCTCCTGAAAACTATCAAGTTGCCCTGAAATTCCATTCTTTTGATGTTGAAAATCATGACACTTGCGCTTATGATAAAGTTGAAATACACGATGGGGAAGCCATTGATAGCCCTCTTGTCGGCGTTTTTTGTGGGCATAAAATACCACCGGATATCAGGTAAAATATGATTTTGGATTTAATAATTTTTAATATATGTATGAGTATACCTCTTACATGAAGCATTAAATAGTAAAATATGGAACGATAGCAACATAGAACGAGTAAATTAAATATATATAAAGTTGAAAAATTATAAATACCCTAAATGTAATGCTATTGTCCGTTCGCTAAAAACAAAATTACACGAACTTTTTTTACAATTTATTCAACTATTTATATAATAATTTCACTTCTGAAAACTTCTTATTGTATTATTTTTCATTTTTAATATTTGCTTCTAACCTCAGTTTAAGGTATACCTATACCCTAAACTGAGGTTTCAATAATTACAAATGGAAGTATTGTAGGTACATTTGAAGAAAAGTGGTAGCATTGTATTGGATTTATGAATGAATTTAAAAAAAGTCCAGTAAGCAAACTTTTTACTCTTCCCTTTTCATAGTTTGAGCCTTTTATAAATGTTCAACTTCAAGAAAGATACTGCTTAAACATACTTTAGGCACACTAGTTAAAGAGATGTTTTAAAAACATGTTATTGTCACAGGAATTTAAAAATTTCGTAAAATGCTTCTTATTTCACTTATTATTGACTTAGAATTAATTCTATTCTGATATTTGTGCAAAATTTCATGGTTTCCATTCTATATATTCTTGATTATGTATCTTAAATTTTTACAGATCATCTTCGAACAAGCTTCTTGTTTTATTTGAATCAGACAGTACAGTGCAGAAGGCAGGATTCTCTGCTACATACATGAAGGAATATGATGAATGTGCTAGCACAAATCATGGGTGCAGTCATGCTTGTGTAAATACGCTTGGTGGCTATGAGTGTGCTTGTGATATTGGATACGAGCTGCACTCTGATGGGAAAAACTGTGAAGGTAAGATTACTGTTGAATGTATGTGAAACTTTAAACTTTTCTCAAACCTTAAAGTTTTGGATAAAACTGTAAATATACCAAAAATATCTGTGTGCTATATGTAAAAATATGTAAACAGTTTTTAATCATTGGAATGTGCAAGGTCTCTTTCCAATTTTTTTTGCATATCTAACTTTTCTGGGCTAGTCAGTTTCTTGAAGTTATAATTTTACAGTTTATGCTTCATTTGTTCTCTAAGTTGTGTAAGCCAGGAACATACATTAGCAACGGTTCTGTTTCATTATGTCTACAGCACGTAAATTTTTCCTATATAAGCAAAACTGATTATATAATTTTCGAATATCTCAAATATCAGCTAGTGGAGAAATTTTTATAAATATGGTTTCAGTAGTATTTAATGAGATAAAAATACAAATAGGTAGTAAAATGATAAAAATAATTTTTTTGACTTTTTAATTACCAACAATAAAAATGAAGCGTTAAATTTATCATTCAATACCCAAGCATTTATCTTTCAATATACAGCGCCTTTACAATTTTATTATAATTACAGATCATTTCTGTTAATCATGTAAAATTAACTATTAACTTTATTTTGAGTAATTCTACTTTTTAACAATAATTATAAAATTACATCAAATATAATTTTATAAATATGTTTAACATTTTGAGAGCCTCAAAAAATTTGGAAAACTATCTCAAAATAATTTTCTTTTCCATGTTTTATTGCAGACGCATGCGGCGGAGTATTAGATGCACCTAATGGCACAATAACGAGTCCCTCTTTTCCTGATATCTATCCGGGATCAAAGAACTGTTTGTGGGAAATTATAGCACCACCTCAACATAGGATTACACTGAATTTTACACATTTTGATTTAGAAGGGAATAATGTTTTCCAGCAGGTAATTGGCCTTGTATGTTATTATCATCATTTTGTTATTAAGTGACCTGATTTATTTTATTCAGTATAATAATTTTTTTTAAAACTATGTGACATGGTATCAAGACTATTTTATCTAATGCCAGCAGGTCTTGCATAAATCCTACTGCCTGTTGTAGACATGAAAATATCAATAGTTTTTAATCTTGTCCAATCATTTTCCATTATGCCTCTGGCATTTGTTTAGCTTTGTTGACCCCATAAACATGAAGTCACTGGAGTTTGTCTGACAATTTTGTAAGGAGCACCAACATTATGGTATTAGTGCTAATCTGACAGTTCCCATGACACCAATGTGGATGTCACCAAATACCATAATTTTAAAAATTTAAGAATAAATTTTATTGTGACTTCACATTGGCTCCATACTATGGTATGTAAGCGGTTGTAATTTGATGTTTGACGGCAAAATTGTCAGTAAAATTTGTATTTGAATTTTGCTTGATTTTTATTTTTAATGATAATTTTTTCTTTTTTTGTTATTACATTTTTTTGTAATAAAATTAATTATAATAGAACTACTTTTGATAATTCAGTAAAATTTTAGCTGCATAATTTTGGCCAAAAATTTTGGTTTCTTTGATTTATGCCAAAATAATTTATTGTAGGTGATAAAAAAATTATCTTATTTCAACAATTGAGAATAGAAATTATAGAAATATAAGTTACTAAAAAAATTAAAAAGAGAAAATTCAATAAAATTGTTACAAAAAATATAGAACATTTTTAAAAAAAAAACTAATCAATTGTAAAAAAATACTAAACCAAATCGCAAAGCAGCACAATATTTATACAGCCAACTTACTCGCGAAGACAATATTTAGAAAAAATATCATTCTATATACAACAAAAAGACAATTATAATAAGTCAGAAAACATGACCTTAAAACATACAGACATAATCGTTATTCTAGAATTAATGAAAAGCCATTATTTGTGATGAGAGAGACGGCTAATAAAATGCGAAAAGTGATAGTTTCCTGCACATTTTATCAAAAGATTGAATGAGTACTATAACCTTTGACTATATTATTTGACAATTCATCAGTAGGATGGGGAATAAAAGGCGATAGATACATTTCTATTGTCCTAGTAACAAACACTTGTCAAGGCAACTGTGGCTACGGTGTTCTAAAATGTAGGATGTAGCTTGTAATGGAGAAAGATGAGGTGTAATTGTGCATAAGCTCTAAGGCACCATTCTCAACGCTGCTGTTATTGACCTCGGCAATAACATTTTTGTCAAAGGGCAATGCTACTTAGCACTCAGCAGAGTTAAATCATTCAGTTAAGAATAGCTATTTGAGACTTAAATACAATAAATTATTATATCACTCATGACTAATAAGCCTTTGGATGAAATAGAGAGAATGCAAGTTTCAGGATGAAATTATTGAATATTCATGTTTTAGTAATAGGTAAATGTACATATAGCTTCTATATTGATATATTTTATAAGGCGATATGAGTATACTTATAAAAGGCATCAACATGTATCATAATTTGATCAATTAGTGTATCCTTCGCCAGTTCTTGAACCATAACTACTAAGGGTATCTTAATATTTTCTACACTTAAACCTTTCCTTAAATATAAAAATGTTAAGGTTAAAGAATCATCACAATCTGTTCATTAACTTAGAGAAAATCGCAACCATGTCCATATATGTACATAGAGAATGCAAATTCCAGAGCTAAATTTTTAATAATTCGTATTTTAGTGATTGGTAATGTAAAAATATGAATATAGTTATTGTACTATTCATTCTTTATTACTCATTGATGTATTTAATAAGGCGGTGAGGGTATATTTGTATATGAAAGTACATATGTAACAATTTATTCAATTAGTTTACTACTTCTTGAACGATAACTACTAAAGTAAGAATGATATCTTAATATTTTAAGCACTTAAACCTTCTGTTTAAGATAATGATACTATAGGTGAAAGAATCATCAAAATCGGTTCAGTATTTTTAGAGAAAATTGCAAACATACTCAAACATATAGTGAAATATAGCTCAAACTTCTTTTTGAAATGCATTAAAAATTGATCTTTAACTTCCACATCATAAATTACAATTAATATTTACATAATAAACATTAGATTTGGGTATTGTGTTCTATTGTGTATTGTAAGCATGGTTTTCTTTTCAATTCCATCTTTTATTTCTTGTTTTTTTAATTTAGTACCAAATCCTTATAAAAGTAAGTAAAGTAATACAGTTGTTTAGAAGTATTATTTAGTATAAATTTAAAAAATAAATATGTGCCATACCTATAACAAGAAATTCATTAAAAAATTTCAGGAATGTGAGTATGACAGTGTCACAGTTCATAGCAGACTTGGCGCTGATGTGCTACGTAGACACGGTGCATTCTGTGGCAATCGCCTGCCACCACCTGTTACATCCGATGGTATTGTTTTGAGGGTCCAGTTTACTTCAGATGGCAGTGTCCATAAAACGGGTTTTGCAGCCGTTTATTTCACAGGTATTTTTGTTGTCACTTAGGAAAAAGTATGACATTCTAATTGTGAGTTGTTGAAGTTCTGTTAGTACTGACTAAGGAAAAAGTATGACATTCTGATTGTGAGTTGGATAACAGGGTTATACAAAGTAAAATATGTAGGTATATATATAATATTTAGATTTAATTTCCATAATTAAATTTTTCATATTTTACATGACATGTTTTACAATTTTTCAATGTTTCACACAAGAATGACAAGAAAAAATGACAATAAGTAAATACAAAATAGGCAATAGATTAAATACATAAATTTTTTGTAAAATAAGCAGTGAGTGGCGTTTGGAAAATTACAAGTAAAATTTACCCAAAATAAAAAAAAATTTTTTTATTTATGGTCATTATCTTATTTCCTCATACTCTTCGTATATACTGTGCTCAATTAAAGCACATTATTAAATTTATCTCAAAAATGTTCTTCTTCCCACTGTTTCAGTAAACAGGCTAGATGTTAATTTCCATGCTACATTTTATTTTAGGTAACAAGTTAATAATGTGACCGTGAAAAAGTTAGGTAAATTTGGGCTTTAATCCTTTAAGCACCAATAGTATTATTGGTGGTATCACCTGCTAGGAACCATGAAAAACCTATAAATATCTTGAATTTTTAAGAATTTTCTGAAAGTAGATATGAACCAACAAGTGATAATCTTTCTTTTGATAATCTTTTTCTGAAATGATAATCTTTTCTTTGAATACAGAAAGTACTGAGTACAATTGATATAATTACTTTTGATTGTATTTAAAAGGTGAGTGTGCCACTTTGGTGCTAAAAACTCACACTTGTTTTTAATACCTCAAGTATTACTATATTTACTTATTCTTTTCACCGACTGTAACGATCAAATTATGTGTGTTATCCAATTATGAAAATATCCTCCTAACATTACATTTCAGATGCAGACGAGTGCGCCGAGAACAATGGGGGTTGTCAACACGAGTGCCGCAACACGCCAGGTTCATATGAATGCAGTTGCCACAGTGGCTTCATGCTGCATGAGAATAAACACGATTGCAAGGAGGGTGGCTGTAAGCATGATGTCACACAGTCTCATGGTACGATTGTCAGGTAAGTAAATTGTTGAAGAGAATGTGGTACACTTATCGTTTTTTGGTAGGTATTAAGTTGGAGTTATATTTGATATGTAAGATCGTCTATCGGCTGCTTACTCTAGTTCAAGAGGAACCTTTATAATGTTTGGTGTCAATTAGTTGTCTATGAAAGTTTGCATATATATTCAGTTTTATTTTGATATCAAGTTTTATTGATACTTTATTTATTTTATTAATTGAATTGACCTTTCTCAATTACGATGTCAAACTTGAGTGCGAATTGTCAACTAGTGTGTTTAGAGCTGCTTTTGTAATAGGTTTACCTCAAAGTTGCGCTGCAAATTTTATTATGCATAAATTAGTCGAACACAGATTTTGCTTTAAACTTTGTGTTAGAAACGGAATTTCTTGTGTCGAATCATTAAAAATGTTAAAAAAGACCTATGGTGAGCATATGTGAGGCATATGAGTGGTAGAAATGAAATGATTCAAAGAGGGGCATGAAACGATAGAAGATTTGTGTCGTCCCGGATAGCCTCCAATGTCTACCACTGATGATAACATCAAAAAAATCAAACAATTAGTGCTTGAAAATTATTATTATTATTATTGTTTATTCATAATTTCAGTATTAGAGAGTTGGCACGACAGTTGAACATTGATAAAATGACCATTTATGAAATTTTAACCAATATTTAGCACACAAGACACATTGCCGCTGACTGACCCCGAACGAGCTTAATTTGTTGCAAAAAGAGCATCAATTGAAGACATTGATTGATAGAATGAATTGAATGAATGATTATATCGATCGATTGAAGACATCAAATAGAATTTACAGTGGGAATTAAAGGCCATATCACTTTCAGCTTATGAGAAATGTGTGGTAGAGTGGGTCCGGTGTTATCACAGTTGTATTGCAAACAAAGGGGATTGTTTTGAAGTTGACAAAATCAATTTTGATGAATAAATTGAAATTTGCGTGTTTTTTTTAATGATTCTGGGTAATTTTTATACAATGCTTAGATTATATTGAAAATGTAAATAAAACACTTAAATTGTATTGAAAATTTGTGGATAAAATCAATAGACGTTTTAAAATCATTACAATGAATGTGACATTGTTCAATGTTTTGGCAGATAGTACAACTTTAGTTGCAATCATTTTAAATTTTGAAAAGCCTACTTTCCTGAAATATTTTAAATATTTATACTCCCTGCCTTTTGAAAAGAAAATAAATAAGTTCAACAATTCCTTAACTGTTAACCTGCTTTTTATTAGATATATAATATCAATTCCTTTGGTATTTTGGATTAAACAATTTTTTATTGGTATACACGTAAATTAGATTATGAAGGTTTTTATATATTATAGTTAAAATAAATTCAAATAAGTATTATGAAGTATTTCTAATGGTGTATAAAAATAATTATTACATAAAAAAACTTATAATAATACCAAATAAAATTTCCTTCCATGCTTTTTTCCAGACTTGATGCCAGTCAGCAGTCCTAATAGACTAGCATATTTAAAAATTGTTGGTAACCAAATCCCTATTAGTAAATCACATTTTGCACTTGATCAACTACCATCAATCTCCCATCCTAACTGTAATATAGTAATACACCATTTGTTAATTTATAATAGTAATAGCAGTTTAATTAAATGGTAGATATAATACAGAAAATGATATTATTACAGCATAGAAAAATAATTTTATTTTTGAGTTATCATTAAATTCAATTTTGAAAAATAAAATGCAAAAATACACTGCAGTGCAATTATTACAAAAAAATACACTGAAAATACGCAATATATGTATATAATATTCTGATATTCCATGGAAATAATATTTCATTTCTTTTCATTGGCAATGCAAACTTAAGCTATTCACTTGGTCCATTACGTCATCCAGTTTTAACAAATTATAAAAAAAAGTTACAAAATAATCACATAATTATGTAACACATTGAACTTCACAATATAAAATCACAATAATACAATACAATTTTCCAGACACTTAATATAATACAAAACAATTATCCTAATTAATGCCCAGCCACTAATTGATGAATCTACGCAGAATGCCCTATACAATTGAAATTCGCAGTGGTGGCGTTACCCAAATTTAATTATCAATTGATTATGAAAAATATTTCAATGAAAACTATTTACAACTATATATCTCTTTGAAAAAAAAAATTTGGTAAAAGTTGAAATAACTTAATTCAATTTAAAAATATTTCATAAACAGATAAACAAGTAATTTTTCATTTCAAAAATGAATCTAAGTTACATTTAAGTATACAATAAAAATTCACAAGTTTTGTAAAGAAATATTACTTATTGAATCAAGATCGTCCGCCACATATGGAAAAAAATTATTTTCATTTTACAACTCACTCTGTTGAAAACCCTCATCTCAAAATCTTCATAAAAATTAAGATTGAAGGTTTATTTAAAATGGACATACATTTATTAATTTTTATGACACTTGTGTGAAGCTACAAAATGTAGATATATGTTTTTTCAAAATAATGCTTCAATTATTATATATTTCCCACTCATTATACTATCCTACTTATAAAACGTGTTTTGGCTAAAACATTTAAATGCATCGTAATGAATTACTACTTATGAAAGCCCTACATTTAGTAAGTATAATAAATATAAATATATCACTGCTGATTTTCGGCTCCCAGCCATCACTGGGTATTCAGGATGACCGGCAAACAATTCCTATTGTAATAGATGTTGTCTTAATGGGCACATTTTTGTAATACTAAAAGTGATGAATTGCCAACATGCCATCTATTTAGCTTAATGTCTCGGCCAAACTCATAGTATAACAAATCATTACATAAATAATTTATGAATTTTCGAACATCCTACAATCGAACTTACTGGCAATCACTTACTATAAACCACTTACTGGCAATTGGATAGACGCTAGCATCCTAGCTACTGCACTGTGGGCTAGTATATATAATGCCAAAGTGCATAAGAATAATGCAGAATATTAATATTAAAGTTTTTTCTAATGTAATTTATCATCGAAATAAGAGTAAATTTTTACCATTATAAATGTTTGCTATTATAAAATAGATTGACATAGAGTGTATACAAAAAATGTATTTTACAATGCAAAAAATACTAAAACTTATTTGGTAAGAAAATAACATATCACAATTTTTTGATATATGAAGACAATCAAAGATTGTTTTATGTTAAATTATAATTGACTCATTGTAACTATTTCAGTCGAAAGTGTTATAAAATAAATAGCTGTGTGAGTAGCATATATGGGTATAGACTCTTTACTTGTCAGATATAGAATATTTTACTAAATTGTTTCAAGTCTGAGTTTTGCGTAATTGACAGCAAATATTGTCCCCTTTTCTCACTCTAAAATTCATGATTGATGCTAGTATAATAAGTGTAATATTAATATTTATAATATTATTTATATACAATAATACTGTGGGTATAATTATAATGCATGGTAACATAAAAAGTATCAAATGATGGTCAATGTAATTGTTGTTTATACTTTTCTTTCTGTAATTTCAGTCCCAATTACCCTGATCAATACCCATCGAGGAAAGACTGTGTCTGGCATTTTACTACAACTCCTGGACACAGGATAAAACTTGTTTTCAACGTGTTTGAATTGGAGCCTCATCAGGTATACAGATTTAAACATTTTTTTTTCAAATTGTTACTAATGCTGTTTCATATCCAGGGATAGGTGAGAACTTTTTAAAAATATATCAATTAATCAACATATAGATCCATCACAATTGATTCTCAAAATTATATTCATCAAATGTAATTACCTCAAATTATACAATATGTCTCAAAACAGGAGTGTTTTTGTATTGGATGCTTTAATTTAATAGATAACTAATTAATGTAATAGATATTTATTAATGTAACAGTTATAAATAGTTTATTTTTTTCTGTGAGTTCTTGTGATTGTGAACTTTATCAATTTCCCATTCAAATGTTCTAATGGACAAATATACAGTTTTATCAAAATAGTAACCAACCTAAATAAATGAACAAAATGATACATAGTCATTCTTATGTTTTGAACAAGTTTTTATTCATTCTGGTTTTTTCTATATGTATGTATAACATATTTCTCTATAAATTATATGTACTGGATGTCCAATAAGTATTTTTCAAAATAAAAAATCAATAATAAAAGAATGTATTAGTTTAACGAAAAAAATATATAATTGCAATGAAGTACTGTCCTTGGTAATTTATTTCTTAAAAATAAAATCGTCTAAATGTTATTTTACTGACACACCTTTAAACAGGAAGCACAATTTCTGAGCACTGCTTGGCACATATTCTCTGTAATGGCCTTCTCGGATATTTTCTTTTAATTGGTTCAAAAGGTAGGGTTGTTGCTGTTTACCTTTGATTTAAGGTAGCCCCATAAAAAAAGTCCATCGGTATCAGATCTGGGCTACACGAAGACTAGTTTATGTCGCCTCATCTGGATTAGTCTCTCTAATCTGTGTACTTATGAGACACTTGCCCTTTTACAAACAGAGAGAGCGGGAATCTTGCTGATTGACTGGCATACTCTCCACATTTTCTTTATTTCTTGATGACCATGGTCGCCCCGTCTGAGGTTTGCTCATTGTTGATTCAGTCACTTCTAATCTCTGTACCCATGTTTTGATGGGCTGACAAAATTTTCGCCTCACAATAATCGCAGAATTATTGTTTTTATAAAACTCATATATGTAGCACACACGCTTTGCTTCTGTGAAACTTTTCATAGTGATTAAATTCCCAAGGACGGAACTAGCGATCGGCATAACCCCCGCACCCCTCCTGTCTGCCTCATTTGCGCAGTAGGTGAAACAAATTGAAAGACTCATGGGACACCAGTATGTTCAAAGAAAGAAAGAGATATTTTACAATTGTTATATTTTGTTTTGATATTTTTTATGAAACTGCTACTGACGACAGTGGACTATGGAATAATTATATTGGAAATAAAAAACTGTCATAAAAACACATATAATTTATACTTTCACTCACTATTGTACAACAAATAATTATATTATATGAAATATCCAAAAACGGAAGGAAGTACATATTTTACGTGGTTATTTCATATGATTATAATATTTGGATGTTAGCGTCACAATGGAATGAGAATATTTCTTGCTTGTATCATATAAATAGAAAACAATAAAAAATAAACTGTGGGAAAGGAGCAAAACAATGACTGTTTCAAATAGTCTTAGCTACATTTAGGAAGTCATCAGTGACAAAACAACGAATGAAACAATATTAGCTTCTTTTCAACGAAATAAAGTTTGTATATACGTAAACTCTTTAAGTTTTGTCTACACTTTGCTCGTCTGATGTTTATCACTTGACTGATATTTGTCAGTTATACAGTTTGCATCATCACAAAGTAACGCCACTTCAACCATTTATGCAATTAATCATGTGTAATCCGGCGAAATCTTATTTTTTTAAATCATTTAAAAAAAATAATTAAAGTTTATAAAAAAAAATTAAAGTTTGAATCTGGTATGAAATCATAATTATGTGTAAATTCGCACCTCTATAAATAGTGCCAAATGTTAACTTGGCAACGTGTAGTATTGTAAATTTTCAAATGTGTTGACTTTTCATGTTAATGAATTGTCATTTATCTGTTGTACTTTATTAATTAACTCAGTATACGTCACTTAAATATTACAATGGTAACTAGTACATTTAGAATATTTTGTTAAAAAGGTGTGCGCTTAATGAAATTTTCTTCCTTTGTATGATGTTTTGTGACATACATATTGAAAATTATTTTGAGCACGCATACACAATAATTACAATTCAAATTATTTTGTTTTATTTAACGTATTACTGCACTTAACTAAATTTTATACTAATAGGTTAGCCAGTATTACGAGGGGGCATTTTTAAGTTCGCGGAATGGAGGATAAGGAGTGAGAATAAAAATACAAAATTATTTTTCTTTTTCAATATGTTCACCTGCTACCCTAATACATTTTTCAGATCTTTCAATTAGCTTATGTATACCTTCATAAAAAAATGTTTCGTCTTTGCCCGAAAAATAAGCTGAAACTGCGTCCTTCACTTCTTCATCGCTTCAAAACTTCCTTCCACGAAGTTCTTTTTTAAGGTTTGGGAACAAATAATAATCATTGGGAGCCAGGTCAGGACTGTAGGGTGGGTGTTTCAAAATATCCAAAATATCGCAGGGCGGTCACCGCAACGCGGCTCGTGTGAACGGGCGCGTTATAGTGCACAAGCAGGACACTTTGGTCAATTTTCCCCTTTTTTCTTTGATTACTTCTTTCAACCTCTCTAGAATTGACGCATAGTATTCTCCGGTTATAGAAACCCCTTTATCTTTATAATCCGTCAACAAAATCCCTTCTGAATCCCAAAAGACCGTTCAAAGAGTAATGATCCGATTATAATAGAACTTGGTATTTATACTAATAATGAGTTACTTAACTAGCAATCATTCCGTTAATCACCTTTACTAATGGCCTATCTTTCCATTCCGTGAACTTAAAAACGCCCCCTCGTACATCCTAAGGGCTTCGCCAGTATTCTAAGTGCATTTGTCATACGCTAAAATCATGTCCAAATATTTGCTTGCACTAAAAACAACATATTTACTAACTTCACCCGTTCGAGAATGTATTACAAATATTTAACCAAAACCACTGATGCTCATTATATAATAACACAAATCAACTGTCATTTTGCAAAAATAACTATCCCTTCAAAAAGATTCAAATGTATTGATTGGTTGTAGACATTTGTGAGTGCTGCCATATTAAAAAATAAATAAGATACACAAATTTATTTTTGAAATCATAATTAAAATACAAATATTATCATTAAAATGCAAATAATAATTCATCTAAATGCCAAATGAAAAATATTCTATTAAAAATGATTCCTATTTCTCAATTGAATTGTGTTATCTTTAATCCTTTTCTTTTTTTCTAAACTTCTTTTGTAAAACTTCACAAATGAATGGGGAGAGTTTGAAAAGTGTAATTCACCAAATTCACTAAGAAGGGTATTTATGCAATATTGCCATATTTCTTAGGTTTATCAAAATGAAAGATATAGGTTGATGCATTTCCATGTTAATGACTTATGACAATTTTTAAATTTAAAAAAAAAGTGGTATGGTTTTTGAAAAAAATGTGTATTGCAATCTACCCATGATGCACTCTTACAAATTGAAGTTATTTAGTGATGATACATACTGTATAACAATGGTTTTGTTTACTTAGGGGTCCGGAAGATAAAATAACATAAAGATTGTAACGTTCCTACCGTTTTCTAATTCTGTGCTAAATATCTCAGTGTCACTCATGTAGTCAGATGAAATGTCGACATACAATTCTTTCTATTTAACCATTTTAAAATATTAAAATTATATGATTACAAAATAAATAGTATGAAACGCAATTTAGAACGCTTTGATGGAAACTTATTGTGTTAAGAGCTTTATTAATAAGTTGATATATTTACTTTTACTATATACCTTTTTATTGCATCCTTCGAATTGATTGATGGTTAAATTTATATTTTTTATTTCCATCACAACATTTACTAAGTATAATTAAAATACTGGCCAGAAGGCTTCAATACAATATTTAATGCATCTGCCCCGTTTTGGCAAAAATTTTGAGTTCTCCTAGCAACGTTGATTCTTTAAATCATCATTATAATCAAGATTGAAATCATAAATCATTATAATTCAAGATTATCATCTATATATTTCTAGGAGTGTGCCTATGACCATGTTTCTGTATATGATGGCGACAGTGCAGATGCAAGGACCCTGGGTCGCTTCTGTGGCAGCAAGGTGCCCCATCCCATCCTCGCTAACCACAACCAGATGTATGTGGTGTTCAAGAGTGATGCAAGTGTGCAAAGAAAAGGATTCTTGGCAGGGCATTCTACTGGCAAGTATATTAAGATTATTACAGACTTTTGGACAAGTTACTGAATATAAAATCACTTAAGTTAAAAGTTTCAAAATATTTATACAGGGTTACGTTTTGGCGAGTGATCAAATTTTAAGGAATGACTAAGAATCTGCAAATAAATCATATAATGAAAAACAAAACATAATTTTTTTTCGAATTTTACCCTTGTTACCAAGGGTGAATGAATTTGTGTTAATATACATGAAAATTAATTTGTATTCATACAACTATTTTAAATTAGCGATAAACGATCAGGGATAAATGAAAATCACCCTGTTACTCACCTCCTCATTTGAACAGGTAACACACACAGACAGACAAAAATTAATTCAGTTAGCCGAGCATTTAGGAAGTATGAGTAGCTTGCAAAAAAGTGTGTGTTCGACCACAATAATTGCAAATAAATTTGTAAAATTTAAATTTTGTGTTGAAATATGGATGTATAAGTTTACAAAGTCTTAGAAAAATGTGTAAATTTGAGTGGTATACTGTAATGGAGTAGACTTCAAACAATGGTTAAAATGTATAAACCAAAGCTGAATTCGGTAACCAAGCTTTCAATGATTGTAAAAAAGTTGAGTTCCAATTTTTTAAATATGCCTTAAATTAAAAAATAATAACATTCATTATGATTGTAGTGTATGAGTATTGAAGATTGCTTTAAAAAAGATGCGATCATAGATTTAAAGTTACGGCGCTGGGTATTTGACCTTGAAACAGGAAACCGAACTAATGTCTCGACTTCCCAGAAAGACCGCTTCGATAGTGTAAGCATACGTTACATTTTTTTTTTAAATTAAACAAATGCTTCAAATTCTTTTTTCTCTTCCATCAGGGTAGAATGAATACAAATGTTTTTGATTCAATTTGAGGTCTGAAATATTCTCTTTAATTTTGGTCACAAGTGAAAAATATTCTGGTATATATAAAGCTATTGGAGAATTATTGCTTGGTATACAGGCAAATGTAAAACTATGTCAAATATCAAAAGTTAGTTCTCGTATAATGTGTTATTGTTAAATGTGTGTTTAAAGAAAAGAAAGTATAATGTGTTATTATTAAATGTTGTTTAAAGGGTTGGAATATTGGATCATTGTCCAATATTCCACTTACATTTGCTTGATTTATTAGATGTACCTATTATAATAATTTTTATTATATTTGAAACTCTATCAAATATGTTGGTTGAAATAATTTTTGATGTATTGGTTTTTCTGAAATATAATTTATTTTTTTTAACACACTCATATGAAGACATGGAGACTTTAGATTGAAATTTACATATTTCTATTGACGAAGAAAACTGATGATGAAAATATAAATGTGCACTTGCAAGCCAATAATGAAAATATATCTTATGAAGTTTTGCTAACAGCATAAACATATATCCAATGAAAAAGTTTTATTCATTGAAAAACTTCAAATGAATGTTTTATGATTCACTTTTTTGTATAAGTTACTTCATTCTGTATGTATATATTTTTATTCATATATATCAATACTATATTCCATTCTAAAAGAGAATGTTTGTAAACAAAACAAAATGACAGTTTAGGTATTGTAAACCTTTTTCTTGTATTTACATTAATAATATTATATGGATTTATTTGTTATTTGTGATTACCGATAAAAAATTATATTTTATAATTTTTTATTGGTATACACATTTATACTGTATAAATAAGGTTTATTTTATTTTATTGATGTACACATTTATGTTTTATAATATAAAACCAAAATGATTATAAATAATGCTGAACATTGACATTCAAGTTTTTCCTAATGTTTTTTTGTATATAAATACATAATAACATTAAAAAAAATCATCAACAATATATAGTTGTTGATGATTTTTTTTAATCATCACCAAACAAAAGAGCAAGAGCTTAACTGCTATAAAAAAAACACTGCTGTGTACTATGTAACACTATTTGAAAATAAAATGTTACAAGTTATTTTCTTCTGCTGTATAGGTACCCCATATACGCCTTCTTAAGCATAACCCTGAAAGACAGTTGAATATGAGTTGAAAATTATGAAACAGATTTATTGTAGATTTTTCACTTCAACACATTATGAATTAAATGATATGTAATAAATAGCATATATGGACATGGACTTCTTACGTATCGGAATATCGAAGATTTTGTCCAAAATGTTTTAAACCTCTTAGTTTTGTTTTATTGATAGCTAGGGTTGCCCATTTTTCTTCTCTTAATTTTAGTGAAATATCCATGTAATATTGATATTTATATTAGTTAGCCTGACAGTTTATTACGTTTAATGGTTTAATGATATCATAGGTGAATTACGAGTTTTGTGAATAGTCATCGACTGATTGAATTTATATTTGTGCCAACCATATTTTAATTCTCAAATTGGTTCGTTTACATACATTCTCTTTTGGAATGGAATGGAGTATCATTTAATACATTCTATTTATTTTTAGTATATAGAGAAACTAGTGACAATTATCGTGAAACCATGTATAAAACAACTTTTGACAATTTGCACAACAAATAAATGATCATTTTTTTATAATTGGGGATGTTTTGAGAATATCCAATAGCCAAATTAGACAAGTTTTGTTGGTAAAAAAAACTAAACGCCAACAGTAATTTCATTTGTTAATGGGCATATAATAAATAATATATTGGCAAATTATACATTAAAATTTTATTGTCAAACGATGATTACTAACAAGAAAATGCATTTGTTAAACATTATTTCACACTTTGATACAGATAAATTCCAAATGAACTAAAAAAACTTTATTACTACTAAAATAAAATTTTACTACTAAAAATCAATTGTTTAAAATTTATGTTTTACTGTAAAAAAATTGCAAACTGTTAGAATATTTGATGAGTTTGAATTTTTTTAACTCTTTCAAATTAAAACTCTTAAAAATTGCAAACTGTTAGAATATTTGAATAGTTTGAATTGTTTGAACTTTTTTAACTCTTTCTAATTAATCATTTTAAACGTTAATGATTATTAATCGGCAAGGAGATTTAAGTTAATATTCTGAATATGTCTTAAAATGTATGATTTATTATATGTTCAAATCTTAGAATAATGAGTACTCTAGAGGGCGAGAATACGTGCGCCGGTGTGTCCATCTGTGCAATTTGAGACACAGTTCTGAACGGTCGTGTGGTTTGAGTTTATGTTTATAATATCTCTTAAAATGCCGGCTTGTGCTATTCCCACCAAAATGTCACTGGACTGCAAAAGAAACAAATGAGGATTATTTTTCATACATAAATACTATAACCTAATTTAATTTTCAATTAACTAACCAATTTTAAATATCGAAGTAGTTTTGTTATTAAGAGAAGCGCGCCATTTTCATCTCTGTTGTCATATCTTAAAAAATTGTTTACCCAAGTTAAAAAGTCCTAATTGCTTGAAATTAAAAAATGTAAAATTTAATTAGTTAAAAAATCGGGATTTGAGGGATGTGCTGGAGAATTTGCTGTTACATCTGAAATTTTCTTTGTCATGTTCAATTTTAGAATATTTTGCCTACCTACACATATAATAAAATTATAGAATATTCTATATATTGAAAATATTTTACATTTAGAATGATAATAGAAGCCTGAAAACATTTTTTTAGAATTTTTGTCTGTATGTTAATTTGTACAGGTATCACGCAAAATTAGCGTATGTATACTCAGGAGCAAAAAAAATTTTTTTTCCTAATTATGCGTGAACAAAGTTGTAGACACAGCTAATTGCATATATAAATATTGTATGTAGGATTATTGAGATGCGCAAGAGAAACAAATGTTACATTCATTCATTTTCACCATTTCAAATTTTTTGAAAATATTGTTTAAAATAAGAAGTAATTTTATCACGACACTGAAGGCTAATTAGTACAAAATAATTTTTTCATCCTATTTTTACAGTTAATTTTAAATTTTTATTGCGGGCCTTTCATCCTCTCTTTACTTTTAAGACACTGAGCTAATGGTTTTCTTTCTGTATTAATAAAGAAAACCAAACAATTATTTGCAAATGTACAAAAATAATTTTGTACATTTTTTTGTATAGACACATTCGTGTGTACGCACGCAAATGCACACCCATATGCGCATGCGTGCATACACATACACACACACACACACATGCATATTTAATGATAACATATTTTAATACTCATTTTAATTAATAATGTTGAAACAGGAGAACATATCGTAGGCATTGTCAAAAGACAAGAAAGGAAGGATTGGTTTGATGCCGAATGCTATACAGCCAGAAGCCTTCGCCAGAAATAAGAATGGAGAAATCCTCAGTGACAAGATAAAATTTTTTGAAAGATGGAGTGAGCACTTTCAGTATCTTCTTAACATGGAACATCCACAAACTGTTGAACACTCTACTCAAAGCAACAATCACAACTTCATTGTACCACCATCGCTGGATGAGGTTGTGGAATTAATTAAAAAGACAGTATTCCGTCCCAGGCCCAGACACTATACCGTCAGAATTTTGAAAAAATTCAGGAACAAACGCTAAGAAAATGATCCACTACTTAATCAAGACACTTCCCCAAAATTGAAAACTCAGTACAGTCTATAGCATACATAAAAAAAGAGACATCCTCTACTGCTCCAACTACAAAGTCAGATTTCGGTGTAACATTTACAAATTACTTTCAAACATACTCTTCAATAGACTTTATTCTTATGCTGAAAACATCATTGGTTACCAGTGCAGATTTAGAAGAGATATATCCACAACTGAGTAAATTTATAACCTCCAGCTCCGAAATCTTAGAAAAAACAAGAGAATTCCAAATTTATACTTATCACCTCTTTATCGATTTCAAAACGGTCTATGACTGTATCAATAGAGAACGCCTAATCGAGGCTTTGATTGAATTCAACATTCCTGATAAACTGATTAAGTTGATTTCCCTCACTCTGACAGGAAAGTATGAGTTAAAATTCAAGGAAGCTTCTGTCCTCTCTGAACCAGTCGAAATAAACAGCAAACGGTGTTAGATAGGGCGATGCATTACCATGTCTTCTTTTCAACATTGTTCTTGAGTAGATTATTAGAGATTCAAAAATCAAAACAAGAAGCAATCTTCTCTAAATCTGTACTAATTATTGCATACGCGGATGACATTGACATTATTACTAGAACTCAAAAAGACCTCTAACAGATTTTTCTAGCACTAGAAATAGAGACCAAAAAAATGTACTTCTCAATAAACCAGACCAAAACCAAATACGAGCAATTTGCGATCAACTCTGAATCCTTCACGCATTTTAAAATTGGTGATTACAAATTTGAAAAGGTGAATTTCTTCATCTACCATCAACACCATCTAAAGTCAACACCAGCGACGATTTGCTCCAGAACTGAGGAGACAAACAACTGTAGGCCAATGATATCAAAAGAGACACTAAACTACTGTTATATAAAAGCTTAATCAGATCAGTACTTACATATGCATCTGAAACGTGGACCTTGTCCCAAACTGGTGAAAAAACCCTTGCAATTTTCAAACAAAAAATTCTCAGATCCATCTTTGGTGGGTTCTTTGACAATGGGTTTTGGAGAAGGAGAACTAATGCCGAACTTTATCGCTTATTGGCTTATGGGCAGGCCATGTAATTAGAATGAAGGAAGATAGAACGACAAAACAAAAGCGGACTGCCTACGAAGTGATTTCAATGCTCTCAACATAACAAACTAGGAAACCGTGGCATTCAGAAGGAGAGCTTGGAACAGTCTGCTTGAGAAGCCCAGGGTCTACAGAGGACTGTCAAGCTACTGATGATGATAATGGTGTATTTTAATACTTATTTTAATTAATAAAATGGTAAAATATGGCGTAAAGTTTTGAATAATTTTAACCTAAATTCTTTGGCTATTGGTTGTGGTCGGAATAAGCATTTTAGAAAATTAACATAACGGCCATAATAATACTTCATATGAGTCAAGCAATTCACCACATAAATTGATGCAAATGTGTATTCACCTTCTAGATTACTTTATATTTTAAGACTCAAATTATAAAAAAAAAGAAAATTTTTAGCGTTTAGTTGAACACATTATGCTTATTTCACTGGACTACAATGGGAAGCAAACTTCATTTATTCTTCAAAATAGTTCTCTTATATTGAATAATTTTGCAGTATACCAGCATACTGGATTATAAACTTACTGAATCATGTTGTGGAATGTCGGAAATGGTAGTTGATGTAGTTGACGACGAACTGTAGACATACAGATGGATTAAGATTTTGTTATAGGGCTAATGAATGAAATAATTTAGTTATTTATGAAGAATAATATATAATGAATAATATAGGAATTATAGAATGAATAATATAGGAAGCTATAAATATCAATTATTTTGATCGTCCCATGAATAATACATGTCAAATTAAGTAAAAATATCTTATGTTACTAATTTTCGATCCATCTATTGGAAGCCATTTACTAACAAAATATGGTTAACACATATTACTATTTTCAGCATGTGGCGGCAGCCTCCAAGCGACCTCACGCGTGAAACACCTCTACTCTCATGCACGCTACGGCGATGACACGTATGCGAGTCGCACTGACTGCGACTGGACAATCGAGGCATCGCCTGGGCGCAATGTGCGGCTCACCTTCCTCACTTTCGAGTTGGAGAATGAGCGTGATTGTGGGTACGATTACGTGGAGGTGTACAGTGGACTGGATGCGTCCAGTGGCAAATATGGCACGTATTGTGGGAGTACTGTAAGTTGAGAAGGATATTTACAATATTCTTTCAAATTATGGTTTTTCTTGTCATTAGTATATCTGTTTTTATTGTAAATAGGCTGTTAATATTTGATAGTTATTCAGGAATTTGGCAGTTGGTTTCCATAGAAAGTAATTTTGTCAAATTTATTACTTCTTTTTCAATATTTCATTGTTGATACTGTTATCAGAATCTTCTATTCTAAAAGTTACCTGTATGCAGATGATCTATAAATTTGTATACTAATCTTGTTTATATTTCTGTTGTAAACAGCCTAAATGCAAATCTCAGTTCAATTAGTTAACAGATGCAAATATGGTGGCTATTATTAGCAAGCGAAGACTCCATTTTAATTGTAACGTGATTTACCGTACTTGTCGCTAAAGAACATTGTCAGCCATTTTATTTATAATTACAAAGTCCTTGATATATTTTCAGTCAAAATATTATACTTGGTTGCCAACCCAAGTTAATTATAATATAACAGAATACATATTTACTCGTAAATGTGTTTGGAATTTCATTGTCTTTTAAAATTCAAAGTCTGTCAAACATGGGAACGTGTCGTGTTTCAATTTTAACAAATGATTGTTGGACTAGTTGTACAAGTTATAATTTAAAATTTATATATCGGTTATATTTTGATCTCGGAATAATCTTTCTAAGTTTAGGTCACAACTAAAGTGGATTCTTGATTCGGCGAAATTGAAACTTTGAGACTACTTGACCGACTTACAATTATATGTAAATGAGTTTTTAGTGATTGTGACTTTGTTATATCCTTTTAAATGTACTGTGTACATCATTAAATCTTGTAAAACATTAAATTGATGCTAATATAAAAAATTCCTTAGTTATACAATTTATTTTTGGATGACAACATTGAAACAAAAGTAGTTTTTCATTTAAGAAGTTTCCTTTGGGTATTAAAAATATAGGTTAAACTAGCTTTATTTATAGACAGATAGTCATCATTGGTTTGCTTGTCTACCGTAGGTAGGTCTTGCTTTCTTGCAGGTAATAGAAAGGTGAAAATTGAAGAATATAGAGAAATGAAAAGATAAGGTTTGCACGACATAGGTCGCAGAAAAATTCTGTTCAAAACAATATAGGTATGTTGGCAATATAGATATGTGGCTGTTTATTGAGTCCATATAGCCAGCTGGTAGTAAACTATACTATATATATAGTCTAGTAAACTATATATATATAGTAGTTTTAAAAATATACTGATGTTATGTATTTAGATCAGTTCATCTCTGATTAATGGTACAAAAATTACTATAATTGTTTCTTCATTTCATTTTTCAAACCAAATGAGGATTGAGTGGAATTTTTTCAACTTTAAAATAATAGAGGATTTTAATTATCTTGATTATTAAAAAAATATTATTTTATATAAGTAGTAATCGAAGTTTTCCAACAACTGTTTTTGGAACTCGGCTTTTTGCAAGAAGCTTAAATATTTCTGTATCGAATGAGAACTTACTGAAGAGAGAAGTTTGAAATATGAATCTGCTATTGTTTATATTTTAAATATTTATAACTAACAAATGAAACATGATGATATGTTTACAATGGTTATTAGTATTCTTGGCGATTGTATTTTTGAATATTTTTATTTTTAATAAAATGTAGAAGGGCGATAGACAAATGGTATAAATTTTGAAACATGTTTTTCTAACAATTTTTTTCATAATTGCGAAAAGCATAATACCAAATCCTAAGAACAACTAAATTTCCTTCTACTGAAAAATTGTGGAAAATATAGCATTTAGATACATTTTATTAAAATAAACTACTTTAATTTACATTTCATCACCTTGTCTTATTTCCACTCTAGCTTCCACCCGAAATTGTCTCTTCCAATGAGGCTCTCCTCATTCGGTTCAGGACAGATGATTCAATTGTCTTCAAAGGCTTCTCCGCATCCTATGTAGCTGTTGAACCAGACGATTATTATTCGGGTGAAGACGACGAGGAAGAAGACGAAATGGTGGGCGGTTTGTTGAGACCACATCCCTATATCCAACGGCATCTTCAGCCCAAGGATCTCATATCCAGATTCTACCGACATAAGTTGTATGCATGAAACTACAGACATTTGGGAAGAAGTAAGAGTTTGCAAAGGAAAAGGCGACCTGCTAAGGCTTTGGAGAAACAGAAAGCAGATAGAAGGGTAAAAATGTTTAAGTTTTAAGTGTGTGATAAAGGTTTTTGGACATTTGTTATGCTAGTGGAAGAAAAGTTTAAGTGTCTGGGACTATGTTACTAGCCATAGGTACCTCCAATCAAAGAATTTACATTTACATTGTGCTGATAAGTGTCCAAATGTAGAACTAATAGTGAACATTGAATATGAACTAAAAAAGAAATTGAAATGATTTGATCAAAGTTTTGAACCTTAGTAGTGAATAAGTGGACTTTTTTTGGTGTTTCGAGTAATATTGACATAAAAAGCTAAATCAGAAGTAACAATTAAATATCTAGACCGCACTGGCACCAGATATTTTATGATACAAGACTGTAGAGAGAACCCATCAATCATACTTGTAGATTATGTGAGTTGAAGTGTAAGTTACATGGGTAAACTTTGAGAATGTATCAAAATTTAAATAGAATTATTAAATTAAGACCAAATAAAGTAATTCCTTGTAAAGAAAGTGAAAACGCATGGATTCAATTATAGGAATTTGATTTATTTAAATATTGATTTAGGTGCAGTTTAGTTTCAGTTTTATTGTACAAAAAAATATATTTTTTAAATTGTTAAAATTGTTTTACATAGTACAGAACTAAAACTGGGTGCAAGCAATTTTAAATTGTTTAAGCAGTTTATTGAAGATTTTGGAATAAAATGTTTGTTTCAACATTTTGATTAAGCTCAAGGACATTTGGCACTTTAATATACAATATATATATGGCATGTAAATTATGTGTTTGACACGTGTAATTTCAAAATATTTTTTCATAATTTGATATGAATACAGTGGATTAAATTTCAAAGGTGTTAACAAAGTTATATGTAAGACGAGCGATAATCAAATATGAATGTATATTCTGTATTATTTCTTTTGTCACATATTTTGTAATGTAAGTAATATTACAATGACAAAAAGGTTGAATAAAAATAAAATTTGGCTGAAATGGTGTGAAAAGTAGAGAGGGCATTTGATTATAATTAACTTGTTAGTATTGTATCAAGTTATATTTATTCTCTAATAATAGTTAATTAGTTGTTTAAATAATAAAAAGTACATAAATTTCTTTAATTTTATAAGTAAATATATGAATATAACATATTACTAAATATATATGCCAAAGACTTGTAAATAAGCACGAAAATGTTATGTTTAAGGCTATACATAGTAACTAATTAAAAACAAATCATATCCATAAATTTTTTGAAAGTCAAATAATATTCGAGGTTAAAAAAATATTTGACAGCTGTTTTTTGCCTTCGTTATATTGTCTTCTACAGTTCACTATTGCAACTTTAGAAAGGTAACTAAATTTTTTAGAAATGTTTAAAATAACTGTAAAATTTAATAATAAAGCATAATGTAAATTAACAAAAACTAAAAGAATTATTTTCTTTTTTGAAAAAAATATTGTGAAGTAACTTATATTTATAAGGAACGGATATTTAAAGTAACGCAGATTGAAAAATTGATGACGTTTGATCCATTTAATATAATTTTACTCAAGGGCAAGTCACATTCAAATGATCTTGCATACATTTGACATTTAGGAAACTGCAACTAGTATTCACCAAAAGTACATTTCACTTAACGTTTAAACATTTGTAAGTTTAGCATTTTAACAGCAAATATTGTGTATAAATTAAGATACTCTATGAATGTCTCACTTTATGAATGCTTCAGGTTGTCTACATCATGTATTAAACTCTACATTCTGTCATAATTAATTTTTATTCGACCGTCTATCTGTGCACTACATAATTCCAAAATGTATTATTTTGTTGTGGTTTTAGTACAAAATTCTACTCTTGGTTTTGCATCTTCAGAGGGAATGTAAAGTGAATGAGCAAAAAAGATATTTTTTTTACATTACCTAATGAAGAACGATGGTTTAGCTTAATTTAATTCATATTGGATATATAACTTTTGTTATTATTCTAAGATTTCTTTCACAATGGTGTATTTAAAATGTGTTTAGTTATTATTATACATATACATTTATTGAAATGGGAACATGCAATGAAACCAACGGCACTATAAAATCACAATATCACAAATAAATTTATCCTTTTTATATCAGATGTTCGGTTCTAAGAATGGATTGACATAAGTCAATAGAAATTCATACAGTTCTGAAGTTAATTCTTTGTACTTAAATAAAGCTTCTCCAAAATTCCTTGCAAAATTTTTTATACATCCTCAAATAAAAAGTTTTATTGGACATGAAACTGTCACCCTAGTATTGTCCTTTAAAAATAAAGATTGTTTTGTACATTTTTAACAATTGAATGTAACAAGAATTTATTACGAATTTCTTTTTTTTCTTTAAAGATAGCATGAGGATTGTGTCACATAGATTTATTGGTTTGAAATTAATAATTAAATCAATGTTTTATATATATTCTTTTTCAACTACGTATCTAGTGGAAACGAATTGGGTCTTGCCACTCAGGAAAGAAAAACGTTCTTATCTGTCTACGCTTTGATTTGTTGTTTCCAGTAATGTTGAGGTTTTTGATTTGTTGTTTCCAGTAATGTTGAGGAAAAAACATTTTCGAAAAAATTATTAGATAATTCCATATTTCTCATGTTTGTAAATTCTAACATTAATCTCAACATAACCATTTTTCCTAATCTTAATTTGACAACTCTATTTCCTTGGAACTTTTCATTTATAATATATTAATACATTTTAGGTCAGACGCACATTCATGTTTTTTGTACGATAGTAAATTTTAATGCAAGATCAATATAAGTATTTTCAAAATCACCTTATCACTTGAATATAATTTGACATTTTTTTTTCAAATTATGGACAAACCGATTTATGAAATCCGATTATGGATGGATATCCATTTTTGACAAAATCATCAAAATAATTTTCTTTCCCTAGATTTATGAGTATTACCAAATTGAGGAAGAATTGTAGGGGATTCAATGCTCCAAGAAAAAATGTGACATTTTAGAATTTTTTTTTATTATTTTTACTTATTTGGTAAGAAATAACCCTGAGCTGATTATCCCAAAAAAATGATCAAAAGTCCTTCTTGAATATGTGAATTTGACCATTCGACATTAACTGAAAACCCAATCAGTACTAGTAAATAGTGAAATAACCATTTAGATCAAGAATAAAAAAAAAATTGTCAAGCAAAGTAAATAGTGTTTTGATATAAACAAAACGTAAACACCATTTGCAATGTTTATGTTATACGATGCAAAAACACGCGCAGTTGTTGTATTTGTCCACACCGCTAGCAAAACAGCACTGCCTGTTTGAAATTATATATTAAAAACCACTTAAAACTATTCCTCTGTCCAAAGTACTGAATTTTGTTAATTGATTTTTGGTGTACAGTTGAGGAACACTATATGATATATGAGGATTCATTTAATGTCGAATGGTCAAATCCACATTGTACAAATATAACACAAAGATAGAGTTGTTAAAGTTTTTCCTAATTTTGGCTTAAATATCATTTTAATCTTTAACAGATATTTTTATTTAACACATAAATACAAAATGAAAGTTGTAAATGTATCGAGTGGAAATATTTAGAAGTACAGAAGATGTAATATATACCTATTTAAGGTTAAAATTTTGAAGTTATGTTAAAACATTTTTCTCCATTGTACACTGATCATTAATTTTTAATTTTATTTAGGTTGCCTTTCTAGTATTTAATATGCTTTTATTCAATAACGACATCATTGAATTCATAATCGTACTAAGCCTTTGTATCGGTACATAAAAATTAAATAAGATATTGTCTCATAAACGTTTTTCTAACATTCTATTGAAGTAAGACACTAAGGATGTCTTTAAGTATCTAAAAAGTAGGTTGGCAGTTTAAGTTAAAATGTTACTGTATATCATGTTGTTTAAATAGCGCAAAACTGGAGTCTAAGTTATGTATATTTAATATAGTGAATAATGTTGTGTAATTATGGATAATAAATATAAAAACAGGCCAAAAATACTTTCTGAGTGATACTTAGATGTAGTTCAATACGTTATGTATTTAGTTTGTAGAATGTAATGAAATGTAATAGTTATACTCTTTTTATAAAGTTTTGTTTTATTTATATTATAAAAGTAAAATTTTCATATTTCTTTTAATAAGAACTTGCTGGAACTGATCACACTCCATATTTTACATCTAATATACACCACTCCATATCGATTCTAAAGTATAGTGTTATTTATTTTGTAATATCAAGTTAATGTAATGAAACGTTTTGCATTTGCTTTTAAGTAAAGTGGAAATTAATAAGAATTTGTTGGTGCAAAATCTCAATTTTTTTATCTAAACACTGTTAGGTATGCGGTATTGCATATATCATTGATGACATGATTTATTAAATGTTATTTTTAATAGATGTGTCATTTGTTGATTTTGTGCTCAGCATCCCAGATCTTAATTAAAATTACAATTCAATTTATAATTAAGTTAATATTTTAGTAAATATTAACGTTTTTATGATCTCATTTTGTCATATTTGGTGCAGACTAACTACGCGGATGCTTCCACTTAATTCAACTTCAAACACTTGTCAGATAATCAATAGTGTTTTACGAAAATACTTACAACAATATACTCACTAAAATTATGAGAAATCATTGTTGAATGGATACTAAAATGTAAAAAAATAATATTGCAATATAAAAAGATGACCTGTAGAAAAAATGGAATGTTTCGTTAATCAATGACTGTTAATTTGAAACATAAATTGTAAAATTTATTTGAAACATGAACATGCATAAATAAAAACACTATGAATGTGCCCTTTTGCTTACATATCCGTAAGCATAAGGCCATAAATCTTCATCTCACTGTGTGGGTAGTATTAATTTTTTTTTACAATGGGTGTATGAGAAACGTACATCGACGAAAACATTTTATATCAATATAGCTCTGTGGCCAATTTCAAACCAAAATAGAACTACATTGGTGCACATACTTATTTTCATTCCTCTCCTGTTCAGCCGTTCTCCATGCCACACTCTGTTTCTACGTTATGGTACTTTGTAAATAAATTTCATTTGTTGTGCACTTTGTGGAAGGCTCGAGTAAAGGTTTTGGTATGGTTAGATACTGATGTAATATCAATATATGGTCTTCAAAATTGTCTTTCGGCAAAGAGGGGTCCCACATATTTACCTGGCATTACATTCATTTAAATAAAATAAAATTGCAAGTAAAATAAGTATTGTTTTCAAAAAAAATGCTACATTTTTGACATTTTTTTATTCTCTCAAATTGGTCTGGAAAATTTATTAAATTTTCAAGTAGCACTATTTTCATAAATGTGTTTCATTACAAGTTGTAATTTTTAAACTTAAAAGAAAAAAATTAATTGTTATACCATATTTTCAAACAGTTTTCTGTACTGAACAGTTATGACTGCCAATCTCGCTTTTCAATGGGGTGAGGGATGTTGTATGTGGGGCCGTGCCAGCCGATTGGTAGGCCATTCGAACGGATTTTTTTATTAGATTTTAGTAATTCTTGCAAGTGTGAATAGATTTTTGTCATAATGAAACATATTTAATTGTAACAGAAGTGTTTTTGGGAAGAAAAAAATCTGCTTGGCATGGGCACTAATTTTTGCCCAGCAGTTAGTATATAAATAATCAAGGTCTCTAAGAGAATTGCTTTTCAGCCTTATTTGTATAGAGGCACAGATATTGTACACGAAAATACAATCAAGGTGTAGCTTGAAATACTTGAGCTATGAATTATTTCAATATTTTTGGTAATATAATTTTGGTACTTACACTTCATCCTCTATATAAACATTCAATTTAAAAAGGAACTGTTATAGAAATTATCTTATTGCCAGTAATTTAACAGAGTTGTAAAAAAATAAAAAGTGTCTTTTTTTCTAATAACTGCAAACAATTTCGGACTACAGAATTAATTCAAAATTCCTTGTAATTTTTAAATTACATTCATTGTTACTGCTATAGTGTGTATTTAAAATAAGCTGTGAAATGTTATACAATGTAACGTAGCAATGTATAGGCGAAACACATAAAAATGGAATAAACATTCCTCAAGTGATAGTAAAAGCTGAAATATTGAGATTAAAAATGTTTTTTTAAATGTCTCAAACTTTCATTCTTGTTTCGTTAATGATTTTTCCATTACCTACACGTACCATTCTTAAAATCTCATTTCTTAATGTACCGTCTTCCAGAGGTATTTTTGGGAGTATCACGTCTTTCACATTGATATCAGCTCTTATTTTATGGAAACATTCATATAGATAAACATCATTCATATTGGTTTTCTATTCCATGCAAAACACATGGAATCACTCGAAAACGACATAAATAATTAGTTTTGGTTACATGTTTGTCAATGTCAGTCCAATATTTTATCGACAGACTATATTTAGTAAACGTCATTGGTTTAGGTAACAAGAGAATATGAGATTCAATTCTTGAAAAGCGAAACACTGTTTTGTTTTTAATTATTAAAAAGCTTTTATACATTACATTAGCCATAAGGCATAAACAATTTTGATGGATTACATTATATAGACTCGCATGAAAAAAGTTTATTAATTTATCAGCAGGTGGTACTGATAACATCTTGCACAGACACTATTGTTTCTTATGCACTTTCAAATGTCCATTCATTCTTAATTGTCTGTAAAGTTAATTTCATTTCTGATATTTAGATCTTTGCAAGCGTAGTGAAATATGAAGATTAGAACTTTCCTTGAAAATAATAGAAAAAGTATGAGGTAAGTTTTAAAATTTGATGGTTTATAAGGAGGCTCGATCAGCATCTGTCGTTTAAATATTCATGACAATTCTACCATGCAGTAGCTTCCAATAAAGAAACTATATGTGTATATATATATATATATATATATATATATATGTATATATATATATATATATATATATATATATAAATATATATATATATATATATATATATATATATATATATATATAATTTGTGAAGGTACTTATCACATTATCAGCATATGTTCGTTATAATGTAATTTTTAAAATAGTACAATTAGACATTATAACATTAATCACATTTTTAATAAAAATATGTTTGAAAATATATGTTAGTTGCATTTAATTTTTTTAATTGTTTTTGGTTTATACTGTATTACTGAAAAGTAATTAGTTTATCTATACATGCAATAAAACTATGGAAATAGCGGTCTGCACATAGAAGATATTTTCGAAAAAATGATCATAATGTAAGTAATAGAATATAAAAATATAGTTTTTTGGAAATTATGCTTGTTTGCTTGAACACTTGTAAAAACTGCTCATTGAAGATGGAGATTCTGAACAATATAGGGGTTTACTTGAAGTAATATTTAGTTTTCATTTAGACATACAAATTTAATATATTCATTGCATTTGTACGACAATAAAGAAGTGCCTAGCTACTCGACATGTAATAATTATACAAATGCTACATATTGAGTATCTATGTACATCAGTAGATGGCGCTAGGTGTAATTTAAATAGCACAATGAAATTTTCCACCCCTACATGCATTGGTGAATTGGGTGTCGCCAGTGGTGAAGTGTAGAATAGTATGAGAGCAGTAGGTAATTAAGTAAGCAAACTGGAAGAGGGCAGACGTCGTTATTGGTGATCTTAGGCAAATTAAATCGTTCGATGATGTATGTATTCAACGTAAGCTTACTTTTTTCCTCACTTGTTGAAAATATGAATCCCTTGTCAATATTTGTACTTTGGTAGGTTTGGTATTAGGCTGTATAAATTTGGTTGTTACGTACTTTATTTTTGATAGATATAATAAAATTGTAGAATTAGCCAATCTTTTCATATTAAATATTTATGAAAAAAATATTAAGGGTAAATATAAAAAGCAATAAAGCATCAAAAAAACTGTTTTGGAATTTTTGTTTGGTTCTGTGTTTGTTCACGAATCACGTAAAAATTACTGAACGAAGTCGTTTGAGTAGCAAAACAATGAAGATGCACGAACTATCTACCGTATATTTTCGTTTTCGAGCCAACCTACAGCAGAGAATGGAGTAGCGCCTCCGATCTAACGTACGCCTACAACGTAAGACTACCGGGTTAGTTCCTGATTACAGGAAGTACTAAAACGACGTAATGGACTACAGCTACGTACAATAACGGCGAAATAAAATGAATGAGCTCAAGCTGTCTGTACCTACGCAATCGCATTTAAGGAATTGACCTATCTTTGTGAATCAAGACCCCTTGCGAACGCTTACGTAACGATGCGATACCCCTAAAATCTTCTATGATCATCATAGTATAACTCCTACGAACTACTGAAGTGACTTAGCACAATATGTACCTTAAAGTCACCAGGTATAAAAGCATCGAAGGTAACTACCAGCTGTCATCATTAGATACTCACTAAAGCTCACATTCATTACATCATTGCGAAATAACCGATCTTCCGGAGACTGCTTCACAGCTTATCTGTGTACCTCACCGTGCTACAGTATCGATGCTGTAAATTGTCTCCTCCCGAGAATACCCTGATTACAAAATAAGAAAGAGCACTGATGTATAGAAGACTCTTTGAAGTATAGTTCTTTTAAGTTGCATCGGCGACTTGAAAGAAAATTACTTAGGAGTATTTTCCTTTACGAATTAATATAGCTCGCTTGCAAGCCAATATGAGTCTAACAGCGTGCAGGAACTTTAAAATATATCTCGTTTGCAAGCCCATATGAGTCTAACAGCGCTCAGGACCGCTACTTGGCGGTCACGATACCAGTCACGCACTCCGCGTGTGATTAATGGCCCGGTGTGTACTGTAGACTCCACAATTATGTTACATCTAGGAGAAAAGGTATAAAATTTATCAAAACTACTAGAATCTAATTAAATTGTGTACTTCCTTAATTTAGCAGTGCTGAGCGATGTTGATCGCCATGTTAAATTTGTAAAATGTTTATTCTGACCACAATCAAAAGCCAAAGTATTTAGGTTAAAATTATTTAAAAATTTTGTCACGTTATACCATTTTATTAATTAAAATAAGTATTAAAATACATTATCATTAAATATGTGTGTTAGTGTGTGTATATGTGTGCGCGCGCACCTGTGCGTTTGCGAGTGTGTGCATGCATGCATACGAGTGTGTGTACAAATTAGTCTACAAATTTTTTTGTTACATATGCAAATGAATATTTTTTGTTAGTACAGCAAGAAAAAAATTAACTTAACGTCTTAAACTAAAAAGAGAGGTTAAAAAGCACGCAATAAAAATTAGAAAATAATCCGTCCCGTACTAAAGAAATAATTCAAAATAGGACGAAAAATTATTTATTTTAATTAGCGTTCAGTGTCGTGATAAACATTCTTCTTATTTTAAAAAGTTTTTAAGTCATTCTGTACGCAAAATCATTATTTTTTAAAAATATTTTCAATGTACATAATTCACTCTGTTACGATTTTACTACATGTGTAGGTAGGTAAAATATTCTAATGAAGAAGGTAAAATATTCTAATGAAGAAGGTAAAATATTCTATGAAGCAATTACGACGTTTTAATTTGGGTAAACATTTTTTAAAAGGTGACAACACGAGCAAAAATGGCGCTCTTCTGTTAATAATGATCTACTTCCATATTTTAAAATTCCATAGTTAATTGAAAATTAAATTAAGTTATATTATTCACGTATGAAATTAATCCTTATTTGTTTCTTTTGATATTTTTGCAGATGAGAATAGTACAAGCCGGTATTTTAAGCTATATTGTCACGTAGAAAGCACGCGATATTTCAGAGCTGTGTCTTAAATTGCACTGACAGCCGCGTTTTGATACTACGCATCTTAGAATATAGAGTAATCCAGAAGGCGCATACGCACAAATATCTTCGTGGTCGCGGTGAAGCCAAAAATCGGTGTAGGGGGCACCGTACTCCGCCTACTAGCGCCCTCCTCCAACGCGCACAATTTTAACAGCAGAATAAATTTACCCACCAACTTCAGGAAATCGATACATATAAATATATTTGCTTGCGGCAGTACGATTCACATTTGCATTAATTTATATGGTCATGGCTTAGCTTATATGAAGTATTATTAAGGCCGCCATGTTAAATTTCTAAAATGTTTATTCTGATCATAATCAGTGGCCAAAGTATTTAGATTAAAATTATTTAAAAACTTTGTTACTCTAACCATTTTATACATCACTTAACACTTTAAATACTAAAAGACAGCAATTATCTTAGTGTCTTGAAGTAAAAAGATATGTGAAGAAGCCTATAATAAAAGCTTGAAAATATTCCATCTCATATTAAAGAAGTTCAAAATAGGACGAAACAATTATTTATACTAATTAGCATTCAATGTCGTGATCAAATTTCTTGTATTTTAAACAATATCGGTTCGCATTTTCCAAGAAATTAAAGAACACGGCGGAAATGAATGAATGTAAAATGTGTTTCTTGCTGTAATCCTACATATAGTGATTATATACGCAATACGTAAAATATTCTAAAATTGAATATGATAATGAAAATTCAAATGTTACACCAAATTCTCAGACATTTTCCAAATCCCGATTTTTTTTATAAATAACATTTTACATTTTTCAGTATCGAGCAATTAAGATCGTTTAATTTGGGTAAACAATTTTTTAAGAGATGACAACATCAATAAAAATGACGCGCTTCTGTTAATAATAATCTACTTCGATATTTTAAAATTGCATAATTAATTGAAAGTAAAATTAAGTAATCGTTTTTACGTATGAAAAGTAACGCCCATTTGTTCCTTTTGCAGTCCAGTGATACTTTTGTAGGTGGGAATAGCACGGCATTTTAAGCTATATTGTCACGTAACGTTTCAGAGCTGTGTCTTATATCGCGTAGTTTTTTGGACACATTATAGCGCGGTTTCTCGCCTTCTGGAGTACTCATTATTCTAAGCTACGCATTTTATGCGTAGTTTTTTGGACACACTGTCGCACGTGCTCTCGCCTTCTGGAGTATTCTTTATTCTAAGGACCCGATGCTTTGTTTCGTACTGGCTCAGGTTTGTATTTGCTTTCGAAATTTTATTAGCTTTGCTGGCCTCACTCCCGCGTTAGGTATGCTTTATATGCCTTAATCTGAGAGTAAAAAGCGAAGTATTTACAAAAACCAGAGCTCCGCCGCGATCATTTAAAAAAGTGATTTGAAAAAGTTCACATACAAAAGTGCACTTTTCCAAGGAACTCTAAGTTATAAGTTGTCCGATCGAATTACTTCTTAGCAACATTGAATTTCCACATAAAATAGGAATCTATACAAAAAAAACAAAAAATATTAAAATGAGCAAACAAGATAACACAAAGTGAGGTTATAAAATATACGTTTGACAACTAATTGCCGGGCTTTTCTTTATAGTACCTAAGTGCATATTTCATAACAATTTTGTAATAAAATTATCGAGCTCGAGCCTTAATTCTTTAAATATGTAGTTTATAATGTATATTCTTTCGTTTCAATAAAAAAAAAACTAGTGTGCTTTAGACCACGCGACTGAAGTAAAACTTCAAATTCACAAAATATGAACTTTAAAATGAATTTACAATTTTACCGCATATATATTTCATGCACTGGCTATGAGAGGAAGAGAGAAAGAAAATGTGCGCGCACTGCTCTCTCTTGCTCCTACAGTGTGATACAGACAATAGGCTTGCACTTTGAACTTAGATATACGAAACATAATTGGCTATGAGAGAAAGAGAGAAAGAAAATGTGTGTTCGCACCTCTCTCTCTTGTCCCTAATATATACGAAACGTAATATACGAAATATACGAACGTAATATACGAAACGTAACTCTCTCTTTTTCTGTCTTCACTAATTTATATCTCCCTCTCAACTTCCGTTCGCCTCGCCCGATTACACTTTTCGTAACGCTCTCGTCACGCATTCACCAGCTTACTCCCCAAGTCAAGCGTGCGTAAAGAAGTTTTACTTCAAAAACCTGGAAAATTCACATTTTTGCTAAAATAGACTTGTACCACACCCCGACACCCCATACTAGCGAACATATTTAATTGCCTACACTATTGTATACGTACTCTCCTATCCGTATCCGTTTGTGTGTGTACGTAAATTAATTTAGGGCTGTCAACAGCGTGCAGATAAACAAATATTTACTAATACTACACATTGGTCTCGATCGTTGCGGGCAAACGTGCCGATCAAGCGAGTTGATGCTATACGTCAGCAACATAGCTGTTTCTCTTTCTAACAATAGCGTCGATCGAATAAATATCTCGATAGCACGCTGGCGTAGTAGCTTTGTACTGGCGCACGCGACTTTATTATTATCTAATTGTAAAAATGTAATTACATGAATACATATTTTACACTATACATTTAATTGTGTGAAAGTGATTTGATAATAATAATATTAAGATAGCATTTGAAAAAAAATTACTTAGTATGGATCTTGAAACGAAATAAATCTTAAATAAAATTAATTTTTTTATATAAATGTGATACACTGAAATATTGTCTTTGTTGTACTTTTGACTTGAGCAAATCTACTGCTTCATGTGAAAGATTTCTTAATAAACAATATAACATGCCTACAGCCGGCACTACAAGGATACGTTTTCTAAACACATTGCGTTCAAACAAAACAATGCCTTTTAAGAACAGTTTGAAATTTAAAACTGCTCAGTGACATGTTAGTTTACACAAAATTATAGGTACTAATTAAATAAGTTGGTGAAACAAAATAAAATTATTTACAACAAACAAAAAAATGGAGACAAAACAATCTCCTATCCTAAGTTAATTTATTCTTTTTAAGCACTTGTACACAGTGCAATAACGGGCTGTTATATTGAATTACTATAAATAGTTAATTATAATAGTAATACCGAATTACACAAGTTAAACTCAACCAAACATCGCACAATTGAACAAATCACAAGCGCACGCAGCAAGCGGCAACCTAGGAACGCGGAGACTAGGAAAGGAAGTAGATAATGGGTAGGATCATATGTACATATGATCGTACCCATTATCTACGGGTGACGTTAAATTGGCGGGGGGAGGTGAGTGTCGCTTCTTTACGCAGTAATAGTTAATATTCTTTGCTTACACCATATTTTTCGTTACGTTTGTCTAGATTATTAAATTGGTTGATTAGTTGTAGATAAATTATGGTAATAATAGTCAGTCTTGAGTGACAGATGGTACGCCAATCTATCTGATTTAAGATTACTAGTCTCATGCCTGTAAAGTATGAAAAGAAAGTTGATGTTTCTTAGGTGCAAAGAAAGAACTAAAGTAAGTAGTTTTCGACTTCCAATGACCTAGATTTTACTAGGTCATACAAGTGACCTAAAACGCCCATCTCTATTAGTTATGGATATTTTTGTTTGATGTTTTCATATATTCTTCTATGATAGTTTAGTGTGTATGGATAAAGTATCACATACTCATTTTCAATAGAATAGAAAGGTTACGCATTATAAAATATTTAGAGTGAAGTATCGATAATGAAATTTGTAGTCTAATTTTGTTACTTTGACTAAGTACTTTGATTAATTATAATTATTGACACCATGACAAATTTTCAACAGAGCAATGAAAAAAAAAAGAATATCCCGAAAATCCACGAAGTCGTTTTTCCTTATTAGGTGAGAATAATTTTACTTCCTCTTTCAGTTTGTACAACTCTGCTAACATATTTTCTTTCTAATGCCAATAAACTGCAGTGTGAAAACGTAGCGTTTCATGTTCGGAGCTCATATTGAAGTATAATTTTTTGAAGCGCTGGTATTGAGTGGACTTTTTTGGTAGTTGACACCTTTTATAACTGCGTTCATTGTATTAGCAAAACATACCGTAAGTGTTTTGGCAGCTGCCGTGTGACGGTGAATGACACAGTGCATAGTGACGGATGATTTTTTTTTGTTTTATTCAAGCTGCAAGATCAGAGCAGAAACCGAGTATGGCAGAAGCACCGTCTGTACAAAAACCAGTTAGCTTTGCCAGGTAATTTCATATTTCTCAAAATATTGGCTATTGTAAACATAAGGTTTGAAACTAGACTTCCAGTTTTTAGTTCTAGTAAAAGCAGTAACTCCTCTTTAACCATTTTATTTTTATTCAGAAATTTAACGAATAAAATTAATTGAGTACGTTATGTAACGAATAAAGTTAATTGAGAACATTGTGCAATGTCTGTACATTTACCACATTGCAGTGCAAAATGCAATCTAAATTTTTTCATGTCAGTAACTCATTCTCCAATATTGTTTGACATTTTTTGGATACTTGCTTTCACTGACGTTTGATAGTAACATTTCCCAAATTTTATTTTGAGTATCCAAACTTTAAAACCTCTTTGGCAGCTTGATCGCGCGAGATTTTATTAGAGATTCGCCGACCGCATATGGTTTTTTTGATTTACAAATTAATTTTGAAATTTCAAACGATGCAGCCAATAATTTTTCAAGTATTGCATAACGTGCTTCACTAGGTGCAAAATTATTTTATTTGGTTAATTAATTGGCCTTAAAAATTCTCTTAGAAGATCAAAATAATATGCTTGGATGGTTTTTAAATGACGTATCAACTTTACACGTTTTGAAGCGTTATTGGCGACAACAGCTGTACATATGATGCATTGAAGTTTAGTCTAGCGTCCCTATGTATTTCGATTAAATAAAACCAAGTTTAATGTACTTGCCATAATAGTTTTGGTACGGTGGCATTTCCCTGAAAACACGTAAATAGGCATACACTTATCTAAGGATGCAATATATATATATATATATATATATATACATATATATATATATATATATATATATACATATATATATATATATATATATATATATGTATATATATATATATATATAGCTACCTTACGAGGAGTTTTTTTTAAATCTTTGATTTCTAGTTAATACTACATAATATTTAGCTATAGCAATATGATCCACTGAGTACGAATTTAATTGCAACTAACAAGAATGTGAACAAAGCTACTAGGGAACTTATAGACAATAAACAGAACTTGACTAAAATAAAGAGGAGTACACCATACCCCCCTCCCCGCATATCTGCTGTCCTCGTTAATCTCGAATATGTCAACGCATCTATTTTTTTTACTATATACACATTCTGATGCGTGAGTAATTTGTATAATATCGTGACCCACTTCCAGTACTTTCACTGATCATCAGTGATCCGTGGATCACCAGTAATAACAACTACATTATGACATAAGAATTGGCATAAGAACGAAAATTTATCTTCAACACAATTCTATAGATAATAAAGAACTTATTTGGACAATCCATCACTCTCCAAAGGCAATAAACTTTAATATCTAGGAGTCTAGCACAAAAAAGAGCTGGAGTACTTATTTAAGAAGAACAGTCTCGACACTCCCAATTAATAACACAGATCAAATCAGGTAATTATCCATAGAAACAAATCCACAGTTTTAACCTCAACAACTGAGGCTTTGGCATTTAATTGGCACTTGGCATCCACTCACTTAAGAGACAAATAATAGGGAAATCCTGGAAGTCTACGAAGAATCAAGGTATTTCGTACAACAGTCGGAGAAGTTGATGAAAGGCCAGGGAAAAACACAAAACAAAACAGCCTGCCGTTAAAATTAAACAATCGCTTCAGAACTTTTCATGGTGTATTCATTTTCGACATTTTCAGAATAATTTTATTAGTTATTTATATTGAACTATTTTAATCTCTAGGAATAAAAACGGCACTGATTATAATCTATTGATATTAATATACTATTGATTGTATTTGAAATGTGATTCAGATGGGTGTTGCACTTTGGTGCTAAAATCACAAAAATATTTTTATTACCAAAAGTGGTATTTTTTTTACTGACTGTAATGATAGAGCTCTTTCGTATTCTATCTATTATCCAATTATGAAAACCGTCCTCTAAACATCACATTCCAGATGCTGACGAGCGCGGAGAATAATGTGGGATGACAACATAAATGCCGCAACACGCAAGATTCATACGAATGCAATTGCCGCTAGGGTTTCCGATTACTCGAGTAATTTTTTTCCCCGGACACGAGATTTTCGACTAGGAAATTCCCGGGAAATCTCGAATTTTCAATAAATTTTTAAACTTTAAAAAATTATATAATTCAAAATAAAATTACGCTTAATCAGCAACATTTATTATTTATTCAGTTTTGTTTCAATTAAAACATTAATTACTTATACATTTTTTAACAAAACTAAACTAAATTAAACTTTGAGTAGGTATTTTTCTATAAAACTGTTGTCTTTTTGTTAAACAGTAGGTACTTTAAATATTTATCTCAGATTTTTTACTGCGGTAAGTAAAAATATTAATCACACGTTCTTTTATTATAATACTTTTATTATAAATAAATTTAATTTTTATAATAGTAGATACGAACCACTCTTTAAACTAAAGTTACATACACAACTTTTTTCCCATAAGTAAGTAGAATTTTTAATCAGTCTTTTAATTATACAAAAATTACATTTACAATATCAATAACAACTAAAGGCACAGGAACTAGTTTCACAATCAACAAGCTGCCAATAAAACTTAGGAATGTACAGTATTTTATTTACGTAATTAAAAAAAAACAATGAGAACTTCGCCCGGTTCAACCGGTAACCTATTGATCTATACTTTTAATGAAATATGCTCTTAAAAATACGAGAGCATCAATAACATCATCTGATAATCGGTTTCTTATCTTCGTTAAAAAGTTTCCAGACGAAAAACCCGTTCATTTTCTGTGATATTGGCTTTACTCTCATTAAAGCTTTATACGAATTTTCAAAGTTTTGCATTCTTTTATTACTTGGCTCTAAGAGCTGAAAATATTTTTTTATTAAGCTTCTTGTTATGTCAGCTTCGTCATTACTTACCGTAGCGGATGTCTCGATTTATTTTCGACTTTTTTATCATACGAGATTCGTTAAGATTGTTAATAGAAATTACAGCCTCTATAGATTTCCGTAGTTGCTGCTTAAAAGTTGTAGGCGTATTTGAAACGAGGTCTTATTGCCATTGAGTGTGAGTGGCGGCCGACTGATCAAATGCCGTCATTTGATCAGTCGGTGCTTAAGTGCGATTTGGAACGCGGGCCAAGCGCGCGGAACGCGGAGTAAACGCAGGTTTTACACTGTAAAACATATTTAAACTATTTCTCGATTTATCGGTTTGTTTTTGTTGTTTTGAAAATGGGCGGATTTCTTGAGCCTTCTTATTTCGCGAAATCTCGACCAGAAACATTAATTGCCACAGTAGCTATATTCTGCAAAGAATAAACACGGTTGTATGACGGGTGAATGTAGGGGAGATGCGGGAAAGACGGGGTATCTAACGTTTAAAGGGCAATACAACTGAAACCATTGCACTTAAACAATCATATTTATTTTAAAATCTTCCTTTAGCAATCAGTCTTTAAAATTTTTGTAATTTTAGGAACAATCATAGCGTAATTATTATTCTAGAGATATAAAAATAAAAATAGTCCCAGCGCCCCGTCTTACCCTCTGGTTCGGGTAAGATGGGGTACAGCAGAAATAAACCAGTTTTTACCTGCTAGCGTAATTGTCGGCGCATGAGGATAAACTCTTATTTAATATACACTACTATTATTTGTATAGTAAACACGTACTAAACGAATTGAGAAAATAAGAAAAAAACTTGCCCAAATCACTTTTGTTTCGATAACCTAAAAATACGTGTCGCACGAATCACACACGAGAGTGCACTGAGAGCCGTCATGGAGCCATATCGTCTGTGCAAGTTTGAACATGTTCGCGCGACTAGAAGGTCATAATAGAGCGGCTGCCCCGTTTTGCCCGCATATCCCCTACGCACAATGTCACTATTTTTAGGTAGATAAATCGTGGAAAGAAGTTGAAGAGAATGTGGTATACATTGAAGGACAATGCCAAAATTGCATGGGGCTGTACCCCAGAATGTATAGAAATAAATTAAATATATTTGACAGCCACGAAGTTTTCTAATTATGAATTTAAAAAATAAAAATTATTCATCAATTGAGATGAGAAGTTATTGAGGTTTTTAATATCGTATGCTAGAAGTGTACTTCTACATACCTTTTTGGAAAATTACTAACTTTATAGAGGAGAAGGTGGTAATGTGGTCTCTACAGGTATATTGGCCCCTTACTTTATAATTTAGAAACACGCCATCTAGTATAATATGCGTGCAACGCGGAGCTCTTGTGATAGCTATCCAATTAGTACCAACAAATCTATGAGATGGCATTACGTTCTATTGTTATTGGAACCTCTTCAAACAGGCAACTGGCAAACTTTTAAAACTACCCTGCATTTTATGTATTTTTTTTGTTTAAACTAAGTTTTACGTTTTGTGATCTGGACATATTGTTTGATAAACGTTTTCCTACAGGATTTTGAAGGTAATTATGCAAAAACATTGCTAAACATGTGTATCATGGATTTGTTTTATATTCTTTAATACTTGTAATTTGGCCCACTCACATTGTTCCTATTATGGTCCCAAGGGCCAGATAACATGTATGACTGATATATCATTTCTATATTTTTTAAATTTCGTTTCTAGATGCCTCAACTAAGTCTGTATCCTCATTTTTGAAAAAAAAGAAAACATGCGATCCTGATGAAATGAAAAAAAGCAATTGGATATCTAAATACAAAGGTCATGAGCTGTAAAAAGGGTATAAAAATTATTTCTGTACCAAGGTCCACGCTTAAACAATTAGTGAAGGACAGTCAAGACATCTTTAGAGTTACTTGTGCATAAACCCCTTGGTAGAAAACCCGTACTTCCGCCTGTCCTGGAAAAAAGTTAATAGAGTATATTACGTTTATAGAGTCTAGGTATTATGGGCTTACTAGAATGGATGTTAGAAAAATGACCTATCACCTGGCTTTCAATAACAACATCGAAAATAAATTTAGAAATGAAGTAGCAGGACGTGCTTGGTTGGATCACTTTTTGAAGCGATATAAAGACAATCTATCCCCACGCAGACCGATGGAGACATATTATCCTCGTACTCAAGGCTTTAATCGTGAAGCATTCAAAGAATTTTTTGATATTTTGGAACCTGAAATGATAAAAAAGAATTATCCTCCTGACAGGATTTTCAATGTAGATGAGAAAGGGCTCACAATTGTGCAGTCTAAAGTACCACAGGTGGTGGGAAAAAAAGGGAAGAAGCAGATAGGAGCTTTGACTGCTGCAGAACAAAGTTCGCTATGTACTTTGGTTTGTTGCATGAGTGCATCTTTGTATCTTTGTAGCACCTATGATGATTTTCCCTACAAAAAACGGATCTTTTGATGAAAGGCGCTCCACCAGGAGCGATAGGTAGGATAAATCCATCACATTGGATTCAATATAATTTGTTTACCGAATGGTTCAGGCATTTTATTGAAAAAACGAAACCAACTAAGGCCTCTCCGGTGTTGCTCATCTTTGACGGACATTATAGTCACACTCGTAATTTAGAAATAATAGAGCTGGCCCGCGAAAATGTGTATATTACAATTATCAGACTCCCACCTCATACGACGCCTAAACTTCCAGCCTTTAGATAAGGCTTTCATGTGCGCACTTAGGAGACAATACAGCGAGGAGATTCGGCAGTTTCTTTTTCATTCTGAAAGAATATTTAAGCCTTAGGATATTGCTAAGCTTTTTGGCCGGACATATCTCAAGTTCACCACGGGGGAAATTGGAGTGAACGGTTTTCTTGCTACAGGCATTTAGCTATTCAATCCGCAAGTTTTTACAGACGTGAATTTTACGGCGGAAGCATCACACAATGATCAGTTATATCGCAGTCCAGACAATAAACATACAAGTGTTGTTGCTGACCAAGATACCCCAGGAATGAGTAGAGCGGTACAAGAGACGCCGACTGATTTGATTCTGCCAGAAGACATTCAGCCCATTCATGCGGCCAAGACTAGGACTTCTAATCGTAGAAAAAAGGTTACAATAGCAAAAGTGATTAAAGCATCACCTTACAAAAATAAATTAATCGAATCTTTGCGCTTGGCTGAGACTCGTGGAGGTGGACACGGACGAGGCCGTGGACGCGACCTTGGACGTAATTAAGGTGAAGTGGGTAGCTGTAACAGTGCTAATTGATGCCAAAGAGTCAGTACATCCAGCAATAGTTCTGAAAGTGACGTCGGAGAAAGTGACTCTGAATATGACGACAATGTCAATTCAGGTAGTATGCCTAAAAGCTTATATACGAGCTGCATATTTTGTGAAATCAGTTATTCTAGCGACAGACATGGAGAGGAATGGATTCAGTGTCAGAGTTGCAATTTATGGGTTTATACAGCCCGTGCAGGCCCTGCAGGTGAATATTATATTGGTGATTTTTGCCGTTAAAGTTTAATTACATTCCAATATATTTAATATGGCCGCCAGGGTGTCATATAACCCTCACTTAATCTCACGTTGCCAAATTTGTTATTTTTAAGAATAAATATGTTTTTAATTATTCTTTTGTTATTCTGTTTATTCCATAGTAAGGCACGTATAGGCCAATGAGTAAGGAACACTGTAACGTATGAGTCTAGTATTTTTTACATGAGGCCTCAAAAACAAAGTAGGGGGGCCACATTACCACCTTCTCCTCTAATTATAATTTTTTTAGGTAATAATTAAACTAAAACATAATATCCCCCATGACACTTATAAAGTGTAAAGAACATTTTTATTTTAATGAAATCATCAATAAATTAAAATATGATTTTCCTAACTAATTTTATAAAACATCCGTGGCTACTTACTACTACTAAAGAATGACAAGAATACCGTTAAAGTGTAAAAAGCTGACTTTATTTCTTTTTACATTTTTATTTATTTATTTATTACCTACAATTAATATATTATCTAAAAAAATAGTTGGTGGCTGAACGTTGTTTTCATGTCTTGCCCAACTCAAATACCATGTAATTGTTATGACATGAGAATAGCAACCAACAGTATGATTTCCTGCAACACAATTACACCAAAAGCTTTGGATAACTTTAATTGATTCCTTTTGACTCAAATTCCTTTTGAATTGATTCATTGCACCATATATACAGTGGCGTAGCGTAGTGGGGGCGGCAGGAGCGACCCGCCCCGGGCGGCACTTTTTAGGGGGCTTCAAAATTTAACAATAAATAATAAAAATATTTTGTAAATATTTGAACCATTTTATATTTTTATCGCAACTACAAATTCGGACCGATTGAGAAGAGCACGGAATTTTTCATTACTTATTTTGTGACGAATTTGGGGAATTCCTTTTCTTTGAATGATATTTTGTAGCGACTGGCAACAACGTCTATACTGACTTGTGGGAATTCCCCGTTTATAACTAACAATCAGCGAGAATCACTTCTATTACATATATATTAAGTTCAATATAGTTTATTACACGTACGGGGAAGCCCCTTTAAGGTACGGGGAATTACGTGCTTTGAGAAAGTTTGACAATTCAAAGAAAGTTTTATTGATGGATCGTCAGTTGTCCAATTCACATTGTCTCGTATTTTAATTATATTACGCTTTCCAAAATGTGCTTTTTGTGCAAATAAGTACGTGTAGTGGTTGTGAAATTATTGAACAACTTTCAACTGTGTGAGTATTAAATATTATATTTATCTAATTGTATGTTCGACTATCTGATATGTTGTTCAAACTTTAATTTATTAAAATAAAAAAAACCGCCCAAGTGCATAAAGTGTTTTCACATTTTAAAGGGATCTAGACCGGAAACTCTGATATAAATTTCAATTTAATATGTGTAAGTAAGTACTCGTTCCTATGAAAAAAGGTCTTGACAGACAGACAGACGGTCAATGAAATTATTTAATAAAACTAAAGATAGATAAAGGTTCAATTTTTTCCTTTTGACGTACAAAACCCTAAAAACGGAAAATTTCAGTAAAGCAAGGTTTTTTTAAAATCTACTAGGTACTTCTTTTGAAATGTTCGATAGTTTTGTTTACAACTCTAACTTGTACTTTTATCATTTAATATTTCTTGATTTTAGCATCAAAAATGAAAAGAGTAAAAGAAAGTGTTACCGTAATAAGAAAAGAGCTAAGTTGGAAAATATTAGAGCAAATGAAGGAGCTTTACTTAAATATGTGAAAAGTGTTGTTCCTGAGACGTCAGATTCCTCGTTAGGCTTAAATTCATCACAGACAACTGGGCCTTCAAACCCAGAACAAGCTGAAAAAATACAAGAACTTGACACTGTTCCTAAAGATCAAATTCCAACAACATCTACTGCATTAGTGTCTCCATCTGTATGTCCAGACATGGACACGCATAGTTTCGAAACAGAGATTGATACAACATCAGCATTGTCTGTTATTCAATACCAAAATTTCGACGATATTGGAAAATGGCCTGAACACATAGACGACAATATCCGATTGCATCTCATTCAACAAGGACAGGAAATTATTCAGCATATTGATACTAATTTTGCTGAAATGTCAACAGTAACACCATTTTGGGAAATAATGTTCGCCAACATATCATCGGACAAATAAAAAAGGCTAAGTATTATTCAATTATATTCGACAGTACTCCAGATCTTTCTCATAAAGATTAAACAAGTCAGGTATTAAGATACGTAGTAATTGAAAAGCAGGAAGTAAAAGTAATGGAATCTTTTATAGATTTCATTGAAACTAAAGACAAAACTTCTAAAGGAATTTCAAAGATGATTTTGGAAAGATTCAAGCTGATGCCCTAGATATAAGCAACTGTAGAGGCCAAGCATATGATAATGCTGCTGTTATGGCTGGAAAGTATTCAGGAGTTCAGCAAAGAATTCAAGAAATAAACCCTAAAGTTGAATTCGTACCTTGCTCAAA